>JAVJIX010000010.1:6672500-7272500 GCA_036785185.1 Paratrypauchen microcephalus
ATGACGTCATCACACAGCGCTGTTTGTTTACTTGTCTCACAGCATCGCTAGAATATAAATCTAGTGGCATGAAATATCTATTAAATAATGAGACAAGTATGAGTCAAAACAAAATTAGGTCTAGTTATCAATATTTTAATTTAACATTACTATCCATTTATTAAAGATTTACACGTTTGTTCTTCAAGTGAACAAACACAAGTGAGGCTCTTCCTCCGAAGAGCCTCCTCCCTGAACAAAATCGACGGGATGAGGGCGGAGTGGAGCCCGGAGGAACGCAACGCCAGCAGTGAGTTTTAATATTCAACCGGCTGGTTAGCTCAACTGGTAAGTCACTTGACTTTCACCCAGGGGACCTGGGTTCAAATCCCCCCCAAGGGACCCCCAAGCCAGTGTGGGTCCCTGGGCAATCTCTTCACGGTACTGCCCCCCGGGTGCCAGAAAAGATGGCTGCCCACTGCTCCTGAAAAAAGGATGGGTTAAATGCAGAAGTCAAATTTCTCCTGTGTGTCACTGTGTGTGAGATCAATAAAGGCTTAATCTAAAAGTGTGATGTGATGAGCAGCTTCCTGAGACACAACAGGATGAGAGAGGGGGAATGAGAAGGTACATAACAGCTGCATCCTTCTCGTTATTCTTCTCCTCAATTCTGAATTAGGAAGTGGGTGAGGAAGTCCCACCCACAGAAGAGACCCAGCGAGGAGAGAGGATATAAACTCCTCACTGAGACCAATAAAGTTTGATTACTTTATCTGATGTCTGCCTCCTGAAGCCTCCCTCATGTTTACTCCTTTCTTCTGTGGTTTTCTTTGAGACACCACTTAATATGACACATTTGATTGACAGATAAAAAATGGAGAATCGAGGAGAGGAACCAAGGAGAAGGAAGCGGGGAAAGAGAAATGAGACGCAACCAGGATTTTTAAACAATAAGCACCACCCCTTTCCTCATTGGCCCACACCAACACAAGGAAAAACTCACACCCATTTAAAGTGGCAGGGGAATGATACCCTGTTACCGTGGTTACAAAGAGACATTTACTTTTCTTCTTTTAAGAAAATCTAGTAAACACAATAGGAAAGAAATATTTGAGTAGTCGACCAAAAAAATCACTGGTTCTTAAGTATAGTGTTTTCCACTGTGAACATCTGTGTGTGTGCGTGTGTCATGAAAACAGCCATCACCGAACTCTAGCTGATCCCCGTTCGAGTCCTTGTCTAACTACATCATGTTTCACACAACTATGGCACAAGAAACGTCCTTTCAGAGTCTGTTGTCACTGACTACTGTCCTTGCATCTCTGCTCCTGTAAAACTCTACAGTGAAGTCTGTCTAAAGTATTCTCTCCTACTGCAAACACCGAGAGAGGGAGGTCTTAGTCTTGGTATAAAAGACGCAGCTATAAAGAGGGAATACTGTTTGCAAAGGTTTGATCTAAGTTTCAGCACAGACTTGACACTGAAAGAGCCACATGCAGATACTGATGCAGATGCTGTATTCTCACATCACCGTCTACTGGTAAAAAAAAAAAAAAAAAAGTGAATGCACGAATCGTAGCATTAATTCATTGTTAATGGAAGACTGACAGTCCTTAAAGGTCCTATACTATGAAAAATTGACTCTTGTGACCTTTAAGCCATGTTATAATCAGTGTTGGGCAAGTTACTCAAAAACTGTAATGCACTACTTATTACTTGTTACTGTCATTTTAAAGTAATGCCTCACATTACAATATTACTCTAAATAAAAAGTAAGGCATTACACTACTTTTGCATTACTTTAGTTATTCTCGCCAAAATGACTGGAAATAAGGATTTGGCAATCTACAGTGCAAATCTCTCATGTGTCATGACTTTCGCCTGCATCCAGGAGGTTTTGGGAGCCTGCAGACTGAAAACCAACATGTTCAGTAATTGCTTCTTACTCGCTTACAATACCAAAAGATGAAATTTTCACTTTCTGAGGTTTTTGCCACACCTTACCATGCACTCCAGCACCTGTTCACTGCCATCCTCTTCAATTCTGTAGCAAATGGCATTTTCACATTTGGTATACACATCTATGAATATAGCCCATATGTATAGCTATTAAGCTTAAGCTATTGCCCTACCTATACATTCTGCACCATAACTTATTTGCACATATTTGCATATTAGTATTAATGGAACTGAATCTAAATAAATAAATAACAGGATACAAAATTAGCATTTCTATGCCTTTTAATGTTTTCTTTGGAAAATGAGTCCATGAGTCCATTCAATCCCCTTGAAACATGAAAGCGGGCGACTCCACCGTGGAGAGTGGCAGCATGTCTTCCACAATATACTCGGCAACAAGCCTCCTCTCGTGGCTGCCTGGCTGGAGATTCTCTGGTCGGGTCAACATCAGTTTCGGCTGCTTTGTTGGGGTTGTATCGTTCCCTGTCCCATCCCCTCCTTTCCTGACTAATTTCGTGGTGCTATGGCACGTCCGAGTGTTTCTAGGCTCGGAAATTGCTTGTACTGCATTTTGACGTGGAAAGAGATTTGGGATTCACACACAGTGTGCATTTAACTAAAATGTTCTTGGAGTCCTTATTTTGAACAAAGTCAAAGTAGTGGGCGTATGCCCATCTTGAAAAGGAGCTAGCACTATCCGATTCTTCTGGTTCTGTCATCCTTTGTCAGTCTGCCAGTTCGAGACGAAGTAAAAGGAAATGGAATGGTCTGCGCGGACTTTTATATCACTAGCTGATCTCGCGGAACTTTGTATGAAATGTAATGTTCTGCGCGGACTTATCAGATTCAGTAGCTGATCTCGTGGTGATCCGCGAACTCTGTATGAAGAAAACACAAAACCCACAAAAACAAAGCAGGTTAAAAATGCATTGTAATGTGCGTTACTGGCATTGTAACGAGTAATATATTACCGATTTTCTTCCCTGTAATGCGTTACATTACTGCGTTACACCAAAAAGTAATGCATTACAGTAATTAATTACTTTTGTAATGAGTTACTCCCAACACTGGTTATAATGTTGTTACATTTTAAAAAACACACCAAGGTTTGTGATTTGATTCATTCACACTTGCTTGAGTAACCATCTTGTGATGTCATGAAACTGTAGTTTTCAAATAAACAGCTACTTTATACCTTTTGTTTAGCTGAGATTGTAAATTTCGGGGCTGAAATCATCCAGATGATTATAGTAAAGGTGTATGGAATTTCGAAACACAGTTTTTGTATGTTAAACATTTATGGATGAAACAAAACACAACTCCAAGTATGTTTGTGAAGAGGAAACAGCATAACACAGATCTGAAATTCACGTAATATAGGCCCTTTAAACAGGACTGGAGGAAGTTATAAATACCTAGAGAGATAGAGTCAAACTGAAAAAGCTGAAGGAGTTTGCAGTTTACCCACAGGTTAATAAGGAAACAGGCACGGGCCAAGACAGTGATTGCTAATTGACTTTTAAATACCCTCCTCATTACAACACCCCATTTACCATTTCAGCCCACATCAACGGCTTTATTGAGGAATGGATTGCATTCTTACACGGAAATGCAAATTTTCATTGATTTCTGTCAAATCTGCCACATTTGGGCTGACCTTTTGGCAAATACATCTCCTCATCCAACATTTGGGATCGAGATTTGAAGTATCCATACACTTTCAAACTCTCCAAGAACCATTTCTCAGAAGGAATAATCTTTTTTACAGGTTTTTCAAAGTGTGGACCAAAATTACTGGAGCCTCCATTCGCCCCAGTTATGTCAGGATACACTGCACTTTTTACTTTGGAGTGGAGTGTCAGTGAGGTTTCAGAATTAGAAAGTCTTGACTTAATTATAAAACTGCTTGAAATTTGTACTGTGTAACTTTTCTGATGTAGGGTCTGCTGTGTGCTTGTCTCCATAGAAATAACTGTTTTACCTTGGAAGTTCCACAGTATGGTACTGAACATCTATCCAACATTTATTCAGTTAAAGGTGAATGCATTTGCCTCTGAAAAGATCCCAGATTTGAGAAGGTTTGCGCACAACAAGCATATGGACAAATATTTGGTGAAGATCTGCAGATTCTGTTCAGAAGCACAAGAACATCAGCTTAAGAAGAAGGATATGAAAGCATTACAGAGAGTTTAGTTGAGTTTATTTAGTAAATGAGACCTTTGGAGAGATGCATTATACCAGGCTGTAGCAGTGGTGCTCTTTTCCACTTGTAGTCCCTGGGCAGCCTGATAATAAACAGAAAATGGCTTTAGAATAACTAGACAATTAAAAGTTCTGTAACATCATTCATATCAAGTTCTCTCAGAGGCATAAAATAATTTTCCACATTCATTATCCACTTCTTCAAGGCCAGGAGGGAGATAACCTGGTAAATCCCAGGCTGCTTTTATTCGTTCCGATCTCAAAGACAGCCTGGCAACTAGGCTAAGCGAGCTCTCCTGATTTTGGGAGCCAATCGGAGAGCGGGGAGGGGTGGAAAGACGGTGACGCGTACTACGTGACAAACGGAAGCTTGTAGTTTGAACTGACAATTGGGAGAGGCCATCAGAGAACAATGGGGTAGATCAAGGATCTCCAATAGCTCGGGAGCTACCAGTAGCTCTCCACCCCTTCCCAAGTAGCTCACCAAAGGATTTCGGAATTGCATGTATTGTGTTGAATAAGTAAAATTGGATTAATTAAATGTCTATTACCATTGTGCATTTATCATTATGATGCCTAACTTTGTCCACTAATACAGTAAATGGATAATGATTTATGTTTTATAGGAATCTAACTGTACCTCATCTAAGGCTCGCCGTCGTTCTTTTATATACTAAATTTCTTGTGACTGCTAAAATTAGTAGGAGTAGATGGACTTGAAAGTGGACTGTCAGGTTAACAAAGATCAGGCAGATTCAGGCTATAATTTCTCACTCAGGACTAATCCAGCTCAGGGCAGTGTACATTTCTAGCTTCTCAGGCCAGAACCTTCAGATGGTAAATGGTCATATTTTTTATCTAGCACTGTTCCACCTTCCACCATACACATTCATCCACCAGCATATGGTAGACGCTGGGGGCAAGGTAGGTTAAGTGCCAAGGACACAACGACATTCATATGTGGGTACTAGAATTGTACCACCAACCTGTGGGTCTGAGCGCTTAACAAATGATGTTTACTAGTATGTTGACAGCGGGATTCAAACCGCCAACCTACGAATCAGTGGACAAACACTCAACTGAGCTGCTGTCACCCAGATTGAAAATAACAGCTGGATACAGTCGAAATGTCTGAACCTTTTAAACCATGACCTACTCTTGGACAAATGACAGATTACACAGCTCCTCTCCAAGGACATGGCAGTATTACACCACACATGTTCACAATGGCCTCCAGTCACGGACACACAGACCCACTGCTGGGACCCAGGGCACTCGCTCACTGCTCTATCAGCCTCTGCCCGCTTGTTTCTGTATGGGCGTAAAAGTTTCACCTGGATGTAGCGCGCAGAGGGTTTAAGTCTACCTGGTGTCCTAATGCTAACATGGACTGGTCGTAACTTTCAGATTTAAGTAGAAAGTGGGATTAAGATTAGTTTTACAACCAGCTCGTGCATTCGGCTCTAGGACCTTGTGTCCTGCACCTGATTGGACTGGGACTTAGACCAGTTTGATCTCTTCATATTGGACAATAAAACATTTTTGGAGACAGAACCAACAGGACAGCAGATAGAGGATACACTGTTTCAGTCCTCTGGAGAAGGAAAGAGGCTTGTTTTCATTTCTGGCAAATCTGGGGACAGAGCCTCACAGGCAAATAGTGGTATAGTGTTAATAGTTAAATAGTGTTAATAGTGAGATAGTGCGTAAATGAGCTTGTGGGTCGACGGAGCTGCTCCAGTGTTCTGCCGTGTGCTGTAGGAGCGGCGGTGATGCCATGTATTTGTGTTGTGACCGTAGTCTCTGTAGTTTTGGTGACGTTTGGGGCTGGTTGTGATCAGTGTGTTGCTGGGGATGGTTGTGGGTGGTGGATCAGGTTGTGCTGCTGTGTAAACGTTGCTCTGATAGATATAGTTCAGCAACTGTGACCAAAATGACTGCCTATTTGTGGCATTCGTTAGAATACTATATAGTCTATATATAATACATATATTTACAATATATATTTATAATAGTACTGTCAAAAATATTGCACTATTAACATGTTAATGCAAAACAATTTTCACGCTGTTAAATTTTTTTAATCGCAAGATTAAAGGAGAATTAATTTTTTTTACAATCTGAGCCTTATTTCGTAATAAAACAAGTTGTTTTACTCACCCATAGCACTTTGGTGTCATTTGGAACACTTCCGGAGATGACTTTAGCATTTTTCAAATCACAGAAGATCGCTGTGTCAGCGTAGACTTTAAGTGAAGTCAAAAGCGGCCTGAAACCCGATATCCAGCTATAGTTTCATTTGATGACGTCATCATAGAGGACAGTGCGCATGTGTGTCACAACTGTTAAGATAAGAAGACGCAACTTTTCTATTGCGAGTGACACATGGCAGAAGATTCGGACTTTGAGGCTGAAGAGGACTTATGGAGGACTGAGGACTGAAGAGGAGTATACGGATGAGGAGACAGAATGGATACGGAAAAATGAAGCGGAAACAGTTTTAGGAGCAGCAGAGAACAGCCATCGGTTTCGCATTACTTCTCAGAGTTGCGTACTGAATCCGCTGGCCTTCTTTCTTTTCCTTTGCTGGTAAAAATCATCCTGACTGAAGTGGGTACTGAAAACACGATGGGCCAAAGGTCTTACAGCTTTGCGTTTCATGTTTGGGTCCCGAGAGCTGAGAGCGAAATAAACTGTGACTGCGCACATGTGCACTGGCCTCCTAATCTACTCAAAATTATGGATAAATCTCGGATTACAGGCCACTTTTGATTCAAACGGAAGTGTAGACTAAGACATCGAGCTTCTATGATTTGAAAAATGCTAAATTTTGTGTTATTTGGAGACCGCAAACATATGCCCCGAGAACTCACGTTACGGATATCGCAAATCTAAAACATCTCCAGAAGTGCTCCAATTGACACCAAAGTGCTATGGGTGAGTAAAACAACTTGTTTTATTGCCGAAATAAGGCTCAGATTGTAAAAAAAAAAGTTAATTCACCCTTTGTGACCTAGTGAACTAGTTTTTTTATAAGCCGTGGCCAGCTGTAAACAGGAAGGGAAACAATTTGTACGAATTTGAGAAGTCCCCGATGGAGGAGGTGGGCAGCTCCGCATATATTCTGTTCATTGACCTCAGCTTCAATACAATACAATACAATACAATACAATGTCACCAGATGACCAGGACACTTCAAACCCTTAACCTGTCTCTGTTTTTCATTCACTGGATTCATAGCTTCCTCAGTAACAGACCACAGGCCGTCAAAATTGGTTCAGTCACTTCACCCACCATAACCACCAACACCGGAGTCCCACAGGGGTGTGTACTCAGCCCCTTCCTCTCCACCCTGTACACAAATGACTGCACAAGCCGCTCTCCTGTCACCAAATACTCGCACTCCTCAACGACAATAACGCCATAACTGCCCACCACCAGTCTGTGGTGTGCTGACAACTTTCTCGAGTTAAATGTCAATAAAACAAAGGAATTACTGATACACACTCAACAACACACCCTGGACCTGGCACTCACCACTATACAAAGTAAAACAGTTGAACGTGTCACTCACTTCAAATATTTGGGACTCACACTGGACAATAAACTCACCTTCGAACAGCATGTCACTGATGTCCATAAACGCTCACAACAAGGACTCCACATCCTCCGTGCTCTCTCAGTCACCCCACAACTGTTATACACCAGCATCATACATCAGCATCCTTCTCTACTGTTACTTCAATATGCTCTCCATCACCAACAGAAACAAACTCACCAAGGTCACCCGCACAGCTTCCAAAATCATCAATCGGCCCATCACAGACCTCTCACATTTCAACAATAAATCCATCACACATATGGCCCGGACAATTATCAGAGACTCAGACCATCCACTACATAATCATTTCTGCCTGTTGCCCTCTGGCCGCAGGTACAGAACTCTGAGGTGGAAACGGGCACGCTTCAGTAAAAGCTTTGTGTCCTCTGCCATTGCCGAACTTAACAATAACATGTAATCAACTTATCCACTCCTCATTTGCATGTGTGATGTCCTGTGTGCAATGTCCATATGTGTCCTTGTTTGTCTGACAGTGTCTGTGGAAACAAATTTCCCCTTGGGGACAATAAAGGTCTATCTATCTATCTATCTATCTATCTATCTAAAGCACGCACACACGCATAACCTCACCACACAAGCCCTGTGTGGGCACCGGTGCCACCAACACGGGGATAACACCAAAAAATGTCCGCTCCAAAACATACGGTGATTCCATGCTCACCCATAACAAGGACCGTGAACAGCAACAGAAGCCCCACAGCCTCTCTCCCCCGGCCACCCCCACTCCCCCACACTGCCACCACATCCACAAACCCACGGAGGAGCACCGCACCAGGATCCACATCAGTACCACAACTCAATAGACACCCCATGCTGCTGGACCCACCCTCTCCGCCAAAAGCGCCAGCTCCACCGTGCGACATGCAAACAAACAGTGTTGTGTGATGACGCCATCGTCCGTGGCCCGGCTGCGCAGATGTGAACATGGGCCACAGAACCCCAGACAACCGCACCCGAGCACGGCACAGCCCAAAAGTCCCAACGCGAGTGCGCCCCCTAGTACAGCAGAGATTACTGGACGTCCCTCAGTAATGAGAACTACCTCAGGGTCACTGCACATTATTTCACCCACAGTGGGAACTTCAGTCGCTTTGACTCTTATGAAGACAGAAGAGAAGCACTTCACTCACACTGATGCAGAACACTTCATGAAAGTTGAACATCAGAGTGGAACATCGACCACAAAGTGTCTCACTGACAATTGTTATGGTTTGCAATAAAAACACATTTGCACAAAGCAAGAATATCCACTTTTCTATGTTGGTAAGAGTATTAAAATAATGATCCAAGGGACAAAAATGTGTAAATAATTTGCGATTACGTAATTGCGAGTTAACTCTAACATTCATGAGATTAATCCTGATTAAATATTTTAATCGATTGACAGCACGAATTATACCACCAGCCGGCACTGCTATATACTAACATTCATTCCCTTTATGTTCCTTGATAAAAGGAGAAGTTCAATTTGTCAACTGGACAAAGTTTGTTTGGTTGAAAACGTTTCGCCGCTCATCCGAGAGGCTTCGTCAGCTCTGGCCCTCATGCTGGTTAGACCCTGTTTATATCTAGCTGCAAGGGAGGAGCTAACTTTATGTTCCTTGTTAAGTTGTTGATAGAAGAGTTTAATCACTTTTTAAAAGTTAAAAATATGATTTAACTTTACCGGCAGTAAGGTCACATGTAACTCCATGTCCGTCCTCAGCTTTTGGATAGGGAGCACAGCTTCAGTGCCAGCAGCGCTCAGCCCAGTTAGGACTCATGTAGGGCAGCTCCTGTGTGTGTGTGCGTGTGTTTGTACGTGTGTGTGTGTGTGTTTGTACGTGTGTGTGTGTGTGTGTGTGCATGTGCTCTTTTAATGCTCTTTACTCCAGGCTCTGCTGCATGTGAATGTGTCTGTGCTTCCAGAGGGAGATGTGGAGGTCGCGGAGGTTAACATTATGGAGAAGTGGCAGAAAAATCACTTCTGTTGAGCATTAAATATGATCAAGTGCTTATGTAATTTGTCTCTGTAGCAGTGTTTTATATTTTAAAAATTGAGTTCATTTTGCTTCATTTTCCTATGTATAGTTTACCTGGGAACTTGACTTGTTCTGTCTGTGTCATAGACAAAGAGAGTGTGATGTCACCCATAGTGTTCAGCTCCAGTCAAATGAAGCTCATGAGCAGTAATGGGGCGAATTTGGAGCCAAGTTCCATATAATAAAAAACACTAACCTGTAGAGCATTTTAATACTGAAATTTTAAGACAAAACTCACGTCCTATTTGGAAGACTAGCAGATTATCTATGTACATTTATAGTATATACATTCACTGGCCTGTACATTCTATAGAACAATTTCACTGTTGTTTATTTTGATACAGACCATGTGTGACCCTGATTGACTAATTCACCTGTCAGTCATTCTTGTTAGTTGACCTGGCACTATACTGTTTCAGCACAATGTTGAGCAATTTTCACCAATCAAAAGAAAATGAACAATTTCCATGGCAACAATGCTAATTTTGTAAAAAGACGCAAGATTTTTTATTTTTATTTTTTCCATTAGTCTTTCTAAAGTACTGCTGTGTTTTGCAAATTGCGTTTCCTACAACAAAACAGCAATTATAATGTTCGGAAGCGAATAAGTGAGCCATAAAAGTTATTCCACTTGTTTGCCTTATGCAACATTCATCTCTAGAGACCCAGACCTCTCATTACAGACCGTAGAGAAGTCCTTTTGAATGTTAGACAATCTATATTACACAAAATTGACTCTTGTGCGCTTTAGGCCTGCATACCTTATCAAAAACATACCTGGAGTTGTGTTTTTTTCATTCACACGTTTGAGTAAAACTTTATTATTAGTCTGTTAACATCTTTAAAGCTCAAAATGCTCTGTTCCACTTTGTGATGTCAAGTTGTCATGAAGTCAAGGTAAAATCTACGTTTTGTCTTTAGTTCAGTAGATATCAGCAATTCCAGGTTTGAAATGATCCAAACTATTCCAGTGAAGGTGTATGGGGTTTAAAAACAAAAAAAAAATTGTAAATGAAACAAACCACAACTCCAGGTTTGCTTTTGATGAGAAAAGAATATTAAAACTGGTCAGAAAATAGTATAACATAGGCCGTTTAAACACCTTTGACGTCAATAAGTACACAGTGACACCTGCGAGGTCTGAGCTCCTAAATAATATACATAAATCTTCAATAATATATACTGTATAATTACTATATCGACTGGATTAATGTATATTTTTGGGTCAATATTTATCGTGTGTAATTTTCCTTTGCATTACTGGGATTTTTTTTTAGAATTAATAACTTCTATGATTCATTACAGATGCAAACTAAGTACTAAAGTGTATTATTCTGCTATTTATCTACTGCAGCTTATGTTTGTTTATTTATTTGTTATTTTTTTTAAACAATATTATAGATTTAGACTTTATTGATCCACAAGGGAAATTACTTGAACAGTAGCTCACACATCACAATAATAACAAAGTGCAAAAATATGAATGGTAAAAAATAATAATTGTAAATAAGTAGCAAAAATAGCAAGAGACTGGTATCAAATAAGGAATAATTATATAAAAGTATATGTATGAGTAAAAATCTAATATAGTAATGCAAATGTATATAGTAGATCAGAAGGAAAAACAGTGCAAAGATGAAGTATAATGATATTATGATGATTAGAATTTTTGTAATAGCACCATATCGTGCTTGAAAAAGTGTTATCGTGACAGGCCTATATAAAAACCAGCCTTACCTTTAGTTTGAGCTCCCTTTTACAGATTTATCCACTCTTTCTCAGGCGAATCCTCAGGTATACTCTCGTCCACAGGGGGTTGTATATGCTGGAGGGATAGCGCTTGCGGGGCACATAGCGTTGACATGTTCCTAGCGCTTTCGCTGCTCCTGGGGGAAGAGGGGAAAGACGTGATGTAGCTGCAGGCTTTCATATGGGGGGTACGGTATGCACTTTACAGGGGGAGGCAAAGGCCAATACTTGGTAGTAAAGGAAATATTGTATCTCAATGTGAATACCAAATACAGTACTTAAAAAAAAAAAAACATTCACAAGTATGGCCATGGATAGGAAGAATATTGAATTACAGAATACTGCATACCTGCATTAGAATGTATTTTACACTTAGACATACAGTATTACTGATCCACAAGGGAACTTATTTGGACATAATATCGCAATATATTGTAGTAACAAAGAGCTACAATATAAATGGTAATAATAAATCCAAAATAAGTACAAAAAAGCAGAAGACTGGTGTCAAATAAGGCATAATTATATACAGTAAATATATATGTAAAAATAAAATACAGCTCTGGAAAAAATAAGAGACCACTGTAAAATTATTTTTCTGATTTTACTACTTATAAGTATGTGTTTGGGCAAAAGGAATATTTTGTGTTTGAGTCTATAAACTACTGATAACATTTCCCCCAAATTCCAAATAAAAATATTATCATTTAGAGCATTTATTTGCAGAAAATGACAAATGGTCAAAATAACAAAAAAGATCCATGTTTTCAGACCTCAAACAATGCAAAGAAACAAGATCAAATTCATTTTAAAACAACATAATACTAATGTTTACACTTAAGAAGAGTTCAGAAATCAATATTTGGTGCAATAACCCTTATTTTTAATCACAGCTTTCATGCGTCTTGGCCATGCTCTCCACAAGTCTTTCACATTGTTCTTGGGTGACTTTATTCCACTCCTGGTGCAAGAACTGAAGTAGCTCAGCTTTGTGTTTGTGTTGAATTCAGCAGACGCTGGAATGGAATACATGTAGAGATGCTGATTTCAGAAAAAAAAAAAAAATGCAGTGGTCTCTTATTTTTTTCCAGAGCTGTATAGAAATATAGTAATACAATTATATTTATATGCAAGAGGCTGTAAGGAGAAACAGTGCAAAGATGAAATCATGATTATCTACTACATACACATTTTTGAGTGAGTTGTAGTTTTTCTTCAGTATTCTCTTACATAGTCCAATTAGAGTACTCTAGTCTGAATACTTAGAAAGTAACAAGAGAGGTGTTTTCTGAAATATACAGTTGCTCAAAGTTACTATACTACTAACATGTATTTAGTTCTTTCCCAACACTGAATACAGCTACTTACTTGTTCTATTCAATTTCATTTACCATATACACAGGGGAGTCAATAGAGGGGGACAAAGGGGTCTCTTGTCCAGGGCCCCACCTTCTTAGGGGCCCAGAATTTGATCCTCTTGTAATTAATTGATATTAGAGGGGGGTCCATGTGAGGCTTTTTTATATAATTACTACATAATGTACCTTAGGAATGCCCCCCGACACTATTAAACTTCTAAATCTATAAGAAATTTATGAAGACAAGCAAAGTTACCACATTGGTTATTTAAAGTTATGCCATGTAAATTGCTAAGTTAATTATTTATGTCCAGTTTTCTGCAAAAATCAAAAAAAAAAAATCTAAGTATTAATATGAATGTTGCTGACCTATTGTCTCTTGGTTTATTATTGCAAACCACAAGCTAGCAACAGCATAATTTCTTGATTTTTGTACAGTTGGAGAAACAGAATTTAAAGAAACAGAGGAATCCAGAGGGAAAAGGGAAAAAAAAAGTTAATTTCATTTATCGATTTGGCAGAAGAATATACAGTCACATAAAGCCTGGGGGTAGAGTCAGATTCTAGTTTAAATAGTTCATTTCTATCTCCAGTACCTTAATCACTGTGCAATCTTAAGCTCGACTTTTCCAGAAATACCCTCGACTAAACAGCTTCAATCAATGCCTACTTCCCCACACTTTCTACTTAAAGTGCCCTGTACTTCTGAGCTCACTGTTCTTAAATAGAACTTGATAATTGGAAGCAAGAGTATTTTAAGAAAATCACACCAAAATCCGCAATTATTCTGCCAGCTTTTCTCAGCAATATGCCCATGCACAATCACAAACACCAGGACTTTTTACTTTTTGCTTTTAATTAGGAATAAATTTGTCCACCATATTTTTTATTTTTTATTTTTACAAAACCAGATGTACCCCCTTTCTCCTCCCAAATCATTGTGTAAAAATGAAACGGCACCATGACAACAACAGTGATTATATCATGATGTTATAGCGTGTATAGAGATGTGCTGTGTAGTTAAATTGAGTGAGGTAATGAGGCGTAGAACAACAGCCATATGGAGCCTCAGTATGTTTTCATATCTCAGCATAGATACAAACTGTGCCGTATATGCTCTGATATGTTCATTAGTTCACATGTTTCAGCATAAACATTGGCCCATTGCTGTTTATTTGGGTATATAAATCTTTATGTCAGTGGGAACGCAACTGTAATGTCTATGTTTGCATAGAACTTTTAGGCACCTACTCTATATATCATAACATATTAAAAACAAATCAAACCAAACATACTTTATATTATATTATATTATATTATATTATATTATATTATATTATATTATATTATATTATATTATATTATATTATATTATATTATATTATATTATATTATATTATATTATATTATATTATGATCAAAGGAGAAGTTCAATTTGTCAACTGGACAAAGTTTGTTTGGTTGAAAACGTTTCGCCGCTCATCCGAGCGGCTTCGTCAGCTCTGGCCCTCATGCTGGTTCGACCCTGTTTATATCTAGCTGCAAGGGAGGAGCTAGCTTCCCTGAACAAAGCTGACCTATCCCCGTTACTCTCTTTTGTTTTACGAATTCCTCTGGCGTCTTGTATTAGCATATCTATCAGCCCGCTCACTACACTGAAACCATCAGCTAATCTGTCTCTTTGTATTTCAAATTTCTCTGGGGTCCAATTCCCTATTCAAGACAACGACCCTCTCCACCCCTCTGCAATGGCTTGTCTGTCCTAATGATTCTTTGTTTGAGAATCAAATTATAGATGGGAGACAAGTTGTGTCTAACTCCCCCATTTCTGTTTAATGACGGATTCTCTTTTTTGACAAAAATAGCCTCTTTAACTCCCCTCTCAAACCAGCTCTTTTCCCTGGCCAAGATCTGAACCTCACTGTCCTCAAATGAATGGCCTGTGGCTTCTAGGTGAAGATGAACGGCAGATGACGGTCCACTCTGGCACGCCTGCCTGTGTTGGTACATCCTCTTGTGAAGTGGCTGCTTGGTTTCCCCAATATAGCGCTCACTGCAGTCTTCACTACGTAAAACAAAAAGAGAGTAGCGGGGATAGGTCAGCTTTGTTCAGGGAAGCTAGCTCCTCCCTTGCAGCTAGATATAAACAGGGTCGAACCAGCATGAGGGCCAGAGCTGAAGAAGCCTCTCGGATGAGCGGCGAAACGTTTTCAACCAAACAAACTTTGTCCAGTTGACAAATTGAACTTCTCCTTTGATCATGGATTCTACCTGGACGACTGAGGGACTTTTCACGTATATTATATTATATTATATTATATTATATTATATTATATTATATTATATTATATTATATTATATTATATTATATTATATTATATTATATTATATTATATTATATTATATTATATTATATTCAGGCTTGGGGAGTAATGGAATACATAGAACGGCGTTATGTAAAAGGATACAAAAAAAGAGAACTGTATTCCGCTACAGTTACAAGGAATGTAGATGTACTCAGATTACAGGTACATTTAGTGAAAATGGGGATTATTTAGCAGGATTACAATTTGAAAGCATTTTATGTTATTTAATTTTTTTGTTTAAAGATGGAGATGGAGGGAAAACAGAACAAACTGCCAGTACTATGGGATAGGGTTCGGGTTTAATGAACTTGAAACTGGCATGGCTTTGACCGAGAAGAACACATTTAGCAGGTGGAAATTTTGACATTATTTTATTTTTAAAGAAGACAGGGGATTTTTTTCTATGTGGCCAGGACTTGTGCGCTTTCATTGCTTTCATAGGCTATACTTCCCAAATTAGCTTTCCTCAATTTCTTTTGTAATGCACAAAAGTAAGTAATTTTGTTGTTTTCTTGTTGTTATAGGATATTTGGTGTTAAAGTCATCCAGAAGTAATTGAAAGTAATCAAGTTACATTACTTTAATGGTTCTTTTATGGTTCTTGGATTAAATTACTGAATACATATTTTAAGGGGTAACTATAGTAACTGTACCAGAATACATTTCTAAAGTAACCCTCCCAACCCTCATTATATTATATTATATTTATTATATTATATTATATTATATTATATTATATTATATTATATTATATTATATTATATTATATTATATTATATTATATTATATTATATTATATTATATTATATTATATTATATTATATTATATTATATTAAAGGAGCTCATATAGCAGCTCCTTGGTAAAATTTTCTGTATATACTCTATAGTTTCTAAATTTTTGCAGAGGTGTGGACTTCAGTAGTTACAGCTTGGACTTGTACATTGAATGAGTAGAAAACACTCTTTTCTATACAGTTGACACTTAGATGTCCCACTTTTTTTTTTGTTGTTGCAAATCCCTGGTGAAATCTTATTAAATACTAAAATACATCTCATAAAACTCCTTGTAATAGAGACGTCAAAGTAAGCTTGGCTGATCAAAACATAAAACAATACTCAGTTTTGCATCTTTTGAATCCACTGAACTCCAGCAGAAGGGAAACAGTGCAATGAACAGTTGGATAGAGATTTGCATCAAATTGTAAAATGACATCTGCGCTGTCACCCTTCACCTGGGTGCACACAAACACACCGCTCCACGTCCGTCTCCTGCTCATTTTCTACTTGGAGAACATATTTCCTCTTGTGGGAAATCACATCACACACGGGACTGAATCGAAATTGTCACCTCTCTCTTTCCAATTTCCACACTGGTTAGAGCAAACAAAATAAGTCCTGGCTCCGGTGCTTACCTTGCAGATAGTAGAAATATCCCTTTATTTAATGCAATTTTGGAGAGGGGCAGCAAACATTTCCTGCACCATTTGAGACTGGAACGTTGCAATAAAATATTCATAATGTTTGAGGAAGAAATATCTCATTTACAAAGGCAATTTTTATGCATGAGATTTTAGGATAAGTTACTACGGTTGGTTCACTGAGACGGTATACGGTTTATCATGGGGCAGGAGGGAGTGCAGGAGGGGGATACGGGGACAGAAACAGTTCAAGGTTGGAATCACTAGCAGGCTTATTTACTGACTGACATTTACACAGTGTTTTACAAAGCACTTAGCAGGGCCGGGCTGGACAGAGGCATCGCGCAGACTGCAGGGGACACACTGCACTCTGTGGAGACTTATCTGGCCTATTGTATTTTTGTTTGTTCAAATCATGGAATGTTTGAATTTAGCTCATGACTTTGGCTTAAAGGGATATGCCACCCCCAGGTCAAACTTGGGCATCTCCCCACAGTCCAGAGACTAAAATAAGTGGTGGAAAGCGTTTTTCTGGTGACCCAGCCATTGTCCAGGTCTGTCAGCACTGACCGCCGCGGTATCTGCAGCTACTCCGCGTTAGACTGGAGTCTAACGGCGCCAGAGAAAGATTTCGGCCAAAAGGAATTAATTTGCTCGATGCTTTTCCCAATTACTTTCTGTGTAGTGCGCATTCATATCGAGTGCAAATAAATGTGCAAATCAACACGGAGAGCTTGCCTTGGTCATTTTGGGTGGGAACTATTTTTCAGTACGGAAAAAACACAGCCGAAGCATGCACCACGCTGTGCAACAGGGGAACTCCCTTCCTGGTGTGTAACTGGGATTCCCCTGTCAGCGTGGTGTGTGCTTCGGCTGCCTTTTTCCGCACTGAAAAATAGTTCCCACCCAAAATGACCAAGTCAAGCTCTCCGTGTTGATTTATACATTTATTTGCACTCGATATGAATGCGCACTACACAGAAAGTAATTGGGAAAAGCATCGAGCAAATTAATTCCTTTTGGCCGAAATCTTTCTCTGGCGACGTTAGCCTCCAGTCTAACGCGGAGTAGCTGCAGATACCGCGGCGGTCAGTGCTGACAGACTCGGACAATGGCTGCGTCACCAGAAAAACACTTTCCACCACTTATTTTAGTCTCTGGACTGTGGGGAAATGTCCAAGTTTGACGTGGGGGTGGCATATCCCTTTAAACAGGCAAGGGCAAACTGAGTACCGTATTTTCCACACTATAAGGCACATCGGACTATAAGGCGCACCTTGAATGAATGGCCTATTTTAAAACTGTTTTCATATATAAGGCACATAGAATAGAAGCTACAGTAATGGCTGACTACGGTAGCCATGATTAACCAATATTGATCCATATATAAGGCGCATCGGATTATAAGGTGCACTGTCGGCTTTTGAGAAAATTGAAGGCTTTTAGGTACGCCTTATAGTGCGGAAAATACGGTACTTTGTTTTTTCAAGGTGCACTATATAATTGGAACATTCCAGGCAATGCAATGACATCTTTGGGGCAACAGTGGCTTAGCGGTTAGAGTAGTGGTCCCCTAACCAGAAAGTTGAAGTATTGATTCCCATACAGTACCAACCAAGTTCTGTTATTTTAAGTTTAGGCAAGACACTTCACCTACAGTTGCCTTGTATGAAAGTGGTGTGTGTGTGAATGATTATTGGTGGTCGGAGATGGCGCAGACCAGCAGTCTCGCTTCAGTCAGTCTACCCCAGGGCAGCTGTGGCTACAATAGTAACTTACCACCATACAGTGTGGAGGGAATGAATAGTGACTACAGTGTTGCACTTTAGGGGCTTTGACAAACCTCTAAAGCACATTACAAAACATTATTATTATTATCATCTCCATGGAGACATGCAGGTGACAGATTGCATGTTTCTATGTACTAACTGGCCATGACAAGCACATTTCTCTACAGTGAGAGATAGTTCAATCTTGATTAATTTAATTCTTGTTGGTTTAGTGATACAAACATTTATAATAATTCATCAATATTTGCTTTTTCTACGGAAGCCGACAGAGTCCATGTTCGTAATGATTATTTTCCACCTTAAAGGAAAAGTAACGTTATTTTACAATCTGAGCCTTCTTTCGGTAATAAAACAAGTCGTTTGACTCACCCATAGCACGTTGGTGTCATTTGGAGCTGTTTGGTAGAAGTTATGTTGTAGCGTATCCGTTAGCCTGAGTACTCGGGGCATTACTTTGCGGTGTCCAAATAACACAAACTTTAGCACTTTTCAAATCATAGAAGCCCGATGTCTTTAGTCTACGATTTCGTGTGGTCAAAAGTGGCCTGTAATCCGAGATTTAGCCATAGTTTCGAGTAGATGAGGACGCCAGTGCGCATGCGCGGACTGTGCTCTCAGCTCCCGGGACCCAAACATGAAACGCAAAGCTGAAAACTATGGATAAATCTCGGATTAAAGGCCACTTTTGCTTCAAACGAAATCGTAGATTAAGACATCGGGCTTCTATGATTTGAAAAGTGCTAAAGTTTGTGTTATTTGGAGACCGCAAAGTAATGCCCCGAGTACTCAGGCTAACGGATACGCTACAACATAACTTTTACCAAACAGCTCCAAATGACACCAACGTGCTATGGGTGAGTCAAACGACTTGTTTTATTACCGAAAGAAGGCTCAGATTGTAAAATAACGTTACTTTTCCTTTAATAACGAGAAAATTAACTTGAGATCTCGAGAAAATGACACAATTATTCCATGATCTTGAGAAAACGACCTCAGCTGGATCAATGTCTCTCCGTCGGTAAAGATGAAGCCGGGCCAATCTTCTGCGGAGGTGCCGCAGACTAATCTTGAAATGATCCCGAATTAAAAGACGTAATCAATCTCCCCCTGTGTCAACCCCTGATTAAAATATTGCCTTATCAGCTGATCGATTATTATTCCAGACATTCTAATGACCAAAAACGCGTCTTTTCAGAATGAGAAATACTGTAGCCCCGAAGTCAGCCTGTCACAACGAGGCGGTAGACATTTCAGTTGTTTTCTTGAGATCACGGAATAATTGTTTTGTTTTCTCGAGATCACGGAATAACTCTTTGTTTTCTCGAGAATTAATGATCTCGTTATCTCGGGATAACAAGGAAGAAAAAGTATTGCTTATGAATATGGCCTCTGTCGACTTGTGTATTTTTCAATGTATTATATTGCAAACGACGAGACAGAATCATAAATTATACATCTTGCATTGGAAACTATTGGCAGTGATCTCATTCATTCATCTTTGCAGCAACTAAAATCAAATCAATCACAAAATCAAATAAAAAACCCCTCTTTTTGACACACCATATTAAAATTGTATTATGTATCAGGATCCTTAATGAAGAAATGTCTTGAATGACGGTTCAAGTAATCCAGTGATGATGTGATTGGATTTCTCCTCCGTCCACAACAGCACTTTTATTACATTCTGACATATTATTAGTCCATGCTGCAGGTTTTACTTAATGGATTATTACAGCAGAGGAGGAGACTGACACAGGAACGTATTAAGACTGATTGCAAACAAAATTCATCTTTGGCCATTTACACTGACTATCAATATGAGCTCAAATTTACTGTAAGGCTGAGCTTTGTAGCCTGGGGTCCGGACTGGTGCTCTCTATGTCTTCTAAACCGTAGATCTCACAGTCTGGTCACCATTCCCTTCATCTCCAAATTTAAAAACAGAATATAAAAGTTGTGAAAGGAATGCAGACTTCCCAGTTTTTCTGTTTTAGCTATGAGACATTTTACACATGATACACATGTATCATTTGGAATCTTAACCCTAGAGTACTATCGTCGGGTGATTTTCATCAAGTATTTACATGATTTTGTTTACATGATATGTTGCATTTTTCTGAGTGTCATGGGTCCCTGGGTAGCTTCACCATTGTTTTTGACATCTTTGAAGGTGTAGGTGTTTCCTTACCCCAAAGCTCACTTTTTCCTACAGGCTTTCGGGTGATTTTCACCCGGGAATCGTGAAAGAGGAATGTAAGAATGTAACAAATTTAATGTAAGAGGATGTAAAAAATAGGTAAGTAAGAGTGGTCTTGGAATGTGTATCTATCCTTATTTAGTGCAGTGGTTATGAATAAATATCACAAAGTGGTGATTTCAAAGGGAATTTTTATGGTGAAAACAATATTTTAGTCAACTGGTCATTTTTACCACCTGAAAAAATACTATTTTTTTGTTCCTCTCTCCTGCAACTGTTCGTGTGTCAAGGAGTCTGTGCTTCACCAGGGAATTCACACATGTCCCAGGAATGGGTGGACCAAAGACCAAGTTTCCAGTATCATTATTATTATTTATTTATTTATTTATTTTTAGGAATTTTTTTGTTCTCAAATTTCTAATTTTTCAGTAATTTTGGAGCATGTTTTTAGGGTCTTCCTATGTTTTTTTTCCCATTTTGTTACACATAGCACAGTTGAAAAGAAAAGAAAACCACTCTAATTTATCATGTGTTGTCATATTTTGATGTATTTTTCATGACAAGTACTTTTTGTTGAGTATATTATATCGGGTAAAAATTACCCAGCAAAAGTGATGGTGTTACTTTTTATAGCAATAGTGTTCTAGGGTTAAAGGTGTATTGTGCAACTTTTCTGGTGGAGGGTCCATGAAATGCTTTTCTCCATGGAGATCTTATTGCTTTGTCTGAAATGTTTCATAGTATAGTATAGTATTAAACCTTTCTATCTTCATGGAGACCAAAACAGACCGAGCTACAGTTCAGATCTGTGGAGAGGCGACCCCGCTCACAGTCAGAATGCCTGTTTTTCAAGGTATTTTTGAGCTAATAAACCACCTGTAGTTGAATAAATGTAAGGAAAAGCTGTTTAATCTCATGCTGTGGAACATTCCAGGTGACATATCCATAGAAACAAGCAGGTGACGGAACCCCAACCAGCACATATCCGCCTTAAGAACAAAATCAAACTTTCTCACCTCAAAGTCCCTTGTGTTTTTTTCCCTTTCTTTTTCCCTCAAATCAGCCATGTCCCTGATACCCCCATCTGAACTCTGAAAGATAAAAGCAGTGCCCAGACTACATTTCTTTAAGATATTGAAGAAGTGTGCATTTTCAGCTTGTCAGACAGTAAGAGCTCATATTTTCCCCAAAAGTACAACTGTGAAAGTGATAATAGATGCCAAATGAACAATTTGTATTTATGACGGGGTTTTTTGTTGTTGAAAATTTGGAAGTTACACAGATAAAAACAATGCCAAAATAGCCCACTGAGATCTAACTCATGCACCACTATAATACAGCTCCTTCAGTGTGGGAATTTGTAAATAATGAGATTTTAAAATACCCAATTTGAATAATAAAAGAAGCCCTATTGAAGTTGAAATTAGGTTACAGATGCGCATGATGAAGCTGGTTTTCAAAGGGCTCAGTAATGGACGACCGTTTTTATTGGGAATATCAAACTCCACATGCAAACTTTTTCTATCTCGACCTCCACTACCCTCACACAGAGCAGCTCAAACAGACCACTGCGGGACCTCTTTCAGCACACAACATGATAAATACAGGCTCCACAGGGCTTCAAATGCATAAAAATAAACTTCAAAAACTACTAAGTGGGGTGACTGTCACACGATCCCCCAACTTTGTTTCAATTTTAGGTGAACGAAGCACGGTGAAGGTCACAGATGAGAGAAAAGGGAAATAATTACAGAGAGGAATTCCAGTGTGGAGCACAGAGGAGGACAATGCATTTTATGTGGGTGCTTTAAACTGCTATATTTAACTATTTTATATTATGCTGATTAAAGCTAATACAAGTTAGACTCTTTTTTTTTTCATCAAAGCAGTATTAACCTAAATTATAGCTGCACTATGTAACATTTCTGGTGAAGGGTACACCGAATGCTTGTCTCTATGGTAATAACACAGCGTGGCCCAGGCCTGGACTGGTAATTGGGCATACCGGGCATTTTCCCGGTGGGCCGACAGTCCTGGGGGCCGATGCCCTTCTTCTTTTTTTTTTTACTTATAGAGACCGGCCCACAATTTAGGACTGAACCAGGACTGAACCAGGACTAAACCAGGACTAAACCAGGACTACACCAGGACTAAACCAGGACTAAATCAGGTCTGAACCAGGACTAAATCAGGTCTGAACCAGGACTAAACCAGGACTAAACCAAGATTAAACCAGGACTAAATCAGGTCTGAACCAGGACTAAATCAGGTCTGAACCAGGACTAAATCAGGTCTGAACCAGGACTAAATCAGGACTAAATCAGGACTAAACCAGGACTAAACCAGGACTAATTATGAGGGGCCGGTCTAAGCCAAAAATGCCAGGGCCTTTTTTTTGTTCCAGTCCAGACCTGGCGTGGCCTAAAATGTTCCA
The DNA here is from genome assembly GCA_036785185.1 of Paratrypauchen microcephalus. NCBI lineage: Eukaryota > Metazoa > Chordata > Actinopteri > Gobiiformes > Gobiidae > Paratrypauchen > Paratrypauchen microcephalus. The sequence continues at coordinate 6,695,597 of JAVJIX010000010.1, forward strand.
ACTAAACTCATCTATCTCCAGGGATACTATGGAGTAACACCACCCAATTCACTGTAAGAATATTAGTTTTTTCTTTTTTTTCTAATAAAAAACAGCTGTAATTGAAAGCAATACCATCATCATTGTGGAAAACAGATGGCAAGATAGATAGGCTATATAGTAAAATATATTGTGAATATGTTCCATGTCATTTGCGTATTTCAGATCATACATTTATATCTCTATTCTTTTATTTTGATGATCCATCAATTTTTGTTTTCTGGGCATTAATATCTTGCACGGATGCTTATTTATCAGGTCTTGGAGAGAGCACAAAACGTTTACTAATTCCTGTTTTTGAATTCTAGTACTAGTAAAATCATATCTTTTTTTTTTCATATGTTTAATATTTGATCTTCTGTATATAAAATGTAGAAAGTAGTGAAAACACATTGAATGAGATGGTGAGAACGTTTGACTGTTGGATATTGTCTAGTATTGTATATTGGCTATACACAACCAGCCACTAGAGGGCCGCTGACATGTTTTATCTTCGTGCACATTACCACAACAAGCATTTAGTTTCACTTTAACTGTCTTCTCCACATGCGCTAATAGCTCCATCCCACTCACAGGAGACACCTACCGCCCCTGCTCCTCGGGGCTTTGAGCAGGTGCATTGGTCGTCTCCTCACGAAGCCTCAGTGTCCCTGGTGGAGATTATATTTACTCTGTGCTGCTGTAAGCATCTTCCCTGACAGATTATATGAATTAAGGTCTTATTATGGGCGCGGGCCAGGAGCTGCATGTACCAGTGATTTGTAATAAGGGCATTGGCGAGGTGAGTCAGCAGTGAGTGGCCTGATTACAGCAGCCGGACCTTGGGAGAGAGAGTTTTGGCACATCCTTGGTAAACGAGAGAACCAGAGGGAAGGACAGACAGAAGAACATCACAGGAGCAATTAGTAACATCATCCCATCCAAACACAGAAAGAGGAACAAAGAGACCAAATTGATTCATATGTACTTGGCGTATACAGGTACATGCAAATGAAGTATCTGTATCTAACTTCTCTGGTCTGCCACTTGCTTGTCTTGATGGTTGCTTTGCCTGAGATGTTCGGCATTATGTCATTAAAATATCCGAGTGGCTGAGTGTTGTCATTTCCATGGACAGAAATATGTTAATATCATACTGTGGAACATTTCAGGCATGTAATTACATCTCCATGGAGACAAGCAGGTGGTGGAATTCATGTTTCTATGTACTAATTTGCACAAGTGGATTTCTCTACAGTGAGAGAGATAGTTCTTGTTTAATTTGATTTTCGTTGGTTCAGAATTATACAAACATTATAGTCAAGATTTGTGTTTCCAATTTGTTAAATGCAACTGAATCAGAAATCACAAATCTTGTATTGGAAACTCTCGCAAGTTATTTCATATATTTTTAAGAAAACAGATACAATTTCAAAAGTCACTTCTCGTTTATGACCAGAAGTGCAATCAGTAATATCACCCCACCCAAACATAGAAGGAAATAGGAACAAAGACACAAAAAATCCAGTTTGCTTCATAGTACTTAATCAATATTTTATATTTTTGTAGCAAAATGTCACACAGAAACAGTACATTTTTTCCTCATTTTTGTTTCTAGAAGTGAGAATCTTCACGTCAAGTTTACAATGAAATTTGTATTCTTGGACAGCTTTCTGAAAGAGGAGTGATTTTAAGAATATCACGTTTTGGTCAGATTTTTGACAATTTCATACTGTGCATCTTTTACACAGCCCTTTTAAAGGTTACTGGGGTTTATTTTATTTTATTGCATGTCTGTCAGGTGTGTGAAATCCTATTATGCCTATGTGAATATTGAGTTAACATACAAACTTTATCCACAATCTTTAACGTACCACTTTCCTCTTAATTTTGTTCAAATTATTGTGGTATAAATCTTATGTATTCACCTAATCGTATTGTTATAGTCCATTTAGCAACGCCTTTATTTATTTTTTTACATTGTTTCTGCCTCTGTCAGAAAGCCGTGGAACATGTTGACCAAGTTGGTACACCACAGGAAAGCACCTTCTCACTGTTTTGTTTCACATGAAAATAAAATAACTACATCTTTTAATATCCCTCTTTACATTCTCACCCATTAATGTACAAAAATGTCTCTATACATCATGATACACCCTGTGAAGAAACGACAATTCAAAAATAAAAATAGTCAACAAAAAATATGGGCCCCACCTTTTTTTTTTCTTTTTTTTTTTAATGCAGCAGGAACTTGCAGGAGATGAAGAAGGCATCTGTATGTGTTTAGGGTCTCTCATCATTTTGAGAAAGCAAATAACACAGCAATTCATTTAAAAGTGTCCAACTGCAATGTACAGCCATGTATGACATTATGTATCGATAAAGGATTTCTCGGATCAGTGCAAATGATGACAAATGTTATGCTCTGATATGGGACTTATTTGACACCCGAACTTTATGAATATTATGTAAACTTGAGTCAGTTTAATTAACATTTTCATCAGTGTTATCCTTCTGTTTTAATGGTTGGTGTTAGATGAGTCATTAGTTACAAGTCCAAGTCATGTTCAGGTTTTGAGATTTGATGTTATTATGTTCTTTTTTGCAAACTTTCAAACTCCATTTACTGTAAAAGTGCACTGTCTGACTTTTCTAGTGCAACGAGATATCCATAGAAACAAGAAGGTGACAGACCCCCAACCAAAAAGTTATACAGTGCACCTTTAAGTGAAACTGTGCTGTCCACAAGCTAATGCCAAGAGTTAAGACATTGTCCCACTACACCCAAGTTCATCGCTCATTATTTCCAAAGTTATAGCAGTAGTTCAGGTTTGTCACAGTTATTTCCACAAGCAGTATATCATTGTAGTCAACCCTGGAGATCTAACCCACAAATTTTTAACGAACTAGCAGGAGCATACATCTTGTTATGTGTCAACCAGGCAAAGTCTGAGCGTCCACAAAATAACTGATGATTTTCCAAAATTATCGAGTTGGCTTGTACAAGGATGTACGACTGTCACCATCCGGACTATATGGTATAGCAACACTGTTTCCTGAATGCTTACCCTAAGGCAAAATTGGCCACTGCCTGACAAACCAATGTCACCACTTGGAGAGCTACATAACAGAATCGAACTTGAGCAAGAAATTGTACCACTGTCTGTAGCACTTGGGAATGACTAAAACATGTCTCTGTGCTTTAGATGATTAATTTTGTGCTTTTAGCTTGTATTTTATGTTACTTTTCGTTGCAAATAACCTCATATTTTACGGAACCTGAGGTAGAAATACAAGCCTGGCTGTTCGTTGTTGCCATACCAAATTGTGCTGTCAATTTAACTGTAAAAACACTGCTAAAGCTTACTGATGCTAAGAGGCGAGTGGGGTAGCAGGTAGCCGTGTGCCAGTCTGCGGATGAATCCAAAATAATAAATAGTAAAAATGATAGAAAAAACACAGAGGAAAATAAACATTGTTCTAAATTTCTATACTCTCATTATAGGTCCTTCTCTGTAGCTGTAATAGTCCATGTAAGGTCTGAAACGCTGAGGTGTGCCACCAGTTCACCGGAGTCTAGGGAAATCCTCTTCTTTCAGTTCCGTTGATACAGGTGTAGTAAAAATCCACTTTAAATTCAACATCTCCAACTGCCCCCATCCTCTGGAGTACTCTCATATCCCGGCCATGGATTCCGGATAATTCCACAAGATCCGTATCGACACAATAAATTCCATGTTATTTTGAAATACTCACATTTATTCTGACTTGTTTGTTTATGTGAATGGTCAGATAGCGATCATAGCCACCTTGAAGTGTCTTGTCTCACACAGTACTCCAATGGATAGAGTCATGCAATCCCCCAGGCAAATCCCCCAGGCAGGATCTCCCATTCTTTGTGCTCTGCTCTCCTTTAGGTTCTTATAGAGATTTAGAGATTGCCGGCGGACCATAGATATCCTCAAACTGTGCTTTCCATCACCCACTCCGAGCTCTCAAATGCAGGTTTCTCATCCTCACTACTGTCATACTGCAGCAGCATGCCATTCACAGACAGACTGCGTTTAGTCCAGATATTACTGATCCTGCGTGGATGGTTACCACGGCACTGTGCTCCGCCCACGTGGCCCATGTCGAATGAATGGCTCCTTTTGGGCTTCCCTTCCTGGGGCAGTCCAAGCAGTCGACCTAGCATGGTGGTAGACTCAGCTCTCCCCAGCAGAGGCTCCTTATCAGATGAAGCTTTAGCCACTGCCATCGTTGTAGACGCAGTAGAGGGTCCAGACGTACTTTGGCTGTCCCTTGGAACCCCTCGCAGCTCCAGAGAGGTAAAAGCCCCTAAAAGATTGTCCAGATTGGGCCGTGCTTTTGCCCCGTGCCTCCTGAACTTGCTAATGGGCAGGGTGCTACACTCACTCCCCTGCATGCTGTAGCGGTCAGCCGGGCCTCTCACGACGTGGCTGTCCAGAGAGTTTGATGAAGAGGAGGATGAAGATAGGCTACTTTGAAGAGATCCACACTTGAACTCCACCATCTCCTCCCTCATCACTACCACTGTGGACTTGACCTGGGGGGGTGCACCGTTAAATCGGTTCAGGCCCCCGTTGGTCTGTGAATACGTGTTGCTCATGACGGGGAGTTTATTGGTTTGGATACCGCTGGTCACTTTGTAGCGCACCATGAGGATAATGATGAAAACGAGAAGAGTGGCGACAATAATGCCCCCGATGACCAGTATCATAGTGCCCCCCATGAAGCCACTGTGCAGAGACTGGCACTGGGGGTAGTCGTCACGGGTAATAAACTGGACACAGCCCACGATGTTGGTGGCGGTCAGGGTGGTGGCAGTGTCCTCCCAGATGGCCAGGACACACAGGTCGTACTGCATCCCCGAGACAAGATTAGTCACAGAGAAGGCCCGGTTACTCATGGGAATCATCCTAAAAGAGAAACAAAAGTGGAAACTTTAGTGGAACATTGGCAGTGGACATAAATAAGAAAAGATAACAATGGCTGGTGAAAGTTATTTTGAAATGTACATTGGTAGGACTATGTATCAGTTGGTAGAGTGTTTGTTCACTGATCCATGATTGGCGGTTCAAATCCCACTCTCAACATAAACATCATTGGTAGAGCGGTCAGAGCTACTGACCCACAGCTCCCAGAGATGAATACTGCCGTTGTGTCCTTGGGTAAGACACTTAACTCACCTCCCCCCACTATCTATGTACACCGGGGTATGAATGTGTGGGTGAATGGGTGAGTGATTCCTTGATGTAATGCGCTTTGAAAGCCTTGAAGGTGGAAAAGCGCTATATAAAAATGTAACCATTTACTATGATGGTATTAGAAATAATAAAGGATATTTCGTGTATAGACTTTTATTTAGTTTCTCTCCATCCTATCTGTTAGCTTTTCATTCTATTGTATATTCTTTCATACTTTCACAATAATGATGATTGGCTAGATTATGCAGGATTAGCACAGAGACTGCCCTGCGATCTTTTCAAATCAAATCTGTTAACACTTTATTGCCATTTTGCCCTGCAAAGCATACCACAGCACAGGATAAATTTGTTTCTCCATTAAATTAGAAGCATGAAATCAAGTATAATGCAAAGGGCCATCATGTGTGATAAAGAGTTCTTTTCATTAACATGCAAATGTATTTATGTAATACAATTTTAATAATAATAATAATAATAATAATAATTAATAGCATTTATATAGCGCCTAACGACACCCAAAGCGCTTTACAGTTCATTGTTCATTCACTCCACACTTGGTGGTGGTAAGCTACTTTTGCAGCCACAGCTGCCCTGGGGCAGACTGATGGAAGCGAGGCTGCTAATCTGCGCCATCGGCCCCTCCGACCACCTCCAACTCTCACACACACACCACTTTCATACTAGGCCATTTTCATGTAATAAAGTGAAGTCCGTTTTGCTCCAGTACTTCTATACTGTAGAAGCTAAATTGTCAAAATGAGTCTTCTGTATTCTGTCTGCATCTGATGAAAAAGATTTTGATCTGTGAACTAGGAAGTGCTTTGTTAGCATGCTAGTTGTTGACTATGCTCGCTCTCACCTATGAAAGCAGTGAAAACTGCTTATACATTCTTTGCAGTGAATAATTTGGAATACAAAGGTGAGGAATAAGTCTGAACCACTGTTAACTCTTAAAAATAAACTTTTTAATGAAAAAGCAAGAGCACAGAATCAACCCATGTCTTACCTTAGTTAGAACTGGTTTTAAGACTGTTAAAATCAAGTAAGTTCTTAAGAGTTGCTTGCTTAGCTTGTGGGACCAGATTCATTGGTTCTAGTGTATGGCTATGTTTGATCATGGGAGCAGCCAGGATTTAGTCAACCATATTGCAATAGGCGATGTATAAATAGATCATCCCTTCTTTTGCTGGCCAGTCTTTCTTCCCAGCACAAGCTTTGATCCCTCCCAAGCATCTCCTTGCTGAGCCCAGACACCACTGGGGCTGCAGTTCATTATTCATCCTTAATTGCCTTTTTTCATAAGCAGTGAGAAGGCGTTCTGCCTCACACTTTTGGGGGTTTCACACCATCTCTCCACATGACATGATTGATTTTTAATTATGCCTCAGCCGGAGCATGGACAGTGCCCTGGGACCTTATGTAGGCCAACAAAAGGCGTGCGATTGATGCGCATGTGTGTGCAGCAATCTTATCAATATTCGGTTTAGAAAAGCATGTAGTGTCCTTGTGCACAATACTCAGTGTTCCCACTGTCTCTCACATGCCAAGAGAAACAGAGCATTCAGGAATAGGTCTGAAATCCCACAAATCCAAAATGTCCCCCAAATCCACAATGTGATCTAGTGTTGTTACATTTCAAACTCTATTTCAATATAAAGCGAAAGGTTGGTTACCATTTCTAATGCCCTAATGATAATAATAAACTTTTTAGATAACTGAGTGTAAATTCAACACAAAATAATAGTAATGTCTATAATATTACCATGATTTTTCACCCCCATGCAACCTGTATCTGATCTTTTAATGACAGTCTGAACGACACAGATCCGATTTTTTCAAATGCGACCCAGGCCCTTTGGATATGTGGTCCTAAAACTGATACATATCCGATCTTTTGACATGCAACTTCAGTCTGAATGGCCAGGTCCCATTCATCCAACCTACACGTCATCATCAAGCAAGTACAAGTACAAGTAGGCGCTCACAAATGTACACAGACATCCCAAGTCTCCCGGAAGTTCTGGGAGTCTCCCGGATACTTATAGTGGCTCCCTGATGCCCGCGAGTCGAAAAAAAAATCGAATTGAGCATTAAGCCCTGCAGTCTGAACGTAGCCTTTGACTAGTTTTGAACATCAAGATTATACTATCAGGGCTCTCAAGTCTCACCCATTGAGAGTGTGACACACGCAATTCGACGTGTTCACACGCTCACACGCCACACATGGCATTTCTCACGCTGATTTTTTCTTTTTTTTTTTTTTTTTGTGCCCAGAAAATCGGTCTGTGTGGCTCAGTTTATGCAGGCACCGCGCGTTTTCAGCGAAAAAAACTCCCCCTCCCTCCTCCCCGTCCCGCTCCCCGGAAAAAAATCAGCCAATCAGAAAATAGATTGTTCTGTTGTTGGGCAGACTGTAGATTGTAGTTTCATCTGCTAAGCGCACACTGCCCTGTCAGTGATAAGGACTGCGACTGAACACGAGGAAACGGTGATGATAAAACAAACTGAGAACCATCAGGTAATAACTTCATTTATATAACTCTTATATATCATTTATATATTATTTGCTTTGTAGTTTAAGTTTGCTCTTTAGACAAACATTTACAGCAGGGCTCTCAAGTCGCACGCATTGAGAGAGACAATTCGACGTTCACACGCTCACACGGCATTTCTCACGCAATTCACCCCCCCCCCCCCCCCACGCTCCTCGGGAAAATGTCTCGAATGTTGTGCCTTTGGGCAAGACACTTAACCTGCTTTGCCCCCAGTGTCTGCATACACTGCTGTATGAATGTGCTTGTGAATGCTTCTTTGATGTAAAGTATTTTGAGCTGCTTGAAGGTGAAAAAGTGCTATATAAAAATATAACAATTTTTCATTAACTCTTTGTATCAATACTTGCCTTGACTAAATGTGTCTCTTTGTGGTCTAAAGATCACAACCATTAGAACTGAGACTCACAATGCCCACTTTTAATAAAATTGTACACATAGAGGGCCAGAAACAGCCATAAAACTAGTAGAAATAAAGCTGTTCTATATGATTGTGTATGTAGTATTCAGGTTGTCAAACACACATTTACAAGACTGCTGAATGGATTGTGGCTCCTTAGAGGAAATAATATAATGGCGTTTCACATTTGTGGAAAACTTGCCCAAAGTCAGAGAGCAAAACAATCTCATAGCCGCTGTTATTAAATCAGCAGTGATGTCATGCTGCAATCACAGAATCCAGCAAAAGTAATATTAGTCTTCATCACAGTGTACAGTCCTAATCTGATTTACCCGGATAATAGCCAGCATATTGCCTTTCCATACCCAATTTTTTTATTTAATTAAAGAGCGTTTGATGAAATGCAAACTGCTGCAAGGAAATTGTGCCAGCATTTAATTTGTTTTTGACTGGGATGCTGCTAACATCTCTGGGGTTTTAATATGTCTGATTTTAACATTCTACCCTACTAAGTCCCTACTGAAGAAATATACAACCGCATATTGGTTCTTGTTAAAAGGGGCAAATTCTTGATACTTGTTTAGACTGTCCTTTGATTTAAATCTGAAAACGTGGCAACACCCAAGTAGCACAGATTTCACTAATATCATCATCCACATCTTTGCTCAGCTTATTAGATATGTTTTAATTGTGTAGAATCCCTCAGTCATTCAGGTAGAATCCATGGCAGCTTCGAAACATATTCGACCAAATAAACGTTTTCCATTTCACAAAATTGAATTTCTCGTTTTGCCATTTTTTTTTTTTAAATATACAGTCTTTTTAGCTTATATTGGCAGAATATCATTTCTGTTTTATTTGACATTTTCCTGTTTCATATAATATATTTTTCTCTTCATAACATCTTCAGTTGTACTCTGAACATTTGTAGACTACCATAAATTGAAATCAAAATGTTTTTTGTTTTTTTGATTAGTTCACTCTCAACTCAAAATTCATCTGTTGGTTTAAAATGTCCCGTCTGGCAGAAATGTTTGGGCAAAATTGGGAAAAAAAAGACAAAAGAATGAAAATAATGCCTTAACATGCAGTATATAATGTACCAAAATGAGCAGATGACTATGAAATCTCATTATAACTCAGATTCCTGAATCACAATGTACCTGTAAATGAGAACTTCGTCTTCTGAACAGTTGTATTGAAGCTGGTACATTTTCACTTTTGGTGTCGTTTTCGTAACAGTCCACCGGATCAAAGCAGATACTGCAGTAACATCAGCCACAGTTACCGCCTTCTCTGGTAGCGGCTTGGGCTCCCCTTTGCTGACCTTGGTGGAACTTGTTATATCGGAGAGACCGGATTTAGCTTGTGTGGTGCGATTGGTTCCATTACTCCTATGGGGGATCTGAATGATTGATAGCTCGATCGAGGCTGTAGACTCCCCAGCGGCGTTAGCGGCTATGCATGTAAAAGTCCCATAATCCTTTGCGGTTGTAATTGTAATGTCCAAGGTGCCGTTTTCATAGACGGTTGCTCGGGAGGAGTTACTGATCAAACGGTCATCAGGGGCAACCCAGTGCACGGTCGGCATTGGGTCTCCTACAGCTTTGCACCGAAGGCTAGCAGTCTGTCCCTCAAGTACTAGCAAGCGGTGGGTGTGTTGAGTGATGAGAGGAGCTTCACAAACAAATTCCTCCTCACGGACCGACCAAAAGTAGCGTCCCTTGAGACTGGCAGGAGAAGCACAGGTCTCCATGTCGTCTTCGCGGTCCAGTCTGCGAAGCCATAACACCTCACAGTTACAATGCAAAGGGTTCCCTCCAAAACTCAGAGAAAGCGGAGGTGCATAAGGAGTGCTCATAACTATTCCACTTTGAGATCTGGCAAATATAGGGTCGGGCGGGAGTTTTTGAAGCCGATTGGAGGTGAGGTCCAATCTGGCAAGTTTCTCTAAATCTGTAAATGTCCCTTCTGCGATAAAAGATATAAGGTTATGATCCAAACTCATCTGATGAAGATTGACCATCTGGCGTATGGCTTCCCAAGGCACGCTGCGCAAATTATTATACGACAAGTCCAGATCTTCTAGAGTTAGTAACAAATCGTCGAAGGCTGCTTTGTTGATACGGTTTAGTTGATTGTTGTTGAGAATGAGGTGCTGGAGGTTTATAAGCCCTCTGAGATCGTCCGGCCCCAGTTCGGTCAACCGATTACTGTCCATATGTAGTGACCTCAAAGTCTCCAAGTCAATAAACGAGAAAGGCTGGATGGCGCTGATTGTGTTGCGAGATAGGGTCAGATCCACCAAACCCGTCATGTTGGCAAAGTCCTGAGTAGTGATTTTGAGAATGAAGTTCCCGCCTAGTCGGAGTTCTACAGTGTGCCTGTCGATGTCCGGTGGGACGAAGAGCAGCCCTTTGGACGGGCACAGCGTTCCCAAAGACTCCGATAGGTTCTGGCAGACGCAGTATTTGGGACATGCATGGACTGTGGTGAGAGCGCTTCCCAGGAGCAGGAGGCTGAAGACCACTTTGTCCATGGTAGTTCACAGATAGGGGACCTGAGGAAACAGACAGAAAAAAATATTTAAGCTATCATATTTTCTTAATTAGCAACATAATTTATCTTCACCATCTCTAATGAATATAAATGAGTACAGTGTTGGTCATTACAGTATCAGCGCTATTGTTAAAGGTCCCATGGCATGATATTTTCACTTTCTGAGGTTTTTGAATGTTAATGTGAGCTCCCCCCCCCCCCCCCCCATGGCTAAAAGTTGCGAAATGTGTAAACTGAGCATTTGCTGTCCTTTTCTGCGTTTGAAAAAAACACAGCTCAAACGGGCGATTCTGAAGAAGGAAACTTGTTCAGAATCCCCCCCCCCCAGAGATCACGCCCAGAGAGTTTGGACTGTGAAGGAGCTACGCAATGCGAAATGCATTTTTTAAATTTGCCTGGAGGCACGTGCGAGTGCTTCTAGGCTCAGAAGTCCTTTACCCGACACTCGACCTCTGAAACAGCAGTGGTTTAATTTTATTTTCTGTGAAAATGTGTTTTTTTCATTGAAACGGCTCTCCTTTCTTCCTTCGCGCATAAAACGCGGAAGTGGGAGACAGCGCAGAGCGCAGCGCTAATCCAGGAAACAGCGGCGCATTTGCCCCCCACCCCACCCGCTGCTCTAACCTATCTGTGTCCTTCTCATTTGCATTCAAGCAACAACGCCCATAATGAGGTGTTCAGAGAGATATTTTTTTACCATGTCTGTGGTATGTGTCTTTCTCATGCACTGAGTGTTGATTTTGAAGAAGGATTCATTTACAGTATTAGGGAACCATTAAGGCACCATATAAAAGCATCAAGAAGTACAATGTCATGGGATCTTTAAAGGGGTAAAAGGACCTCAAGTCACTCACAAGTCAAATGTGTTTTACCTTGTAAAAAATATCCAAACATCATCCAAATCATGTAATACCAAGACAAATTATTTACCTCTGAAAAGAATATCCATAAGCAAAGATTTTTTACATTTAATGCAATCCTTTATGGTATATTGCTGCTTAAGATTACAGTTTTTAACTTTGTTTTTGTTGTAACCTTAAATTGGTATTCTGCTTTAATTATATGTTTTAAACAATCATCTATCTTTTGTGATAAAAGGAGAAATTCAATTTGTCAACTGGACAAAGTTTATTTGGTCGAAAACCAAACACGGATGGATTCTACCTGGACGACTGAGGGATTCTTCACGCATCTATCTTTTGTCTTTTTGTTTGCATATTACTATTTCCTGCAGTGCATTGCAATACTGGAATTTCTCCACTATCTTTCAACTGAGTGTGACTGTGGATACTGCCTATCAACGTCAGTTTCACTCGGCTGTTGATGCCCATTGAGATTCCCCATTATAGCTCTCATTAACATAGATTTGCAATGGTAAGAAGGTGTGAGAAATTATCTGAGCCTTGTTTGAAGGCCAGATTTAAAAAGTGCTACGGAGCTATTTTTGATGACACACATACTTGTAAACTACCGTCACAAAAAACTGTTAAGCAGTCCATCCACAAGACTTATACTGAAGGACACAGCGAGAGCAGGAGGCCCAGTGTAAAGTAGTTCATCAGTATGCCGGACCACCTTCCCAACTGAATGTAAACAAGCAGAGCATCAAAGAGCCCTGTTTCTGCTGATTCTCAGACCATTCATAACAATGTTTATGTCTCCACTTTTTCTGCAATCTACTTCCTCCAGTGTGTCGCCTGTGTTTGTGCAGCAGATAATACAGTGGAAAAATATTGGCCGAGCGGCAGGTTTTGGCCTTGGCAGATGCACTGAAAGCAGCATGGCCCCTGTCCTTACAACATTCGCGCCAGTCCAGTCCAGGAACACATTTGAACAGCTGTGGTTTTGGAGGTGAGCTGACCCCACATAGTCAAGTCATCTTTCTCGCCAATTAATCTATGTCATGAAAAATAGTAAGGCTACAGATAATATCATGAGATAACTATGATAGTGGTTTTAGTTTTAAAAAGAAAGGTACATTGTGCATCCATTGGTATAATCAGGGCTAAAAGTTGGTAAAACAATATGCATAATATTATTGTCTCTATTGCACGATATATATAGAAATATATAGTGCCCTGTTGTTGAACCTGTGGTCTATTACTATCTTCAACCACACTGCCTGTCCTTAAAATAATACTCTTTCTATGTCCACGTTTTGTACAATTGACCTCTTTTCCTCTGGTGTGCCATCAGAGGATAATGCAGTGTAAAAATATTGGCCGAGCGGCAGGTGGTGGCCTTGGCAGGTGCAGGCCTTGGCAGGTGCATGGAAACATTATGCTCCAGTGAATATTCGAATGGCCCACACACATGGCCATGTCCACACCCAGCTTCATCTAACAAGATTTTAATTCTCCCAGACATTTGTATCATTAATTTCTAATACTCTGCAAAGCTAAAAATCAATTTTAATCTCTTTTACAGTGCCGTTGTTTATTAAAAAGTCCAGAATCCTAATAAAAGGCGTGCATCTGAGGCATTACATGAGTGTTAAACACACGGCAGATATTGATTTGTGATTGTTTGTATATGTAAGGATTTATAAATAGCATGTATATATAAGGGTATCTGTGTGTTCATTGCGTGCAGATATTACCATGAATAAATTACAGAATGTCTTGTTTTATAGTATGTTTTATGAGTAATCATTTTATGTAAGAGCACATTTAACTTTTGTGAGGAAGAGCCTCCTACTTATCTCTACACAACGCTGTTATTGGTTTGGCTGGAATGTTCCGCAGTATTGCTTTAAACGTAAGTATCTGCATAGAGACAAGCCAGTGACACCACCAGGCCAGGCTACAGGTCAGATCTCTGGAGAGGCAAGCCTGCTCACAGCAAGAGTGCACATATTTTCCACTGATAACACCTGTAATTAAAAAAAAAATTAAAGGAAAAGTAACGTTTTTTACAATTTGAGCCTTATTTCGGTAATAAAACAAGTTGTTTTACTCACCCATATCACTTTGGTGTCATATGGAGCATTTCCGGAGATGTTTTAGATTAGCGTTAGGCTAACGCCGTTAGCCTAGCGCGACTTATAGCCATAGCTCGGGGCATTCCCCGAGCATGTAATATGCCCCGTGCGGGCTCCAAATAACACAAACTTTAGCACTTTTCAAATCATAGAAGCTCGATTTCTTTAGTCTACGATTTCGTTTGAATCAAAAGGGGCCTGTAATCCGAGATTTATCCATAGTTTACAGCTATGCGTTCCATGTTTGGGTCCCGGGAGCTGAGAGCACACTCCGCGCATGCGCACTGGCGTCCTCATCTACTCGAAACTATGGCTAAATCTCGGATTACAGGCCACTTTTGACCAAACGAAATCGTAGACTAAAGACATTGAGCTTCTATGATTTGAAAAGTGCTAAAGTTTGTGTTATTTGGAGCCCGCACGGGGCATATTACATGCTCGGGGAATGCCCCGAGCTATGGCTATAAGTCGCGCTAGGCTAACGGCGTTAGCATAACGCTAATCTAAAACATCTCCAGAAATGCTCCATATGACACCAAAGTGATATGGGTGAGTAAAACAACTTGTTTTATTACCGCAGGGCTCTCAAGGCTCACGCATTGAGAGTGTGACACACGCAATTCGACGTATTCACACGCGCACACGCCACACATGGCATTTCTCACGCTGATTTGTGTTATTTTTTTTATTTTATTTTTTTTGTGCCCAGAAAATCGGTCTGTGTGGCTTAGTTTATGCAGGCTCCGCGCGTTTTCAGCGCCGCCCCCTCCCCCTGCTCGGGGGAGCAGGGGGAACAGGGGGAGGGGGGGACGGCGCGTCTGCTCGCCGTCCCCCGGGCACGTCCTGAGCCTCAGTCCCGGTGCCACGTCTCCTCTGAGACGTACCGACTCCGGTCCCGGTGTCTCCGTCTGTGCGTAACGTGTCCCCCCCGACGGCTTACGCGCGGAATACGCGCGGCCCAGAGCCGAACTGCCCGTGGTGAGTCGCGGTGAGACGCGATGAGACGCGATGAGACGCGATGAGACGCGGTGAGACGCGGGCCCGGTGCATTGACCAGACTCTTACATGAATCCGTTAAAAATGTCCCGCTCCCTCCTCCCCGCCCCTCTCAGCGCGCACTGACAAAGTGCGGTGATGATAAAACAAACTGAGAACCATCAGGTAATAACTTCATTTATATAACTCTCATTAGTTGCTTTGTAGTTTAAGTTTGCTGTTTAGACAAACAGGGCTCTCAACACGCAATTCGACGCAATTCACACGCTCACACGGCATTTCTCACGCAATTCAAGCGCCAAAAATTGTTCACTCGCAACCCCCCCCCCCCCCCCCCCAGTCCTCGGAAATTACAGTCACACGCACGACCCCGCTCAAAACTTGAGAGCCCTGTTACCGAAATAAGGCTCAAATTGTAAAAAAAACGTTACTTTTCCTTCTGTGGAATATTCCGGACCAGCAAAACCCCTAATCAAAAGTACAGCTCTGGACTGCATTTTTTTCTGAAATCAGCATCTCTACATGTATTACAGCCATTCCATTCCAGCGTCTGTTGAATTCCAACACAAACACAAAGCTGAGCTACTTCAGTTCTTGCACCAGGAGTGGAATAAAGTCACCCAAGAACAATGTGAAAGACTTGTGGAGAGCATGCCAAGACGTATGAAACTATGATTGAAAATAAGGGTTATTGCACCAAATATTGATTTCTGAACTCTTCTTAAGTGTAAACATTAGTATTATGTTGTTTTAAAATTAATTTGATCTTGTTTCTTTGCATTGTTTGAGGTCTGAAAACATGTATATTTTTTGTTAATTTGACAATTTGTCATTTTATGCAAATAAATGCTCTAAACGATAATATTTTTATTTGGAATTTGGGGCAAATATTGTCAGTAGTTTATAGACTCAAACAAAAATCTTTCTTTTGCCCAAACACATGCCTATAAGTAGTAAAATCAGAAAAACTGATCATTTTGTAGTGGTCTCTTATTTTTTTCCATAGCTATATATCATATTAAAACAACCTTTCTTAACAATGTCCTATTTTGTATCTCTGTAATATGACTACAAAACATAAGAGTTAAAATGAGGCAGTTATATTTAGTGGAAAACGCCTGAGCTGTTGTCTACACATTTTACAATGTACTGCTAAATTGGACATGAGTGGTGTGCCCAGTGTTGATGCCAAATGAAACAGTGGGTCCTTGTATGATACATGTGCTGCTAGCTAAAGCACACACTCAAAGCTCACAGTGTTAACATCACCATAATTTACACCCTGCAGTTGAAAAGACTCACAGGCCACCAGTCAATTCCCAGCTAGTAACAACATCCGTGACTTGACAGCTTCTGCACAACACCAGTAACAAAGAGCTCCATGAGTGCTTCAACATCTTTGGATCCTAAATTTAATTGCGAGCATAAAGCTACTTTAAAGGCTGACATGTAAATCCAAATGGCTAATTGTTTTGTTTTACATCTGGACGTCTCCCCGGTTACAGCTTGTTCCTGTGAAGCCGAAATCAATCAGTGCACAGGAAGGAAAGAGTGCTCTGGTGAAACAAATAATTGCAGGGTTGATGCATACAGCGATGACCCTGTCAGCACAGTGGAGCTAATCCTTGTCCTGCCACATGGTGAGAGCTGTCAGCGCACACATTCTCTCTCCTATGGATTCATTATAAATCAAGCCCAGGAAGCAGCTCCCAACCTATGCACTGTGAGTCCAAATTTGTGGCTGTCTTGCTTTTGATCTTCCACTCCAAAGCAAAGAGAACAACTGTGGACCGAAGAGATGTTTGAAATGGATATGTGTTATCTGAAAGTCACGGCTAAGTTCTCCATCTTATTTTGCAGAGAATTGTAGTAACAGAACTCGGGAGTGGCCCTGTCAGGGAGAGGTACATTGAGATGCATACAGGATGTTTGATTCATGCTGGCTACGCACTACACGGCATCGTTATTGGAAAAAAAATCCCTATATTGCACTGAACTAAACCAATTTTGTTGCAGTAATGTAAGGTTTTCAAACTGAGAGAATTGTAGAAGAAATTCAGTGGCTATAAATGTCAAAACAAAAATATTACGTTATTATGTGATGCCATATGTTGATACAGGAAGTGCTCCACTGTATTTTTAAACTCCATACGCCTTCACTAGGATCATTGGGATGATTTCAGCCAATCTCTACTGAACTAAATGTAGAAGGTAGCTGTTAATTTGAAAGCTACCATTTCATGACACTTCATAATAGAGCATTTTAGCTTTGGAGATGAATAATAATCCTTGATTACTCAAACATGTGTGAATGAAACAAAACACAACCCTCAGTAAGTTTCTGAAGAGGTAACAACATTAAAAGATGGCTCACAGCTCACAAGTCTTTTTTGGAGTACTTTGGACATCAACATCAATAAAATACAAATATATAATATAAAAAAATAAATGACAATATAGTACTCAGATATATTTGCCTATACTACCCAAGTTAGGCTGTACACAGAATTTGAAACAAAACTAGCCAGTACTTGAGACAAAGAAAAGTTGGGAGCTATTGCCTTAGAGGCTCATTAATCTTGGGTTTTTGCTAATTATTGTTGTGACTGACAAACTTGTGAAAAATGGTCAAACAACACTGCGTCTCTGTTTGATGATTTACTCGTGTGCAAACGTCACATTACTCACTCCTGTAAAATAAACTATAGATCGATGTCAGTGTCCATTTCCTGACAATCATCTATTTATGGAACTGATTTCCTGTCAGCGGGGTGAGAGGAGACATCTGATTGGCTGACGATACTCATTGATTTATTGGCTTTTGAGAGTTCATTTGACATGTTTTTGTACAGTCGTGCTCATAAAGAAATACTATCAAAGTATACCAGACAGTATTATGCAAGCCCACCACTTTGAAGTCATGTAGTGAGTACTTTGAATGACCTCTCACTGTCTATAAAACTAGCTTGATACAATTTTGTTCATATTGTGAGTTCTTGCCATGCCACGAAGAAAGCTATGCAATATTACTCATGTTTCCTGCAACCATGTAGTAGTAGTGTAAGTAATGTAAAAGTAGTAGTAGTAGTAGTAGTAGTATTGTAGCTGCAACAATTAGCAGTTCCTATTGGAGTAGTAAATATTTAGTGCAGTCAATGGCAATCTCTACTGAACTAAAGGTAAAAAGAGCTGTTAACTTGAAAACTACCACTTCATATGATATCACAAAGTGGAACAGAGCATATGAGCTTTGGAGATGCAGGCAGAGTAATAAAAAACGGTTACTTAAACATGTGTGATTGAAGCAAAACACAACTCCACGTCTGTTTTTGATGAGGTAACAACATTCATTTCAATGTTGGATGTTCAATGTTAACGTAGATCTCTGCACCCCTATACTAAATCAGCTGTTCGGCTTTTCTTAATGAGCCCATGTTTTACCTACAGACACAGAATCCTCCATCTTGGCTGTGCACAGTGGCTCCTGTGTGACAGGCACATACAGTTGTTTGTTTGTTGTTGAGAGTTAACCTTCAGATAAACATGAGTGCACAGCTGTTGGACCATCTGCTTTAAATATACTCAGGGTGCTGTTTGTCCTTTGGGACTATTGGATGGTGTTCAATATTTTTTAGGCTTGCAATTTTAGTAGACAGAGTTAAGACATAATATGGAAAGGGTCTGTTTAACAATCTGTTGCACAAGGAGTACAGGAATAAACTCTCTCCATGGAGATTTATATAGGTGAGATATATTTGTATTACTATATTTCTATGTGTGTAGAATCCCTCAGTCGTCCAGGTAGAATCCATGGCAAAAGGAAAAATTCAATTTGACAACTGGACAAAAGTTTATTTGGTAGAATATGTTCCGCAGCTTCTTCATTTCTGGCTACTGGCTACTACAATGAAATTACTATGAAACTATCACACCTATTTGTTTTCAGTTTCTGTTAATTAATGAGCCTATTCAATATGCAGTGGGAGTGGGGTGTGTGGTTAGCATAGCCATTCAGGGCCATAATGGGTGTTTTCACACCTCTGGACCTGACCTTCAAATAGGTGTGATAGGCTACGTTTATACGGCGACGATCAAAACAGAAGACGCAAAAGTGGCGTCTCGTCTTCAATCGTTTAGACGAGCGTTCTCAACAGGAAATGTTTGTTTATACAAAGACGCAAAAGTGGGCGAATTCGATTGAATATGCATGCCAGAGCTACCTTTTTCAGGACACCACAGGGGCTCTCATCATGGTTGTTTCGCCCTCGATGTAGGGTCGGAGCTCTTCGCTTAATACAACAAGAGCATAGACCGAGGAACGCATTTGAACTAGGGGGAAGCCACAATCGCAAGAGGGTGTCACCGAAATGTTTGGTCGAACATAATGCATAGCCTATGGTGGTGCTCGGACAGAGGAAAGTATGGGAATATGCCTACAGTTTTATCAGAGCTGTGTGTGTGTGTGTGTGTTGTGCGTGCGTGCGCGTGTGTGTTTCCACAATATACCAGATAACTGCGCAGAATAATGCCCAAAGAGCCAACGCTAACCCAGCATCAGTTATGACTTTAGTTCACAATATGCCATCACAGAAGTGCGCAGAACTGCCCAGAAGTGCCAACAAGAGCTTGTTTAGTCATTCTGAAGTTTTCCACCCAAGCACTGTCATCAACTAATCCATTCTCAAAATTGTCCCACCGCTGACTTGTTCTGCCCGGTCTTGTCCAAACTCGCCTCTGTCACCTGCGACGTATTGTTATTGTTTTTACCGGCTTGGCGCATCAGGTGCATGTTTTGCGCTTCTTGCCGTTTAGACGGAGACGCGATCCGGGCCGTCTTCAAAATTCCACACTCTGGAAGGAGTCTTCAGATTTTTGCGGTTTCAGAGCCCGATGGCGCCGCTGCCGTGTAAACGAAAGACACTTCCGATAGAATATTTTGTCGTTTTCAGTCGCAATCGTCCTCGTCTAAACGGCCCCTTAGTTTCATAGTAATTTCATTGTAGTTACTGTAGCTCCTCCTTGCAGGCAGTTTTTAAGCAGTGTCCACCAGCACTCTAGCCAGAACTGAAGAAGCAGTTTGGATGAGCTGTGAAACGTATTCGACCATATAAACTTTTGTTCAGTTGGCAAACTGAATTTCTCCTTTTGCCATATTATATTTCTATATTTTATTTTTACTTGCACATACATTTATATAGCTATGCCTTATTTGATACCAGTTTCGTGCTATTTTTGCTACTTGTTTTGATTTTATTATTGCCATTTACATTTTTGCTCTTTGTTATTATAACATTTTGTGATGTGTGATGTATTTTCCCTTGTGGATGAATAATTGCTGATTGCATTAAACTTATCTATATATCTGTATTGGCAATGTGTGCAGGTGGCAGGTGCTCCAACAAAAGGCCCACAGTCCATATTATGTTTGTAGGTCCACAAAGGAGTGCGGAGTATGATAAAAGTCTCCATTGTGAATATTTACGATACATACCCATGTCTTAATCCAGACCTGATCAGTTTGTTTTGTAGTTTTTAGAAATTATGCGGACACAGTAGCTCACACAAAAATATAAACGGTAATCATACATCCAAATAAGTAGCAAATATAGCAAGAGAAAACATGTGGGGTTACAGTATGTGAAGTTTACAATTACATCCCACACGCCATCACTCCTGTCTTTAATATTACAAACTCTTGTGCAACTCATGTCTGAATCACATACTATATCGATCTGTATTCGCCTGAGGTTTGTAGCTTTGAAAGTGAGAATTGGTTTTAGAATTGTTGATCCAAAATATTTGCAAGACAAATTACAAAAGCTGGAGAGAGACGGCTTGTGAAATAAAAGCGGTGCGCCGTGTGAGAAACGTGACACTTTTCTGGATCATACCCAAAACTTAATCTTTGTGTTCAATCAAATATTACTCCCCCACACAGGAGCAAACAGCCTGTGTCAGGTGAATAAGGGCAGGCTGTGAAGAGGCTCCAGAACGGTACAAACGCCTACTGACAATTATACTTCTATGTTACTGATATGTCTAAAGGGATCATATTACACTATTTTCTCATCTGATCATGTTTAACACATAAATCCTTTAGATAATCATTTTGATAATTTCAGCCATGGAACTGCCAGTCTCTACCAAACTAACTTGACATCGCAAGGTGAAGAGGGGCATTTTGAGCTTTGGAGATACAGTAGTAATAGTAGTAGTAACGTCGTAATAAAGGATTACTCAAATATATGTGAATGAAACAAAACAACATGGATAAAAGTTTTGTATAAGTGTTTTTTTATTTTTTTTATTTTTTGGAAGATTAGTTACAACTATTATGATTTAATATGTTGAATATCCTACAAGATGATTTGGCATTATGAGGCTGAACACAGGGTTAATTTGTGTGACATCCTCATGAACTTGGTCGTATGTTATATAATCAGCTTGGATCTGAGGGCGAATAGAACCAAGGATATCCTATAAAACGCACTTATTTGACAGATCAGAGATGTTAAATGAGCCTCAAAACCTATGTCTGCTAAAAATCGTGTGTATGAATAAATTTGCCTCAGGCCATCCAAGCGTGATTTACTCAAGTTTGTGCTGCATCTCTGTGCATGTTAACTTAACACAGAAAAAGACTGTCACGAAACCAAAAGACACACACTTCTAAATATGTGCATTTTAAGTTTGTTTAATGAGGGAGTGTATGCTGTAACACTTAGCATTTAGGGCAATCATTTACATATTAGAAGTTGTGTTTAGAGAGGTTCAATCGTTATAAGTTATCTTTATTGTCTTGCATTTCTCCAAAAATGTCTTTAAAGGAAAATTAACGTTTTTTTTTTTACAATCTGAGCCTTCTTTCGGCAATAAAACAAGTAGTTTTACTCACCCATAGCAGTTTGCTGTCAATTGGAGCAGTATCGCAGAACTTATGTTGAGCCGTTCTGTTCTACTAATGATCCCGTATCCGTTAGCGTGAGTGCTCGGGGCATTACTTTGCGGTGTCCAAATAACACAAACTTTAGCACTTTTCAAATCACAGAAGATCGCTGTGTCAGGGTAGACTTTTAGTGGATTCCAAAACGTCCTGAAACCCGATATCCAGCTATAGTTTCATTTGATGACGTCATCAGAGAGGACAGTGCGCATGCGTGAACTCAGCTGTTTTGTAAACACCGCTAGTCCGAAAGAAGCTAACACCGCTCTGAACTTTACTTTCCTGTTGCGATATCGGGTTTCAGGCCGTTTTGGAATCTACTAAAAGTCTACCCTGACACAGCGATCTTCTGTGATTTGAAAAGTGCTAAAGTTTGTATTATTTGGACACCGCAAATCAGTGCCCCGAGCACTCACGCTAACGGATACGGGATCATTGATAGAACAGAACGGCTCAACATAAGTTCTGCGATACTGCTCCAATTGACACCAAACTGTTATGGGTGAGTAAAACTACTTGTTTTATTGCCGAAAGAAGGCTCAGATTGTAAAAAAAAAAACACGTTACTTTTCCTTTAAGTGCTTCTTTCTCAGATATTTTCTTAATTACATCAATAGGCCACAGTATAGTACAGGGTTGTGTAGCCATTAAAAAAAAAAAGCCAAAAAAAAAGCCCCACAACCTGTTACCGTGAACTGTAGCTATCCCTATTCAGGACCGGCAGCGCTGTCAAAAATATGAAAATAATGATCAATGGGTGTCATAGATTATATAGCAGACAGAAGCAAATAAAATGTTTTCTTTAAGCAGAATGCTTTAAATAGGGTATACACATTTCTTCTTTATTTTTTGCTGTTATCGCAGGTGTTTACTAGAGATAAGGTTATGACAGATTGAAAGGAATTTGGAAACACGGAACAATTAGCTCTTTGTTGATTCTTGAGACGTTTTCATTCACCCGAGGAGTTAGCTGGTACGCTAACACGCAGAGGCAATGGGAAAGGGCAAATGCATTAAGGCCCGCTGAGCATCTCCATTCTGTCCTACCTAAAGCTAATTACATGCATCCCACTGCAGTCTGTACGCACTGATTAATCGCAACGTCCTTTTCACAACACTATCTGTGCCATTTGATGTCTATAATGAATGCCAGCGTGAGAGGGAGGGCCATGCCACCTAAACAGGAGGAAATTAATTGATGCCACTGCAGGTCAACTCTCAAAAAATGTTTATTTTCGAACAACTGGTGAGCTAATTACACTTTATAAGGCTAGAGCCATATTTATCTGTTCATATAGGTCACGCGTTGTGTTTTCAAGAGGCTCGGTGCAATAGAAGGATGTGTAGTATTTTGAAAGTTGGATCAGAGAGTGGATAAAGAAGTGGACTAATGGAGTGTGACGTCAGCCATAGCGTTCGGCTCCAGACAAATGAAGCTCAAGAGGTTTGCAGTTATCGGGTGAATTTGGAGCTGAGTAAAAACATCAGGATTGTGTAGAGTGGGTTAATATGAACATTTTAAGATCTAAATGTAGAGCCTGACAGCAGCAGTCACAGAGAGAGGGGTGATGTTTTTTTTCAATACAAAGTGAATTGAAGCCAGAGTTGATGAAGCCAGAAGCAAGCCCATGGTCACAGTCATGGTTTTTATTTGGAAGGCAATGGGTAGCTGGTTAGCTATGTCTATTTATATATACGTATATAGCGTATGGATTGGATATAACATGATTTACTGAATCAAATGGAAGGACAACAAAAATGCAGTATTGGTGCAGTATTGCATGTTTGGGTTAGTGTCCCAATTGTCAAATTTCTGAACTAGTTGTACATCCAGTTTCAACTACAATTTAAAGGGATATGCCACCCCCAGGGCAAATTTGGGCATCTCCCCACAGTCCAGAGACTAAAATAAGTGGTGGAAAGCGTTTTCCTGCTCACCCAGCCATTGTCCGAGTCTGTCGCCACTGACCGCCGCGGTATCTGCAGCTCCTCCGCCTTAGACTGGAGTCTAACGTAGCCAGAGAAAGATTTCGGCCAAAAGGAATTAATTTGCTCGATGCGTTTCCCAATTACTTTGTGTGTAGTGCGCATTCATATCGAGTGCAAATAAATGTGCAAATCAACACGGAGAGCTTGCCTTGGTCATTTTGGGTGGGAACTATTTTCCAGTGCGTAAGAATACAGCCGTATCACGCACCACGTTGTGCAACAGGGGAACTCCCTTCCCGGTGCGTAACTGGGATTCCCCTGGCAGCGTGCTGCGTGATTCGGCTGTATTCTTACGCACTGGAAAATAGTTCCCACCCAAAATGACCAAGGCAAGCTCTCCGTGTTGATTTGCACATTTATTTGCACTCGATATGAATGCGCACTACACACAAAGTAATTGGGAAACGCATCGAGCAAATTAATTCCTTTTGGCCGAAATCTTTCTCTGGTGACGTTAGACTCCAGTCTAAGGCGGAGGAGCACCAGATACCGCGGCGGTCAGTGGCGACAGACTCGGACAATGGCTGGGTGAGCAGGAAAACGCTTTCCACCACTTATTTTAGTCTCTGGACTGTGGGGAGATGCCCAAATTTGACCTGGGGGTGGCATATCCCTTTAACAAAACTTAATACATTTAATGTATTAATTTTTTCAGGACAGTTAAAGACACTTTACAGAACACATATTAATACGGTCAAGAGCAATAAACAAATAATGAAGGAAAGATAAAGAAGTGAATCATGTAGACATTAAAAGCTATTAAATACAGTAGATGGGTCTTGAAATTTTGATTCTTTTAACCTAGAGATAAAAATACCAATGCTGTAGCTTCTATAATATTAACTGCAGTCCATTTGGTAAGTACACAAGATCTGATTTGTATTACCGTGCTTAATGGAATCCTAACGGTACATATTTAATGACGGATTGGATGTCATGAATAGTTTAATAACAGCAGGTGAGAACAGACCTTATTATGACAATGCATCACCATGTAGTAACAGGCCATGATTCACTCTTAACAGCATTGTGCCAATGGCAAAATAGGTGCCAATGAACATAATGAATAATTAAGCAGAAAATATCAGATAGCGTTTTACTGGACATGGATTTGAAATTGTTTTTTATCTGAGTACTTAATGAAATCAAAGTGAGTACTTGCTCAAATGCTTAAGCACAAAATGGCTGACAGAAGTTCAAAAGAATATATCAGAGCGGCTCTTTACTTAACATGGAATTTAATTTGGTTTGATCAGGCTTTTAAGAGCTATAATGACATTTTTTTAAATATCTGTGCACAATGAAAAGTGCTTTAGTCTGTGCTTTAAAGGGTCTGTAATAATTTGTCCCACTTATTTGAGCAGTACTGATGTAACTCCACTGTGTATTATAACGCCTTACTGATCAACAATAAAAACTTGGTTAGCATGCTATTTAGCTTCAAAAGTTGTGAAAAGCACTTAGAAACTCATCAACCGGAATAATTACGATGCTGTGAATGCATTAGGTACGGGAAGAAGAACTTTAAAATGAACCAGATCTGTTTTTAATTTTGAAAAGAGTAAAAATCAGGTAGTGTCTTTAGCATAGCAAAATGTCTGACAGAAGTTACCAAGCAGATGGGAGCATGCAGGAGAAACCCAGTGTTTTTGTGTGAGCCAGTTTGATGGAACAAACTAGTGTGAAATGTCTGACACTGAGCACTGTGCAGCAGCTGCCGATTTCCTGCAGTGTCTGGAGCATTCAGACTCTGAGCTGAGGTGAGTCTACAACATAAACAAGTGAGTTGGCAGACACCAGAAAAGACTGAAGCTAAAGGCTCGCTACAGACTGTATTAACCCACTATTAGTACATAAGTCAGTTAGTAAGAATGGTGGTCTGTCTACACCCATTGCAGTTATTTGGAGAATTTCTTTTTGGAATGGAATGGAAGCTTTATTTGTCATTGTTATACAACGAGATGAGATTGGAAATGGACGGGTCTCTTGACCTTAAAGCAGCCGACGTGGTGCGCTAACATCCCACCTCTCTCATCAGCGATAGCAGAACATGCACAGAATAGAAAATGCAGATACAATCAATAACAGTAGTCACATACGACATAATACAGTGGAACGGTTTACATGGGGTCTTTTTTTGTTTGGAAATACATTACGGGAGTAAATACAGAGAGTGGAATACAGAGAAATATATTATTCACAAATTGAGGCAGAAGGCTGTGTAAGATATGTATTTTTATTATTCAACTTGTGATATATGTGGGGCGGCAGTAGCTCAGTTGGTAGAGCATATGTCTCGTGATCCAGGGGTTAGCGGTTCGAATCCCACTCTTGACGGGTTGACCGCATATGATCCCAGCTCCCACAGATGAGCGCTGCCATTGTGTCCTTGGGCAAGACACTTAACCCCACCTCGCCCCCAGTCTGTGTCTGTGGACACTGGTAGCATGGCAGAAGATTCATCAAGGCCCGTTGTGACGTGAGCCGTCCTCCTGTGGACCCACCACCCGCGGGAGGATTCATGGGGGCTGGTGCATTGTGTTCTGGGCAGCAGAACACTGCTTGGACTGCTGCCCCCGCGACCCAGAAAGTGGAAAAGTGGAAAAGCGGAAGAAAATGAATGAATGAATGAATGAACTTGTGATATAGATAAGACACAAATGATATAAGTAAATGGCAAAGTCTGGTAGAAATGGTGGTTACAATATATTAACAGCCAGCTCTAAATAAAATAAACAATTGTGATACATTAATAATAAACAATAAAATTATTTTGACACATGAAAATTTTGCCCAAATGACCGTCAGTACTACTACTATATATACTACTAAGGCAGGTGCTCCAAGCTATAAAGCAGCCTTTTACCATCATCGTAACAAGCTGTGTTTGGTTATGGCTTTCTTTGAAAAGAAATCTCCCACATATACATGTCTTGTAGCAGGCTCCTTATAGTGCTCGCTTATATTTCAAGATGCTCACATTTCTCTGCAAGGTCACTAGTTGAAGTCTTCCCAAGATGTGCTTTGATACATGTTCTTATTTGTATTTGTTCAGATACTTTCAGTGTAAGTATTATCAGGCAATCATTCTTCAGCAATACTTTTAGCTTGCCGAGACTTTACAAAGATCTATAGTCTGTGTCCAAAATGTCTGACAAGCGGATTAACCAATCAGAGAAAGGCATATTTTGAGTCAATATACAGACAGAGCTTATTCCGTGTAATGCGATGTAGTGAAAAACAGAATGAGTGATGAGGTATACCTAATAATGTGGCCTATTCTATTTTATTTGGAAGTGTAACAACTCATGTACGACTAATGATTCAATCTCTAAATTAAGCCAAAAGTGAACCAAGGTAATAGTTTTTGTAAACAGTGGCCTATCGAATTACATTAATAGCTCCCCTGTACAGTAACCTATTTATCCACAAAACAAGCAATTATTCTAAAAGTTCACTGAAAGAGATTCCCCCTGCGATAAAATCCTGCCCTATGGTAAGGATTATCAAACCTCTATCTGGAGAGGAGCAGGGATGTAGCCAGGCATCGCCTCAAGCATGTTTCAATGATACAAGAAGTGCCTTTAGCCACTGCACTATCAAGATCATCTATATCCTCTAAAGGCATCATTTCCAAGCAGAACCAGAGAAGAATATGCCATGAATATTTTGTTTTCATCAAAATCACTAATAAACTGAGCCTTTCTCTCATCATATTTTCTGGTCAATAACTTCCACCATTATCATCTGTTTCCATTGTTGCATGCTTATTCAATTACAGTTTTGCCAAGCCCCACAAATTTTTATGTTGGGCAAATTTTGAAGAGGCCACTGCACTGGGTTGATAATGTCTATTGCAAACAATTGTATTAGCTCATTCCTTTCAAAGCTGGTGAATACCTTGTCCAGTGGCCTCCCCGAACGACCAAAAAGGGAAAATTAAAAACATCTCAGAAGAAATAGCAGTAGCTCTCCTGTTTCTTATCAGACACTGCCAGATGCCAGCCCACAACACCATCCCACACACAGCCTGGAGGTGCACAGCAACACGGAGCATCACACGAGGGAGCGGGAGCCAGCTACAGATGCACCACCGCAATAGGATCTGGAGGAGAAGACGTATATAGCCAGGGAATATTCATAAGGAGAAGTGGCGCAGAGTGCGGAAGAGTGGCACCGGAGGGAGGCCAGAGCAGTGGATGGTCAGAATGAGGAGGAAAGCCTTTCCTTCAGCCCCAGAGGGTTCTGACCATAGTGCCAAAGCAGCTTCGATGGGGTCCTGACAGTGATCTGGTGCTGACGAAAAGAGAGAAAAACATACATCCTTGTTGCAACACAGTGCAGGAAAGGAACATTGTATTGTTGAATTCTGAATATTTTAATCTCCATGATTGGGGTTTCATTAAACAGAGAAGTGGGCTGGAGGGTCAGGGAAGTGTATCAGTGGGTTTTCAGCCTCAGAGGTACTGGTCAAAGAACCAAGGAGGAGCGATGGTTACAGATAGTGATCCTGCTCCAAGTAAAAGAAAGAGAAGTCCTCTAAAATGGCTCCCTCGACACCTTAGTGGCAACAGTAAAGATGATGCAAATGCCTTGTGAGTAACAAGCTTCATCCATCATGCTTGTTGGTGCTCAGCCCAACGGCAGAGGCACTCATGCAGACAGTGCAGAGCCACAGGCTGTCTCACTGAGGAGGAGACCTCTGAGCGTACCATGCGCAAGTCTAAAACCTCCACCCCAGATACCAGGTCTGATCAGGCCCCGTGATTAGATTGTGACAGGCTGCTCAAAGTGTTCTAGTGACAGCTCCAAATTAAATTTAGTTTCACTTTCTGTGCATCGCCTCAGAAATGCAGTGATGGCCTGCAGATGAACACAAAATGTCAGATACACACATTTACACATACCAGCTGCAGCTGCTTCTGCCTTATCCTCTCTCTCAGCTTGAAAGCTTATTACTGCACAGTCTCCAGCAAGTAAACAGTGAGCAGCTCTGAAATGTGAGGGCTTTCTCAGAAAACTCACTATAGAACATGCAAAGACCAGGAAGCAACTGGGTCTCAGGTGAAGCATATAAGCATGTTCATTCATTCTCACTTTTTCACATGTATTATCTGTCATTGCTTTTGAAGTGGGGACATTCACAACCATAACCTACTGTATGTGTTCAATAGCCTAATGAGTTGCTAAAGTGAATGCAAATCACATTGGTGGAAGATTAAGGTGGCTGCAGTTATGGACTTTATGACCGCACACCAATGTCTGTATCAAATTCGTTTTTTTCCACTTGTGACCTGAACAAACTGTGAAATAGTAATGTTATGCTTCTAGATGTCCCAAACTAACCTGAAAATTTAAATTACTATCTCACCTCAATAATGCATTTTACTGTCCTTGCATAGAACTTCTATGCCAGTCTCAATACTGAATGTTATTCTTATCGTAATTAACAAGTGTCACAAAAACAGACCACAGACAAAACAGACAACAGATACATCTTTCCTTTTTCCTTTCCACAAAAGTGTGATACTGCAACGGTTCAAACAGTGATTTGCCTAATTAAATCTATCACATAAACTTCTAGAATAATCCAAGTCAAGTAAACTTTTTCAGCATAAACAGCCAGAGAGAATATTTGCAAATGGATTTAACGTTGCCATCTGTAACTCAAACTTTTAAGTACTCCCTAAAACCACCATCATCTGCTGCCCTAAAATGAATAATGTAAACAATAGGAAGTGTTAGCAAATAGCCAAGGTCTGTGCCAATGTGAGCAGGTGATTCAACAGCATTTGCCCAGAGAACCCCTTAGGAGATGAATATGTGTGGAGAGCTGGTCATCAAAATGGAGGTCTGCAGTACAATCCTAATAAATACCCATTAGACACATCAGTACGAAAACCTGCCCATTACAGCTGTGTGTGAATCAAAGTTCAATGGTCTGTGTGTTTTGATATACTGAAACACAAAAGCTATAGATCATTTGGAGGCTGATCTATGTTATGTTTCCTCATCAAAAACATACTTTATACATAAATAGTTGTGTTTTGTTTCATTTAACAAAGCCTGCATCTTTAGGCCGAGTCCTTCTCTCAAACAAAAACACTCCACCTTCCACCTTCTGATGGCATGTGGTAATACAGGAAGTGCTCCACTATGTTTTTAAACTCCAAACAAATTCACTAGAATAATTTGCATGATTTCAGCCCTGAAATTGCCAATATCTACTGAACAAAAGGTAAAAGGTAGCTGTTAACTTAAAAACTACTACTTCATGACCAATGTTCCCCCTAATTTTTCAACTTTCAACTTTTTAACTCCCTGAGCGTTCCTTGGATCCCCGACATGCACACTGTGGCCACACCAGTATCACACCTGAGATAATCTCAAGTTACATAGGTTATTCATCAAATTGCTGCAGTGATTTCCGTTAGATTACTTTTAATACAACAGATTTTTTTTGGTCCACTTAGAATGACAAAGACAAAAATCTGTTCATGAGCTTTGTACATGTTGTATGTCAGTGTGAGGGTCCTGCTGTGGTCAGTGAAACATTGAACATTACAATATTTGAAAAATAACCTCATACATACATAAAATTAAATTATAGTGTATAAACCTGTAAAACCACATGAAAAGAGATTTTTTTTGCTTGATAAATATATAGCCTGCATATAGTTGCAGATTTTTTCAGGGATTGTAGGACCTATAGGCCACTATAAGATGAGCCTTTCTCAAAATAGTGATATCCAAAATAAGTATACATTTTTATCAGTTTATATCTTGCTTTTTTAATCATCAGCCTATTTAAGTAATTTTGTGTGAGTGGCAGAGCTCTGTGGAATAACGCTCTGGGGAGAGGATTCACACTTTGAGAAAGTCCCGTTTTTTGGGGGGTTTTTTTGGCTCACAAAAACTATGACTGGGACGGAAAAAAGAAAACAGCCGAGGATTACATTATGGCTCTACCTGTCTCCTCTTCTGTTCTTCCCTACGTGGAGTGTGTGCGGCAGCGCTCCTGTCGGCTGGTGCGGACCTGCCGCTGCTCGGAGATGTGCAGGACAACTACGGTAATACTGAAGGAAGCGAGCGTAATGCGGTCGAAATGTATCTGTTTGTAGTTGGCTTGTCCCTAACTGAATCTATCAGACTGGATTCCGTGTCTCAAACCAGCGCTGAGTTCAAGTTAGATTTTATTTTATGCGCTGAAAAGAATTTGATGTGCGCACTGAACGTCTGGGCAGTGCGCAATTGCACATGTGCGCACCTTAGAGGGAACATTGTTCATGACCTCACAAAGTGGAACTCAGCATTTTGAGCTTTTGGAAATGTACACATAATAAAGGATTACACAAACATTTATGAATGAAATAAAACACAACTCCAGGTACATTTTTGGTGAGGTAACAACGTTATAACATGGCTAAAAGCTCACAAGAGACAGTTCTGTGTATTCTATAGCAGTGGTCCCCAAACTTTTTGTGCCATTAATGTCAGACGATATTTTCACAGACATAATATATATTCTGTTTTCTTTTTTATAGTATAAATATCATTCTTGACTATCTTAGCGGGTCAACGGGTTCTTCTGATCCTAAGCATTTCATTGCATTGTTGACCTTGTGTTGATTCTGCATATGACAAATAAACAATCTTGAATCTTATTTTACTTTGTAACAGATGCAACAAAAGAGAGTTATTAACTCTGTATGTTTGGACTCACAATGTTATTTACATATACATTACATAGAATCTTATACACCTGTCCTGAGTCCACTCAAAGAGCAGAGGTTCAAATTTGTCTGAGCAAAGATTCAAATCAACTGAAGTTAATCTATCTGTGATTGAGTCAGCCAATATTCTTGTTACAAGAGGATTAACTCATGTTTCCTTCTGAATACGTGACTTGCTTTCAAAGCTTGACAAGGGCCCAGTTTTTAATTAGTTTTTGAGATGTTTTCAATGAAGAAAGCCAAAGATCATGAAAGAAAAGTGTAGAGTGATTTGGCGATATGTGAGCTCCTCTTTGATGTTCTATGCTCTTTGGTGGTTCTCATAGCAATGGCAGCTCACAGAGACGATATGCTAGGTGGTCATCTTATACACATTTTTTTACATAACCAGCTTGATCTAAAACAAACAAATAAATAATACACAAAACCAAAAGGTGTGCACAACAAAGCCAACTGCTAATCTGTTGCTTGCTCCATAATGCCTGGAAGCCTTAGCAGGTGTAGCTCTGATCTTCATAGACTTCCTCCACCCACTGGTTTTACTGGGAACTGCCAAAACATACTATCTACTGATGTCTTTTACAGATCCGGCAGTCCAGCGCGAGTGAGTGGGTGACAAGTCCTTTTAAGTACGGATCAGGCAGAGTTGAGCGCTATTATACCAGAGACCATATGTGGAAAGCACCGCAAGCCCCTGTGGGCGGCGATATGTGAGTTACATAAGTCATGGGGAAACACTGGCAAAGGTACAGTACATAAACAAAAGCTCCAAATGCAAAGTTATGCAAGAGAGTCTGTCCATAAAGAATCACATTGCGAGTTGTGTTGCCAGTTCGAAGTATATACTAGTAAAGGAGTTTACACACAAGTATTGAAACTGAATTGACTAATCACAGAGAAGGTATACAGTTTTCTTTGGAAATCCTCCAAATGAAAAAATACTGAAGTGACAACATCTGTTTTTGTGTATTTCTAGCTATTTTGGGCCTCAGATGAACTGCATCCTCAACAGAAATAAAGTTAGTTACAAAGAGCACACCGAAGAATTAGGGAATCACCAGAAAAAAATACAGCTCATGCATTTCTATCCAACAACATATTATTAAAACAACTTAAAGCGAAACTAAACACTACTACCTTTTTTTTTTTTGCAATTAGGTAAATTAGGTAAATCTAAATGTGTACTGCCTTTGGTGGCCACTGCAAATTCCAGTAATTGGTGACATCACACAAGACTGCCTTTATTAAAGCCAGCTTACTGCAGGGACGGTGTTTAAAGTGAATATGTTTTTAAGACCAATCACACTGTTAGTTTTACCTCCAGACTCCGCCCCCTCCTCTCCCCTCACTCTACACTTTTATTCCTCTAGGTACGGCCCAAGTTAGCACATCTGTTTGAAATGTGATTGTGGGCGGACTTTAGAGGTTTAGTCCTACTTTAATAATGCAAATGGATCAATTAAGTTCTGGTTCAAAATTGTGGAGCTGATTTCACCTTTTCCCTTTTACAGATAGCTGCTGTTCACCCATTTCTCAAATAAAAATCTAAGAGAAAAGTAAGTACAAAATAGAGGACTACAACATTGGTGAAAACATAAAATTCTAGATCAATGGCATCTCGAATAAAGATCAATCAATCAATCAATCAAACAATATTTATAAAGCGCTTTTCATACAAAATTGTAACACAAAGCGCCTTACAGTGGTCAAGGATTAGAAGATTGACCTTTATTGATCTCGCACAGGAGAAGTTGTTTCTATATTTGACCCGGGGACCATCCCCATGATTTTGTTTTTATTATTTAGTCTTGGTCAGGCCCTAAGCTGGAGGATTTGACCTATGGCGCATGTTTAGGTTGGTGGGGGAAACCGGAGTACCCGGAGGAAACCCACCCAGACACGGGGAGAACATGCAGTCTCCACACAGAAAGGCCCGGGCAACCGGAACCTTCTTGCTGTGAAGCATGAGTGCTAGCCACTCAGCCACCGTGCTGCCAGGAAAAAACAAACAAACAAACAAACAGACAAACAAGCAGACGAACAAACAACAAACAGATATACAAGCAAACAAACAAAAGAACAAACAAAAGACAAGCAAACAGATGACCGAAGTCAATCAAAGGCCAAGCTAAACAGGTGAGTCTTGAGCCCACTCTTAAAAACATGAACGTTCTCTGCAGCCCTGAGCTCCTCCGGCAGGCAGTTCCATAGACGAGGGCCGTAGTACTGAAAAGCCGCCTCTCCGTGAGTGTGTGTCCTGACTTTGGGAATGACCAGGAGCCTGCTGCCGGAGGAGCGCAGGGCCCGTGAAGGTTCGTAAGGTGAAAGAAGTTCTGAAAGATAGGAAGGCCCAAGACCATTAAGACATTTAACTTTAAAATCTATCCTGAAACTCACAGGGAGCCAATGCAGAGATTTTAAGACCAGTGTAATCTGATGCCGCCTTCTGGTCCTTCTAGTCAGGACACGTGCTGCTGAATTTTGTAATAATTGCAAAACTGAAATACTCTTTTTGGGAAGACCAGAGAGCAGGGCATTACAGTAGTCTATACAGCTGGTGACAAAAGCATGCATCAATGTCTCCGTATTGGCATGAGAGAGAAAGATCCATCCATCCATTAATTACTGATGAGAGGACTTCTTTATAACATAAAGCTTGTGCATAATACTGTATGTCTCATTGAATCCACTGATAATTTGTTTACCTGTGAATTGCTTAGAGGTCACTGACAGGTTACAGGCGAAATAACAAATATGTCCAATGCTGTTATAGGTCTATGCTATCTCTGATGCTATGTATGATGCTATAGTTACATAAGCCCCACTCCCTGTGTTATTGATGGACACAGACAACCAGCTGTCAATACTTTTTTCCTTCTTTTACACTCGTAACGCACAGTACACTGCTTTGTGAATGGACTGCATGCATTTGTGTTATCAGGTCAGTATTACTCAGTGTGCCTGGCTGTGAGCTTGAGCAGGGCTCACTTTAAGAATCAGTGGGGCAGGGTGCACAGAGCTGACAGGAACCTGATAGGCTCTGTGGTCACCAGGCCTGGCTGTGTACTGACCACATACATCCCACGCTGGAGTACATTGATTGAACCGTTACAGTGCGAGGGGGGAGAGAGAGTTCTGTCAAACTCAGCCCAGTGGGATGGCTGGCTCCTGGAATCTATTTATCGACTCCCGTTGGCTCCTCGCAGCTTCGTTTGACAAGCTCAGGTGTTACCAAGGACATCTCCACAGCAGTGAACTTCAGATGCCCCGCAGCGTTGCCCCAAGACTCAGCTCAGTTCTACCAGCGGACAGTATACTACCATGCTGCTCAGACACGCACATGTGAAGTGGGTTTGAATCAGTACTATTAACAATTCTGCGAGTTTTACTTTGAATCAGTAAGGACATGCAAAAATTTGATTTAAAGGGTCCATATTACGCTATTTTCGGATATATGCTATAATGTTTCTTCATCAAAACCATATCTGGAGTTGTGTTTTATTTCATTCACACATTTTTAACACACATATCCTGCATATTTAGGCTATTCTCGCAAATACAGTTCCACTTTGTGATGACATGTAGTAATAAAGCTATGCCTTTATTAGTCCCACAGTGGGGAAATTCCATTTCTGCATTTAACCCATCCTGTTACTAGGAGCAGTGAGCAGCACATTACTGCGCCCGGGGACCATCTCCATGATCTTCTTGCTTCGGTCAGGACCTCAGCTGGAGGATTTGGTGCATGTTTTGGGTTGGTGGGGGAAACCGGAGTGCCCGGAGGAAACCCACCCAGACACAGGGAGAACATGCAAACTCCACACAGAAAGGCCCAGGCGACCCGGGGATCGAGCCCAGACCATGCATGCAAACTCCACACAGAACACAGACGGAAAGGTCTGGGCGACCCGGAACCTTCTTGCTGTGAAGCATGAGCGCTACCCACTCAGCCACGGTGCCGCCATAAACATAGCGTCACTGGAACTATTTGGAAAATGTCAGCACTGGAATTGCCAATCTCTACTGAACAAAAGGTAAAAGGTAGCTGTTAACTTGAAAATTACCACTTTGTGACATCACAAGGTGGAACAGTGCATTTTGAGCTTTGGAAATGTAAACAGACTAATAATAAAGGATTACTCAAACATGTGTGAATGAAACAAAACTCCAGATATGACGAGGTAACAACATTACAGTATAGCATAGCTTAATTTTCTGTAATATAGGACCTTTAAATACCAAGAGTTCTTTCCAGTCTGGAGATAATTAGATTTATTTTTGGCATTAACCAATATAAAGATTAACCAGTAAAAATTCTCATTATTTTTTGCAGTTATTATTGACAGGTGTAGAAATCTAATTCACTCTAATTCCCCTATATTTATTTCCCCACTGAAATGCAACCAACACTACCAACAAGGATACAAGTCTGGTGTCTGACATTTTGCATTGAGATTTGTTGTTCAATAAAGTTTCATCGACCAAACTTCCACTGCTGAAAAACAAAACAGCCCTTTTATTCTGCCCTGCCAGCCAACTCCACAATAACTGCTCCTGTGATCTAAACTACAGAAGCGAAGACCAAAACTAAAGCAAGAATATCCAGCATTTTATTTTACAATGTCCCAAAATAGATATCTATATTCCACAAGTGCACTCTTCACCAAAGACACAGGGATCTAATATAAATTACAGAGGACAAAAGTGTATGCTTGTTATTGTTAGAGAATAGATCTGCAGTTGCCCCGTGTATACACTATCAAAGCAACATTGTACAGAAGGTTGTAATGGTTTTAAAAGGTTCTTCTTTGTTTTTTTTTTCCTTTTGTTTTTTGCAAGTACTAGGGGTTGAAAGCAGGGACGCCCTGATTGAAAGGGGTTTTAATCCTAGGCAAAAGAAAAAGCAAACATGCAAAAAACAATATAATGCAATCATCAACCTGTTTTTAAAGTGAAAATCTTTAAAAAATAGCTTACTTAAAAGAAGTTTTAAGTCAAAATTGTTACTCAAATTCCATTTAGGTCTTCAACAGGGAGGTACTGCAGGGGGGTCGCGAAATCTTTTGTTTTCACTTTAAAATAATATAATTTTATATTTTATAGTGTAAAATACAGTATTAACCTGTGTATTATTTCCTTGTATTGGATGTACCATAACAGAGTAGCAATGTTTATACATGACACTAAGCTCAATTTAATATAAAACACAATTCTATGCTGTATATATAGTAGGGGGTCCCTGGCCCAGTTCGCCATCTGTTTGGGGGTGGTCCCTGGCCTGAAAAACGTTGAAGACCCCTGCTTTAGTCTGTTTTTCCAGTTTGACCCTTACAGGGACCTTGAGTAATAAATGAATCTCCTTAACAAAAATATTCTAAATGAAAGTAACAGTGGTATGATGAAACTGTGTGAAATCAAGCCCACTCAAAGTCTTCATCTTTGTGCTTGTCTACAAAGAGTTTACAGACTTCACCTTGATGCACCTCTGAAAGTGAAGGAGCTCTCAACTGAAGTAAAACAAAAATCACAAAAAGGAACAGTACAAGGGTTTGTCAAGACGATGTTAAGAGTTTTGTTGTTTTAATCTTCTGCTGCTTTGTGCTCCTTTGAATTCACAGTCCTTCTGGACCATATATGGAAAATACACTGGATAGAGAATTGTTAATCACATTGTTAAAACTTCAAGACATAAATACAGAGAAGCAAGTGTCAGGCCCTGTCCGCACGACAACACTCCTGTTTTTTTTTTGTTTTTTTAAGCGGGGTGAAAAAAAGTTGCGTCCACACACGTGTTTGATCAGTAAATATTCGCGTCCACATGAGCTCGGAGCGCTGAGTGAAAACGATGTAGTACATATGTCACACCGATATGTGGCGCTGTAAACAGGAAACAGCCAGAGCCCCCAGACACGCAATACTACAAAGAGCGCATGTGCATAAAGTCCTTTCTCTTTCATAAACTAGCAAACATGTGTACTTTAGGGACCGTCAACAAACGCGAAATTATCTCGTCCCCCTGCTCCACCAATGTAGCAGTGACTCCCTCCATTAATGTGAAGATCATTTTTTGACGGTCCCTAACATAGACAGACACCACAGAACGAAGGTTTGAGCTGCGTGAGCAGAGTTTTTACCTGTAAATTGATAGTTAGTTTTACTTGCTATCGTTTTATTAGACAGACATTAACAAGTAGAACTCTCGTTAACCTTGGTCGTGTTATTTAGGCAAAATGCTTGTTTGGATATTATTACGGGAATGTTAAACATACTCGGACATTATGTTGGCTTTTAGGCGAGAATATACAACCGGGGACCATCACCAACGGGCAGCTATATAGTTGTGTGAATTTGTGTAAAGAAAACAGAAATGCTTTCATATATTTTTGTGTGTGATACTGCATGTGCCTGTTTGTAAAAGGTAAATTTTCATTCAATAAAAAAGACAAGAAATGGTTGCTCTTTTCTTTATTTACAGCACACAACACACTAAAAATTGGTATGGGCTCCTCATTGTCCACTATCTGCCTTTTCATTGATGGGATCTTTCCAGTTTTGAAATACACATTTAGCTTTGAATTGGCAAACACTCGTGTGTCGTGCGTACTGCCAGGCCACGACGTGCGTAATTGTGCATGCGTCTCCGCTGGTGTTGCACTGCATAGTAGATCAACAGGTTTTGACGCAACAGTGCAAATAAACTTAGAAATATCCGCATAACAAACTCAACTCCATTGTCCGCCATGGTTGTTGTTATCTGGTCGTTACCGGCCGAATGCGCAAGGTTACCTTCTGGTCACTGGTTACGCAGGGCTCTCAAGTCTCACGCATTGAGAGTGTGACACACGCAATTCGACGTGTTCACACGCTCACACGCCACACATGGCATTTCTCACGCTGATTTCTTTTTTCTTTTTTTTTTGTGCCCAGAAAATCGGTCTGTGTGGCTTAGTTTATGCAGGCTCCGCGTGTTTTCAGCGAAAAAAACTCCCCCTGCTCCGGGCACACGGTCTGAGCGGAGGCCGGAGCAGACGCGCCGTCCCCCGGGCACGTCCTGAGCCTCAGTCCCGGTGCCACGTCTCCTCTGAGACGCACCGACTCCGGTCCCGGTGTCTCCGTCTGTGCGTAACGTGTCCCCCCTGACGGCTTACGCGCGGAATACGCGCGGCCCAGAGCCGAAGTGCCCATGGTGAGACGCGGTGAGACGCGGTGAGACGCGGTGAGACGCGGGCCCGGTGCATTAACCAGACTCTTACATGAATCCGTTAAAAATGTCCCGCTCCCCCCCGCCCCGGTCCCTCCTCCCCGCCCCTCTCAGCGCGCACTGACAAAGTGCGGTGATGATAAAACAAACTGAGAACCATCAGGTAATAACTTCATTTATATAACTCTCACTAGTTGCTTTGTAGTTTGCTCTTTAGACAAACAGGGCTCTCAACACGCAATTTCTCACGCAATTCAAGCGCCCCCCCCCGCTCCTCGGAAATTACAGTCTCACGCATGACCCCGCTCAAAACTTGAGAGCCCTGGGTTACGTGATGTCATGTTTTCCCAAAAGTCGCTTTTTGCCCGCCCACACGACAACGCGACCCCCCGGCGTTCTCCGACTTCTCCACTCTGGAACCCGTTTTTAAAAAACCCCAAAACGCCGGCGCAGTGTGGACAACAGGCCCAAACAAACACAAACTTCCCCGTTTCCACCAAAAAACGTTGTCGTGCGGACAGGGCCTCAGTCTCATAAATATTCACAACAAGTCTTATACAACTCAAAGTCACTTAGGGTATTTTCACATATAGTCCTCTTTAAGTGAATCGAACTCGGTCTTCTGTAAGTGGACCAAAAAGTGAACCA
The DNA here is from genome assembly GCA_036785185.1 of Paratrypauchen microcephalus. NCBI lineage: Eukaryota > Metazoa > Chordata > Actinopteri > Gobiiformes > Gobiidae > Paratrypauchen > Paratrypauchen microcephalus. The sequence continues at coordinate 6,734,844 of JAVJIX010000010.1, forward strand.
ACACCAAAAGAACTCATTTTGTGTTCAGATTGTATGTTTATTGGTCCACTTGAGCTTTGATGGGCCCAAGTCCACTTCATGTTCACACCAGGTCCTCTGGAGCTCTCAGTCCCCCAATGCACTGAATTCTGGGTACATTGGGAATTCTGGGTAATTGTCACTTGAAACAAAATGTCTGCTGCAATGCTTGCCCTCCTGTGCTTTTTGATTAAATTTGCTCGCATTCACTAGGGAAATAAAACTATTCAGCTTACATGAAAAGTCCCTCAGTCGTCCAGGTAGAATCCATGATACAAGGAGAAGTTCAATTTGTCAACTGGACAAAGTTTGTTTGGTTGAAAACGAGGCTTCGTCAGCTCTAAAGAGCTGACGAAGCCTCTCGGATGAGCGGCGAAACGTTTTCAACCAAACATACTTTGTCCAGTTGACAAATTGCACTTCTCCTTGTATCATATTCAGCTTACATACGACAGTCATGTGACATATCTACGGCAAGTGAAGGAGGTTACAATACACTGAAAAAGGTGAAGTGAACCAAGTGCGCTTTATGTTCACAATGCGCAGATTAGGTGAACCATACCACTGACTTTTTAGCAAACCGTACTGAGACCTTCCTGAGAAAGGTCTCGGTACGGTTGGTTTCAGAGGGTTCTGAATGCTGACCGATGACTCAGCATTTTTTTCACATAATTATGTGCAAATACTATCCTATACTGCTGTAGCCATAATTGTTCTGGGGTGACAGGTTGCTATGAGCACCATTAGCCTCTGATCACCAATCACTCAAATACAACAATAATATTTGAACAATTTTACGTCTTTTATTAATGCATGTCCTTTAACCTTTATCTAACTAGTAAAAATGTTTAGAACTGATTCTCATTCATTGAATACTAGCAGTATGTTTGTTCACCGGATAGAGCCCTCACTTCTCAGCTCGTCTTCACAGCAGATAAAAGCACATGGGTGTGGGTGCAGCTTTTTAACAGCATTAGTTCAGCTCCAGTGGTTTTGTCACACCAAACAGGGCAAGGATAAAAAGTTGTGCAGATTTAGTGCAGATCAATGCTCCCATTGCAGAGAAATTGTGCATTGTGGAGCGCACGACAGTGTCTGAGGTGGCCTACTTTACAGAGCTTTACATAAGTACGTTTGGCTGACAAACTCCACTGAGGTGCATGTTCTTTTGCACTACTTTAGCACTACAGTGACATAGAAACTAGGGATGGACGATACCAGGGTTAGAATCCCGATATTGATACTGATACTTTCATACATTTTTTAATACTGCAGAAAAACACTAACCTGGCTCTAACTAGATACCTTGGCTTCACAAAGCTCCACCAGGGGGCTTAGCGTCACACATTCTAATACCAGATGTCTGAAAAAATTCTTTGATGAAAATGGCAATGCCATGATGATCAAGTGTTTATTTAAATTTGTGGTATTGCCACAATATTGGATCATTTTTTGGCACACACTGCACTTCATAATTGTCGTCCATGGTGTGGAAGTAACTCCACACCACACTTCGCCTGTGGTCTCCCATGGCTCCCATGGCTCCCATGGCTCCCGCAGCCCCGCGCCGCTTTGACTGAAATCTCACAGCAGCAAGTCTATCACGGGATGACGTACTACCCCACGTTTGGTGATAACGCGGAAGGAAAAGTAGTGCCTGACAACTGGCAATGGTTAAATAATAAACAAAACACATATGAATTTGAACTAAATAAACTGAAAGTTAAGTCAGTAAGAAAACATGACTTGGTATCGATAATTTAATACCAGGATCGATCCATATTAAATACCCCATCAGGATTGAAATATCGATACTTTGGTATTGATCCGCCCATCCCTAATAGAAACGTCAGATCAGTGTACTGTAATTTAACACACATTTACAACTTGAAATGTGTGTTACTTCTTTCCCCCATTGAGTCACAACAAATTTACTATTAATTGATTTATTTATTATCTTAAATATGTAACAAAATTTTAATAATATTTCAGAGGTACTGATAATGGACTTTGTGGTTATCATCTTTCAGGATATCTAGACAGTTTTTTGCCCAGAGAACTATATTTTTTCTGTTAATTTTAACAATGCACTTTGTATTTAGGCTATAAGGCATCATAAATGACAATTACATAACAATTTTGGACCAGTTTTATGTTAAATGTGAAATATGTCAAAGTCAGAGCCAAATGTATTTATAAAGCACATTCAAAAACAAACACAGGTGACCAAAGTGCTGTACAGGTAAATGTTTTAGAGCCCTGCACATGCACCTGATGCATAACAGTGCGGCGCGTGGACACATTTTGAACGGTCATCGCGGGTGGGACTGCACAATGCAAGAGCGGGCTGGTGGGATGATAAACTGCAGTCCCGCAAACCAAACTAAATATGAGTGTAAAGGAAACTATCCTAATGATTAATCTATGCCTATCATACATAATTTGTGTTTGATATTTTATTTGCATTAATAAAAACATTTTAAGCAGCCTAAACTTGCAGAAGTGGTCTAATCTCGTGCACATTTAAGACAATTTCTTTCCGCTTCTCCATGTTTGATAAAGCTTCAAAGACATGGCAGGAGAACAGTGCACCTCCAGTGAATCTCACAGTGCTTCAGAAGTAAGCTCTTCTTTAAAGAGTGATACATTCATTGTCAAAAAATCAACAAACTTGAAATCAGTGTGTACGATGCAGAGGGAAATCAGCTGCCCTTTGCATGTTGTGATAAGTGCCTAAAAGTTCTGACATGACAATGGCCATAAATCAGGCACATCAGGCCTGAATCACCATGCATGTACTGTCTTGAAAGGACAACAAGTGTTGGAGTTCAGAGGAAAGAGCACAAAAGTGACAGATGTTCGAAAGGCAAAGACCGTAGAGAAGTGTGTTGATTTTGTTGCTGCAGACCTCCGTCCATGTGACAGCATCGCTGGTCGGGGATTAATTCAATTGGCCCAACACTTAGTTGACACGGCAGCCACAATAGGCAAATTCAATGTGAGAGAGATTCTGCCCCATCCAACAACTGTGTCATGTCATGTAGATGTAGTGCACTCAAATTTAGGACTAATTCATGTTTTGTATGGCTGAACAATAAATATGTCACCAAGTTACCAAGGAATTATGTTGTTGTTTTTTTCAAGTCAATGAAAAGACCTTTTGTGAGAAAGAGAACGTCCCCGTCTTGCAGGATTTGTGGGCGGGAGCGGGACAAAATATTGCAGATGTGGGTGAGACTGCACAATGCGGGTTCAGGTGGCAGCGGGACTGAAAATTCTGTCCCTCTCTATAGTGTATACATAATACAACTGTAAAATATAAAGTACAAAAATATGTCTACTTGCGTTGTCATTTTGTAGACAATCTGTATCCAAACAGAAAAATCTAAGTGCATCGCTAGTGTATAAGTACTTCAAGTTTTTTCAATTCAATTAATTATCGTAGAGCCCAAAATCATTCCCAACAGCATTCACCTTGCAGGGCTTAGCAAAATTGTTGATTTAACCAACAATAAAACAACAATAAAACCCTGAAACAACTATAGTTTATAACAGAACATAGCATTATTTTTAATGTTTTGGAATGTTAATAAAGTACTAGAATTTTATAAGAGAGACAGATATGTTGTTATCCTGACTGACAGTTCCCTCATCTGACTCCCTGACTCCCCCCACTGACCTAAAAGACAAATACATTAGAGAGAGGGAGCTTTATTATTCACAGGGCACAATGCAGCATGGTGTCTTGCTCATACACTGAATGTCAGCTTAAATCATAAAAACGGATAGGCATATTGGCTAAACAGTGCGTGCATGTTCAAAGCACCTCCACATTCGTAATGATTTAGAAACCGTGTGGGCATGAGAGTTTAACAGTGACGCACAGCTCTCAGTGTCTTGAACCTATACAGATCTTTAATAAGGTTAATAGACACAAGAGAGTGTAATTACTGATGAATAATTTAGACAATTGCACACGGAGCTCTTCGGAGGATGATCACAATGTCTTTTTCATGTACTAAAGTGCTTACGTGCTGAGAAGCTTAATTGCACGGAGCTTTGTCTTGCAGTGTGTTCTTATGTGTGTGTGTGATATGATTACAGTCTGGATTTGGGAAATTAATGTTAGCGCGCACTGTGGTGATAGATGTAGCATTGGGCCCGAGTGAGCGTCTCGTGCCATCTCGCAAATAGAAAACAAATGAACTAGAACAGACATTGACTCAGTTAATTTATTCATGAATTTTAAATACATGAGATATTCTGAGTCCCCTCCCCCAATTATCAAATTTCTATTTTTCTGACAAGAATGTTTATTGTGTGTGTTTTCATAGTAAGATTCGGCTCAAATTTGTATTTTAATCACGTTCAGGAGAGTTAATATTTTAGAGAAGACTGAAATATGAACTGCTAGCCCGCTGAACTAATACAAGACTCACATGCATTTCAGATTGTGCGTAGAGGTCTACACTTTAGCTGGTTTTATATATAATAAGACCGGATATTTTTACCTGGCCAGCCAAATGATATCTCTCTGTATTTCCTATACACCGCGATACCATTTGGACACCCTCCATCCACTCTCGCTCCTCTGGTTAACAACGGACTCCGCGATTCTGATTCGTTCAAAGATGGTGACGTCAGTGCACCCGCCTTTGCCCGCAAAGTCACTCTTAGGCAGCGGAAGTTCCGCCTCAGTTTTGAATCAAGATGGCGCAATCTCTGATTGGTTCACTTAGCTGTCTGTCTACGCGCAACTGCAGCGCATTTTGGACCAAGCGTTACCAGACTCACTCGCTGGTACAGCGATGAGTCATGGATTCTTCCAGGCAACGGATATTTAGTTAGCAGAGGAAAATATGTTACTTAAAGGTCCCATGGCATGAAATTTTCACTTTCTGAGGTTTTTGAACGTTAATGTGAGCTCCCCTACCCTGTTTAGCCCCCCCCCCATGGCTAAAAGTTGTGAAATGTCTAAACTGAGCGATCCTCAGTTCCTTTTCTGCTATCCTTTTCTGCGTTACAAAAAATCGGAGCTCAAACGGGCGATTTTGAACACCTTTATTGACGTCAGATCGAAAAAAGAAATGCAAATGCAGTTCCACCCCTCTCTGTAAATCACGCCCAGAGAGTTTGGACTGCGAATGCGCTAGGCAATGCGAAATGCGTTTTTTTATTTGCCTGGAGGCACGTCCACGTGTTTCTAGGCTCGGAAGTCCTTTATCTGAGCCTCTGGACCTTTGAACAGCAGTGGTTTAATTTTATTTTATGTGGAAATGTGTTTATTTTTCAATGGAACGCTTCAAATCTCTTCCCCCGTGCAAAAACAAGGAAATGGATCAGCTGTGGGCTCTGAGCTCTGAGCGGAGAGTTTGGCCACGCCCCCACCCTCTACTATTGGCCATCTCTTTTCTCCTCATTTGCATTCAAGCAACAACGCCCAGAATAAAGAGTTTGAGAGAGATATTTATGACTCTTATGTTTCTCATGCACTGAGTGTTGATTTTGAAGAAGGATTCATTTACAGTATTAGGGAACCATTAAGGAGCCATATAAAAGCATCAAGAAGTACCATGTCATGGGACCTTTAAATATTTGCAGTTTTAGTAAGTTGCAAACTGCAATCATTTGAACTGTGATTTCGATTCAACTGCAACATAAATCTTGCCTTAGATAGTCCTTGGCAGTTTGTTTTATGTTCTTTTCACAAGTTGTCATGATATCACAATTTAACTCTGCTGAACAAATGCATACACTTGACTTATATCGTCTCAGCCTCCCGCATACTGTATAAGCTTGAATGAAACATACTTTAATAATATAGGCCTATTTGTTTATTGTAGTAGTAGTATTTCTAGGTACAGTCATTATACATAAATTCTACTCATAGTGGGCTCCATTGTTAGCGCTGTAAGAGAAGGTTAGAATAAAGACAACAGATGATTGGCTGCTTACAAGAATAGAAGAAAAATCCAAGTGTAATTGACGGAGATACTCACTGCTGGAAGACATTAAACGGCCCCTATTATGCTATTTTCTGATCTATGTTGCAATGTTTCCTCACCACAAACTAACCAAGAATTGTGTTTGAGTTTGAGTTTTTCTCTAAAATGGATCTGTGTTGTCATGTGGTAATACAGAAAGTGCTCCACTGTGTTTTTAAACTCCACATTTCTTCACTAGAATCATTTTCAGCAGTGAAAATGCCAGTCTGTTCTAAAAGTAAACTAAAAGTAAATGTAGCTGTTAACTTGATGACGTCACAAGTTGGAACAGAGCATTTTGAACTTTGGAGATGCACACAGACTAATAATAAAGTTTTACTCAAACATGCGTGAATGAAACAAAACAAAACTCCGGGCATGTTTTTGAGGAGGTAACAACATCCTAACAAGAGGTTAAGGCTACGTCACATTTCTCTGTTTCACCCCTTCATCTTACCCCTACCCCTTGGTTTTGCGTGTTCATGTGAGGGCAAGGGGTGTCCTGATTCTAATTTTGATCAAGGGGTAGGGCCACGACAGAGGGCTACATACCCCTTGAAACGAAGTAAGCTCTCGACCAGACTTGGAGCGAAGGGGTACGCCTACAAGCTCAGGCTGGTTTTGGGATCAGGATGGCACCGTCACATCGACCAGCCAAGGAGTTTCATAAATGTATTTTCAGCAGTTGTAATTTTCGATTAACAGTTTAGCATGGTTTACAATTATGATGCTTATGTTCTACGTTACTTTTAGTGAACTTTTGTTGTGGTTTTAATTGTAGTGATGTCTGTTTAGCCGACGTTATCGTTTTCATCGAACTTTCATGTATAAACAAGCTAGTTTTTATGTCGAGCTGAGGTACCTGATAATCCTTGACATCTGGTCACGTTTGTTTGCGTCAATAGTTGTCGCCTCTGTAGACGTAGCAGCCAGGTAGAGGCAAGGGATGATGACGCAAACGGTAATCGAGTGGTGTCCCATTTCTTAGGGGAACATTCGTACCCCGAGCCCTCTCAGCTCGGTATCGAGGGGCAAGACAAAGACATAGATAACGGGGTAGGGGAAGGGGAAGGGGAAGGGGTAAGACAGAGTAATGAGATGCAGCCTTAGGCCCTGTCTGCACGACAACGTTCCTGTTTTTTTTTTTTATGCGGGGTGAAAAAAAGTCTCATCTACACATGTGTTGAATCAGAAAATATTTGCGTCAAGATGAGCTCGGAGCGCTGAGTGAAAACGATGTAGTACATATGTCACACCGATAAGTGGCGCTGTAAACCGGAAAGAGCCAGAGCCGCCAGAAACGCAAGACTACAAAGAGCACATGCGCATAAAGTTTCTCCTTTCTCTTTCATAAACAAGCAAACATGTGCACTTTAGGGACCGTCAACAAACACAAATTTATTTTGTCCCCCTGCTCCACCAATGTAGCAGGGACTCACTTCGGTAATGTGAAAATGTCCCTAACATAGACAGACGCCACAGAACGAAGATTTGCGCTGCGTGAGCAGAGTTTTTGCCTATAAATCGATAGTTAGTATTACTTGCTATCGTTTTATTAGATAGACATTAACAAGTAGAACTCTCGTTAACCTTGCTCGTGTTATTTACGCAAAATGCTTGTTTGGATATTATTACGGGAATGTTAAACATACTCGGACATTATGTTGGCTTTTCTGCGAGAATATACAACCGGGGACCATCACCAACGGGCAGCTATATAGTTGTGTGAATTTGTGTAAAGAAAACAGAAATGCTTTCATATATTTTTGTGTGTGATACTGCATGTGCCTGTTTGTAAAAGGTAAATTTTCATTCAATATAAAAGACAAGAAATGGTTGCTCTATTTCTTTATTTACAGCACACAACACCCTCAAATTGGTATGGGCTCCTCATTGTCCACTATCTGCCTTTTCATTGACGGGATTTTTCCAGTTTTAAAATACGTGTTTAGCTTTGAATTGGCAAACACTCGTGTGTCGTGCGTACTGTGTGCAGGGTTACCTTTTGGTCACTGATCACGTGATGATTACGGTATCGCGATGTAATCATTTTCCCAAAAGTCGCGTTTTTTGCCGCCCACACGACAACGCGACCCCCGGCGTTCTCCGACTTCTCCACTCTGGAACCCATTTTAAAAAAACACCGTTTACACCCCCCAAAAACGCTGGCGTCGTGTGGACGACAGGCCCAAACGAACACAAACTTCCCCGTTTCCACCAAAAAACATTGTCGTGCAGACAGGGCCTTAAGCACACAAGAGTCAATTTTTGTTAATATAGGGCGTTTAATATGTGACACACATGAGACACATTCTATAGTAGATGTGTATATTTGGAAAAGAAATCAAAGACACTGGCAGAATGCTTTGTAAGAGATAACATGGACGCCAACAATGACAGCACAATAGGGGTGCAAAAAACTCTATTCACACACAAGAGACTTATTATAATGTCTCTACAGACATGGTGAGAGCTTGGAGCGATTCTGAAAAGTGCTGGAGGAGTAATGACTAATATAAAAAACAACAAGTGCCACAGCAAATAATATCTAAAGTGCTGCATTTGTACAGATGAGGGAACACAAGCCAAGCAGAAAATGTCTCTTTTGGCACGACAGCGTCCATTTTAATCACCACAAACTGATTCAACAGCAGCACTCCCGGTACTAAAGGGAAAAGTCAACGTGATGGAAATGGTGCCACGTGTTCAGGAACTAACAGCAGGTAATTTAGTTATTTACAGAGTCCAAGACAGGAAAGGTATTGGTAACTCACTGGTTAATGGTGCACTTTGTAACTTTTCTGATGGGTCCATCAAATGCTTTTCACTGCGGAGATGTCATTGTTCTGCCTAGAATGTCCCACAGTATGACTTTAAGGAGCTCTACAGTACATTTATAAAGTACAGGTGGTTTTATAGCTCAAAATGACCAAGAAAAACAGGCTTTCTAACTGTGAGCGGGGTTGTCTCTCCACAGATTTGACCTGTAACTTGGACTGGTTTGATCTCCATGAAGATAGAAAAGTTTAATACCGTACTGTGTAAGATTCCAGACAAAGCAATAACATTTCCGTGGAGAAAAGCTTATGACGGACCCTCCACTAGAAAATGCACCTTTAATAACTTACATCCTTTTGGCTCTGTTTGCTAATGGGTGCATTGTGTCACCATAGGAACTGAGATGTTTAAGCTCATGTAACGCTAACATCATATTATGTTCAGTTTTTGTCATTCGTAAGGTTCAGAGGGAGATTGGAATAACAATAGGTGACGATATAGTGCAAACTAGTACTTATTACTATGAAAATCTCACTGTTTATGCAATTCATGTGGTATAAATAAAAACTGGGGCATTCTCTAAATAAGTGAAGCAAGGGACCAGAGCCTAAATGGATGTGAAGGACAACCTAAAGAGGGACAGGTGCTCATCCGATATAATCCATGTGAGTCTGTAGCTTGTTTTAGTGCCAGCAGTGGTGGAAGGAAGAGGAAGAGAATTGTGTTACTTAAGTAAAAGTGCAGATACAAGAGCCAAAAAAATATTAAAAGTAAAAGTATCACATCAAAAATCTACTTAAAGGTCCCATGACATGGTACTTCTTGATGCTTTTATATGGCTCCTTAATGGTTCCCTAATACTGTAAATGAATCCTTCTTCAAAATCAACACTCACTGCATGAGATATGACTCTGACAGTCTTCATGAGGCTAGATATGTGTGTAAAATGCTTTATTCTGGGTGTTGCTGCTTCAATGCAAATGAGAAGGACAGAGAGATTGGCTAAGGAGCGGGGGGGCGGGTTTCCCCCGCAGCTCAGCGCAGCTCGGCTCCGCTCTGTCTCCTCTCTTCCGTGTACAGATGAGAGACTTTGCAATGAAAAAAAGCATATTTACACAGAAAATAAAATTAAACCACTGGTATTTCAGAGGTCCAGAGGGTCGGGTAAGGGACTTGCGAGCCTAGAAACACTCAGACGTGCCTCCAGGCAAATAAAAAAACATGCATTTCGCATTGCGTAGCGTATTCACAGTCCAAACTCTATGGGCGGGATATACAGGGACGCTGAGCGGAGACAGAGGGAGGGGCTGGAGCTGCATTTGCCGATCTGACGTCAAAAAGGTGCCTTGTCCGAACTCGCCCGTTTCAACACTGGTTTTGTGTAACGCAGAAAAGGATCGCAAATGCTCAGTTTAGACATTTCGCAACTTTTAGCCATGGGGGGGGGGGGCCTAAACAGGGTAGGGGAGCTCACATTAACGTTTAAAAACCTCAGAAAGTGAAAATTTCATGCCATGGGACCTTTAAGTAAAAGTAAGTGTCTGTTTCAAAATGTCAAAAATAAAGAATAAAGTAATAAAGATTTGTTCAACAGAAACAACTGAATTATTTTTTTTTTCTGTTCAACTGTTTTCTTTGTTGTCTGAACAACAAACTGGACTGGACTCACAACACAGATGCACTGTACAGGAAGGGCCAGAGTCGGCTCTATCTCCTGAGGAGACTCAGGTCTTTTGGAGTGAGAGGGCCACTCCTGAAGACCTTCTATGACTCTGTGGTGGCATCAGCCATCCTGTACGGTGTGGTCTGCTGGAGCAGCAGCATCACAGAGAGGGAGAGGAAGAAGCTGGACAAAGTCATCAAGAAGTCCAGCTCAGTCCTGGGCTGTCCTCTGGACTCAGTGCAGGAGGTGGGGGACAGGAGGGTCCTGGCTAAGGTCACCTCTATGCTGGACCATGAGTCTCACCCCCTGCAGGACGCTCTGTCTACTCTGGAGAGCAGCTTCAGTGACAGACTGATTCACCCTCGCTGTGTGAAGGAGCGGTTTCGCAGGTATTTCCTCCCTGCTGCTGTCAGACTGTACAACGAACACTGTTAACAAGTCATTCAACTTTATCTACACTACATTATTCAGCTATACTTTTTTTATTTTTTTTTAGGTCTATTTTTAAATTATTTTAAGCCATTATTTATTATCTTGTTTTATTGCATGCTACATTTTCCTGCTGTTCTTGATCTGTGCGTTGCAACACTGGAATTTCCCCACTGTGGGACTAATAAAGGCATATCTTATCTTATCTTATCTTATCTTATCTTTATTTGTTGCTATATTACATCAAATTATGAACACGCTAAAAATAAACCCTCAGCCTTTTCAGCAGGTCTCAAATAATAATAGTTTTCTATTATTGTTCTTTTACTTTTCAGAAAAACTGTTCAAAAATGTAGTGGAGAAGAAAGTACAGAGACCTGCTCAAAAAATGTAGTGAAGTAAAAGTCAAAAGTATATACTTTAAAATGTACTTAAGTAAAGTACAGATACCTAAAAAATGTACTTGCTTGCCTGCATCACTTTTCTTTCTTGTTCAAACTGTCCCTACCTGGAGCTACTGTGGCAAGTAAATTTCTCCTGTGAGAGATCAATAAAGACTTATCTTATCTTATCTTGTCTTATCTTAAGGTCAGTACTTTACTGCTTCATACTTTGTTACATTCCACCACTGAGTACCATGAATAATACACTGGGGAGTCTCAAAAACAACAGATTGAAATATTAATTTTGTTTGTCATTAAAATACTATTTTGTGTGCTATTTTAATCAGATAAATGCTCATAGAAGTAATATTGACTGAACCACCAGCCTAAGCACATACCTCTTTGGTCGGTGATCTCTGGACGAGCTTGTCCCATGAAAGAAACATGTCAGGAGAAAACTACTACTACGACATACTCCCTGTTCGTCTAATTAAAAAGACAAAAAGCAGTGCCACCAACATTCATTACAGAAGCTGTTAGATACTAGAACATTATAAGCAGCAAGATTCCAATAGTTAGGATTAGCAACTCTAATTTATTAATCCCATGTTAATTTTTTTTGTAGCTCATTTGCGTATTTTCCACTAAAGGCAGTTTTAAATTACTGACACAAGTTACTGATTAAATATTGATTTATTCACCGGAAAACAGTTTAATAATTTAAGAATTAATACTAGTAGACTCCATTAACCCTGAGTCCTTCACTGCTGGGACAAGAGCACAATAGCCATGTCTGTCAGTGAATGCTTGAGTAATCATGTAATTTCAGGTTTCCAGTCTTAGTCTTAGTGAGTGATTGAAGAATTGAAATATCAGGACAGAGTTAGCATTACCCAGCTCTGAGTCTTTATGGATCTGGTGTTGGCTCATTAAAAGTAGTGCTATCAATCAAACATTGCATTAATGAGTTGTCCAAAAGCTAATGAGGCTAGTTTGAATTTCAGCTAAATCACTTTTCAGTCCAAAAATGATGTTGTGTCTAGTGCAGTAATCAGTCAAATCATTTACAGTTCAAACAAAAAGTTAAATAAAGAGAATATTAGCAGAAGAAAAGCTAATAATTAAGACGATTGTCCAAAAGACAAGCTCTATTGATAAGTCTTGTTAGATATTGATTGCCATTAAGGACCATAGACAGCAAAATATGAAAAGCCAAATGAGGTATACGTCCATCAACTAAACTTACAGTACATTTTACTGCCCCTGCAGGGAGATTTGCTGCAGGAACTTAAAAATATGCTGTAGTTCAGATCTGCTTTAGCACCTCAGAAATGCTATTACTTTGCCTGGCATATTCCACAGTAAAGCATTAAACATACGTAATTAATAGGGGTGTGAATCTTTCACTCACAAAACGGTTCGATTCGAATCTCGATTCACAGGCTACGATTCGATTCAGGGACGATTCATAAAATTAGTAAACGATCCGGTACGATTCGATTCGATACGATTCGATCCGATCCGGTTCGGTTAATTTCGATTCAGTACAAAGGTAGATAAGGTAGATATCAAAAATAAAAAAAGTAGTTATAAAACAAGCAAGTTGCCTATTAAAGGCAAAAATCTGAATGAATCAGAATTAGTGCTTCAGTCACAGTTTCAGTAACTGTATAAAAGTGCAACATATCACTGACAAGAAGATAGATATTACTAGGCAGTTATAGAAAACACGAGCATGTTAAATCCAACATGTCTTTTTATGCCTGTAATTAACTTTTCTTAACAAAAAAAAAAGAAAATCAGAGAGAGCTCTTAACACTGAATAATACTTCTCCATCTCATAACATTACCTCAGTCTCCTTTGAGACAAAAATCATCTGTGTGTGTGAAGTATGTTTCTATACACACAAATCATAAGTATTTAATACAGAAATGCACCAATTCTGATTATACATTGTATTTTCCACACAAAAGTAAATTAGCCAAGTCAATTTTAGCCCAAATCAAATATACATTGCCAATACATGAATGTTGTCTAAATAAATCACCCAATCCACTAACCGTGACAATAAAAACGCTAGTGTCATGCAATTGTTATGGTCTACTGCAGACTACTGAGCCGATAGTGAAACATCAGACCGACAGTGAAAGTTTTATCAACGCGACACAACACTGGCACAAAAGTTAACCACGCATATGAACCATGTCCATAAATAGCGGTAGCGCACCAAATTAATTTAACCACAGCTCAATGAAAGGAAACTTAGCTTAGCTTACCCATAGAGTAGATCTCCTGACGAGACGAGGCGGCGGGAAACCCGCCCTCCGCACAATGCAAATTGGGACACGGCTATACAGTGCAAACATTTTGTGCTCGCTTCCGCATACAGCCCGCGCCCGCTCGCATGATTGGCAGTTAACCGGCCAATAAGCTTCAACCCCAGGTAAGAGAACCACCCACCGTTCGCGAAAGAACGCAAACACACACAGCGCGGCTTCTGCGCCATGAGAGAGACCGCTCAGGAGCCGAGAACCGATTCTTGTCCGTAAATCCGGTGCATCGGACCTTTCGTAGTGAATTTGGACCGATCCGGGCTCCGCTGATCGGTACACTCAGATCGCAGAGGTCACAGACCGATAACCGATCCAAATCGGTTAATCTTTACACCCCTAGTAATTAAGGTCTTCTTATTGTTCAAAAATTCTTGTAACCTGTAACGCCAGGGAACCGGCCCACTACAGACCAGTCGCCTTGACCTCCCACCTCATGAAGACTATGGAGAGGGTGATCCTCAGCCACCTCCGCTCTGTGGTGAGCCCCACCCTGGACCCGCTGCAGTTTGCCTACAAGCCAAACGTAGGAGTAGAGGACGCCGTCATCTACTTTCTGCAGCGGGCGCTCACCCACCTTGAGACCGCTAGGAGTGCTGTGAGAGTCATGTTCTTTGACTTCTCCAGCGCTTTCAACACCATCAGGCCGGCGCTGCTGCGGGGGAAGCTGGAGGATGCAGGAGTGGATGGACATCTCGCTGCCTGGACCATCGACTACCTCACTGACCGTCCACAGTACGTGCGGCTGCGTGGCTGTGAGTCAGAGGTGGTAGTCTGCAGCACTGTGGCCCCCCAGGGTACTGTCCTCTCACCCTTCCTCTTCACCATATATACCTCGGACTTCACATACAACACGGACAGCTGCCATCTCCAGAAGTTCTCCGACGACTCGGCCATTGTGGGCTGTGTGTCAGAGGGGAACGAGCTGGAGTACCGCTCGGTCATCAGTGACTTTGTGGACTGGTGTGGGCGCAACCACCTGTGCCTTAACACCAGTAAGACAAAGGAGCTGGTGATTGACTTCAGGAGGAGACCACTACCTCACTCACCGGTGAACATCCAGGGGCAGGACATAGAGACTGTGGACAGTTTCAAGTACTTGGGTGTTCACCTCAACAATAAACTGGACTGGTTCCACAACACCGACGCCCTGTACAAGAAGGGCCAAAGTCGCCTCCACCTCCTGAGGAGACTGAGGTCCTTTGGAGTGAGCAGGCCTCTGCTCAAGACTTTTTATGACTCTGTGGTGGCCTCTGCTCTCCTCTACGCTGTCGTCTGCTGGGCCCCGAGCAGCACAGAGCGGGACAGAAAAAAGACTGAATAAGCTGGTCAGGAGGGCCAGCTCTGTCCTGGGCTGTCCTCTGGACCGTGTAGAGGAGGTGGCTGAGAGGAGGGTACTGGCCAAATTCATGTCCATTAAGGACGACACCTCTCACCCTCTGCACCGGACTGTAGAGGAGCTGAGCAGCTCCTCCAGCCGACTGAGGCACCCCCAGTGCAAGAAGGAGCGCTACCGCAGATCCTTCATCCCCACCGACTGTATAATTCTAACATATAGGCCAGACGTGCAATATCCTCCTTTTCATGTTGATGCTTGTTGTTACTATTATCATTATTACTATTTTCCATTATTATTATTATTACTACGTATTACTATCTGTATTATTTATTACTTACTTTATCCCCTCCCTGCCTGCATGCACTTTTTCCCTCTTGTCCAAATGTCCTGGAGCTACTGTGGCGAGTAAATTTCTCCTGTGTGAGATCAATAAAGGCTTATCTTATCTTATCTTATCTTATCTTAACTTGTGGTACCTGCCACTACGCAATATTGTGGAACATTCTAGGCTAAACAATAACATCTCCATGGTTAGTCTTTTGTTGGTACTTGGGTTTGAATCACTTATACACATTTTATTCTGCAGTTAACCTTGGTTTTAAAAGCTAAAAGAAAGTATTTCCTCTTTTGTGGTTAGCGGCCTTGCATGTTTATTCAGTGACAGTAGTCAGAGAGCTGAGTTGCTATTGTTCTGTGAGGGGGTGACTCCTGTAGAGACTAGCTCAATCCTCTCTCTCTCTTTCCTCACTTTTCTTTTATCTTCCTCAAGCCTGTGCCTGGATCCCAATTGCTGCACTGCATGATATATGAAGTTCCATCCAGGCAGTGTATAAAAAATAAATTAGATTCTCGTACACTTTTTCCTGATCAGCCCCCACCAACAGCACCCACACACACATCGCCTCACTTTCATAATACTCTGCTGTCTCATCTGTTCTCATGTAGTTAGACACTTCGTAACCACACACATCTCTCTTATTGCTAGAAAATAATTACACTTATTTATTATGCAGTGTTGTTTGCGTCATGTAAATACTGCTTTATAAATAGCCATCATGAAGATTTTGTAGAGGCATCAACCACAACCAGACATGGACAATCTCTTAACCTAAGAAAAATACAGATACATGGACAAAAGAATCACACACACGATTCTACTCTTAAGTAAATGTATTCAAGGATCAATTTAAAGAATTTAAAGGTCCCATGGCATGAAATTTTCACTTTCTGAGGTTTTTGAACGTTAATGTGAGCTCCCCTACCCTGTTTAGGCCCCCCCCCATGGTTAAAAGTTGTGAAATGTCTAAACTGAGCATGTGCGATCCGTTCTGCGTTACAATGATCGGAGCTCAAACGGGCGAGTTTGAACAAGGCACCTTATTGACGTCAGATCGAAAAAAAGAAATGCAAATGCAGTTCCACCCCCGTCTGTCTGTACTCAGCGTCTCTGTAAATCACGCCCAGAGAGTTTGGACTGCGAATGCGCTAGGCAATGCGAAATGCGTTTTTTTATTTGCCTGGAGGCACGTCCGAGTGTTTCTAGCTCGGAAGTCCTTTATCTGAGCCTCTGGACCTTTGAACAGCAGTGGTTTAATTTTATTTTCTGTGGAAATGTGTTTATTTTTCAATGGAACGCTTCAAATCTCTTCCCCGTGCAAAAACAAGGAAATGGATCAGCTGAGGGCTCTGGGCTCTGAGCGGAGAGTTTGGTCACGCCCCCACCCTCTACTATTGGCCATCTCTTTTCTCCTCATTTGCATTCAAGCAACAACGCCCAGAATGACACGAACGTGATATGAGGTGAGATATTTATGACTCTTATGTTTCTCATGCACTGAGTGTTGATTTTGAAGAAGGATTCATTTACAGTATTAGGGAACCATTAAGGAGCCATATAAATGCATCAAGAAGTACCATGTCATGGGATCTTTAAAAGTAAAAGTAGATTTTGAGATGCAATTAAATAATGTAGAGAAGAACTGTGCAAACCTTACCAAATTCAGATTTCCTACTACACTAGGGATGCGGTGATACTGGTATTGGATACTGATGGATCGGATATTGGTTAGTTGATATTGCTTCCGTCGATATCCAATTTTGGCGTATACATTTATGATAAAATGTGTAATAAGAAGTATTAAAGTATCAGCATTGATTTTGGTACAGAAAAAACAGGATCGGTGCATCCCTACACTGCACACACTTATCAACACACTTATGTATCGTTATTTTAAAATACACTGGAGTAGAAAGTACAAATACCTTAAAAAAAGAAGCCTAAAAGTTACACTTACATTGCAGTAACCCTCAGTACTGCACTGACACTGACACTGCTGCTTAAATGACCCCATTTGACCTTTATTACGCTACACATTGTGTGTTTTACCTTATTTGTCTTATATACAAGTTTACTGTACTTTGGCTACGGGTATGTGTGATGTTTTAGTCATTGTGTTTATTGTCTTGTTTATCAGATGTTTTATGCTCACTGTGGGCCTGGGGAGTGCTGGAATTTCAAATCCTGTGTGTGCAACCTGTACATATGGTTTTTGACAATAAAGCTGACTTTGAACTTTGAACTTTGAATATGTGGTGACTATAAATAAAAGCAGGTTTCTTTACACTTCCATTGTGGCCTCATATCTTAACTGTATTTCAGTGCCAGTCGCTTTTAGCATTGGCCGTCCGTGTTGTTCTGGTGGTTGTTTACATCTGTTGCTCTTCCCTGGCACTATACTGTAAATCTAGAGCGCATCGTCTGGCACCAGTTAGATTAAGCTGTATACAAGATGCATTATGTCGTCAAAATATACTTGTTAACTTGGAAACAAACTACTACTATAGTTTAGTACTGGGACCTTACAAGTAAGATGGACTGAATAGTGAAACAAAACCAAAACCTCTTTATAACTACTTGGACAATTTTATTAGACTTAATAAAGCATGATGAACTAATTCATTTACTGTGAACAATTACTTTTTAACTGTTTATTTAGAATGATTCAGGCTTAGTAACTGCTTTGTTAAGAGGCGAGTGGTACGAGTTAAGGGTTGGATATTAGGCTATGTTTATATGATGACGGTCCTTCTTCTCATCTGCGCTGCGAAAAGCAAAGCAAAACATGGCTACCGGTAGCAAAAAAATAAAAAATTGTGTGGTCAGATGAAGAAGTTCAACTATTCATCTATTACTTCAGACCACGTTAGACTACAAAGCAACGAAGGCGCAACAAGGTGTGGACTGGGAGTCACTGATATATGGACCGATGTGACATAAACGCGTACGCGACGTCAGCAGATTTGACCAGAGTTTTGCGTCTTGGGCGGTGTAGACGAAAACACTACGGCGGAGCGTATTCAAATTTTCCACTTTGTAGGGCGATTTCAGTTTTTTTAAGCCCCCAAAACGCCATCACCATCTAAATAAAAGGCATTTCTGATAAAACATTTTTACCCGTAAGCGTTCTTGTGGAAACAGGCCCTTAATTAAGTACTGTAGCTACTATGACAGGAACATTCATAATAAGCTTGTTGGTAAATGGTTTTATATAACGCTTTCTGACCTTAGTGCCTTGCTCAACGACAGCATTCACTTGTGGGAGTTAAAGGGATATGCCACCCCCAGGTCAAATTTGGGCATCTCCCCACAGTCCAGAGACTAAAATAAGTGGTGGAAAGCGTTTTCCTGCTCACCCAGCCATTGTCCGAGTCTGTCACCACTGACCGCCGCGGTATCTGCAGCTCCTCCGCCTTAGACTGGAGTCTAACGTCGCCAGAGAAAGATTTCGGCCAAAAGGAATTAATTTGCTCGATGCGTTTCCCAATTACTTTCTGTGTAGTGCGCATTCATATCGAGTGCAAATAAATGTGCAAATCAACACGGAGAGCTTGCCTTGGTCATTTTGGGTGGGAACTATTTTCCAGTGCGGAAGAATACAGCCGAATCACGCAGTACGCTGCCAGGGGAATCCCAGTTACGCACCGGGAAGGGAGTTCCCCTGTTGCACAACGTGGTGCGTGATTCGACTGTATTCTTCCACACTGGAAAATAGTTCCCACCCAAAATGACCAAGTCAAGCTCTCCGTGTTGATTTGCACATTTATTTGCACTCGATATGAATGCGCACTACACAGCAAGTAATTGGGAAACGCATCGAGTAAATTAATTCCTTTTGGCCGAAATCTTTCTCTGGCGACGTTAGACTCCAGTCTAAGGCGGAGGAGCTGCAGATACCGCGGCGGTCAGTGGCGACAGACTCGGACAATGGCTGGGTGAGCAGGAAAACGCTTTCCACCACTTATTTTAGTCTCTGGACTGTGGGGAGATGCCCAAATTTGACCTGGGGGTGGCATATCCCTTTAAGATTAAGATTATGATTTTTTTTTTTAAAGATTAAGCCTTTATTGATCTCACACACAGTGACACACAGGAGAAATTTGACTTCTACACTTGACCCATCCTTTTCAGGAGTAGTGGGAAGCTCGTCTTTCCGGTGCCCGGGGGGCAGTACCATGACGGGTCTTGCCCAAGGACACACACTGGCTTGCTCATTGCCGGGGGGCATTTGAACCCAGGTCCCCCCGGGTGAAAGTCAAGTGACTTACTAGTTGAGCTCACCAGCCGGTTAGAATCACACCGATAACCTGTGTGTCAGTAGATGTGACCGCTCTACCAATGATGTTTATGCCGACAGCGGGATTTGAACTGCCAGCCTTTGAATCAGTGGATACTGTCGCCGTAGCTGCTGTCTCCCCGCTCTTGTTCATTATGTAAGTCTTTCTTCATGCTTTATTAAGGCTAATTAAATGTAGATATTATATAATGGCAGTGAAAACAATCAAAAACTGTATTTAGCAAAGACAGCAAATTACTTCTCATTATGTAAAATGTCAACAAATGATGAATTTTGTTTACAAGAAATGCATTAAGCTCCAAGATGCGATTAATAGAAACCAGTTTTCAATGTGCATAAAGGCCTGACATAGTGAAGCGTCACAATGCAGTAATTGTTGAGTTAACATCTCCATTAAGTACAAGTGTTCCTCATTAAGATATCAGACATGCACAGGCACAGGAGGAAGGTCTGAACTAACTGAAACAATGTATGATGGATTCCTGGGACATTCTTAAGAAGAGGGGGAGTTTCTGTGGAGTCAGATCCTGGTGCATTTCCAAAGTGTAGGTCAGGAATGATTTATCAAGCCCTCACTCACGGCGCGCTAAAAATACACCAACCTAATCCAATAGCTCCAGTTTCTAAGGTCCCAATTTGAACAAAAACTCAACAGAAACTTACAGCGGTATAGAAAGCAAACAAGGCAAACATATGACCACCTGAGCTTTATTAACTGCAAATCAAATTCCTTCGTTTGGCCAAATCACCAATTTTCCTCTAATAATGTTCAGACAATTAACCAATAAACTGGAATGGCAACCCCAACTGTTTTTGTTTTTGTAGTGCATGCTGCTTATTTTAACATACAAATTCCTTTTTCCCCATCCTTCCTCTTTTTTTAAATCTTTTATTTTTACAAGGTACATATTTTGACACCACAATAACATTCGCAAAACACACAGAAGACACATCGGGGGATGGGGAGTGCAGAGGACCAAAGGGCTCGTTCCGGGTGCAGTAATTGGTCAACCTCCATCATCATGTGCTTGAGTGACAGGTCAATTTAACCAATCACACTGAAGTATGAACTCAAAGAAGCCGATACCTATTAAGTCCGAGCATTATATCTGAATTGTTATCTATAATCTCTCACCAAATTGTCCTAAAGTTTCCTATTGGTTACTCAACTAAAGGTGCACTGTGTAACATTTTCAGCGGAGAGTCGGCCACCTTCTTGTCTCCGTGGAGGTGTTATTGTGTTGTTTTGAATGTTCCAGTACATCATTAAACATATCTATCTTCATGGAGACAAGCAGGTAACGCATCAGCCAAAGTTACAGGTCAGATATAATCCCCAATCGCA
This sequence comes from Paratrypauchen microcephalus, assembly GCA_036785185.1. NCBI lineage: Eukaryota > Metazoa > Chordata > Actinopteri > Gobiiformes > Gobiidae > Paratrypauchen > Paratrypauchen microcephalus. Next base: position 6,755,748 of record JAVJIX010000010.1, read on the forward strand.
ATAAAAATGCATGTTTTTCCATTTCAATTTCGAGCAAAAAAGAAACTAACTTAAAGGTGCATTCTGTAACTTTTCTGGTAGAGTCACTGAAACGCTTTCCTCCATGGAGAAATGTTCGGAATGTTTAAACCTTTCTATCTTCATGGAGACCAAATCACACCAAGTTACAGGTCAGATCTGAGGAGAGGAGAGGTTTTATTATTACGTTGTTGTTGTTGTTGTTGTTGTTGTTGTTGTTGTTGTTGTTGTTGTTGCAAAACCACATGTAACTGAATAAATGTCAGGTAGAGCTGTAATATGATATTATGAAAGCAGAGCAATGACGTATCCATAGAAACAAGAAGGTGACGGATCCCAAACCAAAAAAATGACACACTGCACATTTAAATTGAAAAGATGCAAGCAATAATGCCTTAGTAAGTGATTCCAAAGCTTTATGGAGAACTACTAATAGTTTTTATTTCAGGGGTACTTACTTTCCATTAAGCCAACACAGCACACCGCAACGATGCTTAAAGTCTTAATAATATTCCACGTGCTGTATTAACAATTTGTGTACTTGTTAAACGGTGACGCGCTCATCTCTGACCCTGCGTGATTTGGAGTGAATTTACAGTTCTTGAAGCTCTTCTCTTTGATGCTGTGAGACTGTGAGAAGTGTGACAGCAGCAGACACACACGCTACACTACAGTTCAGAGGCAGTAACAGTCCAGCCTTCACGGTGACGCTCCAGATATTAAACTTTCGTCAGAGGAGACAGCTTTATCCTGACGAGCTGCCACCCACTCATAACATGTACTACCTTCTGTGTGATACAAGGTGTAGCAGGCAGAAAAAAAATACTATCTGAGCCTACGGAGAAGGTCAATGAAACGCTTTGAGCAACATGCTGGTTGCAACATTAAAAAGTGTTAAAAGTAGTAAAATTGTCAGTTATCAATGGGGGCAACCAACCTACCATGTTTTGCAGTAGAAAATTACATAAATATGATGGTGCTGTCATGTGTTTTAATCTGTTTAAGTTGCATTTATGTCATTATTTCATCATTGAGAAAGTTAGTTTTCATAATACTCGTGAGACACTAGAGCAATGGGGATCTATTAGACAATGCAAATGGAAAACAAAACAAACAAAGTGTCAAATATCGGCACAGACAAATTTGCTGGAGCAGATATCAGCTTCCAAATATCGGATCTGTCAATATCCTGGTTAAACGTATAATAATGATGTGTCAAGACTATTTACTTGACATAATTGACATCATTTGGGTCAGTTTTGTCTTATTTTATTTTGTTCCAGACTCTGCTCCAGTATCTATTAATATCGGGCATCTTCAGATACTTAAAGGTCCCATGGCATGACATTTTCACTTTCTGAGGTTTTTGAACGTTAATGTGAGCTCCCCTACCCTGTTTAGGCCCCCCCCCATGGTTAAAAGTTGCGAAATGTCTAAACTGAGCATTTGCGATCCTTTTCTGCGTTACAAAAAATCGGAGCTCAAACGGGCGATTTTGAACAAGGCACCTTATTGACGTCAGATCGAAAAAAGAAATGCAAATGCAGTTCCACCCCCGTCTGTCTGTACTCAGCGTCTCTGTAAATCCCGCCCAGAGAGTTTGGACTGCGAATGCGCTAGGCAATGCGAAATGCGTTTTTTTATTTGCCTGGAGGCACGTCCGAGTGTTTCTAGGCTCGGAAGTCCTTTATCTGAGCCTCTGGACCTTTGAACAGCAGTGGTTTAATTTTATTTTATGTGGAAATGTGTTTATTTTTCAATGGAACGCTTCAAATCTCTCCCCCCGTGCAAAAACAAGGAAATGGATCAGCTGTGAGCTACAGCGGAGTGCGGAGAGTTTGGCCACGCCCCCACCCTCTACTATTGGCCAGCTCTTTTCTCCTCATTTGCATTCAAGCAACAACGCCCATTATAGAGTGTTCAGAGTGAGAAAAATTACTCTTTCTCAGCTTATCTCTGTTTCTCATGCACTGAGTGTTGATTTTGAAGAAGGATTCATTTACATTATTAGGGAACCATTAAGGAGCCATATAAAAGCATCAAGAAGTACCATGTCATGGGATCTTTAAAGGCATAGTATCGAAATCAGTATCAGAAATGAAATCTGTGTATGCCTAGTTATTGTGTCAATAATCAAAACAAGCATAAAATATAATATGCTGTTTTGACACAGCGCATTTTCCAGAGTACCAAAAAATTAAGAGACATGCCAAAAAATATACTTATATAGTCATAGCATTCAAAAAAGAAGTACAATGACCAAGTGAGAATGGGCCTGTAATGGTTCAGCAGGATTGAATAGCTTTTTTAAAATTCAAAGTCAAAATTTACGGTACATAAAGTATTCTTTGGATCAAAGAGCGGAACTGCATAACCGCCATGTATCCAATTTAACCTTCCGACCTTATTTGCTCAAAAGAATACTGCATGTTCTTACCTATATCATGTGGTACTGTGCCATATGGTCCCTCAGAAACACCTCAAGGCTGCTCATTCACACCCAGTCAGCACAGAGGAGAACAGGCCTGGACAAAGACACAAGATATTGTAAAGTTAAGGCCACCAGTGAATTCACAAAGAAAAAAAACTCTATGTTATAGACCATGGCCAGAGCAAAGTTATTAAAGGTCCTATATTACGTAACATTGACCCATGTTATAATGTTGTCACCTCATCAAAAACAGACTTCTACAAAATGCACTGTTCCACTTTGTGTTTCCAGTTAACAGCTACCTTTTACCTTTAGTTCAGTAGAGACTTGATTCTAGTGAAGGTGTATGGAGTTTAAAAACACAATGGACATGACATCACGAGGTGGAACAGGGTCTAAACATACAGGGTTTGCATGTTAAACGTGCGAATGAGACAAAGCACAACTCCAGGTATGTTTATGATGAGGAAGCAACATGATCAGATCACATATGGGCCCTTTAAAGTATCCAATTTTTCCCCATGTAGAAGTAAAAGCAGCTTTTGAGACTGTTGTTTGCTGTCCAAGAACCAGAAGGTGCGCTGTGAGCATGTAGTTGTTGTCAAATGCATTACTGTGATGGGAAACTGCTCACTGGTCACCCCATGCTCACTTTCTATTTGGAACACAGCGGCTACTTGGTTAGCTGTGTCCATTTGTGTACAGTCTATGGGTACAAAGAGACAGGAGTTTTTTTTGTACAAGACAAAAATAAATACCCACATTTGCCCCTCAAAGTGCATTTTCAAAGTCATTCCAATATATTGTGCAGCCATATTCCTTGCATGATTTAACTTAACAATAAGATATTTTTATAGCATAGAGGGAATTATAGACTTCTTAAGTAAAAAGCTAATAAAATGCCCTTAAAGTCTGGAGAATAAGAGTTGGGGAGAAGAGGGATGAGATTACTTTATGGAAAATTATTGAAATTGAGCACAGCAGGCATATTCAGAGCCCACTGGAATGACTAAGCACAAGCTCTCTTTGTCCCCTTGTCCCTAGAAGCGCTTTTCACTCTCAAGTAGCAAATATCTTGTTTTTGGCGGCACTTGTATTCATTAATGACTGTGAATATGATTATGTTGTTTGAGACTAGCCCAGACTCCTAATGCTCAAGGTCATTCAAGTGTGGAACGAATATTTTAGCATTGCTTTTCAAAAAGTAATAAAAACAAAATGTCCACCAAGTGATATCAGACTGTGCACAGAAGGGAAATGTGAAATTAATGAATACCTACGCACAAAACATTTACATTTCATGATGATTATGTAATATTTGAGAAATGTTTTTACCTTGTGCTTACACATTAAACTCAAGGAAATTTTAATTTCATGAAAATGTAAAGCTACAGGCTAAGTTTAGTAATAAGAGACAGTGACTTGCTGCTGAGTTAGACGTGAAGTAACCCATTCCGAACATGATGAGGAATATAAGACAGATAAATAGTAAATTGAAATACTAAATAACATACATTTGCTTACAACTTGCAACTTGGCTGTAATGTTCCAATGTGTAGCATTAAAGGACACTATTTTCTGATCAATGTTATAATGTTTCTTCACTGTAGTTGCCTTTAGTTTAACACACAAACCCTGCATGCAAATTATGTTCTACTTTCAAACAGAAAACACATTTATTTACTTGTTTATTTGAAGGACAATGTGCAGGTACATTAAAAAGATGGCTGCACCAGATTTAGCAGAATGCTCATTTCCATCTGTAGTCCTTAACAAACATTAAAAACATTAAAAACAATTACATATAAAAGGTGCAATACAAAAAACAATATACAGGCGTGCAAAATTTTCAATACATAGTGCAATTTTCGATACCTAGTACAAACTACAAGTTATTAAAATGCGAGACATTTAAAGTGCAATAAATTTCAGAGTAGATTTCGATACCTAGTGCAAACTACAAGATATTAAAGTGCAAGACATATAAAATGCAATAAATATCAGAATAAATACAGTGTTGTCGCTATCAGATGCTACCCACAAGGGTAGCATCCGATAGCTCCGTACCTTATTGGTATTATAAATGTAAACAAAACAGTAATATGACACTAATGATCTTGGTATTCTAGTGGCCATCAGATGGTACCCACGAGGGTAACATCTGATGGCCAAATACCCGTCTGGTATTTTTAGTGTGAGCAGGACTGTGATGTCATGTGGTGATACATGAAGTGCTCTACTGTGTTTTTAAACTCCACTGTGTTTTTAAACTCCATACACCTTCACTAGAATCATTTGGATGATTCCAGCCCTGGATTTGCCAATCTCTAGTGAACAAAATGTAAAAGGTCCACTTGAAAACTACTACGACTACATGACATCACAAGGTGGGAGAGAGCATTTTGAGCTTTGGCAATGTAGACGGACTAATAATAAAAGAATACTCAAACGTATGAACGAAACAAACCTCAACTCCAGGTGCGTTTTTGACGAGTTAATAACATTGTAACATGGCAAAAGGAGAAATTCAATTTGTTAACTGAACTGTTTATTTGGTCGAATACATTTCACACCTCATCCAAGTTTCAGTTCTGGTCAGACGCTGCTGGATAATGCCTATATCTGCCTGAAAGGAGGAGCTAACTACAATGAAATTACTCTGAAACTACTACACCTATTTATTTTCAGTTTCTGTTAGTTAAAGGGATATGCTACCCCCAGGTCAAACTTGGGCATCTCCCCACAGTCCAGAGACTAAAATAAGTGGTGGAAAGCGTTTTCCTGGTCACCCAGCCATTGTCCGAGTCTGTCAGCACTGACCGCCGCGGTATCTGCAGCTACTCCGCCTTAGACTGGAGTCTAACGGCGCCAGAGAAAGATTTCGGCCAAAAGGAATTAATTTACTCGATGCTTTTCCCAATTACTTTCTGTGTAGTGCGCATTCATATCGAGTGCAAATAAATGTGCAAATCAACATGGAGAGCTTGACTTGGTCATTTTGGGTGGGAACTATTTTTCAGTGCGGAAAAAGACAGCCGAAGCACGCACCATCGAGCAAATTAATTCCTTTTGGCCGAAATCTTTCTCTGGCGACGTTAGACTCCAGTCTAACGCGGAGTAGCTGCAGATACCGCGGCGGTCAGTGCTGACAGACTCGGACAATGGCTGGGTGAGCAATAAAACGCTTTCCACCACTTATTTTAGTCTCTGGACTGTGGGGAGATGCCCAAGTTTGACCTGGGGGTGGCATATCCCTTTAAGTAAACCTATTCAATATGCAGTGAGAGTGGAGTGTGGGGGGTCTTGTTAGCAGAATGATTCAGGGCCATAATGGGTGTTTTCACACCTCTGGACCCAACCTGGCTAGTCCTGTTGTTTTCTTTGTTTGTTTTGAGGATAGAGTTATAGATGGGAGACAAATGATGTCCGAGACCTCCATTTCTGTTCAAGGAAGGATTCTCTTTCTTGACAAAAATAGCCTCTTTAACTCCCGTCTCAAACCAGTTCTTTTCACTGGTTAAGATCTGTACCTCACTGTCCTCAAAGGAGTGCCCCGTGGCTTCTAGGTGGAGATGTACGGCAGAGAGCCACTCTGGCTCTCTCGTCTGTGTTGGTACATTCTCTTATGAAGTGGCTGTTTTGTTTCTCCAGTGTAGCGCTCACTGCAGTCTTCACTACACTGAATGGAAGTAGACCACATTGATTTGTTTGTGGTTCGGTGTTTTGTCCTTTGGGTGGACTAAATTTTTCCAGAATTTCTCCTTTTGACATGAATTCTACCTGGACGAAGAGGGATTCTACACACAACATTGTAACATGTTGTAACTTACCAACCTGGACCTTTATTAAACCTTTAAGGCAAATTAACGTTTTTTTTTTTTTACAATCTGAGCCTTCTTTCGGCAATAAAACAAGTAGTTTTACTCACCCATAGCATTTTTCTGTCAATTGGAGCAGTATCGCAGAACTTATGTTGAGCCGTTCTGTTCTACTAATGATCCCGTATCCGTTAACATGGTGCTGTATCATATGCTCGGGGCATTACTTTGCGGTGTCCAAATAACACAAACTTTAGCACTTTTCAAATCATAGAAGCCCGATGTCTTAATGAAAGATTTCGTTTGAAGCAAAAGTGGCCTGTAATCCGAGATTTAGCCATAGTTTCGAGTAGATGAGGACGCCATTGCGCATGCGCGGACTGTGCTATCAGCTCCCGGGACCCAAACATGAAACGCAAAGCTGAAAACTATGAATAAATCTCGGATTACAGGCCACTTTTGCTTCAAACGAAATCTTTCATTAAGACATCGGGCTTCTATGATTTGAAAAGTGCTAAAGTTTGTGTTATTTGGACACCGCAAAGTAATGCCCCGAATACAAATGCTAACGGATACGCTACAACATAACTTTCTTCAAACAGCTCCAAATGACACGAACGTGATATGGGTGAGTCAAACGACTTGTTTTATTACCGAAAGAAGGCTCAGATTGTAAAATAACGTTACTTTTCCTTTAAATTACACATTTTAATGCACAAAAATACCATAACAAAACATGCCTTTTTACTGTGAATGAATCTGACCAGTAAAGTTTGCCATCACATGCTTGTCTCTATAGATACAGTTAATGCCATACTGTGAAACATTCTAGGTCAAGCAATATCATATGAAAACAAGCAAATAATGTACTCTCAACCAGAAAAAACTGCTTAGTGCACCTTTAACACTACAAAGATAACAAGTACATTCCATGGTCAGCAGTGTATTCCAAGGGGTCTCAAACCAATATACTCTTGCCAGAATAAATACTATCATATGCTAACAAAGAGCTTCTTGCTTAAACCATATTCATACACGACACACTGTGAGAGTCTGTGACAATGCCTGAAGGAGAAAGTCGAGAGGAACTAAGAAAAATAGTTGTAAAAAGATGTCACATTTTTGATACAACTCGGTGATTTTCTGATTTATTGTGCTTTTCCTACCTCTGGATACCCCTGTAAACAGAGATCTCTTATTTATGTTGTTTTAGCTCTCCGGCTCTGCACCCAAAGCCATCTCCTTTTTTATATTCCGCGCACTGCTTTCATTGCTCCTGTTTATATGCCTCTTCCTGTGCATTTGCCTTCCCACGCTAGAACAACATGATCTTGCCTTTCTAGTCCACCGGCTCCCTCACTCGCACACACGCACGCAAACGCATGCTGGGGTTTTGTGCTTCGTGGGGACATTATTGAGTTACATTCATTTCCTGGAGACTGATGCTAACGTTAAAGTGGCACTGAGCACCTAAATTCCACCTACAACCACACTGTAAATAGAGCTGCTAACTTGGGCGGTAACTGTAGGAGGAGGAATGATATAATTGATAACTCTTCAAACTCCACCCCTGCAGCTGGGTGTTTGTAATCAGAAACACTTACCTTTAATCAGGGCAGTCCTGTGTAATGTCACATCATACTTAACTTGAATTTTACAACTCCATACACAGTTTTGTAGTAATAGTGTAGTAAGTTGATTTAGTTCCATTTTAACTATATAGCCAAGCCTAATCTTAACCCGAAACAAAACTTATTTTAACTAAGGCAACAGTAGCTCAGTTGACAGAGTATTCATCCTCTGACGGTTGTCAAGAGATGGCACAGACTGTCGTTGTGTCCTTGGGCAAGACTCTTAACCCCTGAGGCCCCCAGTGTCTGCATACATACAGCTCTGGAAAAAAAAAAAAGAGACCACTGCATTTTTTCCTGAAATCAGCATCTCTACATGTATTACAGCCATTCCATTCCAGCGTCTGTTGAATTCCAACACAAACACAAAGCTGAGCTACTTCAGTTCTTGCACCAGGAGTGGAATAAAGTCACCCAAGAACGATGTGAAAGACTTGTGGAGAGCATAAAAATAAGGGTTATTGCACCAAATATTGATTTCTGAACTCTTCTTAAGTGTAAACATTAGGATTATGTTGTTAAAATGAATTTGATCTTGTTTCTTTGCATTGTTTGAGGTCTGAAAACAGGTATCTTTTTTTAAAATTTTGACCATTTGTCATTTTCTGCAAATAAATGCTCTAAGTGATAATATTTTTATTTGGAATATGGGGGAAATGTTGTCAGTAGTTTATAGACTCAAACACATACCTATAAGTAGTAAAGTCAGAAAAAAACGATAATTTTGTAGTGATCTCTTATTTTTTTTCCAGACCTGTAGATATTTGTCACAGAGACCTCATTTTGTCCCCATAACGATGGCAGGATTAAGTGTGTATACAGATTTTAGTCCCCACAGAGTGATAAGAACCCGCACACACACTTCTTTGCCTTTCTCTTGGGAATGCTGACACACCCCCTCCTCTCAATTCAAATTCAACAGCACCTTACCCCCACTCACCCTCCTCGCTCTCCTCATCCTCCCCACCCTCGCCTTCCCCGCCCTGTTTGTCAGCCTGATGAGTCCCAGGCCCGAGCCCCCAACGGCGCTGTGATTTCTGGGGCAGATCTCGCCTCATCAACAGATCTTAGTCGACTGGGGGTAGCCTACAAAAGGAAACTGATGCTTATTTGGCGAGACCCCCGGCTGGAGTTTGAACTGTCAATCCTATACAGCTAACAATGACTTCTACCCAGGATGCGCTGGGATAACCTGAGAGAAAACCTGACTGGAATATTCATTCAAATGACAAACCCTGATTGGGGATGCTGCGTGGAGTGTGCTGATTCGATTTACCTGGGGTTTTCTCTTTCATTAAGTTGTTATTAGATTTTAATTTCTAGCAGCCAGAGAATCCCAATTACTGATTAGCTACCTGCTCATTAAAATGTCTCCATGACTTTTGAAGTGCCAAGCATTAGGGATTAAAAATAAACCGCCCTATGTTTTCATCAGAGAGAATTCAGGTAGACTTGTTAATAATTGGACTTGTCAGTTTAGTGGAAATGCATATGCAAGCTTTAAATAGATGTGTTATTTCTGCTCTTATTTTGTTACGTGGGCTTTAAGAAGGTATGTAAATATGGCATGACTTGCTAGTGACAAATAAATCAAATTAAGGTTTACATGTCATAGTAATAATAATTTATTGATGGAAGCAGCCAGAAAAAGCATCTAAATGAAGGCAGAATCCATTAAGATGTTTTGAACCACAATCTCTTTGCAAACAGGAAGACCAGCTAACCACCCATCACTCAGAGTCCAACACAATTAGCTATAGTACAAAATCAATACATGTTGTAAAGCCCAAGCACCAAATGTGCAATTTAAGTTAGAAAAGTGATTGGATCACTTAATTGCCTAGTATAAATGTTTATTATTGTAGTACTGTAATATACAGCCCCAGTACTCAGAGAAATTGTGTCTTGTGAGATTTTAGCCATGTTATAATGTCGTTAACTTTACCTGACATACCTGAGTTGTGTTTTGTTTCATTCACACACACACATGTTTGAGTAATCCCGCGTTATTAGTCTACATCTTCAAAGCTTAAATGCTCTGTTCCACCTTGTGATGTCATGAAGTGGTGTGGCCATACCTGCCTGTCAAAGCCTGATCCCGTCAGATCTCAGAAGCTAAGCAAGGCAGGGCCTGGTTAGTACTTGGATGGGAGACCGCTGGGAATTCCAGGTGCCACAGGGGGGCGCCAGTTGCAAAAAAACTGTCGCTGTGTCCTTAGGCAAGACACTTCACCCACATTGCCTAGTATGAAAGTGGAGTGTGCGTGAGTGTTGGAGGTGGTCGGAGGGGCCGATGGCGCAGATTGGCAGCCTCGCTTCCGTCAGTCTGCCCCAGGGCAGCTGTGGCTACAGAAGGTAGCTTACCACCACCAAGTGTGGAGTGAATGAACGGTGAACTATGGAGCGCTTTGGGATGACAAGGCATGTCATGAAAGGCGCTATATAAATGCAATGAAAAAAAAAAAAAAAAAGTGTCAGTTTCAAGTTAACAGCTACTTAAAATCATCCACATTCTAGTGAACATGCATGGAGTTTAAAACACAGTGGAGCACTTCCAGTATTACGACATAACATCACAAGGCGGAACAGAGTGAACTCAGCCTAAATACGCAGTTATATGTTAAACATGTGTGAATGAAGCAAAACACAACTCCAGGTATGTTTGTGATGTAATATGGGCTCATTAAATGAAACTGAATTAAGTTGAATAATGATAAAAGGAGAAATTCAATTTGTCAACTGGACAAAGTTTATTTGGTGCTTCGTCAGTTCTGAACTGACGAAGCACCTCGGATGAGTTGCGAAACGTTTTCGACCAAATAAACTTTGTCCAGTTGACAAATTGAATTTCTCCTTTTATCATGGATTCTACCTGAACGACTGAGGGATTCTTCACAAATCTTAAGTTGAATAATGAATTGTTAAGACAGTAAAATCAAACTACAGCCTAGCGATTACTATGTGTTGTGTTACAGAAAGACTAATACAAAGTCACGTCGCTGTAACTGGAATACCATTGAGTATCTTACCAAATAAAGTAAGTTCAACCAGTACTATAACCATGTGGCTGCATTATGGCAGAAGATAATAATTTGTTTTTGGAGACAACAGATTCTCTTGTGCTAATTTACCAAACGCTATTCAGCATTGACTCACACTGGAATGGCATGTTTTATCCAATTAATGTTTTTATTTTTGCATGGCTAAGTTTAAGAGATTTATAGATTTAAATCCTCAGCAAACTAGACTCAACAGTACTTTTATTTGTCACTAATTCAACTCCAAACCAAAACAAGTCCAAATGAGTTACACTGTTGTAAGTGATTAATCCAACATTTGTTCTGTTTTCTGGTCAGTCTGTTTTCGCGCCTGGAGGCAGTTGGCAAGAGTTGTGTTTTCTTGGCAAACAGTAAAAAACTTCCATCCATGTTTTGTTTGACTCACTCTGGATTTAAATTGCATTTCGATAGCAAGCTTTTACACCAAAGAGCCTCCAAACACATGGTCCTGGCCACATTACACATGATTTACTCATTATCTACTGCGGCACACTCTCGACAGATAAACATGAACACTGCTCACACACATACAAGTTTTCCGTGTCTGTGCGTTCCGAATGATACAAAACAGTGAATTATGGGATTACAAAACAAGCGCCACCTAGTGTTTGATATGGAAACATGTAATCTTATCTCCAAAGTGTTTATTAAAGGTCCTATATTACATCAAACTGACCCTTGTGAGCTTTAAGTCACATTAGAATGAATCTCAACAAAAACATACCCTGAGTTGTGTGTGTGTTTTTTTGTTTTTTTGTTTTTTTTCCCACACGTTTGAGTAATCCTTTATTCCTGTCTACATCTCCAAAGCTCAAAATGCTAATTTCACGTTGTGATCTCATGCAGTGGTAGTTTTTTATCGGCACGCTTCACAGTAAGAAGGCTCCGGGTTCGATCCCCGGGTCGCCCAGGCCTTTCCGTGTGTGTTCTGTGTGGAGTTTGCATGTTCTCCCCGTATCTGGGTGGGTTTCCTTCGGGCACTCCGGTTTCCCCCATCAACCCAAAACATGCACCATAGGTAAAATCCTCCAGCTTAGGTTCTGACCAAACCGAAGCAAGAAGATCATGGAGATGGTCCCCGGGCGCAGTAATGTGCTGCCCACTGCTCCTAATAACAGGATGGGTTAAATGCAGAGAAGAATTTCTCCAGTGTGAGATCAATAAAGTCACTTCTTCTTTTCGGGTTAACAGCTATTACCTTTAGTAGCAATTCCGGGGCTGAAATCATCCAAATAATTCTAGTGAAGGTGTATGAACTTTAAAGCACAGTGGTCCTGTATTAACCCATGGCATCACAAGAGTTTTTTCAGTTTGGGAGAAGAACTCAGACTAAATATTGAATGAACTTGTGTACTAAATTTGAATGCATTATTGTTTTAAAACAGTAATACAATATTAATATTTATAATATACATACTATTCAGTCACTTTGTTTTCTCTTTTTGCATTCAGGAACACATTACAATTCCAAATTAATGAATACATAAATAAATGTGGAGTGAAAGTGTCACAAATGAGGCCTACAAATGAATGATTGGCGTGTGAACTGTGCCTTCACTAAAACCAAACCAAGAGATTTTCAATGGTTCTGCTTCTAGGGAAAACTCTTGTCCTTGGGCAAGACATTACATCCATCTTGCCTATCCCAACAAAAATAATAGTAATTTTCATTATGACTATGCAGCGTGCTAATGGACCTGACAAGATGCATATGTTTACAGCAGATTTTGATTACATATTTGAGTCATCTGCAACACAAACTACTGAATATAAAGTCCCAGGAGCCTTGTTTTACTTCTTCTACAGTTGCATGTTGTATAATGATGTCGTACAGCTATACAAGGCTATTCATGGCTGTAAATAAATTCTTGATGAGCATATTTTTACACTGCATCTCTCTCTGTGGATCTGGAGTCTTCTTCTGTTCCCAGCGCAGAAGTGGGTTAAGAAGTTGTTTGGCCTGTTTAAAGTACAAACTATGTCACCCGCGGCGCATTGCACGAACAACCACATTTACTCATGGTAAAGGCACAGCTGCCATCTGGAGTCTCTGTTCTCTGAGTGGGAGAGGTGTGAGCCTATGTACTATAGTGTGGCTTTATTCAGACCTTGCCAGTGATATACTTAGATTAGTAATGATGCAAGCAGTTTACATACAAAGAGAATATGTGCTTGTTTACAGTGTAGAAGAAAAAAACATCATCTATTATCCTAACCTGCAAAAGTTTAAATGACTTATATTACACAAAATGTATTCTTGTGAGGTTTAAGACATGTTATAATATTTTTGTCTCCTCAAAAACATACCCAGAGCTGTGTTTTGTCTTATTTACACCATTTTGATTACCATTTTTATTAGTCTGTTTACATCTCTAAAGCTCAAATGCTTTGTCCCGCCTTGTGATATAGGGGTAGTTTTCAGCTACCTTTTACCTTTGTCCAGTAAAGATTGGCAGTGCCGGGTGTTAAATCATCCAAATTATTCATTTTCATCTGCTTTTTCCAAGTCTTCGGGTCGCGGGGGCAGCAGTTCAGACAGATCTGCCGCCCAGATCTCAGTGCACCAGCCCCATGGATCCTCCTGTGGGTGGTGGGTCCACAGGAGGAGACACAAACATTAAATACACATTTCTTACTGTTTGTGAGCTCCTAACTCCTGCATAAAAATTATGATCTGAAAATGCCATTTTTGGTACAGTTTGGGGAATGTCTATAGCTTAAAGAACTAAAAGACTGGTCAGGTGCCAGGTTTTTATATAATGTTGATTGTATTTTAATGCATCGATGTAAAAGTAAGCGTAGTGTAAAATTGAAAAACATGGCTTAAGTATATAGGGGCTTATAGTGTCCTTTGGGAGACCTGGACCAATGCCATCAATCGATTCAGTCATCTGGCAAGAAAAACCTGAGGCAGGGAAAGTAGGTCAAAGACAGTTACTATGAAGTTGAATGAATAAACAGAATTTGCAATGCTTGTTTCCAATACCACTCCCATGGTGGTCTCAACTGATTAAAAGATGTAGTTATAGGCTTTTAATCTAAATATATGGAAATGTGGAGAGGTTTAGTGCTGGTGCAGTTAAGTGAGGTTAATACTAGTCCCCTGGGCAATAAAACTCTGCCACAACCTTAATACAAGCTGAGACCCTAACACAATTACTTTGTCAGGATCGCTCCTCGCTAAAGCTCTGTCGTCTGTGAGTAAACAAAAACATATTAAACGACAAGATGGTGGCTGCCCCGAGGCTAATGTTAAAGCAACAAACACTGCAATGTGTACTTACTCATCTTATCGTTCATATGTTACTGATGTTATAACACTGAGATGTGTCAAGAAAGTATCCGAGTCTGTGTGTACTGCTACTTCAGAGAACAGCTAAACAAAAGTGTTTGAAAAAAGTGTAGTTGCAAGCACTAAACTGGTGATTTCTATTTTAATACTCTTACCAGTACTGGTTTTAATGCCTTCTATAATTGTCTGCACTACATATGGATGTATATTTTAATTTAATTTACGTGTCTTGCTCCAAGGACACAACAGCAGCATTCGTCTATGGGACAAAATATGAGATATAGAGAGTTTGGTGAGGATGAACTTTACTGGCCTGCACAGAGTCCTGACCTCATACCGACAGAGCACCTTTGGGATGAATTAGAGCAGAGACTGAGAGGCAGGCCTTCTCGTCCAACATCAGTGTGTCACCTCAGAGTAGTCAAAAATTCCCAAGAACACACTCCTAAACCTTGTGGACAGCCTTCCCAGAAGAGATGAAGCTGTTATAGCTGCAAAGTAGATTAAGAATGGGATGTGACTTAAAGGGATAGTTCATTTTTTTATGTGAATCTGTATGTCATAGTCATAGTCATAGTCATAGTCATAGTTGCTTTATTGTCGAAAAACAATCATATGTACATGTACATAGAGTGAATTCGAAATTTAGTTTCCCCACTAACCAGGCAGGACAGTATAGAGTGGCTAGGGGAGGGGCCGCTGCGCTTGCGCGCGCCGCCAGCTGGAAGATGCAGAGCAGAAAAGATGCAATACAATCAATGACAACTATACACAACATGTAATGACAGAAAACAATTGGATAGGTAACATACGGTGAGAGGGAAGGGTGTGGGGCAAGGGAAAAGATCAGAAATCAATTAAATTGATTGAAAACTGAAGAAGAAGCAGACATCCTAAAAATAGACAGGGCAGTATTACTTAATACATGTGAGTGTGTGTCCAATAGTGTGTGGCAATGTTTTTGTAGAGTCTGTGAGATAAGCGGCAGGTGGCGGCCTTGGACGTGTTTGTGCAGAAGATGCAGTCAAAACAAAGTGAAGTCCAGTTGAATCACATTTTTCCAGGAGAATTGATTACAAAAGGGGAATTTACCATAATCGATACATTTTAGAACCCAGGTGAACAGACAATTTGCCAGAACTCTGGTTTCTGTCAGGTCCCCACTTCCTGCAGGTCTGTGCGACTCGCAATCCTCCCCCTGGCACGTACGATAATGAATATGGACTGAGCCGCTCTTCCCCACAGTTCCAAATCCATTTATCCGCGATGTTATCTAGCGCCAGGTGGATCCCACAGATGGAATAAACGTTCACCTGTGTTTTTCCTCCTGATGTTGCCCCCCCGAGTTCGCAGTTCCCCATACTGACCAGCGGATCGGGGCTCTTTTATCCGCTCGGCTCCAATTAGTGATGGGTCAGAAAACATCCCCCAGGCCAATCCAGATGTCCTCCCATCAAAATTCCAATAGTAATCGCTCCGTGTCCTCCGGTAACAGCGGTGCCAGGCACACGACGCGTCCTTCGTGTATCAGGCAGCACGTTCCCGTAGGGCTGACCGGCTCTCCAGACCGGCGCTCCTCCATGGAAAAAAAAGCGTAGGGACCAGCTTTATCCGATTCATAATTTAAGATTTGAAAAATCTGTTCCAACAGGAGAAAAAAAGACGAGACGAGAGAAATAAAACATCAAACACAGCAAAGATGAAGGAGGACGAGAAAAGTGTGTCTGCTCCTCATGACAGCTAGGAGTGACATCCCCTTCAGCAGTGTCGTGTATTAACACTGACTTACTGCTGACAGTGTCCACAGAGCCGAATTCTGCCCCGGTTCTGGAGCTTGTAAACATCGCCAAGTGAACAAGCTAATAATACAAATAGGCTCCCAGTGAAACGAATCAACAGAAAATAGCACCAAGCGATTACGACTTCTGATTTGAACTGTTTGTGACGCAAATTAAATGTCCACACTAACTTACTGGAACTACTTTCGTCAGCTCCAGAACGGGGCAGAATTCGGCTCAGATGACACTGTCAGCGGTAAGTCAGTGTTAATGCACAACACTGCTGAAGGGGATGCCATACAGATTCACATAAAAAAATGAACTATCCCTTTAAGATCATATGTGAGTCAAGCAGGTGAGCGAATACTTTGGGCAGAGCCAGTTTTAAGGCGAACCTTTGAAAACACTTGCCCATGGGTAAAAGGAAAAAAAAAAAAAAAAAGTCAAGCCAGATGAAGCTACATGAGAAAAAAAAAAAAATCTTCGCGCTTCCAAACAAACCAAAAAATTCAATTTCCCTCCCTTCTGATGGTGTGGACCTGGCACACAGCCACCATATAATTATCTTGTAGAGCCCAGTTGACAGAGACATCAGAATCCTACCACACATTCCCATACCTCACACAGCCAACTCCTGACATGAACACACACGCAAAGATGAAACACACTGTATAAGACTGCATGGGAACAAGACGAGTGGGGACGACTGTACATTAACAAGAGCCTAGGGGACGTCCTTAATGAGAGGATTAGTGAACCATGTTGGGAGCTGAGGCGGAGGTGAGCGAAGACGGCACCTCGCAAGGGATTATGGGGAAAATGAGAGGTGGCCGTTGTGGCGGGTAGAGGACGGGATCACCTCTACATCTGGGAAAGTCTACAAGGTTGGGTTGTGAAGGTTCAATACATGATTCTTTATATTGTCTTCTTCACGCAATTGTACAGCTAGTATATTAATATGCAAATTTCAGGTTTTATAAAGACAGTTATCTAAATCCATATCGTAATCCATATTATGTAATCCAGCGAGATTTAAACATATCCTTGAGTATCTACGGTCTAACCATTAAGTCAATAGTCGCTGTGATAGATTCTACAATTCCTTGCAAGTGGACAGGAAGAGGGTAAAGGAATAATTACAACTTTGTATCGGACTTAGCTTAATCGATTACTTCTAACAGCCATGTAATAGCGCAGAATAATGTGCAGTATATAGTAAGTTTAAGTAAAATTCCCTTTAAGCATTGGACATTTGCACATTTTTTAGATGAACAGACTTTTTTGAAGGTTGGAAAATACTTTTTTAAATATATATATATTTTTAAATCTAACTTTTTAACCTCTGATGTGTAAGAGATTAGTCTTCGCATGTTCATTCTGTAGATATCTGATTTTTCTATGTTGTAATGTTGTTTCCTACCTGTAGTTGTGTTTTGTTTCATTCACACATGTTTAACACATAAATGCTGCATATTTAGGCTGAGTTCTAAGCATAATATAGTTAGGGTGGCCGCGTTGACAACAATTGCCCCCCGCCTTGACTACGTCCCTCAGAAAAAAAAAATATATATATAAATAAATAAAATAAAATAAACAACAGATGCTCACAGGAATATAATATAATGTAGGACCTTTGAAAATATCTTTTTTTTTAAATTGTAAGGTGCCATGTTTGTTTTGACACAAACATACCATGCATGTCTCTGATTTGTTATTTCACCTGTCAATCACGGCCATGTGAAATCAGGGAGACATTATGCGGTTCCAAAAGCCTTTGTAAAGTATCGTAAAAGTGTTTGATCTGGTCTGGTCAGGCAAATAAGATCCATCGGTGCTATTGCCAGATAAAATGTGTTTATGAACAATATGGCTGTTATGTACTGGTGAGACATCTCACAGGAATTCAAATGTGTTTTGTAAGCTCAGAATTATGATCTGTTTCCAACCACTCAATACACGGTGATCCACGCTGCAGTGAGAACAGGGACAGATAGGGCAAAAGGGTCAAACTAGTTAACTCAATAGACTCTCACGGGGATAAGGAGGCAGTTTAAGAAATAATCTTTTCAGCTATTTACAACATCGATCAGTGGTTCTAAAACAGCAACATACCAGTACCAACTCATAATCTATTTCGCGCTTATCGGCAAGATAAGATAAAGTTTTATCATGATTTCAGTAACTTTCACTTGACAAGTAAAATGGAACAATGGAACAAGGCATTTTCTACCTAAACTATGAACATACATCTTGCTTAAGAAACAACTCTTTGCATTTAAGATAAGAAAGAAGCTCTAATGTGGTTTGAATTAAGGCATATCCACTTATTGCATTGGTAGATAATTTTACCTGTCAAGTTGAAGCTACTCAAATCAAGTAAAATGTTAATTTAAGTCATGTTATCTTACCTTGATATTGTTTTTGCAGTGTTGTATATTATATGTGGTGATGAGGAAAAGCATTAAAAATAGCTAACATTTGAACATTTTGGAAGTATCGAACGGAAATAGATCCTTCTGAATCAAATGACAACTTTAATAAAATGAAATTTAATTCATCTATAGCCTATTCCACCAGAAAAATGAAGACGAAGACCATCTTATGTTTAACACATTCTTTCTGACATGGAACATCTGAAAAACCATTAACTTCTTTTTCCATTTAAAGGTGTAACTTTTCTGGTGATGGTTCCTCATTTCAGGGGATGATATTGCTTTGACATGTTTCTGACTGTGGCACTGAATGTATCTATCTCTATGGACACAAGCAAATGATGCCACCAAGTCAAGTTAGAAGTCAGATCTGTGGAGAGGCAACAATAAGAAAGCATGTTTTAAAGATCCCATGACATGGTACTTCTTGATGCTTTTATATGGCTCCTTAATGGTTCCCTAATACTGTAAATGAATCCTTCTTCAAAATCAACACTTAGTGCATAAGAAAGACACATGTACAAAGTCAGAGTCATAATCTCTCTGTCTGAACAACTCATTCTGGGCCTTGTTGCTTGAATGCAAATGAGAAGGAGACAGATTGGTTAGAGGGGGGGGGGGGCAAATGCGCCGCTGGTTCCTTGTTTTAGCGGTGCGCTGTGCCTGGCCCCACTTCCGCGTGTGTAAGCACGAAGGAGGAAAGGACAGCCTTTTCAATGAAAAAAAAAACACATTTTTACAGAAAATAAAATTAAACCACTGCTGTTTCAGAGGTCCAGAGGGTCGGGTAAAGGACTTCCGAGCCTAGAAACACTCGCACGTGCCTCCAGGCAAATAAAAAAACGCATTTCGCATTGCGTAGCTCCTCCGCAGTCCAAACTCTCTGGGCGTGATTTCCAGAGACAGGGGGTGGAGATCCAGACGATGGTGGAACTGAATTTGCATTTCTTTTTTCGATCTGACGTCAATAAGGTGCCTTGTCCAGAATCGCCCATTTGAGCTGTGTTTTTTTCAAACGCAGAAAAGGACCGCAAATGCTCAGTTTAGACATTACGCAACTTTTAGCCATTGGGGGGCCCTAAACAGGGTAGGGGAGCTCACATTAACGTTCAAAAACCTCAGAAAGTGAAAATTTCATGCCATGGGACCTTTAAGTTTAAAGGGCCTATATCACACTCTGATCTGTGTTATAATGTTGTTTCTCCATCAAAAACACACTTGGAATTGTATTTTTTATTTCATTCACACATGTTAAACACACATTTTGCATATTTAGGCTACGTTCTCTTAAACAGACAAAAAAAAACAAAAAAAAAACTTGTGTGTCATGTGGTAATAGAGGAAATGCTCCACTGTGTTTTTAGACTCTTCACTAGAATCATGTGGATGGTTTCAGCCCAGGAATTGCCAAACTCTACTGAAATAAAGGTAAAAGGTAGCTTGAAAACTACCACTTCATGATGTCACAAGGTGGAACAGAGTATTTTGAGCCTTGGAGATGTAAACAGACTAGTGCTGTCAGGCGATTAAAACATTATCTAAATAATTACAGAATTTGTAATTAATTAATCTAATTAATTGCATTTTAATCTCATATCTACTAAAGGTCCCCAAATAAAGAATTCGAATTCTAGGACAATACAAAATTGTAGTGCTTGACGAATCATTTGAATAAACTAAGAGAAGATTTGAAATTCACATTTTTATTGGTGAAGTGTGTTTTATAAATTAATTTCAAAAGAAAAAGGTCAGGCACATCCCAGCAAACCAATTCAGCCAGGTGCATTATGGAAAAATGCAATACAAATACAAGTAAATAAATAAAATGGCCTGCAATCAGCAGCAACCCACTTTGCGATTGAGTTTGTCAGTTTTTCTGTGGTCGCTTTGGTCATTCCCAAATTCTGCGAGTGTGGTTTGGTGGTTTGTTGAAGTGCTCTCACACTCGCAGTATCACCGGTAACAATGGAACTTGTCCGGACTTGATTAGCTTTAAGCCCTAGCAGTGATTTGGTCACCTCACACCCCTGAGTTGAGTCCATGTCAGTTTCCACCAGGCTTTACTTGTTTGATTAGCGATGCAGGTGGAAGTGATGTGCCACTGCCAAGAAGCCAACAGGTTCATTCAATGGGCCAAATTTAAAATGTGTGCACATTGAATTGCCACTCACAATTAATTGTGTTAATTTTTATAACACGTTAATTTGCAGTGTAATTAAAGATCCCATGACATGGTACTTCTTGATGCTTTTATATGGCTCCTTAATGGTTCCCTAATACTGTAAATGAATCCTTCTTCAAAATCAACGCTCAGTGCATGAGAAACAGAGATAAGCTCTGAAAGAGTAATTTTTCTCACTCTGAACACTCTATAATGGGCGTTGTTGCGTGAATGCAAATGAGGAGAAAAGAGCTGGCCAATAGTAGAGGGTGGGGGCGTGGCCAAACACTCCGCTCTCCGCTGTAGCTCACAGCTGATCCATTTCCTTGTTTTTGCACAGGGGGAGAGATTTGAAGCATTCCATTGAAAAATAAACACATTTCCACAGAAAATAAAATTAAACCACTGCTGTTCAAAGGTCCAGAGGCTCAGATAAAGGACTTCCGAGCCTAGAAACACTCGGACGTGCCTCCAGGCAAATAAAAAAACACATTTCGCATTGCCTAGCGCATTCGCAGTCCAAACTCTCTGGGCGTGATTTACAGAGACGCTGAGTACAGACAGACGGGGGTGGAACTGCATTTGCATTTCTTTTTTCGATCTGACGTCAATAAGGTGCCTTGTTCAAACTCGCCCGTTTGAGCTTCGATTTTTTGTAACGCAGAAAAGGATCGCAAATGCTCAGTTTAGACATTTCACAACTTTTAACCATGGGGGGGGGGGGCTAAACAGGGTAGGGGAGCTCACATTAACGTTCAAAAACCTCAGAAAGTGAAAAATTCCATGCCATGGGACCTTTAATTAATCTAATTAATGCATTAAACTGACAGCCCTAAAACAGACTAATAAAGGATTACTCAAACATGTGTGAATGAAACAAAACACAATGCCAGGTATGTTTTTGATGAGGTAACAGATAACATGTCTTAAAGGGATATGCCACCCCCAGGTCGCACCACGCTGTGCAACAGGGGAACTCCCTTCCTGGTGCGTAACAGGGATTCCCCTGGCAGCGTGCTGCGTGATTCGGCTTTATTCTTCCGCACTGGAAAATAGTTCCCACCCAAAATGACCAAGGCAAGCTCTCCGTGTTGATTTGCACATTTATTTGCACTCGATATGAATGCGCACTACACACAAAGTAATTGGGAAACGCATCGAGCAAATTAATTCCTTTTGGCCGAAATCTTTCTCTGGCGACGTTAGACTCCAGTCTAAGGCGGAGGAGCTGCAGATACCGCGGCGGTCAGTGGCGACAGACTCGGACAATGGCTGGGTGAGCAGAAAAACGCTTTCCACCACTTATTTTAGTCTCTGGACTGTGGGGAGATGCCCAAATTTGACCTGGGGGTGGCATATCCCTTTAAAGCTCACAATGGGCCATTTAGCATAATACTGTACCTTTAAGTACCAATACACAGAACTACTGTATATAATGATATACTTCTGGCATACTAGAAATAATACCTCTCAATCACTTCTCTTTGTTTTCTTCTTCCCAAAAGCAACATTGAAACAAGTCCGGATTAGCTCAATGTCACGGCAGCTTTGTCCCTGGGATAATGGGTGACAGTGTTTTCAACAGTGGCAGCAGTAAATGATGCCAATTCTGCGAAAAGGGAATTGACAGAGTTGGTAGTGTGATAGCTTAAGACCCTAATCCAACTTGGTAAATCTGAGCTGGGTTTTTTGCTGGCTGTTTTTTCCTGTTCAAGTGATTTAGATCCACTATTCTGGTGGACACTGACAACAGATATGTCACAGGAAAGCTTTAAAATGATTAGGGGAATTTGAGAAGAGTGCTTTGTCTTAGGGGATAAAAACTTAAACAGGTTACATAATGGTTTAACTTTGCATGGTACAGTATATTGTTGTCTATACTGTATTTCCATATGGTCAAAGACTTGAAGTTGAAGTCCATTCCAACTCAACAAGACAAACTTCGAGAGACAATAGCTGGCTCATGTTCTGAAGAGCTAAATACCTATGGTGGGAAATAGGCATGTCTGGTATAGTACAGGCAGTAAGCTGGCTCATATAAGCAGTGGTTAATCCTATATATCATGGATGCGAGCTTACTTTAAGTATCTTAGTCACACACAAGTCTGCTGATGAAGCAGGAGAGTGGAGAAACAATGTCTACTCTTCTATATTCTGAATGCAAAACTTTGTCCTCTACCGTATTAATGTGTATGTATGGACTCATTTACCTTCTCCATTATATAATTGTGTATGATGTGAATAAAGACTGACTGCATTACACTTCGTAATGTAGTGCATGAGATTCTGTGCATATACTGTATGTAAACAACCATTCATTTTCTGTAGTTTGATCATATTGTGTGTATTAGGTGGGCGAAAGCATTTTTATTATACTATAAGTGATGAAAATATCTGTTTTAAGACATACGTATACACTGTAATGAAATTGTGTTTTATTTTCATGAAAAATATTCACTAAAATTATAGTTTGTTTTTTTCTTTTTCATTGTGAATATTTGTATTGCAAATATTCACAATTGTATTGAGAAATGTGGAGGGCCTCCACCTGCTTGTTTCCATGCAAAAGCTACAACTAAAAATAATCATAAATTATATGCAAGCATGATTTCATGTTTACAGGACCCTAAAATGTGTTCGCTTATGCAAAAATACAGGATGTGCCATTTACAGAAACACTGTGAAATCTGTATGAACAACCTATTCCAGATGCATGTCTTTGTCACATTTTGTTTCAGGAGGACTGAATCATTTTAAATAGAATATAAATCTTTTTATTAGGTTTACATATTAATTAAATTCAGACCCTCCAGGAATTCGCGATGTTGCGATTTGCAACTTCAACGCAACTTCAGCCAATCCCCGTGAATTCAGGGCGGTGTTGCAATTTTGACCAATCACCGCAACTTTCCCGCAATTTTTACCAATTTTGACCAGCCATCGCCGACGTATTGAACTCACGTCGACCAACTTCCTTCTGCCTTACTTCCGTGTGACAAAACGAAACTGCGGCCATGTCCCCAGTTCGGAGCGTGGTTTGAAGGGGGCTCAGACTGCAGTTGAGGCGGTGCACACTTGCTCAGCCCTGAGTGCACTCCGCGGACCACATGGCCTTCTGCGAAATGCGACAGGTCTCACAACTACGGGAAGCAGCCGCCGACTCCATTTTCTCCCGTAGAAGAAGTAGCGTGCTGTGCATGCTGGGTTTATATGAGTGTGCGAAGCGTGCATTTTCACACGCTTGGTCCACGCCCCGATTTCCATGGAAACGACTGCGGTCTTCGGACTGTGTGTTAACTACGCATGGGACAAAAAAGAAATGACGCACATGCCCTTCAAACCACGCTCCGAACTGTGCACTTTGGGAATTGGGACACGGCTTCTAATGGCAAAGAAACATGTCTGCGGCGCCATTTGCCCACTAAAATAACAGCAAAAGACCGGGCGAAACAGTTCCCCTCCTAGTAGTAATTTATTTTCGATGTTGGTCAGGTTGTTTTAGGACCATATCTGTGATCTCTGTGTCTTTGTATTATTCTTTGTCAGTAATAACTCAGTATTCAAAATATTACTCAATTTTAATTACAAAAATGGAAAATCACAACTATTTACTTTCACTTCCTCCCGCAACAAATACCTTAAAAGCACTGCAACTTTCATTGCAACTTTTTGGAAAGGCATTTTAGCCCGCAACAATCCCAAAAAATGCCCGCGAAATCCTGGGGGGTCTGTAAATTACATAGGGATCAAATGAATCTTGTATTGTGCCATTCCGTACTTACCGTGACAGAATCTTCAGGTGTCCAAAACTGCTTCATGTCAAGAATGCGCCATCGAATCCTCCATATTTATTTAAGTGTGGAGCAGTCATTCCATAAATCTGCAAAAACGAAAACATATCCTCAGTATGGTGTCTGCAGCCAAAATACCAGATTAAAAGAAAGTACTAATGTAACTAAGTGAATGCAATATTCCACAGTATGGCATTAATGATATGATATGATATGATATATTCATGTAACCAACAAGGTGGAGCCACAAGTTGGTGGAGACACAACCCCACTCTCAGTAAGAATACATGTTTTTCAAGGCAGTTTCGAACAATAAAAACAGCTGTAAGTAAGGAAATGTGAGACAGAAAAGTTGATTGGCATTCTGTGGAACATTCTGTGGAATAAATATTAATCACAATATTTTCCTCCACAACAATTTTTGATAAAAAAATTTGTTATTAAAGTCAAATGAAATTACCTTCAGTTCAATTGCTAAAACAGATACCTCAGTTATGAAACATTGCCAAAAACTATTTATTTTGTTACCATCTTCTATAGGACAATCAATCAATATAATATCTATGGCTTTTATCGAGGAGAGATGGAGTAATATTTTCATAGCAGCAAAAACATTCTTCTGATGACTTTTTAAAAATAAATGACTTTTTAAAAATAACACTTATTTGTTTTTGGAAATGAACTCGTCATTTCACTGCAGAGTTTTACCACATGCTTTTAATGGCAGATGGTTGGTTGTTGACTTGAAGATGAGAATTGTGTGAATATACCATGGTGAGAAGCAGGGAAAGTTACACAAACAAGTTAAGACAGACACAGTACACAGTTCGTAAAGAGAAGTCAGACATGTTATCACTGATAAAACTGATAATTAGTAAGGACCTGCATTTGCCTTTGTATTGTCAAATTATAATGTGAACCCTGAGTGTGTGTTTTTGTTACTTTTTTGCTTTTCTGTAAAAGCCCTTTTAGGGATGGACATTAGCCTGAGCTATAAATGTTGTAGCAGTGGCAGGTGGTGGTATAATTTTTGGGGGGGGCGCCTAGGCCAATATTATAAATATATCTTATAAATATATGTATTATATATAGGTTATATAGTATTCTAACGAATGCCAGAAACAGGCAATCATTTTGGTCACTATTCACTGAACTATATCTATCAGAGCACAACGCACAGC
Organism: Paratrypauchen microcephalus; assembly: GCA_036785185.1. Lineage (NCBI taxonomy): Eukaryota > Metazoa > Chordata > Actinopteri > Gobiiformes > Gobiidae > Paratrypauchen > Paratrypauchen microcephalus. Next base: position 6,781,340 of record JAVJIX010000010.1, read on the forward strand.
CAAGTGCAAAGTTTACACAGCAGCACAACCTGATCCACCGCCCACACTCAGCCCCAACAACATCAGCAAAACTACAATAAGAGGCTAGGGCCACAACACAAACACACGGCATCAGCGCCAGTCCTACACATGGCTGAACATCTTCTCCCAAGAAGGTGCGCACTATTAACCAGCCGCCACTGTGTTGTAGTATGTTACAGGTCCAATATAAATACTTGTCCTTATCAAATAAATACATTGAGGTAAATAAATTCAGTGTGAGCAAAATCCAAAACCAGATCATTAATAGCAGTCCTCATTAAAATCTGGGATTGGTGTTGGAGCATATGTGCTTGGATCCACAGCTGCCTCTATTCGGCCTAATGGTACAAGATAAAAGCTCACCGAGGTACACAACACAACAACTCAATGTGACAATCATTTTGAGAAAGAAGGCCAAGAAACAAAACCTCTCTGTGTCCCCGGGCTTTGGCGATCACAACAAATAAACAGCAATTTCAAAGTCTCCCGCTGCAATTAGTTTCCTCTTTGCACAACAATACAGCTTTCTTCTCCCAAAACAAGGTTTTTTTAAGGCCTTGAATCTGCCAGAGCACCATCCGTGCCAATCCAGATGGGCAAAACCACGAACAATTAATGACAATCCTGGGACTGAAGAGAAGACACTGCCCACTTATGGAGACAGACAGGAGCAGCAAGAGAACACCAAATTAAATGGTGACAGTGAGATGTCAGATAATAAGCATTGTGTCACCAAAACTCAGCGTATAACTGAAAACCTTTGTTTTGCTGGATTCCAAGCAATACTTCACCATTACCACAAAACAGTGGAATAACTGTTGCCCCAAAAATGGAATCAGAGCTAAATGTTTTGGTGAATCTCTAATAATATCCATCCATCCATTTTCTTCCGCTTATCCGGGTATGGGTCGCGGGGGCAACAGTCTAAGCAGGGACTTCCAGACTTCCTTCACCCCAGACACTTCCTCCAGCTCCTCCAGGTTGACCCCAAGGCGTTCCCAGGCCAGCCGGGAGACATAGTCCCTCCAGCGTGTCCTGGGTCATGCCCGGAACGCCTCCCAAGGGAGGCGTCCAGGAGGCATCCGGAACAGATGCCTGAGCCACCTCAACTGGCTCCTCTCAACGTAGAGAAGCAGCGGCTCTACTCCGAGCCCCTCCGGTGTGACTGAGCTCCTCACCCTATCTCTAAGGGTGCGCCCAGCCACTCTGCGGAGTATCCGCAGAGTGTATCCGCGATCTTGTCCTTTCGGTCATTACCCAGAGCTCATGACCATAGGTGAGGGTAGTAACGTAGATTGACCGGTAAATTGACAGCTTCGCCTTTTGGCTCAGCTCCCTCTTCACCACAACGGTCCGGTACAGCGACCGCATCACTGCCGATGCTGCACCGATCCGCCTGTCAATCTCGCGCTCCATCCTCCCCTCACTCGCGAACAAGACCCCGAGATACTTGAACTCCTCCACTTGAGGCAAGGACTCTCCACCCACCCGGAGAGGGCAAGCCACCTTTTTCCGGTTGAGAACCATGGCCTCGGATTTGGAAGCGCTGATCCTCATCCCAGCCGCTTCACACTCGGCTGCAAACCGCTCCAGTGCACACTGGACGTCCCAGTTCGATGAAGCCATCAGGACAACATAATCTGCAAACAGCAGAGATGAGATCCTGTGGTTCCCAAACCAGATCCCCTCAGGCCCCTGGCTGCACCTAGAAATTCTGTCCATAAATATAATGAACAGAACCGGTGACAAAGGGCAGTCCAACATGCACCGGAAACAGGTCCGACTTACTACAGTCAATGCGAACACAGCTCCTGCTCCGGTCATACAGGGGCCGAACAGCCCTTAGCAAAGGGCCCCGAACCCCGTACTCCCAGAGCACTCTCCACAGGACCCCACGAGGGACACGATCGAATGCCTTCTCCAGATCCACAAAGCACATGTGAACTGGTTGGGCAAACTCCCGTGCACCCTCGAGCACCCGATGGAGAGTATAGAGCTGGTCCAGTGTTCCCCGGCCGGGACGAAAACCACACTGCTCCTCCTGAATCCGAGGTTCGACTATCGGTTGAATTCTCCTCTCCAGCACCCTGGAATAGACCTTACCGGGAAGGCTGAAGAGTGTGATTCCCCAATAGTTGGAACACACCCTCCGGTCCCCCTTCTTAAACAGAGGGACCATCACCCTGGTCTGCCAGTCCAGAGGTACTGTCCCCGACCACCACGCGATGTTGCAGAGACGTGTCAGCCAAGACAGCCCTACAACATCCAGAGACTTAAGATACTCAGGGCGGATCTCATCCACCGAGGAGCTTTCCAACCACCTCAGTAACTTCAGCCAGGGTGATGAGTGAGTCCGCCTCCGAGTCCCCAGCCTCTGCTTCCTCCTCGGAAGACGTGACGGCGGGATTGAGGAGATAACATCCCCAGTCGAGGTCAACAGCTCCCCACCCGCACTGTAAACAGTGTTGGTGAAGCACTGCTTCCCCCTCCTGAGGCGCCGGACGGTTTGCCAGAATTTCTTTGAAGCCGTCCAATAGTCCTCCTCCATGGCCTCTCTGAACTCCTCCCAACCCCGAGTTTTTGGCCCTTCTAATAATAACAACTTTATAAAACTATAACAGCTATCGCTTAGGGGTACCATGGTACACAAAATTGATTCTTTTGAGCTTTGTTATAATGTTCTTAGCTCCTCAGAAACATACCTGGAGTCACACATGCTTGACTAATCCTGCATTATTAGTCTTTCTACATCTCTAAAACTCAAATGCTCTTTTCAAGTTTTCAAGTTAACAGCTCATTTTACCTTTCACCTTTTACCATTTTACCTTCACTACCTTCAGCAGAGATCAGCACCTACAGGCCTGAAATTGTCCAAATGATTCTAGTGAAGGTGTATGAGGTTTAAAAACACACTAGAGCACTACCCATATTACAGAGTTTTCAGTTTGAGAGAAAAAAATCAGCCTAAACATGTAGGGTTTATATCAATGTGTGAATGAAACAAAACACAACTCCAGGTATGTAGGTTTGTGATGAATAAACAACATCATTTATAACACAAAACATATCGTAATATGGTCCCTTTAAGGTTTAAAGTCAATGGTTCCACAGAAACAATATGGTAGTTAAAATATCCAGTTTTTATCCAGATTCAAGACTGGTTCAAGATTGGGGGTAAATCTAATAATATCTATATAATAAAATAAAATCTAATCTAATATTGTAAAGAAACACAAACAATACAGATTGAATTAAATACAATTGAGAACTGTATAAATAAGTTATAATTTTTTACATTTCTACTAAATCTACTCAACTCATTTACATCTGAAATATTTTTGAATAATTCAGCTTGGTTGTGTTTGCAGCATGTGGATTGTGATTGTCCATGGTTTATATTGCAGTATAGTGTGCTTAGGTGAAGAAGGTCATCTGAGACCTTTGCCCGGGACATGTTATGTGGTGCAGCTTCAGTACTTTAGCTGCAAGGCCAATAGATCAGGTTTTACACAGTGTCACAAGTGTCACTGGCAAACACAGAGGAGTAATCATTTTGTGGGCACACTTGAAAGCATCTCTGAGGTCAGGGAGGAGGCTGTTATAACCTGTGACGTAAAAGGACACGAACACAGGGGGCTTCAAACATCATCATGGCAGGGGAAGGTAACAGTATTTCATCTAATTCTTTACAACATTTAACATGTTTTTGCTGCCCAGTGTCTGAATTGGGTACATTGGGTTTAATCAAAAGAGAAAAGGGAAATACAGTGGTCCCTCGCTATATCACGGTTCACATTTCGCGGCCTCGCTGTTTTGCTGTTTGTTTTTTTTATTCGATTTTTTCTTTATAGTGTATCAACGCGCATTGTGTTCTGCTTCCTGATTGGTTAAGGGACTGTAGACCTTTGCCGATTTGTCCGTCATTCTCCTCTGTGCCGTGTCTCCTGTACAGAATGCGTTCTTTTTGCCAGATTTATATAAATGTTCGATCGCTCGCAGTGTGACTCTGGAGTGCTGTATGTTTGCAAGTTTTCTCCGCCACAAAACCCACAAAGTCGACGAAGCGTTCTCAGGTATAATCAAAGGTGGCATAACTGTTTATAAGAATCTTCTTGCCCAAAAGAAAAAAGAGCGCCAACAACTCCCCATAATCATGTTCTTCACTCGGAAAAAGACACCTGCACCAAGGTGGAGCGGCTCCAGGAAGAAGAGGCACGATCAGAGGAACTGTGAAATACACACGTCACTATTAATAAATTTTTTTGTTGAAAATCTACAAAAGTTTGAGTGTTTAAACAAGAGAGAAATGTGAGAAAATGTTAATGCCAGTCTGAGAAAAGTGTAGAATGTGTGTGGTGAGGCGTTTACAGCCTTAAAACATGTATAATAATTGTAAAATATAAAGCTGTCCTACTTCACGGATTTCGCTTATTGCCGGTTATTTTTAGAACGTAACCCCCGCGATAAACGAGGGATGACTGTATAATATGTGTAGAAAATAGCATAACATTTCATAATGCTGAGTACTCCAAATCCTATACCTCATAATATACTCAACAAAAATATAAACGCAACACTTTTGTTTTTGCTCCCATTTTTCCTGAGATGGACCCAAAGATCCAAAATTCACTCCAGATACACAACACTACCATTTCTCTCAAACATTGTTCACAAATCTATCCAAATGTGTGACAGCGAGCACCTCTGCCCCACCGAGACAATCCACCCCACCTCACAGGTGCGCCACATCAAGATGCCGATCCGACATCATGACCAGTGCACAGGTGCGCCCCAGACTGCCCACAATAAAAGGCCACCCCGAAATGTGCATTTTTCTTTTTTTTTTTTTTGCTTTATTGGGGGTCTGGGGACTCAGAACCAGTCAGTATCTGGTGTGACCACCATTTGCCTCATGCAGTGCAACACATCTTCTTCGCATAGAGTTTATCAGATTGTCAATTGTGGCCTGTGGAGTGTTGGTCCACTCCTCTTCAAAGGCTGTTATGGACGAAGAACACAGGTGCATTTTATTGATGGCATTTTGAATGCACAGAGATACCGTGATGAGATCCTGAGGCCCATTGTTGTGCCATACATCCATGAACATCACCTCATGTTTCAGCAAGATAATGCACGGCCCCATGTTGCAAGGATCTGTACACAATTCTTGGAAGCTGAAAATGTCCCAGTTCTTGCATGGCCAGCATACTCACCGGACATGTCACCCATTGAGCATGTTTGGGATGTGCTTGACCGGCGTATACGACAGCGTGTACCAGCTCCCACTAATATCCAGCAACTTCGCACAGCCATTGAAGAGGAGTGGACCAACATTCCACAGGCCACAATTGACAATCTGATAAACTCTATGCGAAGAAGATGTGTTGCACTGCATGAGGCAAACGGTGGTCACACCAGATACTGACTGGTTCTGAGTCCCCAGACCCCCAATAAAGCAAAAAAAAAAAAAAAATGCACATTTCAGGGTGGCCTTTTATTGTGGGCAGTCTGGGGCGCACCTGTGCACTGGTCATGATGTCAGATCGGCATCTTGATGTGGCGCACCTGTGAGGTGGGGTGGATTGTCTCGGCGGGGCAGAGGTGCTCGCTGTCACACATTTGGACAGATTTGTGAAGAATGTTTGAGAGAAATGGTAGTGTTGTGTATCTGGAGTGAATTTTTAATCTTTGGGTCCATCTCAGGAAAAATGGGAGCAAAAACAAGTGTTGCGTTTATATTTTTGTTGAGTGTATAAACAGTGAATTATGTCTCCTGCTTGTCTCCATGGAGATATACTTACACACTTGCTTGGAAAGTTCCATAGTATGACATATTAAACTCAAGTCTTTTATATGTCTGTATTTATAAAATTACATTGATATGTATCACTGATTAAGAAAAACAAAACACATAATGTGCATTTTAAGTGTATGTGGGCTTGTCCTGGAATAAATACATTCAATGCCATACTGTAGAACATTAAGTTAATTACATCGCCATAGAGACAGTTAGATGGCAAAGCCTCACGAGAAAACATAGGGCTATAATTACATACAGTGGTAAGCCATTAACGTCATATGAACAAAAAGGGCACTTGTCGAGAAGCATCAAAGAATATTATAAAGGAAATGTTGCTGTAACTCTATTTAACATCACTTTATAATACCTTTAGCCTTAATAAAGCATGAAGAACTAATAATCTATTAAGAATTATTCAGGCTAATAACTAGTTAATGAATACTCTCAAAACCTACAGCAACTTCTAACCATGCCTATTCATAAGTTCTAAACTATTTATTCATTATAAATTAAGTCTTTATGCTTCAATACGGCTGCATACACTGTTGTTATTATAAACATATCTGCTGTCACACGTTAGCATTCTCCAAACCCCAAAATAAAACCTCCTCTCTGCCGGATGCAGATCCTCAGACTGACTTTTCTGCATTGCCAGAATCAAGCAGCTGTTGCCAGGTCCACCTCTGCATTGGATGTGCCGTCATAATGTGCCTAAGCAAATTCCAGTGGCTGTTTATAGTCTCTGCAAACATCCACCTACATGCATCCGCCCAGGGCACAGCACTCAGCTGTGGAGTGGGCTCCACACTGTTCCCAGCACCATCCCAAACCATGGAAATGTGCAGGTTCAAGCGGAATTTTAGTCTTATACAATTTGGTGTCACATAATTGTGGTGGTGGGTTTGCACACACATGTATCATCACGGCTGTCACAGGAGATAAAAGCTGATGCAATATGCACGTTTTTCCATGTTGAATATTTCATGGAATCATTATGACTCAATAATCGGGTCTGGGCTAAAAAGTTTGTCTTGTGGGTAATGTTGATGTTGGTGGATCTACAGGCGCTCCAGTTTCCAACCTAAAACATGCACAAAACATAAAATCATATATAGCTAAGGTCAAAGTAGACAGGGTAATAATAAATGATCATCCATGCAGTTCAATGTAAATCACGCCATAAGCAGTTTTATTTTTGTAGTATTTGCTTTAAGAATTCAGAAAGCTCAGATACTCAAGGCGAGAGTTGATTACTTAACAAATAGAATGAAATGAAATAAATGCGTTACTGTTCAATCAGTAAGAGTGCTCTTTAGGTTTCACCTGTTTTTTCCAAGATGCATCGTGTCCTAGATATTCATGTAAAAGAGCTTTGTACCATGTCTTCAATAAACACTCGACTGCAAAAATGAATATGTATTAGTTAAATAATTGAAATTCAAAATACGTGTCTTGATTTGACTGATTTTGATTGATTGATTGATTTGATTGATTTTGATTTACTTGGATACTACACATACACTACTGCTAATAAACACAAGAAAATACAAAAACATATACCAATAACTGGACACAAATATCTTAAATGTGAAATATGTAACTTTTCTTGTAGGGGTACCGCTAACTGAATGTTCCCTTGGAGAACGTTGGAATAACAGTACAGTAAGAACTTTAACTTATTAAATTTGCAAAAAAATATCTGTCATTTTTTTCACTTACAAGTGTTTTTATGAATAAACTAAAAATATACCTAGCCCTACTAATTTAATAAACCAAAACATATAAACACTTCTTCCAGTCTTTTTATTACACAAAATTGTTTCCTGTGAGCTTTAAGCCATGTTAGAATATTGTTACCTCCTCAAAAACATGCCCGGAGTTGTGTTTTGGTTCATTCACACATGTTTGAATATTCCTTTATTCTTTGTCTGTTGACATGCCCAAAGCTCAAAATGCTCTGTTCCACCTGGTGATGTCATGAAGTGGTATGTTTCAAGTTAACAGCTACCTTTTTCCTTTAGTTCACTAGAAATTGGCAAAGCTTGAGCGAAGAACTAAGCCTAAATATGCAGGGTTTGTGTGTTAAACATGTGTGAACGACACAAAACACAACTTCAGGCATGTTTGTGATGAGGAAACATACCATAGATCATTAAACATACTTGGAAGGACTTGAAACTTGGTGCATATGACTTGGAACCTGACTTGGACTTTCCTATCTTGACTTTAAAACTTACAAAACAAAGCCTTGGTCCCATCAGTAACACACTCCAACTCCTCCATAGTAACTAGCTAATATTCTAGCTCATGTCTCATAAAAACTGAAGCAGGCAGTCTTCTTCTTAACATTCTTACAGAGTGTGACACCTCTCCCTGCTCTGAATCTTTAGGACTCTGCAAGGAGCCACAAACACTGAGATTATAGCTTCATTAAGAATAATAAATGCCTGTCTTTTTCTATTGTCACTGCAGCTATGAAACACTTGAACAAATCACAACCTCAAAGGAAAATATCCTAAACTGAAGTCTGGTACATGGTCTTGTGTATGCAGTGAAGCACGTTGCCAGACTCAGTGCCTGGTGAAGGTCACAGGAGGTGTTATATAACTGCTTCTGTAGGCTGAGCACTCCTGCTTTTGCCTGCTATGTTCTTTGAAGGCTAATATCCATGCAGCGGGCCTTTTAACTTCACCTTATCACTGCCAGAAAGTTCACAATAAGTCCAGAGTCTCTCATTAGTCATCAGAACACTAGCTAATAGTTAGCACCAGGGAGAAAAATCTATATGTCTTCAGAGCCGCCATTGACTTTGCCTTGTCTTTCTTAACACAGCTCACAAGAGAATGGACTTGAAAGCCTCTAAAGAGGGATTCTACACACCTCTAAAAAGCAGCTTTCCGTTTCCAAATAGATTCAATTTACTTCAATTGTTTGCAGCATTGTTTTTGTATGCCTTTTGTATACTATTGTTATGCTTTTTATAATGTTCTTTGTGGCTAGTACAGCACTTTGTAAACCTTGTATTTAAAAGTGTTTTATAAATATTATTAGTGCTGTCAATATTTAATTAATCTCATGAATGTCATAGTAACTTGCAATTAACTGTAAATTATTTGCAAATTTTTGTCCCTTGAATCATCATTTTAGTACTCTTATCAACATAGACAAGTGGATATTCTTGCTTTGTGCAAATGTGTTTTTATTGCAAACCATAACAGTTGTCAGTGAGACACTTTGTGTTGGATGTTCCTCTCTCATGTTCCACTTTCATGAAGTGTTCTGCATCAGTGTGAGTGAAGTGCTTCTCTTCTGTCTTCATAAGAGTCAAAGCGACTGAAGTTCCCACTGTGGGTGAAATAATGTGCAGTGACCCTGAGGTAGTTCTCATTACTGAGGGACGTCCAGTAATCTCCAGTTAGTGCCACTGTGTTTGTCCCAGAGCCTGCTGTACTAGGGACTTTTGGGTCGTGCCGTGCCCGGGCATGGTTGCCTGGGGTTCTGTGGCAATACAAAACTATACACACATCAGTAATAACATTGTACATATATCACTAAGTTAAATAGAGTAAATGGCCCCAAAATCTTTCCATGGTGATAAGTTAGAAAATTATATTTTACCTTTCAAGCTGAGAACCACTTATACCAGTGATGGGGCAGTAAAGCAGTGGGAGTGGTTTTCTAAAAGCAATAACTATAACTCTTATTAGTAACTGTTCAGCACTTTGGTGAGCTTTGGCTGGTTTGAATGCTCGCTTGATTTGATTTAGTTTCTCTCCAATGTGCAGACAATATTTTTCCTCAGAAGACATTCAAATCCATCTCAGCCTTGGCAACTGTTATCAAGCCAAGTTACAGGCCTCAGAGTTGGCACTGAATTTGCTCAGTCGTTGTTATACTACCTGCTCACTTATTTCTACCTGCTTTGTTCTTCTGTCCATCCCAATCACATCCAGTCTCAGTGCAGACTCCTCTGTCACATAACATGACAGGGTGCAGAGTCCATACAACATTATCTATCTGAGGGGATTTGCATGTGACACCCGCTCAGAACAAGGGGTGTCACCGGGATGGGGGAGAGGGGTCAGGCGGGATTCAGCTCACATCACCTTGGACTAGCTGTTGACAATGTTTTGATCCAAGAGTGAGTGAAGAGACAGCAGTTTGCCCCAGGAATGCTAATGTAGCCAGTTCAAAGTACTCATCGCCCCTAGTCACCTTACAACTAGGAGCTGCCTGGAAAAGACACAAAATATATAGAATAGGAAGACATTAAAGTAGTAAAATCATGCCAAAAGTGCTTTATAGTGTGTCCTTACGATGAATGACATGTCCTGGAGTGCACTGTGTGTGACTCACCTTTGTGAACTCAACAGTGACTTTAAGCCTGCCCGTTAGTGAAACATGGACACCCATATTTACTCCAGTCTCCTAGCTTCACGTTATTTCTATATACTACGGAGTCTAATTGTTATTTAAAGGGCCAATATTACCCTGTTTTTTGTTTTTGTTTTTTTTTTCGTTTTTTTAAAATCTATGTTATAATGGTGTTTCCTTATCAAAAACATACCTGGAGTTGGGTGTTGTTTCATTTGCACATGTTTAACACACAAACATATACACACAAATATTTAGGCTGAGTTGTTCTTTCAAACTGAAAACACTGTTCCACCTTGCGATGTCATGTGGAAATACAGAAGTGGTCCATGTTTTTAAAGTCCATACACCATCATTAGAATCATTTGGACATTTTCAGCCCTTGGATTGCCAATCTCTACTGAATAAAATATAAAGGTAAATGTTTACTAGAAACTACGGCTTCATGACATCACAAGGTAGAACAGAGCCTTTTGAGCTTTGGAGATGTAGACAGACTAATAATAAAAACTTACTCAAACATGTGACCTTTCTTTAAAGGTGCACTTTGTGGAACAGTGTAGCTAAACCACCACATCTCCAATGGCACATGCAGGTGGCAGACCCAACACCAGAAAAGATATATGGTACATTTTAGGAAAAAAACAAAACAAAAATATAGCTGCAAGCAGCAATGTGGGGCCAAGCAGTGACCCAGCCTAATTTGATAACGTGCGTTGGATCAGTCTTCGCCCAAAACACGTTTTTGCATGTTGTAGTGCCCCCTAGTGGCCAATGTGCACCAAATTTGGTATGGCTAATTCTGTATGGATGGTACATTGCACACCAAGTTTCATTGATAGAGCTGAAACGCACGTCAACGCATGTCAATTTGATGATGTGTGTTGGATCAGTCTTCGCCCAAGGATCCCAGAGATACCAAGTTTTTGAAAATCGGACTTACGGTTCAAAGGTTACAAGCAGAAATGAGGGAGGAGAAGCATTTTGAGTGTTTTTCATAAAATCCAAGATGGCGGACGTTCTATTCCTGCGGACATGACATCATAGGATGCGTTGGATTCGTCTTGGCCCAAGGATTCTATGGATTCCAAGTTTTTGCAAATCGTGCATACGGAAGGAATTTTCAGGTACATTTCTGCATGTAACTTTTGAACCTTATGTCCAATTTTCAAAAACCTGGACTCCTTGGGCCAAGCCGAATCCAACGCACCATATGACGTCACCATATGACGTCATTTTCCGCCATTTTGAATTTTATGAAAAATACTCAAAATGCTTCTCCTCCCTCAATTTTGGACCAATTTTGCTCAAATTTGGTACATAGCATCTTTGGACTGAGCCTCATCAGAAATATGCCTGGATTTTTTTTATATCTCTTATCGTTTTGTCGTGACAGCCAAATAAACCTGCAACTTTGACCTGCTGGTGGCCCTAGAGGGCGACTTTGACCTGCCCGTGGCGCTAGAGGGTTGGGAGTGGGGGCCTATAAATTGCTGTGGGTAATGAGGAGACTGGCTGGAATGTGCATGCAAAATTTCACAACTTTTTACCAGACAGTTCTAGGGGTTGCCATAGACTCCCAGAGGCGGAAGAATATTTTTTAATATGGGTGCTTCGCTGCTTGGCCCCAACAAAACAAAACAGACAAAATCCTGTACTGTACTTCATGTTTGCAGAATTAAAAAAGCCCCATTAGTGGTTTAAGCCTGTGTGGTAAGTCTATTGTGTGTGTACAGTGTCAAGCACACTGACCGCCTCTGTAACTTAATCATTATGATAGTACTTAATGCAGCCAGTCCTTTGTCCCTGGACAATAATGGTAAGAACAAGGGCTTACTCTGCAGGAGCCTGTGTGGGAGTCAGTACTGCACAGAGCAACCAGTGCCAGTCAGAAGAGACGACATCTACATTTAACCTTTTTAAAGTGACAGAAAAGTTCACATCCCATTAACTAATTTTATTTCTATGAATCCAGTTAGCACTCCCAGCCTCATCTTCCTCACTCGCACATATTAAAATGCAAAATGTAGCGCATTTCAGCTATTGCATAAAAGTCCTACCAATTAAACCAGTGCTTTGGGTAAGATCTTGGAATAGCACAGTGCAAAATATACCACCTTCTATAATAAAGTACTTTGGTTGTACTACTTTTAATAGCTCATTTGTCCCTTATTTACATTTTGGAGGCGGGGTATTTGCTAATGATGTACAACTCTTTGCATAACGGTAGCAGTGGAGGGAGAATATGCAGGGCTCCAGTGTGCGATGCGTGATAGATCTAAAAGATGAGCGCGTGTATTTATAGTCTCATTTGAATGCAAGATGTATGATGAAGCCCATACAATAAATGAAGTAAGTTGAGCCCTCTGGTGCAGTATGGGGTAAAGGATGTACTGGCTGATATGTGCTCAAGGGGAGAGTTAATGCAACCATACTGAAAGTACAACTCAAATCAAGTATGGAAGAAACATAAGCATTTGTATCAAGGGTTATATAAAGAGCTTTGGAGATGACTCGGTGTAAAGTAAAGGCTACCACGTCATCACCCCTAAGTCCAAGATGATTCTTCGAGGCAGTTAGTAAAGATAATATATTAATTTGTTTAGTCTTTTTTAGAATTTGAACTTCTTACATTATTTTCTGATCTACTTTATAATGTTTCCTCATCAAAAACATACCTGGAGTTGTGTTTTGTTTCACTGACACATGTTTAACACACAAATCTTGCATATTTAGGCTGAGTTCTTTCTTCTCTCAACCAGAAAACACTCTGTTCCACCTTGTGATGTCATGTGGTATTATAGGAAGTGCTCCACTGTTTTTTTTAAACTTCATAAACTGCACTATAATAATTTCAATGATTTTAGCCCTGGAATTGCAAATCCCCTCTTAACAAAAATGTAAAAGGTAGCTGTTAACTTGAAAACTACTGCTTCATGACATCGCATGGTGGAACAGAGAGTTTTCTATTTGAGTTTTGAGCTTTGTAGCTGTAGACTAATAACGCAGGATTACTCAAGCATGTGTAAATGACAAAAAACACAACTCCAGTTTTTTGTTTTTTGAGGAGGTAACAACATTCTAACATGGCTTAATGCTCACAAGTCAATTTTGTGTAATATACAAGACACTTAAAATCCATATTATGCTACCTATTTTTTGTATGTGATCGTACAATGGTGCATAAACATATCAGATTGTGGCCATAATATTTAATATGTGGAAACAGATGAAGAATACATCCAAAAATGTATAAAATTGTTGTTTTGGAGATATGGAAATATGTAATTATGCAGTACATCATACAGCTGCACATGTAACTGCTCGAATGTTTACACTTCCTGTTTGCACTATATCAACCATGTTTACACTTCCTGTTTGCACACTATACCAACCATGTTTGCACACCGTTTTACTACTGACAGTTGCACATAAAACTAATGTTGCACATTATCTGTAAATATGTACATAGCACCTAGCCTATATTTTCATAGTGTAATTTCTGTAAAGATTGTTTCTATTATCTATTATCTACTTATCTACTTTAATTTTTTTGCATACTCTTGGCATCCAGTGTGGACAGCAAAGTAAGATTTTTATTGTACAGGGAAACGTGTTTCTTTACTGTGCATATGACAAAAAAAAGCTTTGAATCTTGAATCGTAATGAAAACTATTAAGGAAGGCTGCAAAAGAGCTGATTAAAAATAAATTTGCAGTATAAACTTTCAAAATCAGGGCATAAAGCGATATTTCTGCATGGGTATAACTTGTACCTCAACCAGGACATTAACACATTTTTGATGGATGCCAGTATTGCTCACCCCAATATGGAAACTGTATTAACTGAGTGTCAAACTACTGCCAGAACCTCTTGAGGTAGGTGTACGTTTTGGCCATTAAAAAGAATACAAAATTATGCAACTGGAGTTTATTGCTTGGACCTAACCTCATTACTAAGAAAATGTATTTAATGCCAACCATCTAAAATCATTTTATCAGTGGGCTGTGAAAAATGCTTCATTTTCATAAACAACTAACCTTTTTAATAGTTCTGAAGAAATATGTATATGTATAACTTAATGTAAAAAAAGACTAGCTGGAGCTGTGTTTTGCTTCATTTACACATGAGTAATCCTGCATTATTAGTCTGTTTGCATCTCAGCTCATCAGAACCCACATGTACTGTCATGAAATGGTAAAATTTCAAGTCAACAGGAACATTTTATAATTAGTTCAGTAGAGACAGGACTGAAATGATCCAAATGAATCTAGTGAAGGTGTATGGAGTTTAAAAGCACAGTGAACCCCTTCCTGTATAACCACATGACACAGGGCTGGACTGGGATAAAAAACGGCTCTGGCATTTTTGGCTTAGACCGGCCCCTTATAATTGGTGGAGCACAACAGAGTAATTTATGTTTGTGTTCCCCAAAGCAAAGTATTTTAGTATTGTTATGTCTTGGCCGAGGGGAAACCAGGGTGCAACATTTAAAGGAAAAATCCCAAAAACCACCAGCAAACATGTAGCAACTACACAGTCAATGGTTTATTTAAAGGTCCCATGACATGGTACTTCTTGATGATTTTATATGGTGCCTTAATGGTTCCCTAATACTGTAAATGAATCCTTCTTCAAAATCAACATTCAGTGCGTGAGAAAGACACATGTACACAGTCAGAGTCAGAATCTCTCTGTCTGAACAACTCATTCTGGGCCTTGTTGCTTGAATGCAAATGAGAAGGACACAGATAGGGTTAGAGGAGCGGGTGGGGGGGGCAAATGCACCGCTGGAGCGCTGCGCTCTGCGCTGTCTCCCACTTCCGCATTTTAAGCGTGAAGGAAAAAAGGAGAGGCATTTCAATGAAAAAAAAACACATTTTCACAGAAAATAAAATTAAACCACTGCTGTTTCAGAGGTCCAGAGGGTCGGGTAAAGGACTTCCGAGCCTAGAAACACTCGCACGTGCCTCCAGGCAAATAAAAAAACGCATTTCGCATTGCGCAGCTCCTTCGCGGTCCAAACTCTCTGGGCGTGATTTCCAGAGACAGGGGGTGGACATCCAGACGGTGGTGGAACTGCATTTGCATTTCTTTTTTCGATGTTACGTAACAAAGTTGCCTTGTTCAGAATCGCCCGTTTGAGCTGTGTTTTTTTCAAACGCAGAAAAGGATCGCAAATGCTCAGTTTAGACATTTCGCAACTTTTAGCCATGGGGGGGCCCTAAACACATTAACGTTCAAAAACCTCAGAAAGTGAAAATTTCATGCCATGGGACCTTTAAAATACATCTGCACACACACAAAAAAACTTTTCTCATTGAATCTACACGATTCACGCAGGTCACCTTTTTTGGCTTCAAAACGGTGAATTTTGCTGAAAGGTGATTTTCATGCCTGTCCATCACCTAAAAGTCTCGGTAGTATCCTGACATTACTACCTCCTTACCTGCTGTGCCTGTGCTACACTTCCCTGGTCACTCTTTCCCTCGGGTTCCCTCGGGTTCCCTCGGGTTCCCTCGGGTTCCCTCGGGTTCCCTGTCCACAGTCTCTGGCTGCTCCTCTCCCTGTCCACCTTCAACCTGGGCTGCAGAGGACGTGGAGGCTCCAGCAGCCCCTCCAAAGAATATGCCTGTTATTTTAGAACATTTTGCAGTGTCTATAGTGACATTTTTAGATCTTTTAGCCCGTAACTTCTCCACACCCCCTTTCTGCCGCTTCTCCATGTTTCCACACTCAACACTGAAACTGGCGGGGATCACATAAGCTACTATATCCTGATTGGTTTAGTCAATATTGAAGATGGACCAATGGGCTGCCTCATCTAAATTGTGGGTCAGTCTCTAAATATATATATATATATATATATATATATATATATATATATATATATATATATATATATATATATATATATATATACAGCATCGGCCCTTAGGGCTGTCAGGCCTGACATGACATCACAAGGTAGAACAAAGTGTTTTCAGTTCAGAGAAGAACTCAGCCTAACTATGCAGGGTTTGTGTATTAAAATGTGTGAATGAAACAACACAGAACACCAAGTATGCTTGTGATGAAGAAAACATTATAACATAGGTCAGAAAATACTGTAATTTAAAATATGGAACTACCAACAACGTGTGAAACATAAGCAAAACATTCCACTGTCCCTTTAGACAGTTCAATCATTTGTTCAAACAATTAGAACATCCTGAGTATTTGCTTCACTTCTCTTTCTCAGCGAAGAGCTCAATTCTTCAGCCAAGAATCTGAATCCATTCTTCCACAAAAAAAAAACATGTATATGAGATAATGAGAAGAATAAGCTGGTATATGGATTTCTGTATAAAGGACCAGCTGCTCCGAGTCAGCCAGAGAAATGGTCCCCAATAGGAACACAACAATAGCACTATATGACCACAGAGACACTCAATAATGCCTGCCTCTGTGAGACAGTGGTTGGCATGAAGGATTATTTTTGAGAGGGTTTTTGGAAGGAATGTAATGATATCCAAATATATGGATATTTTCACTATATGCATCTCATAGTATGATATTTATTGTCATATTTTGTGGAGGTTGAGAGAGTTGCGAAATGTGCTACTTTTTCCCTTTTAAAATGCCTTAAAAGAACTTTGGTACTATTATAATACAAAGAATTAAGATTTAAAAGTGCTTAATAACAGTTATTTCTTCAGCACTGAAATGGAGTAGTAGTAGTTCCCTCAGTTTTTTAGCTCTTGCTGCACCAAAACAATGAATATAAGTAAAGAGTGTGTGTAGAATCCCTCAGTTGTCCAGGTAGAATCCATGGCAAAAGGAGAAATTCAATTTATCAACTGGACAAAAATTTATTTGGTCAAATACATTTTGCAGCTCATCCAAGCTGCTTCTTCAGTTCTGGCCAGACGCTGGTGGACACGGCCTATATCTGCCTGAAGGGAGGAGCTAACTTCAATGAAATTACTCTGAAACTATCACACCTATTTGTATGCAGTTTCTGTTAGTTAGGTAAGCCTATTCAATATGCAGTGGGAGTGGACTGTGGGGGGGATCTGGTTAGCATAGCCATTCAGGGCCATAATGGGTGTTTTCACACCTCTGGACCCGACCTGGCTAACCCTATTGTTTTTTTTGTTTGTTTTGATTTAGGTTTGAGGATAGACTTATAGATGGGAGACAAATGAAGTCGAAGACCTCCATTTCTGTTCAAGGAAGGATTCGTTTTCTTGACAAATAGCCTCTTTAACTCCCCTCTCAAATCAGTTCTTTTCTCTGACTAAGATCTTGGCCAGACTCTATCCTGGCTAGAGATATAGGCAGTGTCCACCAGCACTCTAGCCAGAACTGAAGAAGCATCTTGGATGAGCTGTGAAACATATTCGACCAAATAAACTTTTGTCCAGTTGACAAACTGAATTTCTCCTTTTGCCATAAGTAAAGAGACTTGTAAATTGATATATTGTGATGACCAACGATACTATTGTGAGATTTTTGGGGTTACGATCACGATATTTCAGTTATTACTCATGTTTTAATAAAATTGTACTTTCAAACACCATACTGTAGTAATAGTTGTATAGTTATATAGTTTAATAATAGTTTAGATTACTCTCTCTACTGTCAGTAAGTCCAAGTAAAGATTTATATGAACTATTTATATATTAACTTTATATTATCCAACATCCACCATTATTATTACTTGAAGTTTCCCCAAATACATAGTTTTATTTTTTGTACCACGAACTAGTAACATTATCACACATTCACTCTACTCATATGCAATAAATATGCAGTCAACACTCAAAATCACTTTCATATCATATCATTCTTGGCTAACTTTTCAGATGATGTGCCAAAACTTCAAGTACTTATTTCTTTTCTTTTTCAGAAGCGTAAAACCCACCGGGAAACCACTGTAAGAGTAGACAAAAACACCTGAGCAGACAGTAAATGTAATTATAGAGAAACAGTTAAAGTTGTTCAGGCTCCGAGCTATAATGGCGCGCTATTGTAAAAGCTAGCAATTACGTTGTCTCTGCGTGTGACACAAGAATTTTCTTTTTTTTAAATTTTTCTCCAGCAAACAACAGACTGAAACTGCTGGTGACTCACCGTGTTAGTTATGGTTTGAGATTTGAGTTCAATATCATTCATTCAATTAAAGGTCCCATGGCATGAAATTTTCACTTTCTGAGGTTTTTGAACGTCAATATGAGCTCCCCTACCCTGTTTAGGCCCCCCCCCATGGTTAAAAGTTGCGAAATGTCTAAACTGAACAATTGCGATCCTTTTCTGCGTTACAAAAAAACGGAGCTCAAACGGGCGATTTTAAACAAGGCACCTTATTGACGTCAGATCGAAAAAAGAAATGCAAATGCAGTTCCACCCCCGTCTGTCTGTACTCAGCGTCTCTATTTGCCTGGAGGCACGTCCGAGTGTTTCTAGGCTCGGAAGTCCTTTATCTGAGCCTCTGGACCTTTGAACAGCAGTGGTTTAATTTTATTTTCTGTGGAAATGTGTTTATTTTTCAATGGAACGCTTCAAATCTCTCCCCCCGTGCAAAAACACGGAAATGGATCAGCTGAGGGCTCAGAGCGAGAGCGGAGAGTTTGGCCACGCCCCCACCCTCTACTATAGACCAGCTCTTTTCTCCTCATTTGCATTCAAGCAACAACGCCCAGAATAAAGTGTTTGAGAGAGATATTTATGACTCTTTCTCATCTTATCTCTGTTTCTCATGCACTGAGTGTTGATTTTAAAGAAGGATTCATTTACAGTATTAGGGAACCATTAAGGAGCCATATAAAAGCATCAAGAAGTACCATGTCATGGGATCTTTAAATAATATGAAATGTATCAAAAATGGAAGGGGTGGGATTTGTTCACGGCATGGACTACATATTCAAATGAAATATTGAAATTGATAATAGCCATGGTTCTTGCTTGCGTTAATTAAAATGATCAAATTAATTTCTATGGACGCCTATTGTACAACATAAAAGCAAATACATTATAACACCCCATGTCCTTTATCTCACTCTCTTATAGAACGCTAGTTTACGAAATGCAGAACTACACCGATCCGCGACAGTTCAGAGTTTTATCATAATTGATTTGACGCAACACATTTAAATAACCAACTGCTGTTACACACAAAAAAAGTACTGCTGACTCCAGTTGGCACTTCTACTGTACTTCTTCAAGAAATCATTATGAAACTGCTCTTATTCTTGTGGTAATACAGGAACTGTGTTTTTAAACTTCATACATCTTCACACATTTGCATAATTTCAGCCCTGCATTTAATAATAATAAATAAAAAATAAAAAATCATCGACATCGAACATTTTGAGGTTTGGAGATGTACAACTCCAGGTATGTTTTTGAGGAGGTAACAGCATTATAACATGACTTAAAGATCCCATGACATGGTACTTCTTGATGCTTTTATATGGCTCCTTAAAGGCAAATTAAAGTTTTTTTTTAAATCTGAGCCTTCTTTCGGCAATAAAACAAGTAGTTTTACTCACCCATAGCATTTTTCTGTCAATTGGAGCAGTATCGCAGAACTTATGTTGAGCCGTTCTGTTCTACTAATGATCCCGTATCTTTTAACATGGTGCTGTATCATTTGCTCGGGGCATTACTTTGCGGTGTCCAAATAACACAAACTTTAGCACTTTTCAAATCATAGAAGCCCGATGTCTTAATGTAGGCCCCAAACATGAAACGCAAAGCTGAAAACTATGGATAAATCTCGGATTACAGGCCACTTTTGCTTCAAACGATTTCTTACATTAAGACATCGGGCTTCTATGATTTGAAAAGTGCTAAAGTTTGTGTTATTTGGAGACCGCAAAGTAATGCCCCGAAAACAAATGCTAATGGTTACGCTACGCTACAACTTTCTTCAAACAGCTCCAAATGACACGAACGTGATATGGGTGAGTCAAACGACTTGTTTTATTACCGAAAGAAGGCTCAGATTGTAAAATAACGTTACTTTGCCTTTAATGGTTCCCTAATACTGTAAATGAATCCTTCTTCAAAATCAACACTCAGTGCATGAGAAACAGAGATAAGATGAGAAAGAGTAATTTTTCTCTCTCTGAACACTCCATAATGGGCGTTGTTGCTTGAATGCAAATGAGGAGAAAAGAGCTGGCCTATAGTAGAGGGTGGGGGCGTGGCCAAACTCTCCGCTCTCGGCTCTGAGCGCTCAGCTGATCCATTTCCTTGTTTTTGCACGGGGGGAGAGATTTGAAGCGTTCCATTGAAAAATAAACACATTTCCACATAAAATAAAATTAAACCACTGCTGTTCAAAGGTCCAGAGGCTCAGATAAAGGACTTCCGAGCCTAGAAACACTCGGACGTGCCTCCAGGCAAATAAATTTCGCATTTCGCATTGCCTAGCGCATTCGCAGTCCAAACTCTCTGGGCGTGATTTACAGAGACGCTGAGTACAGACAGACGGGGGTGGAACTGCATTTGCATTTCTTTTTTCGATCTGACGTCAATAAGGTGCCTTGTTCAAAATCGCCCGTTTGAGCTCCGATTTTTTCTAACGCAGAAAAGGATCGCAAATGCTCAGTTTAGACATTTCGCAACTTTTAACCATGGGGGGGGGGGCTAAACAGGGTAGGGGAGCTCACATTAACGTTCAAAAACCTCAGAAAGTGAAAATTTCATGCCATGGGACCTTTAAAGCTCAATCAACCCAATTTTGCTTGATATAGGACCTTTAAATAACCAGCTGCTATGCTACACAAAAAATATTGCTGACTCCAGTTCCACACTTCCATTATGAAACCCCTCATGAAGCCGTAATTCTTTAAATACTACACATCTTTCTCTCTACTACCCTCTATTTCCCCAATGTTGTGAAGCTGCAGTGATGGAAATAGAAGAACAAAAAGGAAAACTAAAGACCCAAGAGAGGCGGTTTGAGCAGAAAAAGACCTGAGTTATATTTAGCCTCTGCAATGTGGTGAAGAGAAGGGAGCTGTAAAAAAAATTGCTCTACATTTGCATGATGTGGGACTAGTTTGTTGTTTGTGCGTTCAATATATGTCATCAGTTAATTGGATGCAGAAAATACAGCTGCCAATCACAGCACGCTTTGATCAATTAAGGCCTTTGTCAGAGCTGGCGAATTCTGGCGTATTCAGAGCATTCAAAAGCCTGAGGAGACAAAAACAGAGCGAAGGAGGAGTGCAGCAGGAGAGGTGGGATACCGGCGTTTGTATTTGATATGGGAGCACAGAGAAACATGTCTTGTCCTTAAAATGTTTGATTTGGAACAGGAATATGAAACTGTAGTGTTCACATTCATAGTAAAGTTACATTTGACTTTTTTGGAGAGTTTATGGACACCTAAGTTAAGGTAAGGAACTTTCAAATCCATAGAAATGTGCAAAAAAAGTAGTTTAAAAAAGTATAAGCTATGAGTTTAACAATTTTATACAAATTCTGGGACAGTTATGTACAGTACAGTCCTACATGTATCCCAATTACCAATATAACAACTCAACTTTTTCACATGTTGTAGCCTTATTTCGAATAGTTTCAGACAATACAAGTCACCAAACCTATTTTTTTTTCTTCTTTTTAGCAACAACTAGAATGCTAATACTGTATGCACTTCCTGATTATCAGACAATAAAATGCCTTTTGATGACTTTGCAGCTGCACATATAATGTAATTTGTACAGGTGCAAGACAAATTTTGCTCAGATATGGGGAAAAAATGAGGGCATACAGGGCCTTTAAAGGTGCATTGCGGTGCTTTTCTCCATGGAGATGTTATTGCCCGGTCTGGAATGTTTCACAGTAAGATAAGATAAGATAAGATAAGATAAGACTTTACTGATCTCACACAGGAGAAATTTACTTGCCACAGTAGCTCCAGGACATTTGAACAAGAAAGAAAGTGCATGCAGGCAGGAATGGGATAGTGGAATGGGAAGTAATAATAAAAATAGTAGTAATAATAATATAATAATAATAATAATAATAATAATAATAATAATAATAATAATAATAATAATAATAATAATTATAATAATAACCATACAATTAAGATTAAGCTTAGGCTTAAGCCTTTATTTGTCTCACACACAATGACACACAGTGACACACGGGAGAAATTTGACTTCTGCATTTGACCCATCCTTTTCAGGAGCAGTGAGCAGCCATCTTTTTCGGCGCCCGGGGGGCAGTACCGTGAAGGGTCTTGCCCAAGGACCCACACTGGTTAGCTCATTGCCCGGGGGGGATTTGAACCCACAACCCCCAGGGGGAAAGTCCATGACTTACCAGTTGAGCTAACCAGCCGCCAAGCATCAACATGGAAAAGAGGATATTGCACGTCTGGCCTATATATTAGAGTTGTACAGCCTGATGGCGGTGGGGATGAAGGATCTGCGGTAGCGCTCCTTCTTGCACTGGGGGTGCCTCAGTCGGTGCCTCAGTCGGTTACTGAAGGAGCAGTATGGCATTAAACCTTTTTTTATCTTCATGAAGACTAAACCAGATCAAGTAACCAATCAGATCTGTGGAGAGGCAACCCCGCTCACTGCCAGAATCCCTGTTTTTCTAGATTTTGAGCTATAAAACACCTGTGATTGAGTAAGGTAGAGTTGTTTAATGTCATACTGTGGAACATTCTAGGCAGAGCAATGACATCTCCATAGAAACAAGAAGGTGATGGGCAACCAACCAAAAAGTTTAAAAGTTTAAGTTTAACAAATAAATGAGAGCGTCATACATTACATTTTTTCTCACTTATCCCAATGCAGTGTTCTTAGTCTTAGTAACTGTGCGCAATGGGTAAATGTTGAAAGGCATTTTGTTAATCCAATCGAGACATTCTTCAGACCAGTCACTGCAATCTACACATCTGCTTTGGAAAAGGTCTTTTAAGGCTTAATCAATAGTCTAAATACAATTCTATTAAACAGCATTGTCAGTAATGTGGAGAGGGCGCCCACACTTTCAAAGGGCCTGAGAGACAATGGCATTCTGTTGTACAAAAGAGTGCAAGGTTTTGTCCTGCTCATAGCTGTGGCATTTTTATTATAACAGATCCTTTATGAGAGATTTGTTGAGCCTGGTCATGACAAACTGATGATTGCACTTAAAATTACACAAAAGCTGCAACAAATAATAATCCATTGTGGTGTAAAAAGGGCATCAACTATCAACACAAATATTCAAGGTTCATGTATTTCCCATTTATTTCATATTTATTGCTCAAAGACGTTCATTCTTAGTCTGAGCGTGGTCGTCTCTCCACCGATCTGACCTGTGATCTGACCTACACCTGCTTGTCTCCATGGAGATAAATATATTTACTGTCAGATCTGCGGAAGATTCCAGGAAAAGCAATAACATCTCCACCGAGACAAGAAAACAAAGCGGAACTATTTAACACTTAATTTCAGCTCCTTCCTTTGACACATGAAACATACTTTAGTTACAATGGATACGTTGCAGCTGATGTCACCAACATTCCCTGGGGGAGTGATGCTAGCGGTAGGCACTGCTCTGTCAGAAGCTTGTTAGACTTCAGTCTGAGTTTTATTTTAACACAGTCTGACCAGAGAGAGCCGGTTTAGTTGGAACTACAACAGGTGAGCTGATTTGTGCTGTTAAACAAGTCCTTCTCAAATAACATCACATTACCCAACAGTTTTATTATTGATCTTGTATTGATCATGAACGCTTGTATTGATCATGAATGCTTGTATTGATCACAGGCTCCTGAATATATGCTGTTTAAATCCATTTTGAGCTTTCAGACTATCTTAGAACTTTTGTTTTTTGTTTTGCTAATGTGTGCTTTCTGTCACCATGGTAACATAAATATACTGTACACGTAGAGCACCCCCAGCATGATGACACTGCATCAATAACACACAATAGATTCAAGAAACTGTAAATGTCAGCAATCTTTTTTATCCCTTTATTCCTTCTGTCCCTGGCCTAATATTTGAGATCTTTCTTCTTCTTTGGCACATTCTTCTAATCAATAGCGTTAATACAATTCTTCCCTGGCCCTGTCAGAGGACAATGCACTGGACTTTGGAAAGGTTGAGGGGCCCAAACAACAAGATTATAAAAGTACTGAAAGTTGAAGGGTGATGGACAGGGCAGGGCTGCTCTCCCTCTAAGTCTGTAGAGAAATACAGCTCTACCTTTCAAACTTAGATCAATACTTTTTAATCAAGACATTTTGGGAGGTGGTTGAACTTGTTTGATGCTTTTAGGCCCACAGATTTCCTTTACAGTCTGATAAAGCTTCGAGGCAGAGTTGGAAGAAACTGAATCATATTTTGAAGAAGAAAGGTAAAGCTTTTTTATTCAGTTAACTGGATTCATCTTGAAAATTAAATTTTGTTTACTGTAAAATAATTCCTGTGTTCTACAATGGAAGGGCATGCACGCTGTTACAATTGTGTCTCTCATTAAATCATATTGTAAAACATGATTATCGGAGCAACTAAAACATAGTTGTAAGTTGTGATTTTATTTGATTATTTTATTCAGTCTTGTCCAGATCATTTGGAGGGCACTTGCATACTAAGCTAACCAATATTACTGAATACCCATTAGTCTAATGAGAATTGCAAGAAAATAAAAAAAGATGCTATCAAAACTTTGACATTTTGTGTCATTTAAATTTTGTGCCTGCTTTATTAAAAATATTTTAAAAGAATACTAGTTTTACTATTTATATATGATATTTTGTATAGGTCAGTACTTGGAAAGGAATACTTTCAATACATTAACCTGCTATAGAAGTTACAAGAAGACATAATATGCTTTTTTACAATCTGAGCCTTCTTATAAATAAAACAAGTAGTTTTACTCACCCATAGCAGTTTGGTGTCAATTACAGCAGTATCGCAGAACTTATGTTGGAACAACGTTCTGTACTACTACTATTATCCCGTATCCGTTAACATGGTGCTCGTATCATATGCTCGGGGCATTACTTTGCGCTCTCCAAATAACACAAACTTTAGCACTTTTCAAATCACAGAAGATCGCTGTGTCAGGGTAGACTTTTAGTGGATTTCCAAAACGGCCAGTGAAACCCGATATCCAGCTTCCAATCAGTTGCAGCATAATTACGCACCGATGACGCGCTCCCGCCAATCAGACGAGGACAGTTGTGTTTGCGCATGCGTGAACTCAGCTGTTTTGTAAACACCGCTAGTCCGAAAGAAGAAGAATCCTTAACTTGCTACGTTAATGCTACGTAAGAAGGAACTCTCGCCTCGGGACACGGGATACGTTCTGGATTATGTCCTTTTCTCCGGAGCTCCGGATTATTAAAGACAACACGGCAAACTGTTAGAATGGATCTGACCACATTCTTATGGGTGAGTCATATTATCAGATTATTTCTGCATCTATTTCGGCACTAAACCAGGACTAAACCAAAACTAAACCAGGTTTAAACCAGGACTAAACCAAGACTAAACCAGGTTTAAACCAGGACTAAACCAGGACTAAACCAAGACTAAACGAGATCTAAACCGGGTCTAAACCAGGACTAAACCGGGACTAAACCAAAACTAAACCAGGTCCAAACCAAGACTAAGCCAGGACTAAAACAGGTCTAAACCAGGTCTAAACCAGGTCTAAACCAGGACTAAGCCAGGACTAAACCAAGACTAAACCAGGACTAAGGTGTGTGTGTGTGTGTGTGTGTACGTGTGTGATAACATATATCCTGTGTATTATTGAATTATTGGATGATTATATGGACTTTTTGTTATAAAAGCATTTCCATTTTAACAAAGTACCTTCTAATTCTGCCCTGCCCTGAAACACCACAGTGATGTCAGTGATGGGGGAGGGCTTAGCTTAATGCCCCCCCCCCCCCACTACTACTACTACTACTACTACTACTACTACTACTACTACTACTACTACTACTACTGCTACTACATTTTAGCTGTCAACACCTACAGACAACTAACATGTTAGATTCAAATGTTTACTATTTTCAGTTTGTGGGACCATTGTATAGACCTAAAACTGTGTAATGATCCAAGCTGTTTAATCTTTACCTAAAAGTATATTGTATCTTATGGGAAAATTATACAAACAAAAGCATTATTTCTATTTTATTTAACCTTTATTTATCCAGGTAAACCAATTGAGAACCAGTTCTCATTTACAATGGCGACCTGGCCATTGATCGTGATCTTGTATGTGTATGAAAGATATTAGACATTGTTATCCCATTAGTAATATGTTCCCCTGCGATCCGAAATCACCCATTATAATATCTCCCTCCAAATGAATGTACACAACAGAAGCCCATATTTATGCATAAAGCAGGCTTACCACTGAGCTGAGTCTAATTACAGAGTTACTGTCAGTTTTAGTGCGCCTCTTTTGGGAGGCTGGGTTGTTGTCTCCAGTTTGAAATTCATCAGCAATAAACATTCTGCCAAGCGCCTGCTCAGATGGCAAAACTGATGAAATGACAGAATGAAGATTTGATGACGATGGCTGTTTACGGGGCTGGGAACTGTTATAGTAGTCTAATTATTCACATTTAATATCCTCACTATGAACAATGTGAGATTTCTGCATCTTGGACATTCCTCTATGAAAATGGTGAATGGTTACATTTGTTTTCCCTCCTCCATGCCACTCAAAGCGTTGTACATCAAGGAGCCGCACATCCATTCACACACATGTTCATACACCAGTGTACACAGACACTGGGGGCAAGGTGGGCTAATTGTCTTGCCAAAGGACACAGTAACACCGCAGTGGGAGTTGGAATCGCACTGCTAATCTGTGGGTCACTAGATCTGACCAATGATGTTTATGTCGACATCGGGATTTGAACCGTCCCGATTTGAACTACTGTCGCCCATGAATACTCAAACACAGTATCATGAAGCTGTTGTACTGTACTATGTAACTTTTCTAGTACAGAATGCACCTCCTGTGTCTATGAAGATTGTTTTGGGCGTGGCAAAAATGATCTAAACTTGGGCTGTCAGTTTAACTCATTATTTAGATTAATTAATTACACTGCAAATCAACGCGTTATAAAAATCAACACAATTAATTATGAGTGGCACTTCAATGCGCCTACATTTTAAATTTGGCGTGTGGCGAGCAAATCGCTGCCAGGACCTTTGAACAGCAAGTTTATTTATAAAAAGAACAAAGACAGAACTATCAACAAGAACACGGTGATTTGTAGCTTTTGTCAAAAACAATTTTCTGATCATCGAAGCTGCTCCAGCCTGACGGATCATTTGAAAGATAAACACGTCCGGACAAGTTCCATTGTTACCGTTGATAGTGCAAGCGTGCGCGCACTTCAACAAACCACCAAACCACCAAACCACGCTCGCAATATTTAATTTGGGAAACGAATGAGCAAAGCGACCACAGAAAAACTGACAAACTCAATCACAAAATGGGTTGCCTCTCTCTCTCAACCTCAATCTCCCTCTGTCTCAATCTGTCTCCCTCGCTCTCTCATGAGATTAAAATGCGATTAATTAATTACAAATCCTGTAATTAAACTGTTATGATCTGACTACAACTACACACACATTTTTTTAAACAAAAATGTACAAGGAACGTACTAGCTCACCACCATGCATTCTCTTTTAAAGATCCCATGACATGGTACTTCTTGATGCTTTTATATGGCTCCTTAATGGTTCCCTAATACTGTAAATGAATCCTTCTTCAAAATCAACACTCAGTGCATGAGAAACAGAGATAAGCTGAGAAAGAGTCATTTTTCTCACTCTGAACACTCTATAATGGGTGTTGTTGCTTGAATGCAAATGAGGAGAAAAGAGCTGGCCAATAGTAGAGCGTGGGGGCGTGGCCAAACTCTCCGCTCTCGCTCTGAGCGCTCTCTGATCCATTTCCTTGTTTTTGCATGGGGGGAGAGATTTGAAGCGTTCCATTGAAAAATAAACACATTTCCACATAAAATAAAATTAAACCACTGCTGTTCAAAGGTCCAGAGGCTCAGATAAAGGACTTCCGAGCCTAGAAACACTCGGACGTGCCTCCAGGCAAATAAAAAAACGCATTTCGCATTGCCTAGCGCATTCGCAGTCCAAACTCTCTGGGCGTATTTTACAAAGACGCTGAGTACAGACAGACGGGGGTGGAACTGCATTTGCATTTCTTTTTTCGATCTGACGTCAATAAGGTGCCTTGTTCAAAATCGCCCGTTTGAGCTCCGATTTTTTGTAACGCAGAAAAGGATCGCAAATGCTCAGTTTAGACATTTCGCAACTTTTAACCATGGGGGGGCTAAACAGGGTAGGGGAGCTCACATTAACGTTAACCAAAACCTCAGAAAGTGAAAATTTCATGCCATGGGACCTTTAACATTTCAACTCGTGCATGAGCAATTCTTCCTCATACCAGAGAGATTAATGAAACACAATCCATATAGTGTTAATTGGTGGTAACTGCATGGGCAAGTATGAGGTACATTTCATCCAATCATGCAAAAATAAATGACTAATCTTACCTACTACATTATTCATAGACAGTTAAATATATTTATAAGGCTGACCGTTTGGCGTGGTCAAGTTTAATAAAAGTGTGCTTGGAATAGCGGCTGTCATTTCTCCAAAGGAACATTTTGTACTAATGAACAATCAAAGCTGACTCATAGAATTATTGATGAACATTAAGCCTGGTTCAGACGCAGAGTGGAGTAAGTTATGAGGTTTACAGTAATACAGAAGCGTGTAGAGTGCAATACAACAAATGGGAAAATCACAATGAACTATAATAATGCTGCAATATGGTTATAGCAGCATTGTTGTGTAAACTTTTAATGAATCAGATATTTCTGCTGCTACTTAAAAGAAGATTGTGCTATATAGTTATAATATACAACACTTGTGGATTATTACTTTATAATTTGCACATTTTAAATTGCAATATTCATCTAAAACAACTTAATACAACTTCCACATTAGAAAACTGTGGTGCCCAGTGGGAGCAGATGTCACTGTTTAAGACCACATGGTAACATTAAGGAACCTCTTATTATTTTGTGGTGAAAATCACATGATGTTGTCTCTTTTAATTATCATTATGGTAGAGAAATTGGTATGGTAAGTGTTTGATTCCAAGGTGAACGCACTAATCACTAGACATTGTGTAATATTTTGAACCAACCTGCAAGAAATGTATTATATTCCTGCAGGTTTTCTAGAAATTCAAGAGTTTAATCAAATAATATTCCATGCTTAGTTTTAGCATCTTTGTTGTGCCTGTTATAGAGCAGGATTTCTACACCGCAGAAGGTTAAAGGAAAAGTAACGTTTTTTTACAATCTGAGCCTTATTTCGGTAATAAAACAAGTTGTTTTACTCACCCATATCACTTTGGTGTCATATGGAGCTCTTCCGGAGATGTTTTAGATTTGCGATCTCCATAATGTGAGTTCTCGGGGCATATGTTTGTGGTCTCCAAATAACACAAACTTTAACACTTTTCAAATCATAGAAGCTCGATGTCTTAGTCTACGATTTCGTTTGGTCAAAAGTGGCCTGTAATCCGAGATTTAGCCATAGTTTCGAGTAGATGAGGACGCCAAGTGCGCATGTGCGGAGTCACAGTTTATTTCGCTCTCAGCTCCCGGGACCCAAACATGAAATGCAAAGCTGTAAACTATGGATAAATCTCGGATTACAGGCCACTTTTGACGGAAACGAAATCGTAGACTAAGACATCGAGCTTCTATGATTTGAAAAGTGCTAAAGTTTGTGTTATTTGGAGCCCGCACGGGGCATATTACATGCGCGACTTCTAGCCATAGCTCGGGGCATATAATATATGCCCCGAGCTATGGCTAGAAGTCGCGCTAGGCTAACGCAAATCTAAAACATCTCTGGAAGTGCTCCATATGACACCAAAGTGCTAATGGTGAGTAAAACAACTTGTTTTATTACCGAAATAAGGCTCAAATTGTAATTTTTTTTTTTAATTTTCCTTTAAAATATGCTGTTCTTGACCATCTCAACTTTTAAGTAAATAAATATTTAAACTGAAAGCAGAGGGAGCTTGTAGTACATTTTTGTTTGGTCTTTCTGTGTGGAGTTTGCATGTTCTTCCAGTGTCTGGGTAGGTTTCCTCCAGGCACTCCGGTTTTCCCCATCAACACAAAAACATGCTCCATAGGTAAAATCCTCCAGCTGAGGTCCTGACCAAAGCCTAGCAATAAGATCATGGAGATGGGTCTCCAGGCTGCCCCTGCTCCTGAAAGGATGGGTCAAATGCAGAGAATAATTTCCCTACAGGGATAGATAAAGGATAATAATAAAAAAAAAAAAAATCACCATTCATCTTTGTACTAAGACAAACTTACATCGACATCGACACATAACACACTGGACCTATTAGGGTTTTTTTTAACAACCATGACGAAACCCTAATTATTAGGGTTTCGTCACGGTTGTTAAACATTTTGTATATGTTAAGAGGTGCTATATCATACAAAATTGACTGTTGTGAACTTATAGTCATCAAAAACATACCTGGAGTTGTGTTTTGTTTCATTCACACATGTCTGAGTAATCCTTTATTATTAGCCTTTCTACATCTCCAAATCTCAGAATGCTCTGTTCCACCTTTTGATGTCATGTAGTATATTTTCAAGTTAACAGCTCCTTTTACCTTCTGTTCAGTAGAGATCGCCAATTCTAGATCTGAAATGATCCAAATAATTCTAGTGAAGGTCGATGGAGTTTAAAAACACAGTGTGACATCACTAGTTGTAACTGTTGTTTTCTGTTTGAGAGATATGCAGGATTTGTGCATTAAACATGTGTGAATGAAACAAAACACAACTCCAGGTATGTTTGTGATGAGCAAACAACATTAAAACATAGATCAGAAAATACCATAATATGGGCCCTTTAGCACTGGTCTTTTAGCAAAACCTAAAATATATATTTAAATAATGTTCATGTTTTTTTGTTTGTTTGTTTGTTTTTTATTAAAAACATGTACAAAGATTTTATATGATCCAATAACAATACTGACTAAATATTGTTACTTATATTACCGGCCATTTCATATTTATTGAGTTATTATTTTTATTATTTTTTATATCTTTGCATCACCAAACCTGTACATTGAATCTCCATAATTTACATAATGACGCAAGAGGAAGAAATGACATCTGTCTCCGTGGCGATGTGAGGCAGGTGTGGAAACTACGCACACAATATAGCTTTAAGGCCTGAATGACTAATGTATGGAGAAGGTACAGTATGGAGACATTAAACCGATGCTTGGAAAGATCCTGTCGTCGAACCTCCCTCGTCTCCTCGGGGCGTATATTTTTGACATACGGTGACAGTTTTGGGACAAGTTAATAAACGCCTTCTGTAGGAGGGGAGAGGTATTCAGGGTTTCTCCATAAACATCCCGACATTTCCTGATCAAAGCCAAGTCAGGGGGAAAAAAATAAAAATAAAAAATTGCACTTCATGATTAGCACTACAGTTTCATTAGACAGTTTTAAATAATCTGCATGACTGTGAAATAAGGCAGATTTGTTCGACTGTCAAGTTTGGTTGTTTTGACTCAATTCAAAATCGGAGTTGTGTTACAGTTTTGGTTATACAAATTGTGGAGAAATAGCGGCTGTTTTCTGTTGGGGAAGGAAGCTTTTTCACTGTATAGCTGGAACTAAACTCAGTATTTGCCAGAGCAAGATGGGGTGCGTGATGACTTACAATGGAGTAGTCTATCTTTATTATGCAAAATCAACTTTTTAGAGTTTTTAATTGTCGTAGCTGATTCCTCTTCTCATATAGAGCTCCTATAACTTAGCAGATAACCCTATGGCCTGTCAATTGCCATATCACTTTTATACATTACATTACAGTACATATACATTTATATAATTATGCCTTATTTGACACCTTGCTCTTGCTATTTATGCTATTTATTTAGCACTATACCATTTCTCTTTGTTATTATAATATTCTGTGAGCCACTGTGTTCTTTGTTGTGATGATGTTTTCTCACATGGGAATCAGTGGTGTTGTCAGATTATAATATAACAGACACAAGCACAATAACGTTTTCTTTAAAGGTGCACTATGGAACTTCAAATTCCCTTTTGTCACTGTAGCTGTTGACTGTAGTTGTGCTGATTTATTCGTTGGGATAGTTGTGCAGTAGAGGGGAGTGCAACGTGGGATAGCCTGCTTTAGGGTCGGGAGCACAAGACACTTCAGACTTTTTAGGCTGCTAGTCAGAGGTGGGACAAAGTCATTGCTGGGCAAGTCCCAAGTAAGTCCAAGTCTTTTGCACTCAAGTCCGAGTGAAGTCCCGAGTCAAGAATATCCAAGTGCCGAGTCAAGTCCGAAGTCAAAGCTCACAAGTCTCAAGTCGAGTCCAAAGTCCTAGCATTTTAGTTTCGAGTCATTTCGAGTCCCCTTTACAAAGAAATAAAATTTCTATCAAATCATATAATGTCTGCAAGATCTGCCTTGGATGCGGTCGAATGAAGCAACGTAGATCTACTGTGATTGGATGTTGTGCAAGCCGCGCACACATGCTCTTTGCATACATTTTCGCAGATTTCGCAGAGTGCGGCCCTTATCAACATAGTTTTAGAGTTTTTTTTTCATTGGACGTAGCAAATCATCACAAGTCAAAAGGCCTAAGTCCAAGTGAAGTCACGAGTTATTGATATTGAAGTCCAAGTCGAGTTGCAAGTGTTTGTACATTTTGTCGAGTCGAGTCTAAAGTTATCAAATTTGTGACTCGAGTCTGACTCGAGTCGAAGTCACATAACTCGAGTCCACACCTCTGCTGCTAGTACCTTGCACTCAACTCAGAGCACCTTAATCCCACACACTTAAGCACTTTACACACACACACAAAACTACAGCACTTCATATTGTAGTTTGCACATGTTGTGCCATAAAAGAAACCCTTTTTTAAATGATTGTTTAAATAAAGATTGTACAATTCCACTATATACTGCCTTTGTCCTTTGTATAGCCAGACTTGCCTGTATTTTATAAATGAATGTGGGAACCCCTCAGCCTACCTGAGGTTAAATACAAATTCTTCACAAATTCTTCAGAGACAAAACTTTGCAATTTCACCTTCCAGGTCAAGATACTCAATACAATTTGGTGTGAGTGTCTAAAGCGCAAGTAGTCATAACGCTTTTTACCCCTCTGGACACTTACCTGACCAGCCACAATCACACGCTTTGAAAAGAGGAGTGGATTCTACATCCTTCCCAATCCCTTCTGCATTCTACATTCTGTTCAAATCCAGAAGGCATTGGGACTTCTAAGGTAGAGGGTCCACTACTTGTTTGTCTATTTCTTTGCCTGAAATGTTCCACAGTAGGGCATTAAATATATCTCCCTTGCATTTGTTCAGTTACAGCTGTTTAATAACAACAATACCTTAAAAACTAATTCTTATCATGTGCAGGCTTGCTTCTCCATAGATCTGACAATTAACCTGTCTCCATTGTAATTACCAAGTTTATTTCCATATATATGAACTAGCAAATCTCTTTACTACTGTGGGATAAAGCCAATATGATAGCAGTCAAAACACATTTTATTTGGATAAAACAAAAAATCAATTTGTGAGAATGAGACACCATTGTATCACTGTGAAAAGCCTGTTCAAAGTTCACTCCCTGCTGATGCAACTCTAATTATACAGTATGAAGACGCCGAAAAACAAACATCCCCAGAGAATGAGTCCAGTTCAAGTCTTTATTGCTCTCTTGCTTTAATTTGGGTTTTTAAACCAACAAAGCTCCCTGGCCTCCTGCTGAAAAAAGGACAGTCAGACTAGAGCTCATTTGTAAGCCTGAGATGTTCATTTGCTGCTGTGACAAGAGAACTAAAGAATATTTCCTCCACTCTTGATATAATAAAAACAAAAGAGGCTATGACAAAACAAGTCCATTATGCATAACCTTTCTGTGACTTCTTTCTGAATTCAAATTGATTTTCATTGTTTTTCAATCAGAGCAAGAGCAATATCAGTGTTGAACCAATAAAGTAAATACAAATAAACTTTGGGAAATACGAAATACAGATTGTTCACAAATTGTTGAGACAAGTAGGTGAGGCCAAAAGGCTGAGTCACAGGACAGATCTGTGGAGAGGCAATCCTGCTCATATTAGGATATACTGTATGTTGGATGCCATACTTTGGGACATTCCAGGCATATATCTTTGGCGAAAAGGAGGTGGCAGACTCTCAACCAAAAATTTAAGCTTTAAGAGAAATATTTGACCCGCCACAGCTAATAATTTCTAGCATTGGGTTGCAGATAGATTTTTTGCACCATCTACCCCTTCCCTCTGTCCAAAGGAAACCACTGTCTTGTCCCTCCCATCATGAAAAATCGTGGGACAACTTCCACAGAAGGATGGGGCTGAAATACAAAAATGCATGTAACCAGGTGGTCACCAGTGTTATAATTCCCCACCTCAATGTGTCCGCGAATGCGATGCTGTACCGATGCTGATTAGAAACTAGAAATCTCCGCCTCAGTGTTGTCAGAGATTTCTGCAGATAGCTGTACAAGGTGTGTATGTTGTACGGAGTTGGTGGCGGTGACAGCAGCTGCTCCGGTCACGTCCCAAGCCTGTGTAGAGCAAGAGTTTTGAAGTGCTAGATAGCCACTGGTGCTTGTAATTTTGCTCTCAAATTCTGCTCTCAAATTTTAATCTCAAATTCCCTTTTGTCACTGTAGCTGTTGACTGTTGTTGTGCGTATTTATTGGTTGGGATAGTTGTGCAGTAGAGGGGAGTGCAATGTGGGATAGTCTGCTTTAGGGTCGGGAGCACAAGACACTTCAGACCTTGTAGGCTGCCAGTACCTTGCACTTTACACATCTAAAACTCAAAGCACCTTAATCCCACAAACTTAAGCACTTCACACAGAAAAAAACAACTACAGCACTTCATATTGTAGTTTGCACATGTTGTGCCATATAAGAAACCCTTTTTTAAAATGATTGTTCAAATAAAGATTGTACAATTCCACTATATACTGCCTTTGACCTTTGTATTACCAGACTTGCCTGTATTTTCTAAATGCATGTATTGTGGGGACCCCTTAGCCTACCCGAGGTTAAATACAAATCGTTCACAAACTGTTCAGTGACAAAACTTTGCAATTTCACCTTTCAGGTCCAGATACTCAATGAAATTTGGTTTGAGTGTCTAAAGTGCAAGTAGTTATAATGCTTCTAACCCCTCTGGACACTTACCTGACCAGCCACAATCACACGCTTTGAAAAAACTTTACAAAGAGGAATGGATTCTACATTCTTCCCAATCCCTTCTGAATTCTACATTCTAATCGAATCCAGAAGTGGACTGGCTTTTGTTTACTAATGGGCTCTATTCACGCTTACATGACAAACTAGGAAACACGTGATGAAAACTTCCAGTGCTGTTACCGACACTGGGCTCGCCTTCCAACTGTGATAAAACCCACTGAAGTACATGTCATCAGCGGTAAAATGAAGACTATGTATGTGCTGTTTGGAATAATCTTGAATTTGGCGCCCTCATCTCTTCAAATTGCATGTACCCAGTGTGCTAGGAGTTGTGTGTCAGTGGGGAAATTATGAAAACTGAGTTATGGCTGTAATTGTTGACGAGCTGAACATAACGGAATGCTACAATTACATGTAGATGAAGAAAACTGGAATACCACTGAATAGAGTGAGTAGAGCCCATTGAAACATTTTTTTTAACTTGATCTTTGTCAGTGATGTCTGTCACTCAGCTAAAACTCATCCAAAGTGAATTCTAATCAAATAGCCTTGCCTCATTACACCACGATTCACTCTTCCACAGGGAGCCACCTCCCACTTACCCTAAATGTTTTGGAGTGACATATTCAGATCACATCAATATTCCATTGACTATTATTAACATTCATACAAAGCGGATGAGTTTCGTGTGTGTGGGAGGGAGTAAGGTGTGGAGCTTTATTTGACATCAGTTAATCAGTGTTAAATGTGCTCTAGGAAATAAATGCTCTTGAGAATGTGCAACTGGAACTTGTCTCCACCAGAGATGCTCCAAAATTGGCGTTTACGGGTTAAGATTATAGTTGTCTGACTTAATCTGAATGATACCAGTCTGTGCCAAAACGGTCTGTGGTATTAGACAAAAATAAAAGGTAAAACCATAAATGATCTCATATTTGTTGTAAAAAATTGACAGATTACTGGTAATACTTTAATGAAACATTTAAGGAAGTAGTTATTAAGCCTCACTCTGTCTTTCATCATGTTTTATTTAAGGGGCCATATTACGCTCTTGCTGGAATTGCTCATCTCTACTAAACTCCAGCTGTTCTTGAAAACTACTGCTACATAATAATCACAAGGTGGAACAGAGTATAAAGCTTTGGGGATATAGTCAGATTAATATTAAAGGGTTACTCAAGCATGTGGGAATGAAACAAAACACAACTCCAGGTATTTTGTGGAGGTAACGTAACAGCATTATCACATGGCTTATAGCTCACAAGAGTCAATTTTGTGTAATATAGGACATTTAAGGCTAATCAATGTGCAGTTATGACACCAAATGATCACATTTTTACACGATAGACAATAATACAATCACATATCAAGATAATGCTATGTGTTGTATTTGTTGCTGGTTTTATGTCGCATGTTCCACATATTTTTCACCATAACCAAAGCTGTCATCCCGATATAAAAGCCCAAACAGGTTGATGGAGTTGGAGCTTCTGGCCTCTGTCCCTGCCATTGGAACAATATGTGGGGTAGATAGAGTTGACCCTGGTTGTCCTTCAAAGTGCCATGGGATTCTGCGCCTATAAAACATATAATAAAATGTGCTGGAATATTCCTAGAGGGGGTGTCATTGGGCTAACCTCATCTGATACAATGTCACTGGTTGTGTTAAGTCATTGCCACAAGGATGAAATATGTCTTCAAGAAGAAATGAAAGTGAAAAACTAGAAGGGTAGAACTCAAACCTTTTAGCACTGTCTCACAATGGTGAATGATGAATAAATCTAATGTTGGGCACAAAAATTAGGTAGTTCTGGGATAAATGCTTTTGATAATGTATAAGTATTTATGGTGCAGTTTAAATGTTCTTTATTACACATATTAAACCATGTTATAATGTTGTTACCTCATCAAAAACATACCCAGAGTTGTGTTTTGTTTCATTATTAGTGTACATCTCTAAAGCTTAAATTGTTCTATTTCACCTTGTGATGTCACATAGTTGTAGTTTTCATGTTAATAGCTACCTTTTACAATTAATTTAGTAAAAATCTGTGGAGCCATTCTTATATTACCACATGGACATCACAAAGTGGAACAGTGTTTTTTTTAGTTTTTTTTTTTAGAGCAAAGAACTCAGCCTAAATGTGCAGGATTTGTGTGTTAAACATGTGTGAATGAAACAAAAAATAGGTCTGTTTTTTGATGAGAAAAGAGCATTATACCATAGATTTTAAAAATAGTGTAATATGGGCCCTTTAAACAAGTTAAAACCTAATGTCCTTGGCAGAGGTGGAAAAACAAAAATTGAAGGACGGATGTTCCTGCAAAAGGTCAGAAGACAGGAGTAAACAAAATGTGGTTAGACTTACAAATGCAGGAGAGATGGACAGAGACAGGGACAGTGGTCAAGGAGAAAGTTAAAAGAAAATACAATGTCAATATCACACGGGAGAGGAATCAGGGGAGAACAAAATACAATATTTTTAGGGGCATTAGGTACATTTTCTTTTCCATGGAGATGCCTTGAATTATTATTGTAGTATTCCTTAAAATGTAATTACTTTAATAGAGACAAGTGGGTGACGCTTAAAGTCCAAGTCCTCCACTCATAGTAAGAATGCATGTTTTTTGAGCACTTATACAGAGAGACATTTTAAATTTTTAAATCTTTAAATTCCACTCTTTTTTTGGCCGACATCCTGCCTAAAGAATATGCATAATGCTGTAATCGAACACTTTAATAAGAGATAACAGCACAAAACATGACTACACTGCTCTATTTTACGTTTATAGTAAAAAAATAAAAATAAAAAAAACAAAGAGCTGTGAATGATTTTTTTTTTTTAAATTCAAATTCAAACAGATATTGCTGAAAATGATCAAATAATCCCTATAAAATATAAAGTTTAACAGCTTATCAACCATCGGTTTCTCTGGATTTTAAATAATCAGTATCAGCATTGGCCGTGAAAAAAAAAAAAAACATATTCGTTGATCTCTGCTTGTACATATGCGTGATAGAAATATTTTAATTCCACACTTTGGAACACAAAACAATAACATCTCCATGGTGACAGGGAGGTGGTGGCCCATCAACCAGAAAAGTTACATAGTCCAAATTTAAGAAAAGTATTGCATAGTTATGTTGGTTACTTTATCGTCTACTTTCTAGCATTGAATTTGCAGTTACATTTTTTGCAACCTCTATCAAAAAGACCACACTAGCTTTTCCCTACCTCTGAATGAATTGGGACTATGAAAAATAGTGGGGGAATTTCATAGAAGGATCCCACATGGGCTTGGAAATAGGAGAAGGCATATTGGGAATTGCAGTGTGTGTTTAAAAGATATATATCAGGACAGAATGAGTCGGTAAACAAGCAGAGGTCAGTGAGGGCCGTTGCACAAACTGAGACTGGGGAGGACTTTGGGTCACGGGGTCACACTGAATCCCAAGTCAGCTTGTTTGTCCTCTACCTACTTTTAGCTACTGAGCAATACAGGGCAAAAAAGTCCAAATGAAAACCATAACTTAATGAAGTTGAACTAATTTGATTCATTTAGAAGAGAATAGAACAGCAATTATGACTAAATCTGAAAATTCATTGAGTGCGTTTACATGCACATCAGTATCCCGGTTATTAGCCATATCCCGGTTATGGTAGTATGTTTACATGTGTGCTGTAGACATGATCGAATGTAGTATCCTGGTTTCATGACATAATCTTACAAGCATAAAAGCATAAATGCATAAAAATATATATATATATTTAATAAACCAGGAAAAATACAAACAATTATGAGCTCATTTAGCATAGGAAGCTCGGGAGGTCCCTAACCACTCATAAAAGTTATCCCACAATCCACTGCACATATCCACATTTCCAAATACTCATTTACAAGTTATACACTGCAGCAGATTATTAATTAAAATCTTCTTCTCTGCATAAATAAACTCAACTTTACAACTTATAAACCTTATCTACTGTAGAGCCACATCAACCCGTTTGATATAATGTGTTTAATGCAGCTTTGCCATATTTGTTTACGTTTTACAGAAACTTAAAACCACATGGTTAATTTGCATAAAATATAAGAGCTGAAAAAAGTTGCTCCTTCTGTGCATGTTATTTCTGTGACAGAGGGATGTGCTGCTGATGGAGTCTGATCTGTGCATATATGGTGAGATAGAACTATAATAAAATCATGTTTGGATACCTGTGCATAAACTTTATGTTGCCATATTCGGGATATTGTGTATACATGCACCATCACAATATTCAAAAAACTCCATCATAACCAGGATACTGATGTGCACTCATTGACTGTGCACTATGACACTTTTCTAGTGGTAAAAAAAGTACTTTGAAAAACATGATGTAACCTCTTTCACTCCTCCTTAAAGGGACAGTGTGTAAGATTTTTACCTGTTAATTACTGAAATTGAAGATACCCATTCAAAAATACATTGTTTTCCAAGCCTTTTCACTTCCATCATGAAATCAAAGTATTCTTTTGGACTTAGATATAGTCACATAAAAGGGGGATTTTCCCCATATAGAGGCAGCCATTTTGAATACGAGAGCCGCAGAAGGACATTTGGGCTCATTCTTCGCCTCGGCTCCGGCTAACAGCTGCTCATGTGGGAGAGAAGGAGCGAAGGAGAGAAGGGGAAGGGGAGGGGGGAAGGGGGGAGCCTCGTGTAAAGAAGCATGCTGCTGTATCACACATCGTAATGGATATAACACGTATTTTGGACTAAATTGTTTTACTGGATTTTATTCGCTGGATCCTTATGGACAGATTGAGACCAAGTTTATGATGAAATACAGAGTTTGACCTGTGCAGAGCCTTCAAAGGTAAGCTAAGTAAGCTAAGTTTTGTGCTTTTCTGTATAAAAGCCCCATGTGCTTGGGGAGTGATTGTTTTGCAGGGAAATGAATTGCATAGTCAAAAAGAGGAGACTGTAAGGTTTCATTTGATGTGTAGAGTGTCATGAATCATGATCGGGATTGTGTGTTTTCATGCGAAAAGAAAAAAAAAAAAGTGAACGGGGGACCGCGTTTTATGTATACAGCGGTGCGCGGGCACGCGCGATGTCGGCGCTACGGCGCGCCCGGGTGACCCTCGAGGTCTGCCATAGCCAAAAGAGGAAGTGGAATAGGTAGTAACCACCTATGCACCACGAATCCTACACACTGTCCCTTTAAGGTTAAAATTGGAAACAAGCATGCAGAGATAAAGTTCTATTCAAAACTTTCAAGTGCAAGGATTTTTTTTTAAATATATATAATATAATACTGTTGTTGGTTCAAATGAGACACTCCTGTGAAATGTTCTTTTTAAATGTTCTTTCACAGTTGCATTATAGTCTCCATACAAAGTTAGTTTAATTGTCCTGTTGTCTCTTAGTCATGGCCCTAACAAAATGTCACCCAAAAACTCAAATGAAATCCCTACCAGACGTGTAAGTGAACTATCTTGACTTTTCATCTTGGATGTGAAACTCAAAGTGTGGTGTAGTGCTATCACCACAGCGCCATATGTCTGATGGTATGCCACATAAGGCCAAGGAATTACACCGAAAACCTGATCCTGTCATGCACTACAGCAGGGACTGACACTTTAAAAGCCTTGTCATACTAATGTTGACATTTTTATAAATGGCTACAAGTCTAACTGATCAGCACTGATGGAAAATTAAATAAATAAACTCAAATGACATCAACAGTGAGTTTGTAGCAGTTAGTATTTCACCGTGAAGGTCGCCGTGAGCTCTGCAACGTTATTATGCAGCATAAGCAAGTTTTTTGAAATAGAATTGTTGAATGAATATTAATGTTTTTAAAAAATCCATCCATTTTCTTCCAATTATCCCCAGACAATTCCTCCTCACCCTATCTCTTGAATCCTGTCCTTACAGTCATTACCCAAAGCTCATGCCCATAGGTGAGGGTAGCAATATAGATTTATCGCTAAGAGAGCTTTGTCTTTGTCGTTTGACTCACCTCCTTCTTCACAACAACAGTTCTGATACAGCAACCGCACCACTGCAGGCGCTGCACCGATCCACCTGTCAATCTCACGCTCCATCATCCCCTTACTCGTGAACAAGACCCTGAGATACTTGAACTCCTCCAGCTGACACAAATAAAAATCCATCTTTTGGGGGAAACTTGCCAAAAGCATTACTTCAGCCTATTCTTTTTATTCTACACTGTAAATTATGTAAATAATTGAAAAATACAAACCAAAATTAAAATCAATCAATCAAAACGCACATCTTATTGTTGTTGAAGTTTAAAGTCTCATAAATCATAATGAAATTCATAACTATAATCTTGCACCAGACTTCTATATCCAAAAAATAGACAAAATACAAATGTACAAATTACCAGGAGAAATATAAATGTGCATGTGTGGTTCAGCCAAGCTTAAAGGTCCCATGACATGGTACTTCTTGATGCTTTTATATGGCTCCTTAATGGTTCCCTAATACTGTAAATGAATCCTTCTTCAAAATCAACACTCAGTGCATGAGAAACAGAGATAAGATGAGAAAGAGTATTTTTTCTCCCTCAGAACAGGTCATAATGGGCGTTGTTGCTTGAATGCAAATGAGGAGAAAAGAGCTGGCCAATAGTAGAGTGTGGGGGCGTGGCCAAACGCTCCGCTCTCCGCTCATCCATTTCCGTGTTTTTGCACGGGGTGAGAGATTTGAAGCGTTCCATTGAAAAATAAACACATTTCCACAGAAAATAAAATTAAACCACTGCTGTTCAAAGGTCCAGAGGCTCAGATAA
Source organism: Paratrypauchen microcephalus (assembly GCA_036785185.1). NCBI lineage: Eukaryota > Metazoa > Chordata > Actinopteri > Gobiiformes > Gobiidae > Paratrypauchen > Paratrypauchen microcephalus. Next base: position 6,823,650 of record JAVJIX010000010.1, read on the forward strand.
AGGACTTCCGAGCCTAGAAACACTCGGACGTGCCTCCAGGCAAATAAAAAAACGTATTTCGCATTGCCTAGCGCATTCGCAGTCCAAACTCTCTGGGCGTGATTTACAGAGACGCTAAGTACAGACAGACGGGGGTGGAACTGCATTTGCATTTCTTTTTTCGATCTGACGTCAATCAGGTGCCTTGTTCAAAATCGCCCGTTTGAGCTCCGATTTTTTGTAACGCAGAAAAGGATCGCAAATGCTCAGTTTAGACATTTCGCAACTTTTAACCATGGGGGAAGGGGGCCTAAACAGGGTAGGGGAGCTCACATTAACGTTCAAAAACCTCAGAAAGTGAAAATTTCATGCCATGGGACCTTTAAAGTGCTCTGTATACCAACCTTGAGTTTCTCTTGTAAACAGCTATAAATCCCAAGTCTTCCTGTCCCAGATGAATCCTGTGCTGGCTGGTTCCCGCACTCCTTCACGTCTTCACCTGCAAAAGAGACGATAAGAAGAGTTGATACAGTATGTATGAAAGACAAACAAACACAAACTAGGAACTGTTTAAGGTCCTTTTGTGAGTCTGTATAAAGAATTTTTGGCACCCATGACTGAGTAGCCCACACTAGTCTGTGAGCACGTACTTCTGTTTTGAGTGGCCTCAGAAGGGAATTTTGTTGTGAGTATTTTCAAATGGTGCTTGAGATAAATGGCTCGACAATCACAGTTCCTATAGCTGGAGTGCTATGTTAATAAGTAGAAAGCGGAATTACAAGTTGTACTGTGGTATTGTGATAATTGTTGTTAGAAATGCACTAAAAGTAAAAAATAAATAAATCACAATTTTGATCACAATTTCAAATTACAAAGCCTCTAGTTATTTAGATAACAGAATGTTCTCTGCAAAAGAAAAAACAAAACAAAATATCCTGCCTTTTTATGGACAATTCTTGTACCTGTGGTTTAGACCTTTACAAGACCTTTGTATTTGTTTATCAAATTTGCTGCTGGAGTTGTTTACTATGCACACTCTGAACTGAATCCAACTTTTTAAATATAAATCCTAAATTTAACCATACTTCAATGAATTTTGCTTAAAAAGGCAATCTGCTAAAAGGCAAATAAGAGTGACTTGATGTTCTACTTCTCCATACCATAGGGTGACAGTAGCTCAGCTGGTGTAGTGTTTGTGAAATTGATCTGAAGGTTGATGGTTCGAATCCCACCCTCTGCATTAATATCATTGGTATAGCAGTCAAACCCCCTGACTCACAGGATGGCGGTGTGATTTCTGATATCCCAGATGAATGCTGTCATTGTGTCTGTCAGTTAAACCCCCTCGCTCCCAGTGTCTGCATATACTGGTGTGTGAATGAGAGCTTCCTTTATGTAAAGCCTTGAAGGAGGAAAAGTGATATATAAAATCTGACTTTTTACCATTTATGTTTAAAAAGATGGATTCTGTCAGTCTGAGTGTGGAATGTGGAGTGAATGATCAATGAACTGTAAAGCGCTTTGGGTGTCTTGAAAGGCACTAGTTTAGTAAGCAGAAAACAAACAAACAAAAAATAACATGAAATGATACAATTTTCATAATTATTGGTAGCATTTCACTTCTGCAATGCGAGTCCTTAGTTGAACGTCCCTAAAAGTTTATAAAATGTAGTGCATGTCGTTCTATCTGTGGGCTTAAAAAGTTCGGTAGACCTTGACTCCTTGTTGCGTGCACAGTTTGGTCCAACAGGTCACTAAATGAGCGGAGCAGTCGCTTGGCCCTGGGTCACCATAATAATTGAGGCCACTTCCTTATGTGGTACTGACTTTGCAAAAATCAGTGGCGATTTAAAGGCAGGTGCCCGCAGCATACATCAGCGCACCGAGTGCTGTGCCAATTATTGCATGACACCACCATCCGTATCTGTTCTCATGGAAATTCATAATTTATGACACATCCCTCTGCGGAGGCTCCAGGGACCTGAATGCTATTATCCAGCTAAAGTGAGATCTGATTGGGCAGCTGCTATCTCACGGGGCTCTTTGAAGTTTCATTTCTTCAAGTGCTTTTCTAGATGTGCCTCAATGCATTATGGGCTGGCAGATCACAAGTACAGTGAGCCAATCAACACTGGACACTTACAAAAGGCAGATTTTATCCAGAAGGGTTACCGCTAAACCAGGTGTCTAAGACTGTACAATGTATGCCTCATTTACTACCATTATATACATCTTTCAAATGGACACTGCATGTGATTCAATAAATATGCACATATATTTGCAAAGGAATATAAACAAAAAAAGGCAGAATATGGATAAGATCTTTTCATAATTAGGTATCATATTGCAAACAGTTTTTATTGTTGCGTGACAGTTTTGAGGACTGAGAATGATCAAAGCCACAGTGTGAAGTTAAATTATATTATATATACAAAAACATGCACACAAACACACAAATAAATAAATAAATAAATAAATAAATACAAAAAATAATAGTGTGATATGACCAAGACCATCAGAATCTATATCTGAACTTCTAACACACCACTTAAAACGGCAAAAATATAACAAGATCAGCACTGAAAAATTTGTTGGATACTAACTTCCAAATATTGGTATTCAGTCGTTATATACATATACATATAAATTGATGTACAGTAATCCCTTGTTTATCGCGGGGGTTAGATTCCAGAAATAACCCGCAATAAGAGAAATCCGCGAAGTAGGACAACTTTATATTTTACAATTATTCTACATGTTTTAAGGCTGTAAATGCCTCACCACACACATTATACGCTTTTCTCAGACTGGAATTAATCACTCACATTTCTCTCTCGTTTAAACACTCAAACTTTCATAGATTTTCAACAAAATGTATTAATAGTGAAGTGTTGGGGGAGACACGGCTCCGGAAGCCCCGCCGGAACCGCGAGGAGCGCGGAGACATGAGTCACTGGATCCGCAGGAAGCACCGCGCTCATCCAACGGCACTGCCACATCCCGGGACGCGACGTGCACCAACCCCTTGGAGAAGTGCGCGAGACGTGCACCCCTCATCGTGGTCAAATTCGTCACAGAGCAGCATGACCGGCGCGAGGCCGCGCGTACACTGGGGCTGCGAGCACAAGATCGAACCGCGGCGCCCAGACCGCGTCCTCTCAGCCCGAGCCACAAACCAGCCGCACGAAACCAGCAAAGAGTAGCACGTGGCGGTTTAATCCTGGTTTAGACCTGGTCTAGTCCCAGTTTAGTCCAGGTCTAGACCTGGTCCAGTCCTGGTTTAGTCCAGGACCAGTCCAGGTCTACACCTGGTTTAGTTCTGGTCTAGACCTGGTTTAGTCCACGTTTGTCCTGGTCTAGTCTTGGTCTAGTCCCGGTCTAGTCCCGGTCTGATCCTGGTCTAGTTCCAGTCTGGTCCCGGTCCCCCCCGCGTCCCCTATCTATAAATCGGCAAATGTCTACAGTCTTTTAGCCAATCAGGATGCAGAACACAATGTTACACTATTACATTTTTTTTTTTTTAATCCGTGAAACAGCAAGGCCGCGAACAGTGAACCACGATAGACTGAGGGACCACTGTAATAAGACTATTTTACTCTACTTACACCTTATTTAATCCTACCTGTACCTTTGTATTTTATTATATTTCATGACATATTTTAAAAATTATATTGTTTACCTCTTCCCCTGCTCTTTTTGCAACACTTTTTTTACCATATACTATTATTGCTGCTATTAGTACTTCTCAACTATCTTAGTGAGTCAACGGTTCTTCTGATCCTAAGGATTTCATTGCATTATTGACCTTGTGTTGATCCTGCATATGACAAATAAACAATCTTGAATTTTGAATCTTGAATCTTGAATTTTACTGGTCATAATTGGCTCAGAAAGTCTCACTCCCAAATCTCAGAACAACATTTATTTATGCAAAGTTATTCTGTAGTTACTTGAGTGATAAATAACAGCTACATAACCTTTTTGGATTCATTTAACCTTATTTTATTTTTAAAGAAAATAAAAGCTGTTATCAGTGCCTGTAATGGTATTGGTAGATTCTTAAAGATATAGTCGGAACTGAAAAATCTTAATTAGCGCATCCCTAAATATAACCAAAACTTTTTATGAATTGCAACCATCATTTTTGCCTTACTGAATCCACTAGTGCTCCAACTCCTCCTGTATGCATAGCACGGTTTGTTTATCTCTTTTTGGCAATGAAAACATTCAAAAGTTTAAATGATCTGTTAAGTCGTACAAATGAAAGATCTGGGATTTGAATTGAAGTCTGATTAAAGCATTGTGCCTGTCCTCGCCTGACCGCAAACATCTTTGCAGCCACCTCTCTAAGCCGTTCACGCTGTACAGTCTTATTAGTAAATGAGAGCTGCCTGTCACACTGACTTTGATCCCAACTACAAAAAAACACAAGCCTTTGCTCTGGTGAACCCATTATGACTGACAGAATCAAACCTGACTAAACAAAGCACTTTGAGGGAGGGGATTTGAACCTTTGAACCAACTTAAGGCCTGCTTCAGCTAATGAACTGGGCAACAAGAGAGTCACAACAACTGAAGCTATGTTTGATCAGGTCTGATATTTATAGCAGGAGACAGTCTGTGTTTTTTATGCATTGGGGACTTAAAATGCACTTGCCCTCTACGGAGTCCCCGCTGAGACAAATAAACACATCAGCTGGAGTCCGAGCACGTCTCTCTGTGGTTTTTCACTCCACTGCTTGTCATTCCACTGTCTCAATTTAGCCTTTGTTCACTCAGCGCTAAAATATTTCATAATGCAAAATGAACAATTAAAAAGCTACTATTTTCACAAGGAAGCAGTCACTCATTTGCAAACCTGGTTATACTTGTTTATACTCATGTTTCAATGTTTCAATGTTGTTTCTTCATCACAAACAGACCTGGAGTTGTGTTTTGTTTCATTCACACATGTTTAACACACAAACCCTGCATATATTTAGGCTGAGTTCTTCTCTCAGACTGAAAAAAACAGCGAGTCCATCCTGACCAGCTGCATCACTGTGTGGTACGGCAGCACTACTGTGAAGGACTGCAAACGCCTGCAGAGAGTGGTAAAGTCTGCCACAAAGATCACCAGGACTCTTTAACCCTCTCTGCAGAGCGTCTAACATTGCAGAGTCCGCAAGAGAGCTGCCTCCTTCATCAAAGACCCCACCCACCCCCAACATGGACTATTCACACTCCTACCTTCAGGCTGGAGGTACAGGAGTGTGAAAAGCAGGACTACTAGACTCAAGAACTCTTTCTTCCCTACTGCTATCAGACTCTTGAACTGCTGAGCAATAGCATTGATTGACCTATACTTTGCACATTTGCACTATTATTGACCAACTGTTGCACTGGTCCAGTGTTATTCCTCTCTTACTTTATGAATTCTGAACTTTCTAATTATTCGCTGCGATGAGTTTATAAGTACTTTTTACAATTAAAGACTAGAGGAGAGCCTTGCTGTGACTGTAAACCTATACCTATACCTATATTTGTGCATTTCCTGGTGCTTTCTAATTAAAATAAAATTTAAGGCGTTAATGTGCTTGAAATTATATACTGTATGTATTTTATTACCAACCTATGCCGGATTGATGTTCTTTTACTTAGCATTGTAGAAATCAATGTACAGTTTAAAAACACAAAATCCTATATGCGTAATGTTAGCAGCATATAGGATTTGTATTATTTAACTGAGTGATATTTTTAGCTAAAATCATTTCAAATATTTTGTTCACTGTATCTCAGCATCCCATATCATACTCGTGTGATGAACAGATGTTATTGCATAATTTATAATCATATTAGGCCTATATAATTATAGACAGCAACAACACAGTCACATGAGATGCTTTCTTTGTCCGTGTTATGCATATTTCACACAACATATTGTCTTATGCTGTTGATGTCAGCAACAAAGTCCAACACTGATGAAAGCTGTGATGTACCGACACAACCCGGCGGAGCTGCTAAAGACAGAAACTACTCAATAGAATAGACAATGAGTAAGGCTCCCACATTATTTTGTACCAGACAGCATTTACATCACAAAGAAACATTATTTGTAATAATATTTGTGGTTACCTGCTACATTTGTCCATTGTTCTTATAGCAATTTGTTTGGAGGCATATGTGGACTATGGAGGTGTGTAAGGAGAATGGAAGGTAGATCAGCCCATTCTGTTGCTGTGCCCTTTAGCAAGGCATGCCATGTTTACATTCCCATCTGTGCTGCAATCTTTAAAGACTCTTTCTCTGTTGTTATTTTTATTGTGTGCATGTTAGTGTGGAACTAGATATCAAATTAGGAAACTGAACCACTGACTTTTTACTTACTGTAGAAAATATACCATAACTAGAGGGCTGATGATCTGAATCTTGAGTTCATATGTTAAGTACTTATTGAGAAAGACACCTAAAAGATACCTAATATGCAAAATGGACTTTTAACCATGGATAATAATAATAATAATAATAATAATAATAATAATAATAATAATAATAATAATAATAATAATAATAATAATAATAATAATAATAATAAATATAGCCGCAAGCGGCGATGATCGGCCCTCGCTTGCACTCGCAGGGGGGGTGGCGCTAACGCGCCATTTTCCTATTCCCATGAGCCATATATGTACTAAATTAGGTGTGGCTACACCAAAGCTTTTGCCGGCGTTCTAATGGCAGGGACAGCTGTTTGACCTGTTACCATGGCAACATGACGGGAGATGCCGCGGGGTCATCATTGAGATTTTTGATCGAGACCCTGTCACGAATGTGTGGTCCAAATTTGGTGTGTCTACGGCAAAGTAAAATCTTTCTGTTCCATGCAATCTCCCTAGGGGGCGCTATTACGGCCAATTGAGATTTTCTTATATCAATCTGTGTTGGGCCGGGGTGTTCAGCAACGATTAAAGTTTGAGTAAAATCGGCCAAAGTATGAGCGAAATTTTAACTCGTCGAAGTTTGACAGGAAATGACGCCTTCGCCACCAGGTCACATGGTCTATCCAATATGGCTGGTTGGTTGCCTAGCAATGGTGTAATATAATTGTTTGTTCCTCTTCCCATGACGCATCTGTGTACCAAATTTGGTTTGACTAGGACAAAGTTTTTGCCTAGCGTCCCATTGATGACGACAGATTTTTGGCCTGTTGCCATGGCAACACAATGGGAGATGCCATGGGGTCATCATTGAGATTTTTGCTCGAGACCCTATCACGAATGTGTGTACCAAATTTGGTATGTCTACGACAAAGTAAAATTTTGCACTTCCATGTAGTCTCCCTAGGGGCGCTATAGTGTCCATTTCAGATTTTCTTATATCAATCTGTTCAGGGCCGGGGTGTCCACCAATGATTGAAGTTTGAGTGAAATCAGCCAAAGTATGCGTGAATTAACACTTGTCGAAGTTTGACAAGAAATGACGCATTTGCCACCAGGTCACATGGTCTATCCAATATGGCTGGTTGGTCGCCTAGCAACCGCTTAATATACTTTTTTGTTCCTATTCCCATGATGCATCTGTGTACCAAATTTGGTTTGGCTACGACAAAGTTTTTGCCTGGCGTCCCATTGGTGACAACAGATGTTTGGCCTGTTGCCATGGCAACACGATGGGACATGGCGTGTTGGCGTCATTGAGTTTTTTGATCAAGACCCCGTCACAAATGTGTGTACCAAATTTGGTATGTCTACGACAAAGTAAAATTTTGCACTTCCATGCAATCTCCCTAGGTGGCGCTATAGTGTCCATTTCAGATTTTCTCATATCAATCTGTTCAGGGCCGGGGTGTCCACCAACAATTAAAGTTTGAGTGAAATCGGCCAAAGTATGCGTGAATTATCGCTCATCGAATTTGATGGCGAGTCTCAAAAACGAACCTGAAATTTGTGGCGTTGTCACGGAAACACCGTTAACTCTTTTAGAACGCTTTTAACAACTTTTAATGTCCCACTTGTCTAGATGATACAGCACGATTCTGGTGAGTCTGGGTCAAAAACCCTAGGAGGAGTTCGTTAAAATACGAGGACAGGAAAATGCGCCCTCGGTGTCAGGTCACGTGCTCGGTCCAAAATGGCCGACTTCCTGTTGATCGCCTAGCAACCGCATAATATACTTTTTTGTTCCTATTCCCATGATGCATCTGTGTACCAAATTTGGTTTGGCTATGACAAAGTTTATGCCGGACGTCCCATTGGCGACGACAGATGTTTGGCCTGTTGCCATGGCAACACGATGGGACATGGTGTGTTGACGTCATTAAGTTTTTTGATCGATACCCCGTCACGAATATGTGTACCAAATTTGGTATGTCTATGACAAAGTAAAATTTTGCGCTTCCATGCAATCTCCCTAGGTGGCGCTATAGCACCTATTTCAGATTTTCTTATATCAATCTGTTCAGGGCCGGGGTGTCCACCAATGATTAAAGTTTGAGTGAAATCGGCCAAAGTATGCGCGAATTATCGCTCGTCGAAGTTTGATGGCGAGCCGCAAAAACGAACCCGAAATTTGTGGCGTTGTCACGGAAACACCGTTCACTCTTTTAGAACGCTTTTAACAACTTTTAATGTCCCACTTGTCTAGATGATACAGCACGATTCTGGTGAGTCTGGGTCAAAAACCCTAGGAGGAGTTCGTTAAAATACGAGGACAGGAAACTCCGCCTTCGGCGCCGGGTCACGTGCTCGTTCCAATATGGCCGACTTCCTGTTGGTCGCCTAGCAACGGCATAATATATTTTTTGGTTTGTAACGACATGACCTATCCACCACCCGAATTTCGTTTGTCTACGACAAAGTTCATTTTTCGGGTATAGCCATAGGCGCAATGTATTTTGATTTTCCAGGTGGCGCTGTCGAGCCATTTTTAAAGATTTTTAATACAGATTATTTGTAAATTCCTTTTTGGCATTCTTGAATTTTGTGCAAAATTTCGTGAGTTTTCGTCGGTGGGAAGTACCCGAAACCTGCAAAAATGGGGGAGAAAAATAATAATAATAAGAATAAATAATAATAATAATAAGAAAAACCAGAACAATAACAATATGGTGCCACCTATGGTGGCAATATATATATCAATGGAAAGGGCTCGCGTCCAGTAACGCACCCGTGGGGTCCATTGTCAATGACGAGCGCGTTGCGCTCGTCATTGACCTCATCGATTACTCACTTGCCCAATACATATTTTTGACGTTTACGATGGTTAACGATTACAATTATGCCGCTTTCGCGGCAATGGGCAGTGCCAGTCTGTGCTATTGGATCCTATGAGTGTCACTATAGTGTGGCATTGAGTGTTTGGAAAAGGGAGAGCGCTTCGCGCTCTGGTTTTGTGGGCACACATGACATCGTGCACTGCGTGCACGATGTCTTGTGTGCCCTCCATACTATTACTATTTTGCCTCCACGGACGGTGCCACCGTGCCAGGTCAGCGGGCACCAGTCGTTGACATGGGTGCTAGGTGCTTAAAAGGGAGAGCGCTTCGCGCTCTGCTGCGTGCGCAAAAACAAAGCGCTTCGCGCTTTGTTTTGCGCACGCTGGTGGGCCGAGAATGTTTTGGGGTGAACAATTACAATTTGGCCGCTATCGCGGCCACGGGCGATGCCACCGTGCCAAGTCAGCGGGCACCAGTCGTTGACATGAGTGCTAGGTGTTTAAAAAGGGGAGAGCGCTTCGCGCTCTGCTGCGTGCACAAAACAAAGCGCTTCGCGCTTTGTTTTGCGCACGCTGGTTCTGCAGTGCTTCGCACTGCAGAACAGTAACAAAAGGCCCTACGCTTTAGCGCTCGGGCCTAATAATAATAATAATAATAATAATAGAGTCTGACAGGGTTTAACAGGGTTTAACAGGGTCTAACAGAGTCTGACAGGGTCTAACAGAGTCTGACAGGGTCTGACAGGGCCTAACAGAGTCTAACAGGGTCTAACAAAGTCTGACGGGGTCTGACAGGGTCTGTTCTGACAGGGTTAGACCCTGTCAGAACAGACACATCAAAGACAGATCAAAGGTTGCTAGGTGCGTTGCTAGGCAATTGACAAATTCCTGCAACTTTGACCTGCTGGTGCCACTAGACGGTTGGGGCTGGGGGCCTATAAATTGCTGTGGGTAATGAGGAGACTGGCTGGAATGTGCATGCAAAATTTCACAACTTTTTACCAGACGGTTCTAGGGGTTGCCATAGACTCCCATTGAAGAAAATAATAAGAATCAGGAGACCAGAACATCAAAGGAAAGATCAAAGGGTTGCTAGGCAATGTCGCTAGGCAACGCAGAGCAAACACAATTTTTTTTTATCTTTTATTATTACAAGGTGCACAATAATACACACTTCAGGTACATAATAATACATATTTTAACACCGATGCAGTGGGCGATGCAGTGCCCAGGGAAGGTCCAGACGACAGGGTCCAGGGGGGACAGGATGTATGGAGTGGTGGGAGCCTCAACGCCGGCCACTGAGCGAGAAGGTCCAGTGTTCGAGTCCAGAACCGCGACAGGACATCGGGCGGCCAGATGGAGGAGGTCTCCATGCGCCTTACAACGTACCAGACAGTCACAGCCGTACCTGTCAGGGTGTGTTGCGTGCAACCTGGTGGTGAGGTGTACCAATAATATACGTGAGTCCAGATGGAGGTAGTGTCATGTGTTGGAAATTCAGTTTCCTGAATGCACAGTACGGCCCAGGTAGTGTCGTGGATCACACCCTGCATCCGGACTCTGCTCCTCAGACCACACGCGTTGAGTGAGACCAGGGAGAGCGTCATAAAGAAAAGACGAAGGGAAGGGACTTATGGAACACGACTCGGAGTCTCGGGGAGCCCCCGGAGCCTTTTAACGCGTCTTGTAACCTCATCAAGGTCCGCCTCAATATCGCCACTGCTGAAGAGCAAACACTATAGGGTGCCTAGCACCTTCGGTGCTTGGCCCCTAATAATAATAATAATAATAATAATAATAATAATAATAATAATAATAATAATAATAATAATAATAATAATAATGCATCAGTCTTCTACCGGGCTTTTCCAGATGCTCAAAGTAGCTTTACAGTTTTGCACATTATTTATTCACTTCATCCCCAGTGGTGGTAAGATACTCTTGTAGCCACAGCTGCCCTGAGGAAAACTGTAGGAAGCGAGGCTGCCAACCCGTGCCGTCAGGCCCTCCGACCACCCTCAACACAAGACTCACTGTCTTGTCTAAGGACAGAACAACAACGATATCAGATGCCCCGCTGTGGCACCTGATATTCCCAGCGGTCTCCCATCCAAGTACTAAACACAGCCTTGTTTAGCGTCTGAGATCTGACGAGATCAGACTTTGATAAAGAGTTTTGGTCACGGTTGTACAGTTGTATTTTGCATAATTTGGATTGTTTCATCAATCCATTAATCCAAAGTCGTCTTCTCTGAGCACTCAAAAACCTCTGTTTGCATTTTGTCCAGTTTGTTGCAAATATGAAATTCTAATCCCCAAAGTGACCAAAAGCATATTTAGGAATTACTGTAAAGCCACATGAATGCATAACATGTGTTCTTTCGAGGTACGTAACATTTCTACTGGAGGGACTTTCTCGAGAATTTTCCACAGTATAAATTAAGTCTATCAATCACGAGGGAGACAATCAGGTTACAGCATTACGTTACATTACAAATCAGATCTGTGGAGAGTCGCCTCTATTCACAAAAGGATTTGCTGTATTTTTTAGCAATAGAAACACCTGTAATGAATAAATGCTATGTACAGTATATGTTTAATGTCATACCATGGAACATTCCAGGCAAAGCAATGACATCTCCATGGAGACAAACAGGTAGCAGACCCTCCAGTTGCAGCTCACCTTTAAGTATGGCACAGTGAGAAAAATCTGAATTCCTTGACTACTAATACTTAAGTCTTTGTATCATTTTCATTCTGGCTATTATAGAATACTTAACACCTACTAACTGCCTGAAGTGATTTGTTGAACTCTCCTCCGGTGCCCAGGAAAACGTCACCTGTAGATGTTTGTAATTGACCAAAAAAAAAACACCTGGTACAATGTGTACTTTCTAAAAATAAACCAGTGAAAGCAGTTCCGTTTCCACCACCCAGTAGAGCATTTGTAAGAAGCACTTCAGGCATCTGTGTTCTTTTCATCCTGCACCTGTCAAATGTGCACCTGACAAAAATCACATACTCCCCTCTAAAGATCTGTGTGAGTCGACGCAGACACGTTCCTAGATATCAAGCATTTACCATTGGAGTTTTGTTCACACAGTCTGAGCTGGTTGGCAGGCCATGGAGAATTGAATTTACCATCTTGATTTATGAGCCAATATCTGAGAACTCTGGCACAGTTTTTTTTCATTCACACATCTGCAGATTTTTCCTGTCTGGTAGAGAAGTGTGCGGTGTTTAGCTTATGTTGTTGTATATGTTTGTCGTGTTGTGCGTCTGATCAAAGCAAATGACCGAATGCTGCTGAGGTGTTACAGCTGAGCCAGTGTAATGACAGATATGGCATGTGGGCTGTTGAAACTGCCGGTATTAACTGTCAAAACAAGACAACTCCGACCCTGTGCTAGCCATGTCTGTCAGTGAGAAATTGTATTATAAGGGAGAGCGTGTCTAAGGTAACACAGGGTTTAAAATCTATAAAAGCGGTGAAGATTAAAGGCTGAATCTAAAAGCCTTTAAGAACAAGATAGTGAATGGATTTGATAGTACATGTTATACGCTAAGTTATCAAGTAGTAATAATTAACTAACTAAGTAACTAAATAATAGTGTTTGGAAAGTAGTTACCAAAACTTTACTCTCAGTGCTGTTTAAAGGGCCTATATTATGATGTTTCTGATCTACTGTATGTTATAATGTTGTTTTCCTCATTAAAAAATATACCCAGAGTTGTGTTTTGTCTCATTCACACACAAACCCTGCATATTTAGGCCATGTTTTTCTCTCAAACTGAAAACATTCCACCTCATTCCACCTTGTGATGTCATGTGGTAATAAAGGAAATGCTCCACTGTGTTTTTAAACTCCATACACCTTTGCTAGAATTATTTGGATGATTTTAATCCTGGAATTGCTAGTCTCTACTGAACTAAAAGTGAAAGGTAGCTGTTAACTTGAAAACTACTGTGTCCTGACATCACAAGGAAGAACAGAGCATTTTGAGCTTTGGAGATGTTTACTTAAAGGTCCCATGGCATGAAATTTTCACTTTCTGAGGTTTTTGAACGTTAATGTGAGCTCCCCTACCCTGTTTAGCCCCACCCCCCCCCCCATGGCTAAAAGTTGCGAAATGTCTAAACTGAGCATTTGCGGTCCTTTTCTGCATTACACAAAACCAGTGTTGAAACGGGCGAGTTCGGACAAGGCACCTTTTTGACGTCAGATCGGCAAATGCAGCTCCAGCCCCTCCCTCTGTCTCCGCTCAGCGTCCCTGTATATCCCGCCTATAGAGTTTGGACTGTGAATGCGCTACAATGCGAAATGCGTTTTTTTTATTTGCCTGGAGGCACGTCCGAGTGTTTCTAGGCTCGCAAGTCCCTTACCCGACCCTCTGGACCTCTGAAATACCAGTGGTTTAATTTTATTTTCTGTGTAAATATGCTTTTTTTCATTGCAAAGTCTCCCATCTGTCTTTCTGTGTTAAACACGGAAGCGAGCAGACAGCGGTGCAGAGCTCCTTAGCCAATCTCTCTGTCCTTCTCATTTGCATTGAAGCAGCAACACCCACAATAAAGCATTTTAGACACATATCTAGCCTCATGAAGACTGTCAGTCATATCTCATGCAGTGAGTGTTGATTTTGAAGAAGGATTCATTTACAGTATTAGGGAACCATTAAGGAGCCATATAAAAGCATCAAGAAGTACCATGTCATGGGATCTTTAATAGTAAAGGGTTACTAAAACATGTGTGAATGAAGTCAAACTCAACTCCAGGTAGGTTTTGGAGGAGGTAACAATATTCTAACATGGCTTAATGCTCACAAGAGTCCATTTTGCGCAATATAGGACATAATTAAGTAGTAACCAATACCTTACTCTTAGTGTCATTTAATGTTTATCCCACAATACAATACACAATACATAAAAAAAAAGCATATGTTGAAGTCATACACTATGCATGAATATAGTGTAATACAATACAATACAAGTAATACAATCCATAACTCATATGAATTACACTTTCAATATTTCAGTAATACTTAAGTTAAAGATCCCATGACATGGTACTTCTTGATGTTTTTATATGGCTCCTTAATGGTTCCCTAATACTGTAAATGAATCCTTCTTCAAAATCAACACTAAGTGCAAGAGAAACAGAGATAAGCTGAGAAAGAGTAATTTTTCTCACTCTGAACACTATAATGGGCGTTGTTGCTTGAATGAAAATGAGGAGAAAAGAGCTGGCCAATAGTAGAGGGTGGGGGCGTGGCCAAACTCTCCCTCTCGCTCTGAGCCCTCAGCTGATCCATTTCCTTGTTTTTGCACGGGGGGAGAGATTTGAAGCGTTCCATTGAAAAATAAACACATTTCCACATAAAATAAAATTAAACCACTGCTGTTCAAAGGTCCAGAGGCTCAGATAAAGGACTTCCGAGCCTAGAAACACTCGGACGTGCCTCCAGGCAAATAAAAAAACGCATTTCGCATTGCCTAGCGCATTCACAGTCCAAACTCTCTGGGTGTGATTTACAGAGACGCTGAGTACAGACAGACGGGGGTGGAACTGCATTTGCATTTCTTTTTTCGATCTGACGTCAATAAGGTGCCTTGTTCAAAATCGCCCGTTTGAGCTCCGATTTTTTGTAATGCAGAAAAGGATCGCAAATGCTCAGTTTAGACATTTCACAACTTTTAACCATGGGGGGGGGGGGGGCTAAACAGGGTAGGGGAGCTCACATTAACGTTCAAAAACCTCAGAAAGTGAAAATTTCATGCCATGGGACCTTTAAGCACTCCTATTTTTTGTCAATACTATATATGTCTAAATGCCCTGTAACCAGTTGGTTTATGGTTCAAATCCAATTTATGCTGACTTGTGCACTGATTAATATTACTGCAGAAAGATAACATTGGTACTAATAAGAACCAGGATAATGGGAACATGAACTGATACCCACAGGAAATCACAAAATACCTACCACTTCACTATGAAAATTAACATGCTTGAGTAAGATTACAGCTATTTCATTGTAAGCCATGGATTAAGAGAATAAAGTGTAATAAGATAGTATTAAAGCTTTGATTTTGAAACCCCCCAATGTGAAGAGCTCGGGGATATTCTGAAGGAGAGTGGAGAGAATATAAGTTTTTATTGATGTATCTGAATGATTAAAACAGCACATTTCAGTGTTCATTGTCCAGACTTTTAGAGCCCACTGAGTTTTCAATTACAACTGCTATGACCATACAACGATTCGATTGGACCCCTACTCCCGGTCACTCCAGCTGCCATGTTCTCAGTATGCAAATAGCAATATGTTCTCTTACATGTTATCCTCTCCTATTGATCATTCAAACAGAAGCAGCTAAAGCTATAAAGGCAATGTTATACTTATAATGTATCCACCATTATGTAGTATTTTATATAGTCAAAGTTAATTAAAGAACGTAAAAGTCCGGTATTATTGTCAATCCTCCAAAGAGGCTCGGAATGTCTGTTGTATTGCTACAGTTTAAAGCCTCCACAGTCACAAAACTAAAGATGTAATGTAAACTGTGCATTTCAATGAGTACTGGCATTAGCTTTGCAGTAAAGCGTGTTAGAAAAACCTTTAGTCAATCGAAAATCATGATTAAGCAGGTCACAGTTTAATCATACAAAAACAAATCTGGACAATGAAGTTTCAATCTAGTCTGTATACTCGGAAATAGTACTAGTATTACTCAGAAAGTAAGTAGGGATAAGTAGCAAGTACATGGTGCCCATAATCGTCTTTTTTCTGACAATAATCATAATACTAAAATTTGATATTGTGACATCATCACAACTACCAATAGCATATTTGCTTTCTTTACAAGCATGCCAGTTTTCAAATATGCTTCCTTCCTTCTTTCCTTGTTTGTCTTTCTGTTAGGTCTATTTAGTTTTAGCAGGTTCAACCAACAAGTCAAAAGCAACCAGTCCTCACTGCCCAACTCTAGGATGGTACAGAGAAGTTTTATGCTGTGGAAAGAAAGAAGCTCTAGTGTGACCTGGGTTCACAGGGATTTCAGCTCATCTTAACTATGTGGCATTCTTGAAACAACATCTGTTTGAATTAACTAGGGCATTCAGTAGTAGTAGTTTCAAAGTAATTTCACTGTAGTTAGCGCCTCCCTTCGGGTGGATATAAGGCAGCGTCCACCAGTGTCTGACCAGAACTGAAGAAGCAGCTTGGATGAACTGCGAAACGTATTTGACCAAATAAACTTTTGTCCAGCTGACAAATTGAATTTCTCCTTTTGCCATAGGACATTCAGTGCATTGTCATTGTTACAAAGTGCATGGCTAATACAAAGAAATAAATAAAGTGACAATATTATGAAGGGCTCTTCAAGACATTATTCATTCTGGTCCTCTCACATACATATATTCTCCTCTCACATACATACATTCTCCTCTCACATACATACATTCTCCTCTCACATACATACATACATTCTCCTCTCACATACATACATACATTCTCCTCTCACATACATACATGCATTCTCCTCTCACATACATACATTCTCCTCTCACATACATATGTTCTCACTCTCACATACATATATTCTCCTCTCACATACATACATTCTCCTCTCACATACATACATTCTCCTCTCACATACATATGTTCTCACTCTCACATACATACATTCTCCTCTCACATACATATGTTCTCACTCTCACATACATATATTCTCACTCTCACATACATACATTCTCCTCTCACATACATACATACATTCTCCTCTCACATACATACATACATTCTCCTCTCACATACATACATTCTCCTCTCACATACATATGTTCTCACTCTCACATACATATATTCTCACTCTCACATACATACATTCTCCTCTCACATACATACATACATTCTCCTCTCACATACATATGTTCTCACTCTCACATACATACATTCTCCTCTCACATACATA
The DNA here is from genome assembly GCA_036785185.1 of Paratrypauchen microcephalus. Classification (NCBI taxonomy): domain Eukaryota; kingdom Metazoa; phylum Chordata; class Actinopteri; order Gobiiformes; family Gobiidae; genus Paratrypauchen; species Paratrypauchen microcephalus. Next base: position 6,840,793 of record JAVJIX010000010.1, read on the forward strand.
TGTTCTCACTCTCACATACATATATTCTCACTCTCACATACATACATTCTCCTCTCACATACATACATACATTCTCCTCTCACATACATATGTTCTCACTCTCACATACATACATTCTCCTCTCACATACATATGTTCTCACTCTCACATACATACATTCTCCTCTCACATACATATGTTCTCACTCTCACATACATATATTCTCACTCTCACATACATACATTCTCCTCTCACATACATACATACATTCTCCTCACACATACATATGTTCTCACTCTCACATACATACATTCTCCTCTCACATACATATATTCTCACTCGCACATACAAATATTCTCACTCGCACATACATATATTCTCACTCTCACATACATATTTTCTCACTTGCACATACATATATTCTCACTCGCACATACATATTTTCTCACTTGCACATACATATATTCTCACTCACACATACATATATTCTCACTCGCACATACATATATTCTCACTCGCACATACATATATTCTCAGCGTAAGAATATATGTATGTGCGAGGAGAATATATGTATGTGCGAGGAGAATGTATGTATGTGAGAGTGAGAATATATATATGTGAGAGGACCAGAATGAATAATGTCTTGAACGGCCCCTCATACAATATTTCTGTCACTTTTGTTGCTGTGATAACCACAACCATAATGTCTCCACATGTATAGATCTCAAATATAATATATTTATCACAATATATCATAATCACACCACCATGTGTAACCAATTTACACATTCACACCATTTAAGTGCTAGGTAATTCCAGTTTATCACACAGACACAATGTAGGCCGTGTTTGTGTCACCCTCTGCACACGTGAGGCCGGCCCACGTGAGCCCCATCTCCTCATTAAGCTAATTCAAGGCTTTGCACGGTGGCCATCGTTAAAATCTGGCAGATTAAGAACACTACATCGCACAAAGGGGTAATGGCTGGTGAATCTACTTTGTGGTGCTTACCTGCTGTGTCGTGCCAACATCTTAATAAGGCAGGCCTATGCACGGCTGATATGGTTAGTGAAAGGTGCCAGTACCCATAAGCCACCTGTTTAGGCCAAAAGGTGGCTCTGTGTGAATAGGAAATCTGCCTTCTGTTTACTCCCTGGCACTCATAATAGGGCGCGCTCTGTATTTGGATGATATGTAGAAAGAAACAGCTTCAAGTGTTTTCATAAAACTGTCATCTCATTTTTTTTTTTTTTTTTTTTTGCATATGATTAAAACATGATAATAAGATAAAAAGTAATGGCTGTTGTCACTGCCAGTTGCTTTATTTGTGTCCTTGCTATACATATCCAATGCTTCTGTTTAAAGTATGATTTTCAAATGTTTAAAAACACAGTAGTTTCTGGCATCAGGCTCAGGCTCTGCCCAGCCACACAGGGAGCAGATTAAATTTTCCTATATTATGCAACATTGTTACCTCATCAAAAACATACCTGGAGTGTTTTTGATGAAGAAACAACATTATAACATAGATCAAAAAATAGAGTAATAGGGGCCCATTAAAAGGCAAGATGGAGAACAGTCCCCAAAATAAGATGATTGTGGTTAACAACAACATATTTCCATCAAAGAGAAGTCAGAGATACAGCTGAAGTGGTATTCTGTTGCTATAATATTACACTTTTATTATAACTGAAAAAAAAATGCAAAAATTACAAATATAATACATATTTCGGTGACACTTTAATTTAATTTAGGGACCACATATTAATCTCTAACTAAGTGGTAATTTCTATGCTATTTACTACTATCAAACACTTATTAATGCTTATTGATATTTATACTTATTTTAGTGTATGTGCAAAAAGATCTATTGAAATCCCCACTACCTTAATGAGAAGAAAAGCCTTAAAGGAAAATTAATGTTTTTTTACAATCTGAGCCTTCTTTCGGCAATAAAACAATAGTTTTACTCACCCATAGCATTTTGGTGTCAATTGGAGCAGTATCGCAGAACTTATGTTGAGCCGTTCTGTTCTACTAATGATCCCGTATCCGTTAGCATGAGTGCTCGGGGCACTGATTTGCGGTGTCCAAATAACACAAACTTTAGCACTTTTCAAATCACAGAAGATCGCTGTGTCAGGGTAGACTTTTAGTAGATTCCAAAACGGCCTGAAACCCGATATCGCAACAGAAAAGTAAAGTTCAGAGCGGTGTTAGCTTCTTTCGGACTAGCGGTGTTTACAAAACAGCTGAGTTCACGCATGCGCACTGTCCTCTCTGATGACATCATCAAATGAAACTATAGCTGGATATCGGGTTTCAGGCCGTTTTGGAATCCACTAAAAGTCTACCCTGACACAGCGATCTTCTGTGATTTGAAAAGTGCTAAAGTTTGTGTTATTTGGACACCGCAAAGTAATGCCCTGAGCATATGATACGAGCACCATGTTAACGGATACGGGATCATTAGTAGAACAGAACGGCTCCAACATAACTTCTGTGATACCACTCCAATTGACACCAAACTGCTATGGGTGAGTAAAACTACTTGTTTTATTGCCGAAAGAAGGCTCAGATTGTAAAAAAAAACATTACTTTTCCTTTAAATGTGCACTGTGTAACTTTTCTCGTGGAGGGTCTGTCACCTGCTTGTCCTCATCGAAATGTTATTGCTTCATCTAGAATGTTCCTCATGTTCCCTAAAGTAAAGTGTTACCCTGATTTTGTGTACTTATTCAGTCCTGTAAAATTTGTTTCACTTAGTTTATTTTATTGACTTACTGCAAGAAATGAAACTGAAAATGAAATGGCATTGTAATGCAATGGCAAGTAAACAAGTCCAGGGTAAGTTTCAGGGTATAACTCCTGCCGTAGCTCCTCTCTCCAAGGGCAGTATAAATTCTTGATCTTAAGACCTTCAGACTGATCATGGCAGGCGAATTGTCTTTGAAAAATATTGTCCAGATGAAACCTCTTCTGCCAAGGACAATGATTAGAAAATTCTTCTTGTCAAAGTATTCCAGCTGTGTATTTCAGTTTTATGTATGTGAGATAAACAGCCATGATTGAGTTCCAGAAATCAATAAGGATGACCAGAATCATAATTGTTTGTAGACATAAATAAATGACTTCTGAGTTCTATTGTGAGTATTGCTTTTTGTTTCATTTACAGGTAATTATCGATCCATCTCATATCTCTGTATACCCTTGTTGTTGTTGCATTTGATAGCTGAGTTCACAGTGTGCGTTTGAAGGTGAGTAGCCACCCTGTCTTATCTTTGTCTGGTATTTTCACTTGACTCTTCCCTGAGGCAGCCCAAAGTGCCCCGGTCTTGGCAGTCAAAAAAGCAATTTGTTAAAGGGCTGCGGAGTGCTCTTGTCTAATGTTTCATTAAATTCTCCCTATTCATACTCGCCTGCAGACAGTGGTAAAGCCTCTTATGGCCAGCCTGGGATTTGCAAGTGGCCCTGGGTCAGTGGAAATCTGATATTTCTCCTTCCCTGGACTGGAAGATGGTGGATGCTGTAGAGGTCAGGTCTGTGTTTGTATCTCCCATATGACACTGTGTCCTCACAGATGTCCAGTCATAGGCCGCACACAAAATTAGGAGGCTGTTTGTTTATGGTGGAGCAGTGGGATTTTAGGCTAAGTTCAGACTGCAGCCTGAAGTGACCCAAATATGATTTTTTTTGTGTGTCTATGTCAGTGTTTTCCAACATTTTTGTCTTGTGTACCCCCTGAGCCTTTTTGTCATACCTCGAGTACCCCCTCGCTCATACGTGTTGATAATTCTCCAAAAGTATATAAGTATACGGGTTAACTTGGGCTAACCAATTAACACAGTGGGGTTTTAAGGTTGAAACCAATGCCAAACTGTACCCATTATAATAAAACATCTGTAAGTGAACATAATAATTAAATTACTTAAATAACCCCCCATATGGTATGATTTCATTGACTAGCGCCACTATGCACTATTTATTGCACGACCAGGAAATGCCCCGGTTTGGTCCCTGACCCAGAGAGCAGCGCGGAGACAGCGGACGGTAAAGAGAGCGTGTGAACCCGTAGGCGCCGAGTGTGCACCCTCGAACGCACTGGGGGAGGAACAGAGTCCAGGTAGTGGGGAAACAGTTTGTGAGCACTCCTGCGGGGTAACAGTTTGTATCGGAGCCTGGCTCCGCAAACCAGGGGGCGAGCGCCAGAGAGAGAGAGAGAGAGAGATGCCAGTCAGGGAATGACGGGGCAGCTACGGGCTCCGTCACAATAAAAGTTATATTCTCGCAGAGATTAAAACTACTGATCACTGTGACTGTCACATGTTTCTTAATATTTGAGACAGACTTCTTCACGAAATGGAAGCACACATAGGCTAAACTCCCCCTGCGCCTGGCAGCGACACTGCCGCGTACCCCCTGCAGTGTGCTGCCCTAGGGGTACGCGTACCCCTGGTTGGGAAACACTGCTCTATGCCACCTGTTTTTTTTCAAATGCGACCCAGGCCACTTGGATATGTGGTCCTAAAACCGATACATATCCGATCTTTTGACGTGCAACTTCAGTCTGAACGATCAGGTCCCCGACCTACACGTCATCAACAAGTGAGAGTGGTACAAGTAGGCGCTCACAAATGTACACAAACGTTCTTCTCATCATACGAAAATTGTGTATGAAGTCCATGTCAGTGAAGCAGCAAAGCCCATAACAATCCCACCACTCTCAGCACCAACACGTTTCTATGGACGTTGCTGCTGCTGCCCCACAAAACACCAAGGCCAAAAATCTTGTCCTTCTCAATCTCTTCCTTAAAACAAATAAGTTGTACATGTTCTGGCTCTGATACAAAAGCAAGTTTAAAATGGTGACAATATAGGGTTTAAAGTGTCACCTTAAACGAGTGTTTCTAGAATGTTTCAGATTTCATGTAAACCAAACCTACTGGGTTGTATACAGAACTATTGTGTGTGCATTAATATGGGTAAGATTCAGATGCTTTTTCTTTTCTTTTAATATATTAGCACAGTGATCTTGGCATCATATTTTAGAATCAATAATCTCGTGCCCTTAAGTTTTGCATTTAATAACTTTTTTTTTTTTAAGCAACAAAGTATTAGCTGCAAGAGCCAACAGCCTGACCTCCAACAGAATAATGCTAATATATGCATTTAAATCATTTTTAAAAGCATACATTTTGTGCTACAATAAGCTTCCATTAAACCAAGGGCACTTTGTTATCCCTGAAGATAAAGTAAAAACTCTTCCAACTATGTTTGAAGAAAGAAAACACAAGTTTAGAAAGTTTAATTATTAGTTCTTGTCATTGCGTTGCCTGGAATGTTCCCTAGTGTAGCATTAAACTCCTCATTTATTTGATTACAGGTTTTTGTTAAACCTTTTTTTTTTTTTTTTCCCATTGCTTTCGCACATTTCTCTATAAACACACACAATCCTAATTAGAATTTTAGTTCACACTTTACACAGATGAAACTGGGTCTGGAAAAGCAATATTGTATTTTGTATAAACTATAATTTAAAAATAAATGTGACCCTGAGAACTGTGCGAACTGATGAAAAATGTTCCAAATGATGAGTGCACCTGAGCCCCTGTTGATGATCAAACTAAACCAAAGAAATGTATATTATTAAACCAGAAAATGTGCTAAATGTGCTTGTTTCCATGGAGACAAGCAAGTAGCAAAGTTTCCACTAGAAAAGTCACATAGTGCACCTTTAAGCCTTATTGGAAGTTTACCAATTCAACTAAAAATAAACCATGTCACTACTGCAAATGTTACTATGGTGCCTTCTCAACTGCATTGTCCTTCAGTATAATTACACCGAGAGTTCCTCCATTGCTCTGTGCACATGCAAGGCTGTCACCCCCGATCAGCTTATTTACACTGATGTGATGGGCCTAATGCACTGTCTCCATCACACTGTAAATTATTCCACACGGCACACCCACGCCATCCACTGCGTCGCTTACTTCACACGCCTTTCTAAACATTTAAATATGAGTACTTCTGCCTATATGTTGCCTATATGTCCTTCCTTCAACACATACGCTAATCAAATCATCTCAAGCACTTCCTCTGAGCAGCTCTAGGTAGTGTTTTCCCTATACTGGCAAAAAGCTACTACTGCAAGTATACAATTAATAATTTAGTCTTTATAATAAATAGAACTTAGTTAGCCTTAATAAAGCATAAACAATAACTTATCTTTGTGTTTGGGTTAGGGCATTACGCCAGCAGCTACTAAAACAGAATACTGTATGCTTTTTAACTATGTTTAACTATGTTTAACTATGTATGTTAACTGTGTTAGCAGTAATTCTCCTGTGTGAGTTTTAAAAGTAGTAGATAAACAATTAGAAGTGAGGATTGACAAAAACTATTTACAAACAAAGTAACCTTGTGGACATTGGACGGATTGACAAATTGATCCGCAAAGCTGGTCACGTGATTGGCTGTGAGCTGGAGACATTTGTCACAATGATGGACAGGAGGACACTGGACAAACTGCTCTCCATCATGGACAGTCCTGCTCACCCACTGCACCAGACCATAGAGGGACAGAGGAGATCATTCTCCTACATACCATACCATACTCCATTCAACTGTAAATGGTCACGTCTTTATATAGCGCTTTTCCACCTTCAAGGCACCCAAAAGCGCTTTACAACAAGGAACCACTCACCCACCAGTGTACGCCAGTGTACGCAGACACTGGGGGCGAGGTGGGTTAAGGACACAATGTGGTATTAACCCACCTCGCAATGTGGCATTGTGTCCTTGGGCACGTTCATCTGTGGGAGCTGGAATCGTACCATCTAATCCAGGGGTCGGCAACCCGCGGCTCCGGAGCTGCATGCGGCTCATTGATCCCTCTGATGCGGCTCAGTACAGTGGTCCCTCGTTTATCATGGGGGTTACGTTGTAGAAATACGATAGGCGAAATCCGTGAAGTAGTCAGTTTTATATTGCGTGTATAAATATGCGTGTATTTCACAGTTCCTCTGACCGAGGCGCCTGGCGCCGCTGCGCTGTTGCGGGTTTTGTTGGGGAGAAAACTTGCAAACATACAGCACTTCAGAGCAGTGACGGACTGGGATCATCGGCCCTGGCAATTTACACCTACAAGCGGCCCCGTAGTCTGTGGAACGGGGGGGAGAGGTTCTACAGCTCTGCACCGAACACAGAACTGTAGTGAGAACGCATCCGTGCGCTCTCAGGACTGGTGTGCGCGCGGTCAAATCCGTAATAGAGCACGGCCTCGGCCCTTCTGGCATGTGCTCAAATGCCAGACCGCTCAGTCCGTCACTGCTTCAGAGTCACACTGCTCGTGATCAAACATTTAAATAAATTTGGCAAACTGACCGCATTCTGTACAGCAGACACGGAGGAGAATGACTGACAAAGACAAAGGTCTACAGTCCTTTAGCCAATCAGGATGCAGAACACAATACGTGTTGATACACTATAAAAAAAATCAGCGAAACAGCGAGGGACCACTGTATTTAATTAAAATGTATTTTATTTTAGTTCGTTCATATTCAAAATGTAATTCTATGTCACAAAGGTTAAAAAAAAGCCATTATATGCAGTGTTATTTCATTTTAAATTTCAAAAGGGTTTTGCAGCTCCCAGTGTTTTCTTTACTGTCTGAAACGGGTCCAAATGGCTCTTTGAGTGGTAAAGGTTGCCGACCCCTGATCTAACCGCTTAACCACTGATGTCAAGAGCGAGATTTGAACTGCCAACCTTTGGATCAGTGAACAAACGCTCTACCAATGGAGCTACTGCTGCCCTCTGTACAACAACTCACCCTAAATGTAACAGATAATACTCCTTACAACTGTATATAGATGTATATAGCCTTATTTGATATTGTATTTTATATTGTATTACTTATTTTACAATTTTTATTCTGATTTGTACATATACATTTTCTTTTCTTTTTTTTATAATTATGTCTTATCTGACACTGGTCTATTGCTCTTTTTTTTGCTATTCCATCTATTTTTTGATACCCTGTGTTATATATTATATCATTATATTTGATGAGTGAGCTACTGTACCCAAACAATTTCCCTTGTGGATCAATAAAGTAACTTTTCTGTTGGTGGGTCGGCCACCTGCCTGTATTCATGGAGATACTACTGCTTTGCCTTGATTATTTCACAGTATGAAAATGGAGACAGGTTAATGGTCGGATCTGTGGAGAAGCAAGCCGCTGCATGTTAAGAATTCATGTTTTAGAGGTTTTTTTTAGCTGTAATTAAACAAATGCAGCGTGATATGTTTAATACCATACTGTGGAAGATTCCAGGTAAAGTAATAACATCACCGGAGAGACAGGCAGGTAGGTCCCTCCACCAAGTTACAAAATGTACCTTTAAAGCTGATTGACAAGGAGCAGATGGATGCTTTTGGACCAGTGAGTACTTTGGCTAAAAATTCACATTCAATAAAAAAAAAAAATTGGAAAAATAGAAAAGCTGCTTGGTTTTGCATAAAAAAGGAAACAGGTTGTTAAAATTGTTTTTTCACCTTCCATCTTTATTATTATTATTATTATTATTATTATTATTATTATTATTATTATCATTATTATTATTATTAATTTTATTATTATTATTATTATTATTATTATTATTATTATTATTATTATTATTATTATTATTATTATTATTATTAATTATATTTTATTATTATTTTTTTTTCAAACAAGCTATTACCCTTGGGAAACAATTATCACATTAATATTTGAAAGTGTTCCGCTGCAGCACATTTTGATATTTTCACTAAACTTTTATCTCTTCTCTCTTTCTCCTCACCATCCTCTTGTGGTTTGTCTGTTTTGCCCTTTTGCCTGGTTACTTTGAAGAGCTGGACTTGCCCTTCAAATGGCACTCCTCCTGCTCACTGCACTGTGCTATCAGCTGACCTTTCCCTGTGTGTGCTGGACAAACCACCGTGGACATGCACCCCAAGTTCTGCTACAGATTTTACTGACCCTACAGTATATAAGACTCTACGACATCTTATTTGGGAAATGTAGAAGCATTTACTATGTTGGAATGAGAACATGTGTCTTATATTTTGAGTTATACTGAATCCAGGAATGCAAGATTAAAGTTATTACACAAAATTGACTCTTGTGAGCTTTATATTTACGGTATAATGTTGTTACCTCATCATAAACATACCTGGAGTTGTGTTTTGTTTCATTCACACATGTTCAAGTAACTATTAATGATTAGCCTGTTTCCATCTCCAAAGCACAAAATGCTCCGCTCCACGTTGAAGTTAACAGTTACCTTTTACTTCTTGCTTAGTAGAGACTGGCAATTCCAGATCTGAAATTATCCAAATTATTCTAGTGAAGGTGTATGGAGTTTAAAAACACAATGGAGCATTCTCTCTATTAACACATGACATGACAAGGTGGAACAGTGTCTTCCATTTGAGAGAATAACTCAGACTAAATAAGCAGGATTTGTGTGTTAAACGTGTGAATGGAACAAAACACAACTCCAAGTGTGTTTGAGATGAGAAAACAACATTATAACAACACAAAATAGTGTCATATGTTCACGTTTAGATTCTCTTAAAGGGCCCGTATTCTACTATGGGTGGAAAGTAATTACAAATACTCAAGCTACTGTAATTGAGTAGATGTGTTTGGTTAAATGTACTTTGAGAACATTTTTAACCTTTAACCTTTCTAAATCTAATCTTTCCACCAATGCATTTAGTAGATATAAGTGCAATATGTTTAGAACAGCATTTACGCAACCAACATCTTTGATTCACTTTGACCACTCCATGAATGCTTATCACATTTACTCCTTTCAGACACAAATAGCACCATGGAGACATGCTCGGCATGAGTCTTCCTCTCAGCTCTCGCTCACTCAAGTGTGAGTTTATTTGGCAAACCATAAATACACCTCCTACACAAACAGCATCTGCTGCTACATTTTCTACTGCCACACTGTCAACCCAAACCCTACAAACTCCTATTCAGCCTATATGACTTCTACAGACTCATGGAGAGCTCTTTAATCCATTAAGAAGTCAAAACAGACTTGTAATTTGTAGGCCTATAGTCGAATACACTGGTGTACTTTTTCTTGGTCAGTATTATTATTAGTAGTATTTATTAAAGGATAATTTCACTGGTAGAATATTCATATGTTTCAGCTCCCTGTCATATACAACATGCTTAGGACTTTTTCTCACTTTATGTCACTATGGCAACAGTCCTAAACCAAAGAGTGGTGTATATCATTCAAGCAAATTTCTTATGCATGCAATAATTTTGTAAAAGGGCCATGAACAGTATTTTATAATTAATATAAGAGTTTTAATGTTAATAACCTTCAACTCCAACTCCCTTTAGTACAGGTGCAAAATCCATCATGTTCAACCTTCAAAAAAATAACAAAAAAACAATTTCAGTATTTCATTAACTAGCCATAACAAATGAAAAAGCTGTCTGTCTGTCTTAAATGTTAATTACAGCATGTATGCATCCACTTTTTCACAGATTTCACACAAAATAGACTGGGGAGGGGAGAGAGAGGGAACATAAACACAACGTTCTATAGCACCTTTAGCAGTGTTAGAGTAAGCCTGATTGTAATTTGCAGTTAGCCATATGCTGAATCTTCTCATGTAACTCTATGCACACTCCACACAATGACACATGGAGCAGCGGAGCGTCTAGTGCTAAACTCATTACAGCTGGCCTCCTCTGCCTCTGCGGAAATAGATCTCCCATAATTGTCCTATTATTCATTCTAACACGTGATTGGACGCTTCCCAATTCTGCCATGTGATAACCTTGGCACTTGAGTGTAAATACATGTGACCTTTCTTTCAAAGATTTAATAGCCAGCTGTATTAACGCTCGGTCACATGATGAGGGATGCAGCTCGACTTGATTCTAGCGGTCATACATCTGGTTTAACAATATGTAGTAGCTCAAAGTTATGGAAAATAGTTTTTAAATGAGCAGGCTCCCTTGTGCTTTGAATGGGCCTGTGCAGAGTCGACTTAATGGAAATCCCTGGCAGAATCTTTTATGCTCACCGGTTTTACACCCAAATGATGCCTTCCTCTTGCAGTTGGTGGAGCATGGGGCTTGCTGGAGTGTATCATGGTAATTTGGGTTTATAGCGTCCCCAGAGCTCTGATACTGCTCTAAATGAGGAGTAGTTCTGGTCCGGGACAGTCTCCTATAGTCTGCAGTCCTGGCTTTGATTCTGATGGAGCTGTGATGGCTAATGTTACTCGTGTCATTTTCTCAAATACTTTCTGATTGCACGTCAGAAAGAAATGTAAAAATGTTAAAAGTGATAAAAGTTTGTTTTATTTGGACTGCCAGAGTGTTGTGCTGGATTTGTTTCTGAATATCATTAGCCTTCAAGAATAATTGTCTTAAGTCGTTTTTCTAAATTTTGGGGGAAAAACAAGAAAACAAAAACTTTTCTTTCTTTTCCCACGCACATCAATCCTTGCAAAAAGTTAATTTATTATGTATGTGCAACATTTTGGCTGTCTTAAACACACAAAAAAACAACAAACTACTAGTTGCCAGTGATTGTGAATTTTACACTCATTCATTTATTTCATGTATTTTCCCCCACATTAAGTTTTAGTTTCGTAAATATTGGGAGAAACATATATATTATTTTATATTATATTTGTATATATACAGCTCGGGAAAATTATCAGTTTTTCTGATTTTACTACTTATAGGTATGTGTTTGGGCAAAAGGAACATTTTTGTTTCAGTCTTTAAACTACTGACAACATTTCCCCTAAATTCTAAATAAAATATGATCATTTAGAGCATTTATTTGCAGAAAATGACAAATGGTCAAAATAACAAAAAAGATACATATATTTTCAGACCTCAAACAATGCAAAGAAACAAGATCAAGTTCATTTTAAAACAACATAATACTAATGTTTACACTTAAGAAGAGTTCAGAAATCGATATTTGGCGCAATAACCCTTATTTTTAATCACAGCTTTCATGCTCTCCACAAGTCTTTCACATTGTTCTTGGGTGACTTTATTCCACTTCTGGTGCAAGAACTGAAGTAGCTCAGCTTTGTGTTTGTGTAGGAATTCAACAGACGCTGGAATGGAATGGCTGTAAGACATGTAGAGATGCTGATTTCAGAAAAAAATGCAGTGGATTATTTTATATTATGTTATTTGATATTATATTTATATTGTAGAATCCTTTGTTAACACAGTCTAATATATTGTATTATTGAAAACCTGTATTATGATGCAAATTATATACAAATAAAAAGAAAGAATTACGTTTTACTCCAAAGAAAGGTGGTTGTTCAGAGTCGGCGCACAGAGCACTTAGGTTTGTCTCTCCTTGAGGCTGTGATAATGCTGCTTACTGCTCTGCCTGAGACAATGGTGGAGCCAATTCCAATGTGCTTTATTATTCATCCCCTCCTTTATCACACCTGCTAGTGATGGCAGCGCATCTGTCGCGTCTGCTGCCCTGGGGCATACTGATATACACATGGCTCTCATTATGCACCTTTGGCCTATCTGACCACTGCAAATAACATGGCAAGATGAGGAAAACAGAACAGGTGCGATTCAGACACGACACACACTGGATTCATAGTTCTTGGTCAACTGATATTTTTAAATAATTATACATTTATGGTATCTACAGGTACAATCACACATCTAGGCCTGACATTGTTAAAAGCCAGAGAATAAAAGTGGGTCTTAAAGGTACAGTGTGTAGGATTCGTGGCGCATAGGTGGTTAGTAGCTATTCCACTTCCTCTTTTGGCTATGGCAGACCTCGAGGGTCACCCGGGCGCGCCGTAGCGCCGACAGCTCGCGTGCACGCGCCGCTGTATACATAAAACGCGGTCCCCCGTTCACTTTTTCTTTCACTTTTTCACTTCTTTTCGCATGAAAACACACAATCCCGATCATGATTCATGACAATCTACACATCAAATGAAACCTTACAGTCTCCTCTTTTTGACTATGCAATTCATTTCCCTGCAATCACTCCCCGAGCACATGGGGCTTTTATACAGAAAAGCACAAAACGAGCTTACTTAGCTTACCTTTGAAGGCTCTGCACAGGTCAAACTCTGTATTTCACCATAAACTTGGTCTCAATCTGTCCATAAGGATCCAGCGAATAAAATCCAGTAAAACAATTTAGTCCAAAATACTGTTATATCCATTACGAGTGTGATACAGCAGCATGCTTGTTTACACGAGGCTCCCCCCTTCCCCCCTCCCCTTCCCCTTCTCTCCTTCGCTCCTTCGCTCCCACATGCAGCGCGGCTGAGCAGGCGCTAACAGGAGCCGAGGCGAAGGATGAGCCCAAATGTCCTTCTGCGGCTCTCGTATTCAAAATGGCTGCCTCTGCATGGGGAAGATCCCCCTTTTATGTGACTATATCTAAGTCCAAAATAATACTTTGATTTCATGATGGAAGTGAAAAGGCTTGGAAAACAATGTATTTTTGAATGGGTATCTTCAATTTCAGTAATTAACAGGTAAAAATCTTACACACTGTCCCTTTAAGACGAGACTTAAAACACTCCACTGAGGGAGCTGCTCGGACATGGGGGGGCAGGGCGTTCCAGAGCTTAGGACCAACCACAGAAAAAGCTCTGTCCCCTCTGGATTTAAGTCTGGTCCTAGGCACCACCAGCTGGAGCTGGCCCTCAGACCTCAGAGCGCGCGCCGGAGTGTACATTTGGATGAGGTCCCAGATGTAATCCGGGGCCAGTCCATTCAAAGCTTTAAAAACAAACAATAATATTGTACAGTCAATTCTAAAATGAACAGGAAGCCAGTGCAAAGACGCAAGAATTGGGGTGATGTGCTCACGTTTTTTGGTTCCTGTTAAAAGTCGTGCCGCGGAGTTCTGGACTAACTGTAGGCGTGAAAGAGCATTTTGTGATATGCCAGTATAAAGAGCATTACAGTAGTCCAGACGCGAAGAAATAAAAGCGTGAACGACTTGTTCAAAATGCTTAAAACTTAAAAACGGTTTAACTTTGGATAAAAGACGAAGATGATAAAAGCCTGATTTAACGACTGTGTTGATCTGCTTGCTGAGTTTAAAATCACTGTCCATGGTGACGCCAAGGTTGGTGGCGAAGGGATGAACATTAGTTTGTTAAAATACGGCCGACAGAATAACCCTAAAGCAAAACCAGTAAAGTAAAACAATTTCAAATTGTATAATATTGAAAAACTTACATAGTTAGTACATAAGTAGTCATGCAATTTACTTATTTTACCCTTTACAGCTCAAACCTTATACAACAAAACAACAAAACATAACAAAAAGTATTCCAACAGTGCAAAAGGTGCAACATAAAGGCAGTGGGGGGAATAACGAATTAAAAGTAGTAAAGTACTTTTAAGTGAATACTTTTTACTTTTACTTCACTACATTTGAGAGCAGATATCTGTACAGCACTTTCAACTCCACTACATTTTTAACAGGACTGTGTGATTATAGTTTGAGTTCGGTTGAAAACTCTGATTTAGGCTGATTTATTTTTAACAAGTGTGTAATTTGAGCAAACAAAACTATACAAAAAATAAATATATATATGAAAAACTATCCATGTTATTGTTTCTGTTGAACAAAATTCAGCAGAAATCTGTGAAAATCATTACATTTGAAGCTTTATTAGATATCAAAATCTGTGCTAAATACGTTTACTTCTTATTTTCTTACTCTTTAAGTACATTTTTAAACAGGTACTCTAATTCTTTCACTTGACTAGATTTTTTTTTCATGCAATACTCTTATTTTTATTTGAGTATTTTTGTTTTATTTTTTTTTGCACCAGTATCTGTACTTTTACTTAAGTACTCCTTCCACCACTGCACAAACACAAAGCCCTAAAAATATTGTTCCAACTATAATTCACTGAACAAAGTTGATAAAGTATTGTTTTTTTTAATATATATTTGTTATATATTTATATTTTTGAGGAATCAGTTTGCTCATACAATATTTACAAATCACATCATTTTTCTTCCTTTTACATTTTTCTTATTTTCAAAACAAAAACAAAACAAACAAAAAGGAAAAAACAAAAAAACATCTTAATAATTGTCAAATCCAAAGATTATCAAAAATTAAATAAAAGCAAACAGTTAAAAAGAGAGAGAAGTCGAGAAAGAGAAGAGAAGAAAGTGAGTGTGGGGGGGTCACTCTATCTGTCTAAAGGCAAAGTTTCTAATGATTTGCAGTATTCCATAAACAAACCCCATTTCTGTTTACATTTTTCTTCATTGCAATATTATTTTTTTCCAATTAAAAAAATCCTAAGACATCACAAAACCTTTGATATAGTATTGTGACTGGCCACAAAGCTTCCTCGATACCCACTTCGCTTCCATTTAGCACTAATCTGAGCACGCCGGGGCCGTCCTGAAGCTGACCTTGTGTTCCAGCTCAGATTGAAGCCGGGTTCAGTGCAGCGTGTGAATTCAGCCTGTCAATGAAGATGGATCAGGCCTCAGTGTATCAGTGGGACTACATGCCCCACGGATACATGGAGCTCACTGCCTTTAAATTGCTCCTGAAAACATCCATCCATTATACAAATCTGCACCATCCAATTGTGGCACCGGCAGTTTATAGCTTAACTGCACCAGGGAAAAGAAAAGTGAACCAATTGATCTGGCCGTATTATCAACACGCATGCAGGCATAGGGAGAAAACATCTAAAATATAGCCACCATAATTCTGTGTTTAAAGGTCCTATATTATGCATGTGAGATTTAAGACATGTTATAATCCTGTTACCTTATCAAAAACATACCTGGTATTGTGCTCTGTTTCATTCACACATGTTTGAGTAATCCTACATTATTAGGCTCTCTGCAACGCCAAACCTCAAAATGCTCTGTTCCAACAGCTACCTTTAACTTTTTGTTCAGTAGACACTGGCAATTTCAGGGCTGAAATGATCCAAATGATTCTAAATGAAGGTGTATGAAGTTTAAAAACATAGTGGAGCCGTATGACAGAGAAGAACTCATCTTAAAGGGATATGCCACCCCCAGGTCAAACTTGGGCATCTCCCCACAGTCCAGAGACTAAAATAAGTGGTGGAAAGCGTTTTCCTGCTCACCCAGCCATTGTCCAGGTCTGTCAGCACTGACCGCCGCTGTATCTGCAGCTACTCCGCGTTAGACTGGAGTCTAACGGCGCCAGAGAAAGATTTCGGCCAAAAGGAATGAATTTGCTCGATGCATTTCCCAATTACTTTCTGTGTAGTGCGCATTCATATCGAGTGCAAATAAATGTACAAATCCGGAGAGCTTGACTTGGTCATTTTGGGTGGGAACTATTTTTCAGTGCGGAAAAAGAAAGCCGAAGCACGCACCACGCTGCCAGGGGAATCCCTGTTACGCACCAGGAAGGGAGTTCCCCTGGTGCCCCTGGTGCAGCGTGGTGCGTGGTTCGGCTTTCTTTTTCCGCACTGAAAAATAGTTCCCACCCAAAATGACCAAGGCAAGCTCTCCGTGTTGATTTGCACATTTATTTGCACTCGATATGAATGCGCACTACACAGAAAGTAATTGGGAAACGCATCGAGCAAATTAATTCCTTTTGGCCGAAATCTTTCTCTGGCGCCGTTAGACTCCAGTCTAACGCGGAGGAGCTGCAGATACCGCGGCGGTCAGTGCTGACAGACTCGGACAATGGCTGGGTGAGCAGGAAAACTTATTTTAGTCTCTGGACTGTGGGGAGATGCCCAAGTTTGACCTGGGGGTGGCATATCCCTTTAAATATGTAGGGCTTGTGCGTTAAACATGAATGAAACAAAACACAAGTCAACAAAAATAACATAATATAGGGCATTTAAGCATACATTTTAAAACAGTACTTTGACAACAATGTAAAATCTATGATGAAATGTGTGTTAATAAACTTGATATCCAGTATGCTTGGATACACACACAACTTTGGGTATGTTTTTGATGAGGAAACCACATTCTAACATTTTGCATAACGTAGGACCTTTAAGCCATACATTGTTAGTGTATTTTTAGCTCACGCAGCTTTATATTTTCCTTATGTCGACATCTCAATGGCCTTCATTAAATGCTATAATGCACTACCTTGACAGTCATCTATAGACGTCTGTGTAAGTGAATGCGGCTGTACAAAGGGCAAGGGCCTGTTCTGACAGTGATTATTATTATCCCAGCACGTTTTCTTTGAGAGCCCCAATTTGTGCGAGCTAACGACTGTGACTGTATAGGAAATTTATTTTCAAGAAAGAAGGGATATTAAAGGGAATGTTGTTCACAGAAGAACACACATACTGTTTACACCAAATATAGTACAATCAATGCCAGGTTGTTTTTGCGTAACATTTATTTATCTCACATTTTCTTTCTATTCTATTCTCAGAACGTGGTGGTAAATGAATAATTAAAACCACTGGCCTTTGTACTATCTAAGCTCATTAAAGAGAAGAAAACAATGCTGCGATATGACAGCTTTACTAAAGGAGAGAGAGAGGGCAAAGGGTCAGAGTGGATTAAAAGGAATAAAGGGAAACAAAAAAGGAGAAAAAACATATAGCAGCAGAAGTAGTGGTGTCTATCTTTACTTTAGCTATTTTACTGTGCAATATAGTGTAGTAATCGTAGTAGCTAGCAGTAGTAGTACTAGTTAGTAGCACTAGATAGTTCTGGCAGAGCTATATATCTTGAGAGCACTTCATCTCTAGCATTGTAACTACTGTGCAATAGAGCACAGTAATATCAATTTTGATCGCTGTAGCAGTCGTAGCATCAGTAGTGAAAGTATATCAAACTGAAGTGGGCATTGTAGTAGTAGTAATAGTAGTAGCCTAGTAGTAGTAGTAGTACTAGTAGTAGTAGCCTAGCTGTAATAGTAGTAGTAGCCTATTCATAGTATTAGCAGTAGCCTTGTAGAAGAAGAATAAAACATAGTGGTAGTAGTAGTAGTAGTAGTAGTAGTAGTAGTAGTAGCCTAGCAGTAATAGTAGTAGTAGCCTAGTCATAGTAGTATTAGCAGTAGCCTAGTAGAAGTTGTAGAAGAAGAATAAAACATAGTAGTAGTAGTAGTAGTAGTAGTAGTAGTAGTAGCCTAGCAGTAATAGTAGTAGCCTAGCAGTAATAGTAGTAGCCTAGCAGTAATAGTAGTAGCCTAGTAGTAGTATTAGCAGTAGCCTAGTAGAAGTTGTAGTAGAAGTAGTAGTAGCCTAGCAGTAATAGTAGTAGTAGCCTAGCAGTAATAGTAGTAGTAGCCTAGTCATAGTAGTATTAGCAGTAGCCTAGTAGAAGTTGTAGTAGAAGAAGAATAAAACATAGTAGTAGTAGTAGTAGTAGTAGTAGTAGGAGTAGGTGTAGTAGGAGTAGGAGTAGTAGTAGCCTAGCAGTAATAGTAGTAGCCTAGTAGTAGTATTAGCAGTAGCCTAGTAGTAGTATTAGCAGTAGCCTAGTAGAAGTTGTAGTAGAAGTAGTAGTAGCCTAGCAGTAATAGTAGTAGTAGCCTAGCAGTAATAGTAGTAGCCTAGTCATAGTAGTATTAGCAGTAGCCTAGTAGAAGTTGTAGTAGAAGTAGTAGTAGCCTAGCAGTAATAGTAGTAGTAGCCTAGTCATAGTAGTATTAGCAGTAGCCTAGTAGAAGTTGTAGTAGAAGAAGAATAAAACATAGTAGTAGTAGTAGTAGTAGTAGTAGCCTAGCAGTAATAGTAGTAGCCTAGTAGTAGTATTAGCGGTAGCCTAGTAGTAGTATTAGCAGTAGCCTAGTAGAAGTTGTAGTAGAAGTAGTAGTACCCTAGCAGTAATAGCAGTAGTAGCCTAGTCATAGTAGTATTAGCAGTAGCCTAGTAGAAGTTGTAGTAGAAGAAGAATAAAATAAATAAAAAGTAGTGGTAGTAGTAGTAGTAGTAGTACTAGTAGTAGTAGTAGTAGTAGTAGCCTAGCAGTAATAGTAGTAGCCTAGTAGTAGTATTAGCAGTAGCCTAGTAGTAGTATTAGCAGTAGCCTAGTAGAAGTTGTAGTAGAAGTAGTAGTAGCCTAGCAGTAATAGTAGTAGTAGCCTAGCAGTAATAGTAGTAGTAGCCTAGCAGTAATAGTAGTAGTAGCCTAGTCATAGTAGTATTAGCAGTAGCCTAGTAGAAGAAGAATAAAACATAGTGGTAGTAGTAGTAGTAGTAGTAGTAGTAGTAGTAGTAGTAGTAGTAGTAGTAGTAGTAGCCTAGCAGTAATAGTAGTAGCCTAGTAGTAGTATTAGCAGTAGCCTAGTAGAAGTTGTAGTAGAAGTAGTAGTAGCCTAGCAGTAATAGTAGTAGTAGCCTAGCAGTAATAGTAGTAGTAGCCTAGTCATAGTAGTATTAGCAGTAGCCTAGTAGAAGTTGTAGTAGAAGTAGTAGTAGCCTAACAGTAATAGTAGTAGTAGCCTAGTCATAGTAGTATTAGCAGTAGCCTAGTAGAAGAAGAATAAAACAGTGGTAGTAGTAATAGTAGTAGTAGTAGTAGTAGTAGTAGTAGTAGTAGTAGCCTAGCAGTAATAGTAGTAGCCTAGCAGTAATAGTAGTAGCCTAGTAGTAGTATTAGCAGTAGCCTAGTAGAAGTTGTAGTAGAAGTAGTAGTAGCCTAGCAGTAATAGTAGTAGTAGCCTAGTCATAGTAGTATTAGCAGTAGCCTAGTAGAAGAAGAATAAAACAGTGGTAGTAGTAGTAGTAGTAGTAGTAGTAGTAGTAGTAGTAGTAGTAGTAGTAGTAGTAGTAGTAGTAGTAGTAGCCTAGTAGTAGTAGTAGTAGTAGTAGTAGTAGTAGTAGTAGTAGCCTAGTAGAAGAAGAATAAAACAGTGGTAGTAGTAGTAGTAGTAGTAGTAGTAGTAGTAGTAGTAGTAGTAGTAGTAGTAGTAGTCTAGTAGTAGTAGTAGTAGCCTAGTAGTATTAGCAGTAGCCTAGTAGAAGTTGTAGTAGAAGAAGAATAAAACATAGTGGTAGAAACAGTAGTAGTAGTATTTGCAATAGAAGTATGTGATTCAATTAATACATTTTCATTTCATCTACTGATCAAGTCCAGACCTGAGCCAATGACTAGCGAGCTGTCTGACTCCTCCAAATACTAAACCCATCCAACTAATGTCATTATTGAACACCAGAATGAATTGCAGTAGTTAAAATATTTGAGTCACGCCCCGGTACTGCTGCTTCTGCAAACTCAGAATGTTGTTGCGAGTGTATTTTCTTCTGCATTGCCTCAGCAGGTCTGTGCCTCCTTGACTTGACCTCTGCACAGAAGTACTGCTGATAGAAGAGATACCACAAGTCTTCTCTCACTCCACTGTACCACTGAAAGCAATCACATGTGAATTAAACATCCAGTGAGCTCTATTATCCACACAATCTCGACCCTATCTGTTTGAGCTGGTCCAACAATGTGTATGCATGCATATTTTTCCCTTAGGGTTTACTTTATTCATTCATAATTCCTTTAACCTCAATTAGACATCTGCTGACTATAATAGTACATATAAATGAATGTAAATGAGCAAGATGGTGTGCAATACTTCACTAAAACAGTCTATATGCCCCGAAGGTCTTCCTATTCACTGTAGAACAATAATAAAAAGGCAGGTACTTTCAAGCCTGTGTAGACTTAAAGAGCTCTTTTCAAGCATTGTCTAGACAGAAACAGACTATTTTAACCCCGATGGTAAAAGTTTATTGCATTGTATGTTCTAAAATATGTCCGCATACTGACATCATTGGGGCCTGTCTCCATTTTGTGGATAAAAATAAGGCCTGCTTGATGTGAGTTCTTTATTATTAGATCAACAACATGGTTTATATAGTGGCTGAAGTTAGGACCAAATCAATTCCATTGAAGCATTTAATGAACAATTGCGAATAAATTTGCAAAAATGTTTTGCTCTTAAAGAGAACATTTATAATTTGAGAGGTTATGGAAACTTCATTTTGCCTAATGTTAGAACCACTCGTAAAAGTGGTTCTAACATTCTAACGTTCTAACATTCTGTGTGACTGTATGTGGGGTAAAAATGTGGAATGCTCTGGATTTACAGTTACCTGGCCAGCCAAATGATATCTCTCTGTATTTGCTATACAGCGAGATACCCTCGCTCCACCCTCGCTCCCCCGGTTAACAACGGACTCCGCGATTCTGATTCGTTCAAAGATGGTGACGTCAGTGCACCTGCCTTTGCCCGCAACGTCACTCTTAGGCAGCGGAAGTTCCTCCTCAGTTTTGAATCAAGATGGCGCAACGATTCCTTAAAACCACAGCAGCTGACAGCTCTAGAGGCCTTTCTTTTCTTTCTTTTCTTTTGTTTGATTGGTTCACATCGCTGTCCGTTAACTGTTCTCTGATTGGTTCACTTAGCTGTCTGTCTAAGCGCAACGGCAGCGCATTCTGGACCAAGCATTACCAGACTCGCCGCTGGTACAGCGATGAGGCATGGATTCTTCCAGGCAAGATTTACAGCAAAAGCTCTGCCAAAATATTCACAAACTTAAGTTCTTGTATAAAGACATGGTCTGGTCTGAATACAAAGAGACGAGTTTGAATGAATAGCAACTTAATAGCAACTTAATAGCACTTTTCTGGTTCTTTGGTATCTGCTCTTGTCTTACCATCGTTGGTATTATGTACAGTATGTGTGTTATTGTAGTTGTGCTTACCATTGCTGGTATGTTTACTTGTAGCGGACTTTAAATGTTCCTGATAGAAACACTGTATGTGTAATTTATTGTCCCTGATCTAAAGTTTTTTGTTTTTTTGTACAAGAATGGAATTTGCCTTTGTTTTTTTGTTTGTGTTTTTCAACTGAACTGAAAAGGAAGCTAATCAATAATTTAAGTTATGTTTTGGAGGACAGGGGTGGGATTCAAAAAGTTTTCTTCTTCCCACTCCTCTTCGGGCAAAAAAAAAAAAAAAAAGTATTTGACTGTATATTGGTTGCATGTAACCTTGCGTTGACCTGCTCGAAAATGAATAAATAAATGAAATGAAATGAATCCCAAAATCTAGCCAATCTATTGATAATTCTGTTGTGGTAATTGCATCCCAATGGACTGTGTTTAAAGCTGCATTGGGTCACTTTTCTGGTAGAGAATCCATCAAATGCTTTTCTTATGGTATTAAACCTTTCTATCTTCAAAACCACCTGTAATTGAAAGGCAGAGCATAGAAACAAGTAGATGACAGACCCCCATCCAAAAAGTTACACCTTTAACCTTGCTAGATTTGACTTTTTGCACTGCATATCCCCCAAAGGTTTTCCTATTCACAGTAGAACAATAATCATAAAAAGATAGTTACTTCCAAGCCTGTGTAAACAGAGAGAGCTCTTCTCAAGCATCGTCTAGACAGAAACACACTATTTTAATCCCATACGTATATATTACACACTAAAGGCTTCTTATCAGTCAAGCAAGAGTAATAATGAAAGCTGAAATGGCTGCTTTTATATGTGTGTGTCCGTGCCGGGCCCAGAGGTGATGCAGCAGTTAAGACTTTAAATGGGCTGCAACACAATCCCATTGTCTTTGCCATTCATCCTACTTAAGCTTCACGGTGGATGTGCAGAGTGCTTCACAGCTCTGACCTGAGGCTCACAGTGCTGGGCTTGGGTCTAAGTGGACAGCTGAGGAACAATGGGAAGAAGAAGTGAGACTATTGTCGTTTTGGTAATCTCATTTGCCCTTCCTATTAGCAGCATGTGTTTCAGAGCCGGCTTAAAAAGAACACATTTTAAAGTGTACCTTTTAAAGTATGCTATTTAATATTTTTAGTTAGGCCTGTTGTGGTCATGACTATATCTACTTACCGCTCAATACATGAAAGCTAGAACAATATTTTTGGGGGGTTAGTATTTATCGTGTGTACATTTTCTTTGCATTACTGGGAAATGTGTGGGATTTTTTGCTATATGGCTTGATAAATATAAGGTTGAATTAACAATGGTAAAAGAAGAAATTCAATTTGTCAGCAGGATAAAGTTTATTTGGTCGAATATGTTTCACAGCTCATCCAGGCTACTTCTTCAGTTCTGGTTCGAGTGCTGGTGAACACGAGTGCTTATAACTGGCTGCAGGGAGGAGCTAACTACACTGAAATTACTATGAAACTATCACACCTATTTGTTTTCAGTTTCTGTTAAGCCTATTCAATATGCAGTGAGAGCGTGTGGGGTCTTGTTAGCAGAACCCTTCAGGGCCATAATTGGTGTTTTCACACCTCTGGATCTGACCTGGTTAACCCTATGAGGATAGAGTTATAGATGGGAGAAATTCATAACTTGAATTAATAACTTCTATGACTCATTACAAATGCAAATTAACTACTGAAGTGTTTAATTGTCCTGTTTATTTATTGCAGCTCATGATTTTTTTTTTTTTAATTTACGATTAAATGTGTGTAGTATTACAGGCTGGCCCACAAAACTGTGAGAAGCACCTGTCTCATTATTGCCATGGTATCGCAACTTTAAGAAAGAAATTTCCATGAAGCAAATAGTTTGGACCAAATGCCTCTTTGACTTTGGATGCAGATCGCCCAGCCCCCACTTTCCTTCAGCACTTTCCTTCAGCTTGTAATTGGATCCTCAAGCTGTCAAACTAAGATTTGTGGACTTGTGTTTTGCGAGCAGAAATATCCCTTTAAATTCACACACAGACTCTCCAACAGAGCTACATAACTACATGTTTCTCCTATAAAAAAGCCAATTGACTGAAGTAAATCCAAATAAACAACGTATAAATAAATAACCAAGACACAAATAAAAAGACTCTATTAAATTTGGATCGAACAATCTCAGACTTTCCCCACAGAAAGAAGAGAAATGCTGTAAATTGTAAACACGCTGTAATACAAGCATTGATGATCCAGTTTAGGTGTTTGATGTTCAACAAAAAGGTGAGAGTGATTAACTGAAAAACTGTTTGCTAATCGCTATTTTATGACTGTAATTGTATGTGTGGTGAACTACAAATCCGTTCACTTGTTGTAGTTCCAACCAAGTCTGCTCGTTCAGGTCAGATTGTGTTAAAACAAAACTCAGATTAACGTATAATTTGAGTCACGGAGGTACCTACCTCCGGGGACTGTTGATGATGTCAGCTGCAACATCATGTTTCAGAGTGATGGAAAACTGGGCCAGTTGGCATGGCAATTAACAATTCCAAACAAAATATATACTGAAAAGTTGAAAATCCTCAATGGTAACTATAACAAGAAACAAACAACTTGCTGGATCCGGTTGCCAGATGTGCCTATACTGTAAATAACATTATGGTTTGACAGACACGGGATAATTCAGGACTTCGAGGGTCCTATTTATCAAAACCTCTTGAAGAAAAGAAACAATACTGTCTATAGTAGCTCCTCCAGAGGCTAAACAAATAAAATACATGAGGCTAAGTTTAAACAATTTTCTATCTCAAACTCAAAGGCACATCACTGTTGGCAATCTTGCAGCACAAACAATCCGCACAAACAAGGAAAGCTTTCACTACAAAGGAAAATCAAGCATGCTAGTAGCGGCACACTTCTCCTGGGACACCTTTAGTTAATAGCAGCCCATTATGGCTCTGCGTTGTGACATCAAGAGGTAATGAAAACGCTCATAAAACTTGTTGTGGTTGTATTTTCAGATCTCGGCTTCCTCTGCCTCTCACTCCAAGCTGGTTCCATTTTGTTGGTTCTCTGGGGAATCTCCCACCGTACTGCCAGTCTTCAAATGGAATAACAAAAACAGGAGCTAAGAAGAGAAGATTGGCACCTGTCAGCACTCAGGTGAAGTAGACGGGGTTTCAGAAGCACTTTGAACAACACTTTTCGGATCTACAGCTGTTACAACGGAGGAGGAACTTTCCCACACTGAGTTTTCTTACAGATGAACAAATTGTACTACCAAGGTTTATTTTGGATTCTTGTTGCTAGCATGGTAATTATATGCGAAGACGCAATAGCAGCGATTCTCAAGTTGCATCTTAGTGTAATGACAAATGAGTAGTAAAGAGTAAGATTCAGATTTTACTGTTTTTACTGCTCAAAAATACCTAGAAAAAGGCATTCTGACTATGAGCGGAGTTGGCTCTCCACAGATCTGACCTGTAACTGGGTCTGGTATGGTTTCCAGGAAGATACTGTAGGTTTAATAATATACTGTGAAACATTTCGACAACGCAATAACATCTCCATGGAGAAAAGCATTTGACGCACCCTCCACCAGAAAAGTTACACAATGCACCTTTAATTGGGGAAACACTGTTGAAAATGGCCATGTACAGGGCTGAAACAAGGCATACTATGAGATTCAGTCATTATAGTAAATGGTCACATTGTTATATAGCACTTTTTTTTTTTTAGCTGGAATCACACCACCAACCTGTGGGTCAGTGGATCTGACCACTCAGCCAATGATGTTTTTTTTTTTTTATGTCTAGAGCAGGATTAGTGGACAAACCCTTTACTAACTGAGCTACTGTTGCCCGTATTCAATAAATTCAAATCCATAAGGTACGCTGCACTTTTAAAGGTGCACTACTTAACTTTTCAGTTCAGCGGTCCATCACTATTTTGTTTCTATAAATGTGACCGGCCACGGAAAAATCAGTCACAAGTCGAGTTTGAGTTATTCACACATTCTGAAAGTGTTACAACGATGCCTTACACATGTACTAAATCTGAGAACACTGGAAGAATTTGTGGCCATTTCAAAGTATGCACATCTCGAAAGACAAAGCTGCGAAAACCCATGTCGAAGATAGGCTTGTGGAGCAGAAAGGTGCTCATTTGCATGACATTAAGCTAAGCCCTCCATCACTATCACTGTGGTGTCGTGTTTCAGGGCAGGTCAGAATTAGAAGGTACTTTGTTAAAATGGAAATGCTTTCATAACAATAAGCCCATATAATCATTCAATAATTCAATAATACACAGGACAATATGTTAAGTCAAAGTCACCTGTATTGTCAATTTAATACAATACAATATGCAATGTGTTATACTGGTTTGTTTCGATTAAATACTGGTTTAGTTCTGGTTTAGTGTTGTTTTAGTCCTAGTTTGGTCCTGGTTTAGTCCTGTTTTAGTCCTGGTTTAGTCCTGTTTTAGTCCTGGTTTAGTCCTGTTTAGTCCTATTTTAGTCCTGGTTTAGTTCTGTTTTAGTCCTATTTTAGTCCTGGTTTAGTCCTGTTTTAGTCCTATTTTAGTCCTGTTTTAGTCCTGTTTTAGTCCTATTTTAGTCCTGGTTTAGTTCTGTTTTAGTCCTATTTTAGTCCTATTTTAGTCCTGTTTTAGTCCTGTTTTAGTCCTGTTTTGGTCCTGGTTTAGTCCTGTTTTAGTCCTGTTTTAGTCCTATTTTAGTCCTGGTTTAGTCCTGTTTTAGTCCTGGTTTAGTCCTGTTTTAGTCCTATTTTAGTCCTGGTTTAGTTCTGTTTTAGTCCTATTTTAGTCCTATTTTAGTCCTGTTTTAGTCCTGTTTTAGTCCTGTTTTGGTCCTGGTTTAGTTCTGGTTTAGTGTTGTTTTAGTCCTAGTTTGGTCCTGGTTTAGTCCTGTTTTAGTCCTATTTTAGTCCTGGTTTAGTCCTGTTTTAGTCCTGTTTTAGTCCTGCTTTGGTCCTGGTTTAGTCCTGTTTTAGTCCTTGTTTTAGTCCTGGTTTAGTCATTACTCTACTTCAAAGGTTCTGCAATATACCATTAAACACATCTACTTTGCACTTATTCAATTACAGGTGGTTTTATTGCTCAAATGTACCTAGAAAAACAAGCATTCTGACTGCCTCTCCACAGATCTGACCAGTAACTTGGCAAGGATTGGTCTTCATGATGATAAAAAGGTTTAATACCATACTGTGAAACATTTCAGACCAAGCAATAACATCTGCATGGGGAAAAGTAGGTGGTGGACCCTCAATCAGAAAAGTTACACGATACACGTTTAAAGACGAGCCATTTTAGCTCACATTTCAAAACGAGAACACACAAGGAGAGTCATTTTGAGTAGTCTGCTACCACAGCCAAATCTATTATCTCATAACACAGAGACACAATAAGGTCATTTAACATTGATCCTCTTTATGAGAATATAATTTCACTTCTGAACTTGCACCGGTACGCTCTTTTCTATTCAGACCTTGGGTGATTATACAAAAGCGCATTGTAAGATACTTCCATTTTATTGCGGAATCAAGCTCTTTATGTCAAATGCTTCCAGTCAATTTAGAAGAGCAGAGATAAATCTGCCTGAGAGAGGATGTCAGAGAAGCCGAGAACGCTCATTAAAAAATAACATCGCTGAAAGAATGGCAGGTCAGGAGCCCTGCGCTTCATTAATGTGTAATGACAATGCTAACTTCGCCCAGCCAAAATAGTGTGGCTTTCTTAACATGTATCCTCAATTCACAAAGCTCTATATTATTTATAGGCTGAAGAAAGTGGCAGAGGATTTCAGTGCTGGACAAGATGGAGAATAGACGGATGATACCGGGCTGCTGCTGTCTACAGACTGTGGCGATTCTCCCGCGGGACTCTCGAGATGTGGAGACGAGTGGGAAACCAGGCCTTATGCAATATTTACTCTATATTTAGGTATAATGTATAGCTGAATGCTCCATTTTCATCCATATTTATACATTACATCACAGTATTGGAGGGTACTGTAGGAGAAAGTATTCAAATGTAGACTTAGGTTATATTTTCATGCAGTCTACTTAATAAATACCTGTAATAATATAGGGAGATACTTTAAATATATATTTTTTTTAATTCTGTGGTTAATACCATAAACTGTATAGACATAGCTAATCCACTAACCGTCGCGGTCCAAGCAAGCGAGCATGGGGTAGAGCATCGACTCTGGTTTCAATTGATTTTACAGTGAAAAATTGTCACCCCCTCTCTGTGCTGCTGCTGCTGCTGCTGCAGTGAGCCTTGTCATTTTGGTATTTCGCTATTTTGTGGATAAATAAATTCCTAGTCCTAACAGGGAACAGCTATCCTCTTGAGCTACATTGGACTGGAGCTATGGGCGACATCACAGCCCCTTAGACCACTTCTTTATACTTTCAAAGGTTACCTAATACCTAATACAGTGGTACCTCACCTTACGAATGACCCAACAAACGAAAATTTCAAGTTACGAAACGCCTTCGCGTCAAATTTTGGTCTATAGATACGAATTAAATTTCAAGTTACGAAACGCAAAATCTCCAATTCAACATAATTTATAAAGCACTTTAAAAACAACAAATCTCAAAAATTCAATTAATGCGCGCTCAGATGCACGCCCCGAAACGAGGGGAGACACAACAACACATCATCAGCAGGGTAAAACTCACCTGTCTCACGACGGTCTAAACCCAGCTCACGTTCCCTTAGTGCAGTGGTTCCCAACCTTTTTTGGCCTGCGACCCCATTTTGACATCCCA
This sequence comes from Paratrypauchen microcephalus, assembly GCA_036785185.1. NCBI lineage: Eukaryota > Metazoa > Chordata > Actinopteri > Gobiiformes > Gobiidae > Paratrypauchen > Paratrypauchen microcephalus. The sequence continues at coordinate 6,869,274 of JAVJIX010000010.1, forward strand.
CATTTCTGGCGACCCCAGACGATTTCACAAGAAAAACAGAACTATGAAAAAAAAAGTCTCTTTACTCACATTTAATGAGATCGCTGAGCCTGCACACTTCGCTGCAGCCTTTCAAAGTCAGGTGCTGTGGTAGACAGTGCGCATCTCATCTCTGACGTAACATTCAATCGGGAACGGTACTTTGATTTAATACAGACAAGAGCACCAAATCCAGCTTCGCAAAGGTAAGTACTTCCAAAAGGAACCAACAGTTTTAAAGCACACAGTGAGATTTCGGGGTACTCCTCTCTGAGTCCAAACCAGAATTCCTCCACAGGCACGCGTGAATGTAAGTTCTGATGCAATTTGTCATGAGAAATGTCAATCAGTACATTACCACACAGCAGACATTTCGGTCATTCTTCGTTTCTTTCTATGACGCTTGTAAATCCATACTGAAGGAAACGTTTGTTATATTTCCTCTGTCTTTTTGGTACTTGTTCATCGGATGATGAACAGGCACCATCGGATGGTGAAGATGCCGTCTTATTTACGGTGCCAGGCGGGCGAAAAAATCTCTCCATTGTTCTCGTCTGCTATTAGCCGTGTTCCAATTCAGCGAGTGTACAGTTTGGAGCGTGGTCCCAGCATGCACCGCGCATGCACCAGCGCGGTGCATGCTGGGACCACGCTCCAAACTGTACACTCGCTGCTGTCGCAAACGCCCATGCGCACCGCGGACTGCACTCAGGGCTGAGCAAGAATGCACAGTCTTGCCTCCTCCTCGGGGCCGAGCACGCGCGGGCCGAGCACGGGGTGATTTATTCCTGCTCCGGTCCTGGTTTAGACCTGGTTTAGTTCTGGTCTAGACCTGGAAGTCACATAGAACCAGCGCCCGACCCGAGCGAGACCCCGCGGTCTTGCTCCCTGTTATCCATTCTTGCTCTCATCCGCCCCGCACCGCAAGGTGCGCGGAGACAGGAGCAATGCGCTCCTCCCGCGGCACTGCCATGCTATAATAATAACAGGTCCAATCCAGGTTTAGTTCTGGCCAGACCTGGTTTATTCCACGTTCTTTTAGTACTGGTCTAGTCTCTTAGCCCACCAGGACGCAGAACACAACGTTACACTATAAAAAAAAAAAAAGTTACACTATAAAAAAAAACCTTGGAACGGATCAGGCTTTTTCCATTGAAATAGCTACTCAACTTACGAATTTTTCACGTTACGAAACCACTTCTGGAACGAATTAATTTCGTAAGGTGAGGTACCACTGTAAGTGATTGCCCCTTCAGGTAAAATGGAAACCTTATTGGAAATGTTTGATTAGAATTACAAATTTTGCATTTTTTCATCAATTATTTAACTTAATCTTATGGGATGAAGGACATATTTAAAATCTTAACATAATAGCATTTGTCTAGTATTATATATTTGTCTAGTATATGTAGCTATATTTTGTACTATTGTTGCAGTACATTTTCATTACTTTTACTATCTATTCACAAGATATACTGTCATGAATTGGCAATTGCTATGGCATCGGTGCTTTTTTGATCACTCTGAAAATCATGGATATATTGTGATGTATATTTTTTTCAATCCACGTTATTATGCTCTTTCTTTATTGACAATCGCAGCCATTCAGAACAAGCATAACAAGCCTCTACAATGTCTGAACAAATTTTAATAAGCAACTCGCGTATTCAGAACAAAATCAAAATTGTCATATTGTCATGTTTTACAATTTTGTGACAAGCAAAAATAGCACCATGGCGACTGAATAAACAACAGCGAGATGTTTGAGTCTGCCCTCGCCATTGAAAACGCAGTCTTCTCTCATCAACTGTGGCTTCATTTGTCATGCCTTAAGGTTCACTAGATAATATATTCAGACTCCAATTTCTGTTTGTAAAATCTGGCAGACTCTCCAAACAACATGTCAGACAGTTCTGCAGTCCCTTGAAATCTTGTCTTGAAGAAATTCCCAGCTGTCCCTGCTCTCCTCAAAGAGCCACGGTGAAAAATGTCTGGAATCGTCAGTGCTTGTAATACTCTACATTTAATCAATCAGAGCTCACACTGATTGCAATGCAGATTCATCTTTTTAATGTTTTTGTCCTTGATTGAGGAGCCACCGTGTCCTCAGACGCTTTGATATTAATCAGCATTTCAGAGAGAGACAACTAGCGATCTCTATCAGTTATGTGCAGTACTTTTCCTTCTATTTGAGTAATGTGAAAATGCATGTCATTTGTGTAATATCTGAAAAGGTTGTCAACTCAAGATGATTGAAATAAATACTACTACTATTACAGTTTCTCCAACTCATCTTTCCATGTATTATTGCTTGGTTTCAGATAACATCACAAAATTCTATGGGCCAGTCATATGAAATACAGATATGGAGCAGCTAAAATTGATATGGTGGGTTGTAATCATAGACTGTATAAAGAAGTGGACTAAAGGAGTGTGACGTCACCTCTACAGTAGCGTTCGACACCAGTCAAATGAAGCTCACGCAGCTTGCAGTTATAGCAGAGAATTTGGAGCCAAGTAGGAATTTATTTACAGAGAAAATAGTGAAATGAAGATGCCAGGATCATGTAGAGCGGGTTAATATGAACATTTTAAGATCAAAATGACAAGCCCGATAGCAGCATTCACAGAGAGAATTTCAGTGTAGTCAGTGGCGGCACAGTAGCTGAGTGGTTAGCGCTCTTGCTTCACAGCAAGAAGGTTCCGGGTTCGATCCCCGGGTTGCCCAGACCTTTCTGTGTGTGTTCTGTGTGGAGTTTGCATGCATGGTCTGGGTTCGATCCCCGGGTCGCCCGAGCCTTTCTGTGTGGAGTTTGCATGTTCTCCCCGTGTCTGGGTGGGTTTCCTCCGGGCACTCCGGTTTCCCCCACCAACCCAAAACATGCACCATAGGTACCTCCAGCTTAGGTCCTGACCAAGCCGAAGCAAGAAGATCATGGAGATGGTCCCCGGGCGCCCTAATGTGTGCTGCCCACTGCTCCTAATATATAATATATATATATAGGATGGGTTAAAATGCAGAGAATAATTTCTCCAGTGTGAGATCAATAAAGTTCACTTCTTCTTCAACTGGAGTCGATGGAGCCGGAAATGCCTCCATGAACACTTCTTATTTGGAACATAGTAGCTAGTGGGTTAGCTATGTCCATATACAATCTATGGTTGTAATATATCTAAAATCCTACTCAGAAGTAAGATAAAGGTGTTCCACAGTTTAACATTAAGCTTCATCCTATTTACATTTATTCAGTGGTTTTTAAACTGCAAATACAGATTTGACAAATGTCTTTGTAGCATCACCTGCTTGTTTCCTTGGAGATAGATCACCAAAGTAACCCAAAATTTAAAACTGCTGGGATTTTACTTGGGCAATTTATTTTTTATTTTTTAATTTATTTATTTTTTTCCCACCACTCTTTGCGTAGTCTTGTCCTTATCCGCTCTCCTCTGGTCTTAGCGTAGTATGGTCTTCACTCAGAGAAGACCACTCCAGGCTGGGTGAGAGACACTTAGAATTTTTGATGTGTCGAAGCTGAGATCTGCAGACAACCAGCGGAGAAAGAGAGCGAGAGAGAGGGATAGGGGAAGCAATCGAAGCCAGGCAAGAGCCCAAGTCGGTCAAGCCTTATTATAGGAGCGGAAAAAATCAATGTTCTTCCTTTCTAAGTGGACACGCTGCACTCAGGCAACTCTGGGCCAGGCTGACTGACATTTAAGGAGTCCAGTTAGAGCCACATTGTTTACCCCAACTCTTAATCAGGACTGCGGAGTACATGGGCTGCAAGCTGTTAGCATACTTTGTGAGCTAAATGTCACTTCCATAAAGAAGTCCTGGAGATCCACACCTTGTTTGGCAGTTTTATAGCTATTCTATAGAGTGGTTAATGAGCCACCTGAGCATATGGTCAGAGCAGCTGCACACATCATAATTTCAATCTTTAGATTAATTGAGAGTTTAAAAGAAGGTGTAATAGCATAATAAGATGCCAATCTCCACTTGTAATTAATGCAAGCTGGCATAATGTTGGCACAGAAGTTACTTAGCATGTGGATTTGAATGTGAATAGGTGATATAATACAATGAAGTGGAGATGAATTATAGCCATATTTTTTTAGGAAAAGTTCACATCCACAAATTAATCATTATTATTATTAAGTATTCACATATACTTTTCCTCAATGAGCATTTCTACGACCTTTTGTTCACCCACAGACAACAGTACGTGGAGAGAACGGACAGTCTTTGGACTTGGTTCCCTGTGGCCACCCAACAGAATTGAGACTGTGGTTTACTGAAGGCCAGGTCAATGCCAAATATGAATAGCCTGAGATATCAAAAAGTATTGATCCTCATGCAAAAATATATTACAATTTCTCAACAAAAAATAATAAAAATACAGCTCTGGAAAAAAATAAGAGACCACTGCAAAATTACCAGTTTTTCTGATTTTACTACTTATAGGTATGTGTTTGGGCAAAAGGAACATTTTCAATTTCAAATAAATTCCAAATAAAAAGTATTTATTTGCAGAAAATTACAAATGGTCATAATAACCAAAAATGTACATGTTTTCAGACCTCAAACAATGCAAAGAAACAAGATCAAATTCATTTTAAAACAACATAATACTAATGTTTACACTTAAGAAGAGTTCAGAAATCAATATTTGGTGCAATAAGCCTTATTTTTAATCACAGCTTTCATGCGTCTTGGCCATGCTCTCCACAAGTCTTTCACATTGTTCTTGGGTGACTTTATTCCACTCCTGGTGCAAGAACTGAAGTAGCTCAGCTTTGTGTTTGTGTTGGGATTTAACAGACGCTGGAATGGAATGGCTGTAATACATGTAGAGATGCTGTTTTCAGAAAAAAATGCAGTGATCTCTTATTTGTTTTTTTAGAGCTGTATGTTTAAAAAAAAAAAAAAAAAACATTATTTATATTTTAGAATATCTGCATATTTGTTAAAATTTTAGATCAGTTTAAGAGGTGATGGAACAAAGATAGTGATTCAAAAAAAAATTATAGTAAAGAAGTTTCTATTCATTTTAGTACAAAACTCATTGTTATTGATGTGGGATTGATATCACAATACTTGCCTTAGAACAACTTGGTATCGAAACAAAAATCAGTTATGTTTACTCTTCAGAAATGTATTAATAGTCAAATAAACAACAAGTGTCAATTACCACGGATAATCATAGTAGACAGATACAGATACATTATGACTTTTGCATTGTTCCTTATGCAGTATCAGTGATTGAAGTGATTGAAGTGTTTGGATCATGGTGGTAGAGTTCTGTCTGAGAGGCTCTGGATTCCCCTGTGTGCTCCGTCTTGTGTTTTCCGGCCGTTGAGTGGATTTATGTCACTGCCCACCGCAGGTATCATCAGGCCTCTTGATCTCCCTCTCAGACACAGTCTCACTGGAGTGTCACCGCTCAAACTCCTCCGTGTTTTTCTCCTGAAATAGCTGCCAAAAGACTTATCGTCATCTCCTCTATACACAGTCTGGTGCCGCTGCACAGCGCTCAAGGGCCTCAGTGTCAGGGTCATTGTCACTCCTCTTGTAATTTTGGTCTAATTCATTTCATTTCTGTCTGCATATATTTTATCACTTGGTTTGCTTTTTGTTATTCAATGTTACACACTGTCAAATACAGGATTTCTTGTTAGTAATACAGTGATTATGTTTTTACACAATTCTTAATTTACACAGCACATTTCTAAATTTAGTTTTAAAGGTCCCATGGCATCAAATTTTCACTTTCTGAGGTTTTTGAACGTTAATGTGAGCTCCCCTACCCTGTTTAGCCCCCCCCATGGTTAAAAGTTGTGAAATGTCTAAACTGAGCATTTGCGATCCTTTTCTGCGTTACAAAAAATCGGAGCTCAAACGGGCGAGTTTGAACAAGGCACCTTATTGACGTCAGATCGAAAAAAGAAATGCAAATGCAGTTCCACCCCCGTCTGTCTGTACTCAGAGTCTCTGTAAATCACGCCCAGAGAGTTTGGACTGCGAATGCGCTAGGCAATGCGAAATGCGTTTTTTTATTTGCCTGGAGGCACGTCCGAGTGTTTCTAGGCTCGGAAGTCCTTTATCTGAGCCTCTGGACCTTTGAACAGCAGTGGTTTAATTTTATTTTCTGTGGAAATGTGTTTATTTTTCAATGGAACGCTTCAAATCTCTCCCCCCGTGCAAAAACAAGGAAATGGATCAGAGAGCGCTCAGAGGAGAGAGCGGAGCATTTAGCCACGCCCCCACCTTCTACTATTGGCCAGCTTTTTTCTCCTCATTTGCATTCAAGCAACAACGCCCATTATAGAGTGTTCTGAGTGAGAAAAATTACTCTTTCTCATCTTATCTCTGTTTCACATGCACTGAGTGTTGATTTTGAAGAAGGATTCATTTACAGTATTAGGGAACCATTAAGGAGCCATATAAAAGCATCAAGAAGTACCATGTCATGGGATCTTTAAAGAAGTAGCTGAATCAAGAATCCAAAAATATAAGATCTATGTATGGCTGTATTGGGACAGTAGCACTGCAAATTGTTATGAGGTCTCAGATTCCTGTTGCTTTTTGACCATTTTCTTCCAACCGTATTCATCCAATCACAACAACAAATTACAACAAATTGTCCCATTGTCAGGGTTTTATTTCTTGGTTGAAAAACATTTACTCCAAACCAGACAACAGTGGTGTACGCCCAGTATGCCTTAACAGTGGTCTGAACACTCTTCTAGTTCTTCTAGTTTGGGATTTACACTGGGGTACACTGATGCATATTTCAACATACACCTTTTATATTGAAACACTTTGCACTATATGATGACAATAATAGCGCACACAGAATACATGAATATAAAAGTACCAGAGCAGGACACGACTGAAGAGCACACTGCAAATTTCTTTGGTCTGGCCAAGATTTTAAAACTCCCATCAGGTTATTAATCTTGTTTTCATATTTATTATCTACTTACTAGTTCAGAAACTGCTTAATTCTAGTGTAGAGGTAGTTTATTTAAGATAATTTGTCAAGTACAATTATCTTGCTGCATGGACAGATAATTTCACTACTTTTAATGTAATTTTCTAATAGATGTAAGTGTTTATATCTTAAATTTTGGACTAGCTTTTTTGCAATGCAATGTCCCAATTGTTGTGGTTTCTGCTAAGGGCTACAGCTATGATTTTAGAAGTGAATTATTCAGCAATTCATTTTTTGAGCATTTTATTGATGAAAAACATAACTGATTTATTCTTTTTGACATTTTAATTTAAAGCACGCAAAATGGACTCTTGTGAGTTTTAAGCCATGACAGAATGCTGTTACCTCATCAAAAACATACCTGGAGTTATACTTTGTTTCATTCACATGTTTGAGTAATCCTTTATTATTATGTCGACATCTCCAAAGCTCAAAATGCTCTGTTTCACCTTGTGATGTCACAAACAAATATATTATCGTTTAGACCATTTATTTCCAGAAAATTACATATGTTCAAAATAACAAAAAAGATACATGTTTTCAGACCTCAAACAATGCAAAGAAACAAGATCAAATTCATTTTAAAACAACATAATACTAATGTTTACACTTAAAGGAAAATTTAAGTTTTTTTTTTTACAATCTGAGCCTTCTTTCGGCAATAAAACAAGTAGTTTTACTCACCCATAGCAGTTTGGTGTCAATTGGAGCAGTATCGCAGAACTTATGTTGAGCCGTTCTGTTCTACTAATGATCCCGTATCCGTTAACATGGTGCTTGTATCATATGCTCGGGGCATTACTTTGCGGTGTCCAAATAACACAAACTTTAGCACTTTTCAAATCACAGAAGATCGCTGTGTCGGGGTAGACTTTTAGTGGATTCCAAAACGGCCTGAAACCCGATATCCAGCTATAGTTTCATTTGATGACGTCATCAGAGAGGACAGTGCGCATGCGTGAACTCAGCTGTTTTGTAAACACCGCTAGTCCGAAAGAAGCTAACACCGCTCTGAACTTTACTTTTCTGTTGCGATATCGGGTTTCAGGCCGTTTTGGAATCTACTAAAAGTCTACCCTGACACAGCGATCTTCTGTGATTTGAAAAGTGCTAAAGTTTGTGTTATTTGGACACCGCAAATCAGTGCCCCGAGCACTCACGCTAACGGATACGGGATCATAGGAGAACAGAACGGCTCAACATAAGTTCTGCGATACTGCTCCAATTGACACCAAACTGCTATGGGTGAGTAAAACTACTTGTTTTATTGCCGAAAGAAGGCTCAGATTGTAAAAAAAAAAAACGTTAATTTTCCTTTAAGAAGAGTTCAGAAATCAATATTTGGTGCAATAACCCTTATTTTCAATCATAGTTTCATGTGTCTTGGCATGCTCTCCACAAGTCTTTCACATTGTTCTTGGGTGACTTTATTCCACTCCTGGTGCAAGAACTGTAGTAGCTCAGCTTTGTGTTTGTGTTGGAATTCAACAGACGCTGGAATGGAATGGCTGTAATACATGTAGAGAGGCTGATTTCAGAAAAAAAATGCAGTGGTCTCTTATTTTTTTCCAGAGCTGTAGATTGGCAATTGCAGGGCTGAAATTATGCAGATGATTCTAGTGAGGGTGTACGGAGATTAAAATCACAATGTAGCACTTGTATCACAACATGACATCACAAGGTGGAGCAGATGTCTAAATTTGTGTAGTAAAAATGTGTGATAACATAACACAATTCCAGGTTTGTTTGTGATGAGGAAACAACATTATAACATAGATCAGAAAATAGCATAATATAGGACTTTTAATCACGTCACTGGCTTTGTACGACTACACTTATTTACTACGCTTATTGATTTAACTGTCGCAATTTGTTCATAAATCATTTCAGCTTTACTTCTCCTGGCGCTGTCTAACTTCATTCTCGTGTTTCTGCTGAGTCTTTTTTTTTACTGCCCTATATTCTGAAGTGAACTGTCGGCATCAGTGTCTGAGTTGTATTTAAAAGCATTTGAAAGTCTGCTCACCTGAAAGAGCGACCGTGTACTCCACAAATGTACCAAGTGTGTGCTACCAGCGATTACAAAGTGCCTGTGCTTTTAGAACGCAGCCCAACACAAGATGGATGGCCCTTTCCTGTTCGCTGGACCTCTCTATCACTCGCCCTCTCAAATCCAGTATCTTCGGTGGCGCAGTGATGGGTGTCCAGGCCCGATGATTGAGTTCACTTCTAGAAATAGACATAAAGGGCACATTCGGACGTGCTGAAATCCTGTGACATTCCCATTGCTTTTCAGTGTGGTTCTTTTGCCATGGTGTGGTGGATGAACAGGTTGTATATATGGAACTGATAGTATTAGTCATGCAGTGGAGGGAAAATGTAAGCTGTGTATTTGACAAGCGCTTTAGTAAACGGATTCAGTTTTCTGGAAGGAGTTGTCTGCAGCATAGCACTATATCTTAAAGCCCCAATATTATGCATAATGGTGTCCTGTGAGCTTTTAGCCATGTTAGAATGCTGCTACCTCATTAAAAACATACCTGAAGCTCTGTTTGGGTTCATTCGCACATGTATGAGTAATGCTGCATTTTTCGTCTGTCTACATCTCCAAAGCTCAAAATCCTCTGTTCCACCTTGTAAACTCAGTGGTATATTTTAAGTTAACAGCTACCATTTACCTTTTCTTCAGTAGAGATGGTCAATTCCAGGGCGGAAACTATTCAAATCGTTGTAGTGATGATGTATGCGGTTTAAAAACACAATTTCTGTATTACGCAAGGTGTAACAGTGGTTATCATTTGAGAGAAGAACTAAACATGTGTGAATGAAACAAAACACAACTCCAGGAAACAACATTTTAACACAGATCAGAAAATAGCATAATATGGGCTGTTAAGAACAAATTGAAAGCAAATTTTTGTGATATTTTAGTTCCGAAATATTGTTATGCAAAAATGTTTTAATCCTAAAGCAGCATAGTGAACCCTTACAGTATTGTTTAAAGATCCCATGACATGGTACTTCTTGATGCTTTTATCTGGCTCCTTAATGGTTCCCTAATACTGTAAATGAATCCTTCTTCAAAATCAACACTCAGTGCATGAGAAACAGAGATAAGCTGAGAAAGAGTAATTTTTGTCACTCTGAACACTCTATAATGGGCGTTGTTGCTTGAATGCAAATGAGGAGAAAAGAGATGGCCTATAGTAGAGGGTGGGGGCGTGGCCAAACTCTCCGCTCTCTGCTCTGAGCGCTCTCTGATCCATTTCCTTGTTTTTGCACCGGGGGGAGAGATTTGAAACGTTCCATTGAAAAATAAACACATTTCCACATAAAATAAAATTAAACCACTGCTGTTCAAAGGTCCAGAGGCTCAGATAAAGGACTTCCGAGCCTAGAAACACTCGGACGTGCCTCCAGGCAAATAAAAAAACGCATTTCGCATTGCCGAGCGCATTCGCAGTCCAAACTCTCTGGGCGTGAATTACAGAGACGCTGAGTACAGACAGACGGGGGTGGAACTGCATTTGCATTTCTTTTTTCGATCTGACGTCAATAAGGTGCCTTGTTCAAACTCGTCCGTTTGAGCTCCGATTTTTTGTAACGCAGAAAAGGATCGCAAATGCTCAGTTTAGACATTTCGCAACTTTTAACCATGGGGGGGGAGGCTAAACAGGGTAGGGGAGCTCACATTAACGTTCAAAAACCTCAGAAAGTGAAAATTTCATGCCATGGGACCTTTAAAGAAGGGGTATTATGCAAAATTGACTTGTTGGAGCTTTCTACTCTGTTGTGACACTGGCATTATATGTTGACTTTACATGTTATCCATGTATCTTTGAGTAATCTAGCAATCTCTCCCAGATCCTACTCAAACCCTTCATACAGTCCTATCCACAGATCAGCCCACGAGCCTGAAAGCCTCAAGCTGCAGTAAAAATGTGTTTCTACAATGAGTCATCCATTGTGTTATTCAAACGTAAAAGTCAATGTAGTAATTATTATGACAGGTTATTATTACCATTTTTATTATTTTTTATTTATGTATTCATTTATTTTTTTTACAAAACACTAAAACATTTACTCAGTTTACTGACCAGAATAAAATATTGATATCATGTTTTGCCTAATTCCCCAAATTCTGCTGAAATCTCCCAAGGAAGTACAAGGAGTACTTATTGCCTGATCAAACTTTAACTTGACATAATAGTGCATGATGTCGAACTATACTTATACATCAGCAGATTCAGCGGAGGCAGGTTTTTCATCTTTGCAATTAATATGGAAAAAAAGGTCAGGAGATTTATCGCACAAAACAGGCACAGCACAGAAGTTTGCTTTTGGCGGCTGTCCAGTCAGGCTTCTGCCTCACAGGGAACTTATTATCGACAAATTGATGCAATAAAAACATAAGTAAAACATAATTTCAAGGTTAATCAAGTCAAAAGGTGTGTGAGTGCATAAGTGCAATTGCCTGCAAAGCTATTGTGATCAGCTCTCATTATAAACCATCAGATAACATTATATAAAATAAACTGTGCTAAGCCTTCACGGTTATACAAGCACTTTAGATTCTGATCAACCTGGGAACAACAATAGGTAAATATCACTGTTATCTAAAAATTATATTACGATAACATTTCAGGCTGTGTAGAGGTGATCCAAATAAAACAATCTGACAAGCATTGCCATTTTAATTAGATTTCAGAATTCTGTATTATAATAGGATTCTGTTCAAAGTTTACATTTTAAACACATCAAGAAAAATTGGCAGAAGACTGAAATATGAACTGACAAACTAATCCAAGAATCACATTTCAGAACATGTCTGTAGAGGTCTAAGTCTTATTAGTTAAGAAAATTATAGTACTTCAATTGTAGTCTTTGTGATTTGCTAATTTCGTTCAATCAAATACCATATGATTGCAATTAATCTTGCAGGTATATTTGTTTGCTGTGATTTATCAGTGTAACTTTAATGTGAATTGAACCAAAATGTTTTTATACAGTGGTACTTCACCTTACGAAAGACCCAACAAACGAAAATTTCAAGTTACGAAACGCCTTCACATTAAATTTTGGTCTCTGCGAAAGAAAATTCAAGTTACGAAACGCGAAATCTCAAAAATTCAAATAATGCGCGCTCAGCCACACACATTATATGCTTTTCTCAGACTGGATTTAACTTTTCTCACATTTCTCTCTCGTTTAAACACTCAAACTTTCATAGATTTTCAACAAAATGTATTAATAGTGAAGCGTGGGGGGAAGGAGGAGGGCGGTGTGTGTGCGCGCGGACACGTGTGTGATAGCGCAGCATGACCCGGCGCGGGGCTGTGAGCAGAGACCCGTACTCAATCCGTGCCAGGTCTAAACCAGGTCTAAACCAGGTCTAAACCAGGTCTGAACCAGGTCTGAACCAGGTCTGAACCAGGATTAGACCACCGTGGCTCTTGCCTGCGTTCGTTCATGCGCTCAGACTGCGTGCGGTCCCGGGGGGAGTCCTCGCTGCTCGCTTCAGCCGTGACTCGAAACGAAACCAGGAAATAGACTCGCACGTGGTGGTTTAGACCTGGTTCAGACCTGGTTTAGACCTGGTTTAGACCTGGCACGGTTTGAGCACGGGTCTCTGCTCGCAGCCCCGCGCCAGGTCATGCTGCACTATCACACACGTGTCCGCGCATACACACACCACCCTCCCCCTTCCCCCCCACGCACGCAGTCGCTGCTCGCCTCAGCCTCGTGAGGTACACCGCTGCTGCTTGGTCTAGACCTGGTATAGTCCAGGTTTAGTCCTGGGTTTACAGTCTCTATGCAGAACACAATGTTACACTATAAAAAAATGTTACACGATAAAAAAAACAAACTTGGAACGGGGCCTTGGAACGAATCAGGCTTTTTCCATTGAAATAGCTACTCAACTTACGAAAAATTCACGTTACGAAACCACTTCAGGAACAAATTAATTTCGTAAGGTGAGGTACCACTGTATATGGTTAGACAGTGCATCTACTGGCCTTGACTAATGTAGACAGAATATCTGGCCAGTCCTCAGACAAAATTGTTGCCGTGTCCTCAGTCAAGACATAACCACCAAGTATGAATGCTGTGTGTGTGAGTCACTGATTGGTTGTTTGCTAAAATGGTTAGAGAGAATAAAAAACAAAAACTATTTAACTTCAGTTTACCTTCAGTTGTCTTGAAAATGTGGGGGGAAGAAAAGAAAATCCAATATTATTATATATTTGTGTACATTATTACATTCAGGCACGTTCATGAACACACATCGGTTATACAAACAGACTACTTGCTATCTGCAGCTTTTAGGTTCCACTTTGTCTGATTTGCCACACAACTGCCAAGGTCTAAGCATAATCCGCCTCCTCCCCACTTCCCATCATCAGCCCTGAGTTCGATTAAAGCAGGTAATTGAGCTCATTCAGCCTGGGTGAAAACTCATTTGACTTCTAATCACAATCTGACTCCGCATTTTGAGCGGCTGCCGAGCGCCTTTGTCTCCCACTAACACTCTCTCCAAAAGTGAAACCGTTTACCACATAAAATTCTTGTATCAAATGGCATCCCAATAAATCTTGTAATGCACATGAGCCTATGGGCATGTGAAGAAAACTGCCAGAAGTCTGACTGTGCACCTGGCCTTTTTGATTAACCTTTAGGTTGCATGTATTTTGCCACAAGTTGGTACAAAATAAACATAATGCAGCGGTAAAAACTAAAAGGTCATTTTGCTGTTCCCAAATGCCAGCGGTATTAGCCATGGTTAAGGGCAGCCGGTGGAGTAAGAAAAGCAAACATAATAAAAGCTTATCTGGAGCCAAACTACCAGGGACTGTGGCCTGGACAGAAAGATACTGTGTATATGCAGTGTGTTGTGGCCAGCGCTGGCCCACACATTTGTTTATGAGCGAATAAAAGCGCTTTTTGCTGTCCTTTGAAAGCAAAGATGAAGCGGTGGTCACAAGTCAGTGCCATAATCGCAGGCTTTATAGTTGTTAAACATGGCACAGTGGCCAGTGGAGATTCAAGTGGAACTTTCTAAGTTGCAGCTTTATGACAGCAATTTTACAGGATTTGTGAAGAAAGTGCAAACCTCTTTGATTTTTTACACATATAAAACATATAACACATATGTATACATACATATAACTTACACCATGACACAAAATTAATCCTAATTCTAAATAAGCCCCAGTGATCAGTACTTTAATTGGTGCATGCTCTTGTCAGTGTGTTAGTAATTAGAAAGATTTAACATTGACATTGATACCTCCTCTTTTATTATTCCATAGGTAAGCACTGTATGTTTCCATCAATGTCACAGTGACCTAAGCAAAATGATTTCCCCTTCAAGCTCAAAGCTGAAAAATACTACAGTATACTTGATATACATAATACTGTCTTCCTTGTACTGCAACTGGTTTTCTAACTTGTTTTAAGAGCCAAAATAAATAGTTAAAAGCCCAAACTTACTCAGACAAACAGCAAGCTTCTTGGTAATAGTGTTGACAAAGCACTTGCCCTGTACTTTGCGAGCTTAAGAGGAATACTGTGTTCAGGATTCTTTCCTTTGGTTTTAGTACATCCAAAACACTCTTTGGTGACTAAAAGCCATGGAAACTAAAAGTTGTTAAGACAAGTCTTAACCAGTAAGAACAGCAGAAGCTTATGATTCATGTCAACACCAGAACTAAAATCTGCATGTCATACTTTATTACAGCTTGCCCACAAAAACCTCCTATTGTCTCTCAGTATAAGAGAAATACACTTTGAATAAATTAGTCAATAGGCTCTTGAAAAGAGTTGTACAGCCCACTGTTCACTGATTCTGTACTGGTCTTTTCAGATGTTTTAGGCAAGGTACTTAGTTGATACTTTACTCTATCCACTATTACCAACAAGCACCCAAAAACGTTCCCAGGTCCCCAGAATTGGACCCTTTGTGTTTATATTGGAGGGTATATGGCTTCTTGCCCTGGGACCCCAAATGTCTGTTGATGGGCCTGTTTTTTATATATCGTTTTCATGCCATGATAAAACAAGCCTCTCACGCAGACATACAGTCCTTCACCATCCACAGTTTGTCATTAAAAATAAGAATTCCCAAAGTTTCTCCAATTCGTCTTTAAGCCGAAGGGCTAATTTGTCTTTCCAACTATCTTCTTCTTTCATTACAAGGACACAGCTGCAGAGTGTAACTGAGGACTCCTCCAAAATTTATACTTGCCTTTCAGAACAAACAGCTGCTGCATAACAGATCTATAGACATTCTACAATAGAAATGCACAGATACTTTGCAGATGCTTCGATGAAGGTCATAAAAAGCTCAATGTTCAAGGGTGCTGTATAATAAGAGACTGCACTTGGAGGTAGCTGCTGTGGCCTGACACAAGCACACTACAGAGATAAGAAATAAAAGTGAGTGAATGGCCCTTGGAGGAGTTTTAAACCTGCTCTGCACTAATATCACCATGGAGACACAAGGTATGAATCAAGGCTTGCCATATTTCTGGTCCAGGGCAGATGAGGGAAGTTAAGGTCCATAAAAAGGACTTCTTTGGGATTCTAAACAGAACAGCTTGTTTGTATTAAGTCTTCATGTGTCTGATGTCTCAAATTCAGATATGACTTAGAGCAAAACCAGTAGTACATCATTTTGCTCAATTTTATAATAGATCTACTGTTATGTTATTTCATGTACTGTTATCTCCTCATGAAAACCATACCTGAATGTGTGTTTTGTTTCATGCATACATGTTTAACACACACAACGTGATTTTAGGCTGAGTTTTTCCTCTCAAATAGAAAATCCTCTGCTCCACCTTGTGATGTCATGTGATAATACAGGATGTGCTCCACTGTGTTTTTTAACCCCATACACCTTCACTAGAATCACTGGGATAATTTCAGCCTCCGAATTGCCAACCTCTACTGATCTAAAGGTAAAAGAAAGCTAACAACTACCACTTCATGACATCACAAGGTCGAACAGAGCATCCTGAGCTTTGGAGATATAGCTCAAACATGTGTGAATGAAACAAAACACAAATTCAAGGACAGTTCTGGAGACCACTGCAGAATTATCGTTTTTTTCTGATTTTACATTTTAGTTTGAGTCTATAAACTACTGACAACATTTCCCTCAAATTCCAAATAAAATATTATCATTTAGAGCATTTATTTGCGGAAAATGACGAATGGTCAAAATAACAAAAAAGACCTCAAACAATGCAAAGAAACAAGATCAAATCCATTTTAAAACAACATAATGTTTACACTTAAGAAGAGTTCAGAAATCAATATTTGGTGCAATAACCCTTATTTTTAATCACAGTTTTCATGCGTCTTGGCATGCTCTCCACAAGTCTTTCACATTGTTCTTGGGTGACTTTATTCCACTCCTGGTGCAAAAACTGAAGTAGCTCAGCTTTGTGTTTGTGTTGGAATTCAACAGACGCTGGAATGGAATGGCTGTAATACATGTAGAGATGCTGATTTCAGAAAAGAATGCAGTGGGCTCTTATTTTTTTCCAGAGCTGTATGTTTTTGATGAGGTAACATCATTCTAACATGACTTAAAGCTCATAACAAGCCAATATGGCGTAATATAGGACCTTTAATGTGGATGTTGACTATATGCACACATAAAAGAAAGGGGTAAATGTATCTATCCATGAGTTTAAGAATTATGATAATTTTTTACTATTGACATAATATTCATTAACAAATCAAAACACAACCTTACCGTTTGACTGGGAAAGAAAATCCTCAAAATGAACTGAAGCTATTAGTACTACCAATATTACAGCCTGAATAAGTCACTTCATTGAATAATAATCAGATTAGCTCCTCCATGCATTGGCTGCACTCATTAAGTTGACAAATGCGTATGACCGTCAGATCCTCAGGTTGAACTGATTTTCCATATTTTCCCTTCTGACGTCATACGTGCAAGGTGCTATTCATGCGCACCTATAGGTTGCTCTCATTTATCTAGATGAAAGGTGCTAATTGGTCCAATGAGGAGGAGAACTATTCCTTCAATCTTACAAAACAAAAATAAAAAATATCTGGATTTTCCCTTTGGCTAGCAGACCATTAGAACCTGCCACTGGTCTCTCACTGATGGACCCCACTGCGCACACCTCATATGCCAGAGTAACAAAAAGGACTGATTGCACCTTTCCACTAGACTTTTACGTTACTCGCAGTGGCAGATTTCTCACTAAGCAGCTGCAAGAAAAACAGCTATTAATGCCCTTTACGTAATGTTGGTTTGGAGTTAACAAGCACAAGCTGCATAATAATATTGGAAGGAAATCGAATTGCGAATCTGAGAAGCATTGTGAAATATTAGACTTAGACTTTGATAAACTGTATTGAAAGGGAAATTATTTGGACACAGTAGCTCACACGTTACAATAAATATAATAATAAAGCGCAAAATAGCAAGAGAATGGTGTCATATAAGGAATAATTAATGTTTACAAGTACAAATAAAATATAGAAATATAGTAATACAAATTTATCTCAGCTATGTACAAGAGGTGAGTAAGGAGAAACAATGCAAAGATGAAATAGTGATTGACAGGTTATCTAAGGGTGAGTCGTTGTACAGTTGTATGGAGTATGTTATGAATGTAGTATCTCTCACTGTTTGAGCGGTGCTGTAGGAGCCTGATGGAGAATATTAGGATTCTGTTGAGAGAGTACACTGTAAACAACTCCTAGAGTATTAACTCATTCAGTGCCGGCCTGTTTTCAGAATTCTAACCCCAGAGTGCCACAGGTTTCAGTAGAATTTCACTGATTTTCCAAGACCCACAGAATACTGAGTTCTTTGACTATATAAACATGGGACACATCAAAATAAAGTGTCGACTCTCTTCTTTCACCTGGAAAAAAATTATGTTTCTAACCTTTTCGGTTCTCAAATAACTGATAGTAGAACATAGGGAAGTTTCAGCAAAAACACTGGTTTTTGAGCAAGAAATGGAGAAAACGAGCGTTTAGTTCAGAGAAGGATTTCGAGCAGATCAGTGACTTTGACATCAATATTTATCGATTTAGTGACACCTCAAACATCTAAAATAACAGAGAAAGAGATTTTTGATGACAAAGTACATTTTTTATTTACAAATATAAGAATATAAGGCTCTGTGAATTGAAAATTCGTTCAAATCAATAGTGCCAAGAGATGTTTACAGGATATAATATCTTTTCCTATAAAATAGAACTTTGTTGAGGATTTGTCTGAGGCCCAGAGTACAGACCCATAATAAAAACTAATACACACACACACACACACACACACACACACACACACACACACACACACATATATATGTACATACACACAAGCCCATGCATAAACCTTTACACACACACAGCTACACACGCACACGCGCACGCACACGCACGCACACACGCACACACGCACGCACGCACACACACACACACACACAACTTCATTCATTACAATTACCATACACTGCTCACTGCTCCAAGTCAGTAAACTTCTTCTTTGGAGCTGTTGTAGTTCTGAAGAGACTCCCTGGTCCGTGCAGCGCACACAGGACACGCCCCCTCCTCGGGCACAGCAGATCTCTGCTCAGACCTCGCTGCTTGATCCGGCTTGTCTCTGCGATCCTCTGATCCAGGATCCTGGGTCCCAAGAGCAATCTGATCGCTCCATAGGCGCTGATCAACAGTTGTCTGCTTTTCCGGGTTCTCTGGCCTCGCCATCTTACTACTCTGGCCAATACACCATACACACGCTGCACTCCTCCTTTCTTCCCCGGCTCTGATCGGCTAATAATGATACAACATCGCCATCTACAGGTTGAGAGATGTGAATTACACCTCAAAAGTTGCTCCAGGCCGTAACCTAGCAACCCCCGCTGAAAAAAGCAATTGACGTCTATAGACGTCACGGCACTCAACGGTTGGATTCGAGGGGACGTCAATAGACGTCTCCGGCACTGAATGAGTTAAAGGAGACTGAAATTTGAAATGATAAACTGATACAAAAATCATATGTTTTTCATAACATATATATCAAGGTCTAGACCAGTGCTTCTCAATTATTTTCTATGACGCCCCCCCTAGGAAGAAGAAAAAATTTCACGCCCCCCTCCCTGCGCACGACTATTAATAGTATTATTTGTCTAGAAAATTATTAGTACACCTCTGCATAACAATGTATCCTTTTATTAACATTAAAAACAAAAAAAGAAAGAAACTTCCAACAAACACTGCACTCTTTTTTTGCACTGAGGACTCAAATATTAATGTGCTTTTAATGCAGCTTTGTGCACATTTGTTTACGTTTTACAGAAACTAAACTTAAAAACCACATGGTCCATTTGCATGAACTCAAAGCGCAGTGGAATATAACGTGTTTTTTCTGTGACAGAGGATGTTCTGCTGATGGCAAGTCTGTTCTGTGCGTATATCGCGTATTTAAGGTCGCCGAACCCTGCCCCAGAGCGACAACGAGAGTGCTACTGCCAACTACTGTTGTTGATGTGCAATTACACTTTCGTTCTAGTACAGTATGGCAAAAAAGCATGTTTCTCAGGGTCACACGCGCCCCCCCTGGCATCACACCGCGCCCCCCCAGGGGGCCCCGCCCCACTATTTGAGAAGCACTGGTCTAGACTAATACACGATTTTTCAATAAATGCAGAGTAGCAGAGAGAATGTACCAAAATAATTACAATTTGATAAATATGCCATTACATCTGGCAGCTATAATACAAGCTAAGGACCATAAGACTAAGGCTGCGTCCCATTACTCTGTCTTACCTACCCCTACCCCTTTATCTACGTCTTTGTCTTGCCCCTCGATAACGAGCTGAGAGGGCTCAGGGTACGAATGTTCCCCTAAGAAATGG
The DNA here is from genome assembly GCA_036785185.1 of Paratrypauchen microcephalus. NCBI lineage: Eukaryota > Metazoa > Chordata > Actinopteri > Gobiiformes > Gobiidae > Paratrypauchen > Paratrypauchen microcephalus. The sequence goes on from JAVJIX010000010.1 coordinate 6,889,198, forward strand.
GACACCACTCGATTACAGTTTGCATCATCATCATCCCTTGCCTCTACCTGGCTGCTACGTCTACAGAGGTGACAACAATTGATGCAAACAAACGTAAACAGATGTCAAGGATTATACCTCAGCTCGACAAAAAAATAGCTTGTTTATGCACAAAAGTTAATTGTAAACCTGCTAAACTGTTAATCGATAATTACAACTGCTGAAAATACATTTATGAGACTCCTTGGCTGGTCGATGTGACGCTGCCATCCTGATCCCAAAACCTGCCTGATCTTGTAGGTGTACCCCTTTGTTCCAAGTCTGGTCGAGAGCTTACTTCGTTTCAAGGGGTATGTAGCCCTCGGTCGTGGCCCGAGCCCTTGATCAAAATTAGAATTGGGACACCTCACATGAACACGCAAAACCAAGGGGTAGGGGTAAGACGAAGGGGTAAGACAGAGAAATAGGACGCAGCCTAAATATCAATGTTATTTTTTATCACCAGAAGTCATAGTTATTGCCAGAATGGTGACTTTTCATGCCCCCCAGCAAGACTTGAAACAGCAGTTCCCAAAGATATGTAAAACTTTTCATGAGCTCTCTCTTTTAAATGTTTATGAGACAAGGGACTAAAACAGGAAACTAAACAAACCAGACAAAGGAAAAGTGTCCTGCAGTACACCAGAGTATTCTCATTTAAACTTGTAGATGTTTTCTTACTGTTCAGGTTATAGCGTCTAGGTGGAAACAATAAACCTTAAGAATATGTTTGCAAAGTGTTTACTGCATCACATTTCTAGTGAATGGTCTGTCACCTGTTTATCTCCATGGAAATGTTATTGTTTTGTCTAAAATGTTCCGTCTATTAAAATCTATTTATCACGAGGGAGACAGCGGGTTACAGCACTATGCTACATTACTGGTCAGATCTGTGGAAAATCGTCCCTTGATTGTATTTTTGATAATGCACTTTAAACCATACGATTGTACTAAGGCTGTCATGGTGTTAGTTTTCATTGAATCCTTGACCCAGGTTTATTTTGTGCTTTCTCTAGCTGTGTGTGTTTTGAGTTTTACTTCCTGTTCCTGTATTGATTGTTTGCCCCGCCCTGATGTGTCTCGTCTGTGTCTTGTTCATCTGTACACATAATACCCTGTGTTCTCCTCTGCCCTTTGTTGGTTCATTTATCATTGTCAGTATCACATCTATTTGGGTTTTTATGTTTGCTTTTTCTTCTGGTCTTTGTTTAAGTTTTTATTAAACAGCTTTGCAAGTGCAATCCTGCATTTGCGTCCTTTTTCCTGCTCTAAACATGACAAAGACTATGTATCTTTTCAAACCCGATTGCTAAAAATTGCCTTGCAGATCTCCAAGTTCAAACTGTCCAATTTGTGATGCTACTTCTTGGGTTACTTCACATAGGCCTGTACGATTTGGACTTAAATAATGTAATGTTAAATAATGTAAGTCATGGCTGGAACAATATACTTTGGGAATCATTAGGTATCATGTGTAGGGATGCAAATTATCGATTAATTCATTAATCTGTAGTTGATTGACCTTATCAATCGACTTACGATTAACTGATAAGCGGCGTTTTTCACCTGAATTTTAATGTTTCAATAGGGTCTTTAAGAATATAACCTATAGTAACATAACACTGAGTCAAAAATATATCATAGTATTATTATATTGTATATTCCTCAATTAATTATTCCTTAGTAAAAAGCAGACAAATGTATTGATGCTGAATAACAAAATACATTCTTTATTGAAAATAAATTGAGGACTGGCTCAGTTGTTGCACTTGCAGCATGGAAATCTTGAAATTAAAAGGAACAGAAGAAATTCAATAGCAGAATGTTATTTAGTCTACATATGATGATGAAACCAGTGAATCCAGGCTATTTTTAGGACATTCTCAACATTTATTTTGAACTAAGGCATCAACAATATTTCTCTCTCTTAATCTGTGAAGGGTTACAGTACAAAATATAAATTTCACAGGGCCCCTGGACACAGCATAAAACTTTACAGGGCCTCAAACTAGAACAATCAAGAAATTATAAAAGCATGTAAGTTACATGCTTTTATAATTTCAAAAATGTATGGTTCTAGGTCCAGCTCTACTGTGAGTTGTATGGCAACATCCAGAGAGGAAAGGGTTACATGATGTAACGCTATGGTCTTTCTCGCGAGTGGGTTCGCTGTATTTATCCTAATTTTAATAATATAATGTATTATGATATATCTCTGTTGCAATATCGTGCTTCAAAGTATGTTATAGCGACCTAATTTCACACAAATAAAGTATTTCTGAGCTCCTACTAGCTTGCAGGCTTATAAACCGCTAACAAATCAAATTTACAGATTTAATATTGAAATTCTAAATTATACTTTGACTATAAAAGTGACCAAATTCTGGCGGAACCCACTATAAAAGCTAAATGAGGTAAGTGATCACAAAAAAGCGTTATAATTTGGAAGTATTTTTGGAGCCCCATAATGCATGCCTGCCAGCAGCTCATTAAAACTAATTAGTGCACAATTACACGACTTTATGTAATCATGTGAAACTCGAGCTCACGGTGTATCACATTGTCAGCTCAGCGGATGTGTTCAAGAATCTGTAGGACTTTTAGCCAGGAAAATTGAATATCCTTTTTTTTTTTTTGTGATTAGGATAAACAGTAATTAGCACGTTTTTATGAGCCAAACCCAAACTTTGGATTATACTGTGCTACAAAAGGAGCGCTGCCAATGAAGGGTTTTCAGCACTATGGTTTAGTAGTTGGTTTTAATTGGTAGCTTGTTTACAATATTATTCCAAAATAAGTGGGCATAGATAAAATGTTTGAATTGAGTGAATTGGCAGCGTTCTAAAACAAAACAGGACTCCAAATTATGTATTCACAACATTTGGGCTACTTTGTATAGGCATTGGGAGCAATAGAGAAATACTAGCCATGTTTTTGCCAATTTTACTATTCACAGAAACACTTTACCTGCTGTTTGATGTGGTCGAAATGCTGCTGGAGGTTACCATAGTAACAGTCACTTATTGTACATAATTGTTTGAATTTTGCTGCACTTGCACAGTGTTTTATTATTATTTTATACGTAAAGGTGCACTGTGTAATTAGAGCCTACACCACCAGTATGACCCCTTGTAGATGTTAATGTTTTTCCCCATAATGTTCTACAGGACGTCATTTAATTTAACTCCATGGAGACAAGCAAGCCACATGACAAGACCAGGTTACAGGTCAGATCTGTGGAGAAGTGGGCCCTTTCACAATAATAATGCATGTTTTTACCACTGTTTTGAGAAATAAGAACTCAGAACTCAGTTGGTAGAGCATTTTTCCAGCTCCCACAGATGAATGCTGCCGTTGTGTCCTTGGGCAAGACATTTAACCCCACCTCGCCCCCACTGGTAGCCCCATGACAGAAGCCAAGCGACATGGGGCCACCACCTGCAGGAGGATCCATGGGGGCCAGTCCATTGAGATCTGGGCGGCAGGCCTGTCTACTGCCCCCGCGACCCAAAAGAATGTAATAAAAAAATACAAGATATATTTGTTTAATGCCATACTGTGTAACATCCCAGGCAAAGCAATAACATCTGAGACAAACAGATGGCTGACCCTCCACGAAAAAAGTCCCACAGTGCACTTTTAACATACTTTTAAATTGTTATGTGTCTTGATTTTTGACTGCATATTTTTATTCTTATGCTTATGTTTTTGTACATTGCACTACAATATTGAAAATTCTCAGTGCGGGACAAATAAAGGAGTTTTAAGACCATTCACCAATACATCATCCCATAACTGTTCTCTAACTGCACGTAAAATTCTGTTATTACAATGTGAAGCGCCAGCGTTGTGGTATTTGTAATGAAACACATAAATTAGATATTATCAATGTGAAATCACAAATTCACTGTCACAGAGAAAAGCATGTGTGAATAGCAATTGTCAGTAGTTGTATCTCAGATGTGGGTCGGTGTGTGAGTCTGGTGAGAAATGGTCTGACAGCATTAACATCAAAGATGTGAAAAGGCTTTAAATTTATAGTAGTGCCAAGGGAAGCCAGAAGTCAAGTCACAGAGATGTAGACCTATGTGACAAGGACAGCTCCCATCAACACAGCCGTCACCGGGGACGACTCAAACGTACTCAGATTAAAAGATGTGCATTCAATTTATCAACCTTGGCACTAAAGAGAGACAAAAGTTTAAAGCCAAATTGGAACACTGTTGTCTTAATGCATGCGATTTATAACAAAGTGAATGCAACAAAATGTCTGGAAAGCCAATTAGAAGCTTTAAAAGATATTTCTGCAGTTCCCTCCATCGAAATACTCTCTCGGAACATCTACAAAGAAGGGCCCATATCACGTTATTTTCTGATCTACAGTGTGTTGTATTGTTGTTTCCTCAAAAACATACCTGGAGTTGTGTTTTGTTTCATTCACACATTGTTTATCGCTCACACAGAAAACACTCCGTTTCACCTTGTGATGTCATGTGGTAATACAGGAAGTGTATTAACTGTGTCTTTAAATTGTACACACTTTCATTATAATTATTTGGATAATTTCAGCCCTGGAATGGCCAGTCTCTACAAAACATTACAAGGTGGAATAGAGCATTTTGATTACTCTAACATGAATGAAACCATAACTCCAGGTATGTTTCTGATGAAGTAACAACTATTATAACATGTCACAGTCAATTTTGCACAATATAGGACCTTTAAATGGTGATGTTTTTGCATGTTTGTTATCATTATATAAAATGTTGGTATGGATTTGAACACTGCTACTTTTCTATTGTTATGGACAATTCTTGATACATTTCCACTGCACCGTTCTTTATCATTGGCTAAATATTTTCCTTGGAGCCACAGCAAGACACATCATTTCTTATCTCTCTGTTTCCTATTTGACATCTCAATGGCAGCCATGTTTACAACTGTCAGGTAGAGTCACTGGGACGCTTACTTACAGATGCACTATGTAGCTTTTCTGATTGAGAGTCTGCCATTGGTTTTGTCTCCATGGAGATGTTATTGTTTTTATCAAGAATCTTCCATGGTATGGCATTAAACTGATATATCTTGTATTTATTCAATTAATACTGGAAAAACATACATTCTCATTGTGAGCAAGGTCACCTCTCCACAGATCTGAACTGCAATCTGATGTGTGACGCACTTGTGTTCATAGGTATAGTTAAAAATGAGCTATTTAACTTTTTGGCTGGGGGTCTATCACCTGCTTGTTTCTATGGATATGTCACTGCTCTGCCTGGAATGTTCCACAGTATGACATTAAACAGATCTACCTTACATTTACTTAATTACAGATGATTTTCATTCATTCATTCATGCATTGTCTTCCGCTTTATCCGGTATTCGAATCACGGGGGCAACAATCCAAAAAGATCTGCCGCCCAGATCTCAATGGACCAGCCCCCATGGATCCTCCTGCGGTGGTGGGTTCACGGCTCCACGTCGTTTGACTGGCCTTGATGTAACTCTCCTGACATGGAGACATGTACATGAACATGTACAGATGATTTTATAGCTCAAAAATACCTAGAAAAACAGGTATTTTGACTGTGACCAGGGTTGCCTCTCCACAGATTTGGTTTCATCTCCATGAAGATAGAAAGATTTAATACCATAGTGTGAAACATTCCAGACAAAGCAATGACATCTCCATGTAAAAAAACAAAAAATTGACAGGCCCTCCAGAAAAGTTACACAATGCACCTTTAAGTTAATGCCTTACTGTAGAACATTTTAGAGAAAGCAATAAGGATAAGCAGGAAAAGATATAGAGTGCACCTTTAACATCACAATCTTGGAATAATAAGACCCCCCCTTCCACATAACCTTTCTCCTCTCCACTTTTGTCTTTTTCCTGTCTTTCCACTTTTCCCATAGACCACAATTCACTGCTGCTTCGCTGTTCCTTCATGTGGCTGTGGGCTTCTTGAAGATAAGCTTTTCCAAACTCTTTAAATAAAAGCCCATTTTCAGTCATGGCGTCCCCAGCAGAGCCTGAATGTTATCACTCCTTTGAAAGCTAAAGAGAGCTCTCCATTTTGAAATATCCAAAGCTAAACAGTTTTTGTGGCTAACCTTGGGGCCCAATGCACATCACATCACAACACTGAGCCTTACTGAGCTGCCATCACACACTTAGACTAGAGATAGCTCAGCAAAAGCCGTGGTTGTCAAGGCATTCACACGCTATACACACACATGTTAAACTCTCGACTAAACTGGTACTAAACCTGTATTAGATATGGGCTAAACCAGGTCTAGAACTGGATCAAACCAAGTCTACATCAGAACTAAGCAAGCATCCAGTCCAAATCAGGAAGTATAAACACTAGCCTACAGTATAAGAAGATATACTTTGGCTGCTATAAAGTTATAATCTATAACACTTGTGGATTATTATTATATTATATTTTTTCACATTTTAATTGCATTATTTCTGTGTATTACCAATTTGGAAAAAATCCAAATCCAAATCAGCTAATGGAACAGTAGCTGAAATCAGAACGATGTGCACAATACAACTGCACCATAATGGAAGTAATAAATGTTAGTAGTACTGGACTCCCTGCATTTGATATCCTGATTGAAATATTGTGAAACATTGGGGTAAGTTTATGTTTTTGACCATATAGGGAAAAAAGTTTGCTGTGAGACAGGGAGTCATAAAACCATGCATTAAATAAAACTGTGCATCTTTTTTACGACTGAACATAAAACATAAATGTGGTGAGTTGGTTATACATGCGGCGCCACACTGTCAGCGTTTGGTGATCCGAAAAAAAAACTCCACTGCCTGGTCTGGTTTTAATGCAATATTAAAAAGATTTATGTACTCCCATACACTGCAACAGCCTCACAGCAGACTGCTATTATTGCTCTACAAAATATCTGGACGTATTATGATCTTGTGGTGGTTTGATATTGTTAAAAGTACTTACTGCTCAAATCTCCAAGTTGCCGAGCCAGAATTAGATCAGAGAAAATTGCAAAGGCTACAGCAGTGGTACCATCACTTACTGCTTGCAGCTCCAAAAGTCTGATTTAAACTTACAGATGCTACAGGGAAAAGTTTTAGATTCAGATTGACAGCGAAGTTTCATTAGAGGTTTGGTTCTTATGTTGGAGCTCAGACAAGCCTTCATCTGTCATAGCACATGTACAATCTAGGGCAATGGTGGGTGTAGGAGGCACACAACAGAAGTATAATAACATCTAAACCAGGAGTGTCAAACATGTGGCCCGGGAGCCAGATCTGGCCCTCCAAGACCTTTAATCTGGCCCTCAGCTGATTTTCTATTGAAATATTTTAATTATATTTAAATGTTCTATTAAAATATTGGTAATTTTCTGCGCCGATTAGCATAGCAGCATCTTCAGCGCCTCTATGCGTGGCCCTTCCCACCAGAGCAGCACAAATGAAGACTCGCCTCTTTCCAAAACGCTCTTAAAGGACCATCGTTTTGACTGTTGACCGTGACACCCTCATCAGCAAAATGTTAAAAATGAGAAAAGTGGACACCGAGTGCAGGATTTTCCAAGAAAAATTGACTAATTCCTATTTGTTCACAGAGGTGAATGGGAAACCTGTATGCTTGGTGTGTTTGCAACAAGTGGCGGTGCTCAAGGAATATAATCTTAAACGCCAATACGAGACACGGCATGTCAAACAATACAAAAAACCTGAACGGAGATTTGAGAAGACATAAGATAAATGAATTATTGCTGGGACTGAAGAAATAGCAGTCTGTAATAGATTTGCGTTTCTCTGGGCAAATACTTGGACTTATTGCTATTTTTGGGGTATATTTGCCATGGGCTTTCTGCCCCGGCCCCTTTGGATTCAAAGTAGGTTGGATACGTCCCCTGGACCAAAATGAGTTTGACACCCCTGGACTAAACCATTATCAGAAGTACAGCTACTACCACTCTGACAACTGCTGATATGGCTACTATGCATAATACATAATTTTGATGACCATAACAAAAATATAAGATACCTTTATTATTTATTTAGTTTCACTCAAATTAGGTTAGGGGGCGTCTCCAGGCCTTTTAGCAGAGGAAGGACAGGAAATAAGCACGGTGTGTCAAAATAAACTTCCAATGCCTTTTCAAAATATGTTCTCTAAAACTACATAAAAATATGCACATATCTTTACACATCGCTGAAGCACCTGGTATTAATTCTGGATACGAGTATTTTGCGTTCTGCCCACTACTATTACAAAATGGTGAAATAATAATAAAATACTCAATTTGACAAAGTCTTTTCAGCATGAACCTACTTAGCACAATGGGTGAGATCAATGTCGACTGCTTGCTGTAAATGACTCTAACTAGAAGAGTACATAGCACCCCATTACTGTGACAGAGGAGTTCTGAGGGTGAGTCAGAGGGTAAGAGCCTCACACAGCCTTAGTGTGAATGGAAGACTTTGACATGTCCCAGAATAAAAGAATGATAAAACATCTTCAAAGAGGAATGCAGATCCTACATTATGAACAGAAGACACCTGCTCTATATGACTGTGAGCTTGTATGCTACACTTTCACTGCAAGGGCAACAATACTAGCACAAAACCATGGCCCATTTACAAACTGGAGACACATATAGCGATTTCCCATAGTTCATTATTTATTGACATAGTTTTTTGTAAGCTAACTCTGCACTCACCCAGGGGAAAACTAGCTCACCGTGTTTACATGCACAGGTAACACAAAATAAGTAGGTTACGCTCTTGATCCAATTGTTGTCTTTCTTCTCCTGAGAACTGGTCAAACCACACTAGTTACCATCTAAATGCAGGGTGAAGAACCAAATAAGGGCAAAGAGATGTAGGCCTGTCACGATACCACATTTATTGCTAGAGGAAAAATATTGCAATAAACTATTTTATGCCACTCATACAAAGCAAAATTATCCCAATTTTTAATTACATAGTATCATTAAAAGAAACAAGCTGTAACAAATAAATAGAACCAAAGAAATTAACCAATAATTAGCCATCTATAGAAGTCACTTATTCAACTCTACAGCTCAAGGCTGCGTCCCATTACTCTGTCTTACTCTGTCCCTACCCCTTTATCTACGTCTTTGTCTTGCCCCTCGATAACGAGCTGAGAGAGCTCGGGGTATGAATGTTCCCCTAAGAAATGGGACGCCACTCGATTACCGTTTGCGTCATCATCCCTTGCCTCAACCTGACTGCTACGCCTACAGAGGCAACAACAATTGACGCAAACAAACATAAACAAATGTCAAGGATCAGGAATCAGGAAGGTTTTTATTGCCATATGAGTGAGCAGGTTCACAACATTAGGAACTTGCTTTGATACCTGGAGCGGACAGACACTCCGAAGCACCAGCGCGGCCATTCGCGACGCCAACTTGGTTACAACAGAGTAGAAAAAAAAAAAGATGCAGACAATTTTACAACATGTAATGACAGAAAAAACAATTAGAGAGGTAACATACGGTGATCTTTTTCTTTGGCAACAGAAGGAAGGGTGGGGGGGAGGGGGTCAGTTGGAAATCAATGAAATTGATTGAAACCGAGAGCAGAGAGCAGACCTTTCTAAAAAGACAGGGAACATTTAACTCAATCATGTCAGTATGAGTGAAATTGTCCGAATAGTCTGCCACTGTTTATGTAGAATTCATGATAACAAACCACATCTGTGGCCTTGGGAGTGCAGGGAGACAGAGTCAAAAGAAAGATAAGCCGTTGGAGCTACACAGATTTTCACAGGGAGACATAATTATTCAAAGGGATTAATTTAGCATGATGAAATACATTTTTAGAGACCCAGGTGAGCGAGCAATTTAGCTTGAGCCCGGGTTCTGCCAGACCCCCATCTTCATATCCCCATGAAGATTCGTGAGAGATCTCATTAGTTCCTCTTGGCGAACAGACTGCGCTGCGTTACTTTTGCCCAGTTCTTTAAGTCCAGTGATGATATCCAAACGTCGAGATGTTTCCTTCGATTGAAACCCTTCCAAAAGGTCCTCAACCTGTGCCACTTTCTGATGTAATGCTTTCACGAGATCTCCCACGGCTTCACAGTGGCTCGAAATTGCTACAGACAGCTTGGGGGACTCTTTACTTGCTGCCAGCTTACAAATTTTGCGATAGATCATGGACAATCCCAGGCCAATCAACAGATGTCCAGCTATCAGAAATCCGAATACGTAAATATCCTCCACATCCTCTAGATACATTGGTGCCAGACATACAACTTGCCACTCATTATATGAGTCCCTCGCATATCCAGCAGCAAAAGTAGCATCCAGACACGCGGCTTCTCCTGGAGCAGCACTCCTCCGTGAAAAAAGAGTATCAATCGCGTTGATCACATCCATATTTTAGGAATTTGGAAAATCTGCTCCAAAAAGCGAGAAAAATTATGAAAAACAAGAGAGATGCAGACAACAGAGCAGGAGATAAGGAGGAAGAAAGAGAAACACGTCTGCTCTCTCTCACGGTCAGAACAGTATGGATTATCGGGTACCTCAGCTCAACAAAAAAAAACTAGCTTGTTTATACATGAAAGTTCGATTAAAACAATAACATCAGCCAAACAGACATCACTACAATTAAAACAGCAACAACAGTTCACTAAAAGTAATGTACAACATAAACGTCATAATTGTAAACCATACTAAACTGTTAATCGATAATTAAAACTGCTGAAAATACATTTATGAGACTCCTTGGCTGGTCGATGTGATGCTGCCATCCTGATCCCAAAACCTGCCTGAGTTTGTAGGTGTACCCCTTCGTTCCAAGTCTGGTTAAGAGCTTACTTCGTTTCAAGGGGGATGTCGCCCTTGATCGTAGCCCTAACCCTTGATCTAAACTGGAATCGGGACACCCCTTGCCCTCACATGAACGCGCAAAACCAAGGGGTAGGGGTAAGACAGAGAAATGTGACGCAGCCCAAATCTTATCATATTACAACAGCAAAAATCACCCACTACTGCAAAGAAAATGTACCCACGATAAATAAAATCACATAAAGCCACACTTTTGGCACACAAAGATAAGAGACATCTCAGTCACGTTGAGCATTTAATATTAAGACATGCTGTAACTGCATTGATCACAAGTTAATTGCTCTCCGGACCACAAATAAAAACAGAGCTTTTACTTTCACTTTGACATAGCAGACCAAAACACCACAAGCTAGTCTGGTGGAGGGACTGTAGTTTGGCATCACTCATAATCTAATTCAACTTGGTATGTCCAAACTATTCAGCCAATTGTCCAAACAAATGTCGATTATTATGCAGTTGGCCAGTTCTGTGGTTTTCCTCATGTGCATGTAAACGTATAGTGACTGATGTACTGTAGGAGTCATAAGGGGTCATAGGGGTCATTTTAAGATGCTTGAGAAGTTGATGGTAACATAATAGGTTACCAACAACTTCTCAAGCATCTTTAAAACCAGACCAGTTGCTTCACATTAACCTACAATATACAAAGACATCATCCTTGACATTAGCCATAGCCACAGAATTTTCCGAGAACAATATTGTGGAGTTAATGTTCCGCCTTGTCCAGTACCACGTCACACGAGCCCTCAGCCTAGTTCTGGGGCCTGGAGTCAGTGGCTTTTAAAAGTAAAGTTGGAAATAGTGCAGCGTGAGTGAACAGAACTGCTGACTATGATGAATGAAGGCACCATTAAATGACAGGAGCTACTGTATCCCCCAAACACACAGCTACACCAGCATAGGGCTCAGGAGGGGAGACGAAAAGGCCAACTCATACACTTTTAGAACAAAACACATCAAATAAGGCCCAGCAGCAGTTACGGGACACACACTGGACGTTGTAGTATAATGAAACCAAGAGGTCATTTTAGATCTATAATGTCTTAAAAGTTAACAGTAAAACAAGTTCAAAAGTAGAATCAAATGAAATAAGAATCCTCAGAAGAAAGAAGACATTTTTTTTTTTAGTAAAAGGTATGGTATTATTTTCAAGTACTGTAAGAAATGAAGGCTGCAATGATGATCAAAACAACTTAATACAAACTCTTCATAGTGGTATTTCAACATGGCATGCAGCAGATTTTCATTTACGTGTTTTTTATTGTTGAAAATGGCAAGACATTTTCTAAACCTACACGGTAACATCTTTATTTAGCACGTTTCCACCTTCAAGGCAGTCGAAGCTCTTAACATTAAGGACTACGATAACAGGAGAAGTTCAATTTGTCAACTGGACAAAGTTTGTTTGGTTGAAAACGTTTCGCCGCTCATCCGAGAGGCTTCGTCAGCTCTAATAAGAATACTGGTAAGACACTTGCTTATATCTTGCTGTAGGGAGGAGCTACCTAGCTAACTACTTTCCGGAACTATCTCATTGGTTTCGGTCTTTTGTTTCTCTGGCAACCAAACAAACTTTGTCCAGTTGACAAATTGAACTTCTCCTGTTATCATGGATTCTACCTGGACGACTGAGGGACTTTTCACGCATTAAGGACTACGCACATTCACATTCATACATCAGTGTACACAGATACACTTGCCCAGGGACACGATAGTATTTGTCAGTGAGGCAATGATGTTTACGTTGAGAGCGGGATTCGAACTGCCAACCATCAGGATCAGGGACAAACACAAAAGTAAATAAAGAGCTGTGGGTGGGGATAGGAGAAAATCTAAAGCCTCAAATGCAGGATAACTCAAACATGCATGGGTCAATCTAAATACAACGTTGAGAAAGCTAATGGCGAGGGAACACTGTTAAAACATGCTTAAAAGCCCATAAGTGGATTTTGTCTAATATGCCCTCTTTTAAACACTTAATGTTTCAAATTAGCTCTACTATCCTAATGCTGTTACTGTGAGTGCACACTAGACCAGCTCGGATATTGCATAAAATACAGCCCAGTTGGCACTAAGACTAATTTAGGGATATGTCTCAGAGAATAACATATTTATGAAAACTCTTGAGTGCCCTCCCAGACAGAATGTAGCCCATGCCTGATCTATAATTATTGCTTCAAATATATCTCCTTGACTTAAAGTGTGCTCATGTTACACATCCGTAGCCCTGTCCCAGCGGCCATATTGGTCAGTCAGCAGTGACATCTTAATGTTGCGGGCGACTTGTGTTACAGAAAGCCAAGGAGCTGACGCCACTGTGGGTCTCAGGTCTGCACAATGGGCTCCCTCTTCAGAGACTGCCTTTGATGTGCGAGCGCATTCAGGGGCTCTGCAGGTGAGAGGAACTACAGCAGGTGAGCACATACAGACGCAACGGAGGAATAAATCGTACGGAGTGTTTTCAGGATCTGTGATGGACTTAGACAACCTGTACTGATCTACAGCAGAAATTATTTGGACACGGTAGCTCACACAACGCAAAGTATTATAATAACAAAGCAACAATATGCAGCTAAATAAGAAACCACTGCATTTTTTTCTGAAATCAGCATCTCTACATGTATTACAGCCATTCCATTCCAGCGTCTGTTGAGTTCCAACACAAACACAAAGCTGAGCTACTTCAGTCCTTGCACCAGGAGTGGAATAAAGTCACCCAAGAACAATGTGAAAGACTTGTGGAGAGCATGGCCAAGACGCATGGAAGCTGTGGTTAAAAATAAGGGTTATTGCACCAAATATTGATTTCTGAACTCTTCTTAAGTGTAAACATTAGTATTATGTTGTTTTAAAATGAATTTAGAGCATTTATTTGCAGAAAATAACAAATGGTCAAAATAACAAAAAAGATACATGTTTTCAGCCCTCAAACAATGCAAAGAAACAAGATCAAACCATAATATTTTATTTGGAATTTGGGGAAAATGTTGTCAGTAGTTTATAGACTCAAAACAAAAAAAATGTTCCTTTTTCCCAAACACATACCCATAATAAAAAACTGATCATTTTGGAGTGGTTTCTTATTTTTTTCCAGAGGTGTAAATGGTAGTAATTAATTCAAAGTGAGTAGCAAAAATAGCAAGAAGTCATATAAGGCATAATTATTCAACTGTATATGTACAAATACAATTAAAATAATGAAATATAGTAATACAACTATATCATAAAGAGAAAACAGTGTGAAAACAGTGTGAAGATGACATAGGGCATAGGTTATCTACTACATAAGGGTGAGTTGTTGTACAGTACTATGGCGTATGTTTTGAAAGTAGTCCTGTATGTGAAAGATACTGAATAATGTGGAGGCAATTATGTAGGTGATACTAATGTCTCTTTTAATTATGCCGACCTGTTTTAAATGAGTCAAATTGAATAATTAGCAAATTAATGTATGGAAAGATTGCTTGGGGAATGTGAACACCTTTTATAATAGTATATGTCTTTGTGTTAGCCAAAGTACAATATGTTTCAGGTTTCTAATAATTAAATGTAATGTGAAATGGAATCACGGTAGCACAGTGATGGCCAAAAAATATACTTTCCATTCATGTTCCGTTAAACACAGTGGAAGAAATAGATAGGGCTGAATCTAATGCAGTTTTAATGCAGTATAAATGCTTTAACATGGCAGCAACAGCCCTACTGCTTGTCTCTACAATTTGAGCATGTCAGTTATATTAAATACACCATTAACTGTCTGAACTTTTGGGCATTTTTTTCTGTCTATTAAACATTTTTACAACCTGATATTTAAAGGTCCTATATTAAGCAAAATTGACTCCTGTTATAATGTTATCTCATCAAAAAACATACCAGGAGTGGTGTTTTCTTGAATATCTGAGTAATTCTTTATTATTAGTGTCTGCATCTCCAAAGCTCTGTTCCACCTTGTGATGTCAAGTGGAAGTTTTCAAGTTAACAGTTAACCTTTTACCATTTGTTCAGTAGAAATTGGTAATTCCGGGGTTGAAATTATCCAACTGATTCTGTATGGAATTTAAAAACAGAGTAAATGGTAAATGGTCACATCTTTATATAGCGCTTTTCCACCTTCAAGGCACCCAAAGCGCTTTACAACAAGGAACCACTCACCCATTCACACACACATGCATACACCAGTGTACGCAGACACTGGGGGCGAGGAGGGTTAAGTGTCTTGCCCAAGGACACAACGGCAGCATTCATCTGTGGGAGCTGGAATCGTACCAACCAACGTGTGGGTCAGTGGATCTGACCGCTCAACCACTGATGTTTCTTATGTCAAGAGCGGGATTTGAACCGCCAACCTACTGCCGCCCCGTAGAGCACTTCCTGTATTACCACATAACATCACAAGGGTGAAGAACTCAGTGAAGAACTCAGCCTAAATATGCAGTATTTGTGCGTTACAAATGCTCCGGCAATGTTTTTGATGAGAAAACAACATTATATCCTACAGTAGATCAGAAAACAGCATAATACGGTCCCTTTAAAAACTCACTTGTCCCTATTTGAATCCATAATGACAACCATCCTCACCCATGCCTGTACTTCATATTTAGTCCTCCAGCAGTGCATTTCTGATCAAACCTAAACAGGCTGCAAACTTGTCTCCTGGGCACCCTCTCATTATGTAACAAACCCAGTGGCCCAGAGGAGCGTGCCTAGTGCAAACCTGCCGGCTCCACCCAAGCAGCCGATCCGGCACTCTCTGCGTGAAGTGTCAGGTTCAGTCAGTACATATGCTGCTCCTCACAGCTGCACAAACACAAGCACCCCAGCACCGACAACACCGACTGTGATTAAAGTCATTGCGGAGCTGCTTCTCTTAAATAAACACCAATCGGAGGTGAAAGTGCCCCACAGTGGTGTCCCGTTCCCCACCAAAGCTAAGCGGTGTGGTTTTCATTTTAGAGTAGATCAAACTCATTTTAGCATAGTGCTCTTGTCTCTGCGGGTCATTGGATCCACTTTGCAAACTCCTATGGTTTTTCAGTTGTTCCCACAATGTTACATCTTTTTCACATGAGCATCAATTTGGTCTAATTAGGAACATGTTCTTTTCTGGCTGGAGATTAAAGGAGACTTTTATGAGCTTTTAATCTCGTTATATCAATGATCCTTCATCAATAGCTGACTGAAAATGCCTGCTTTAACCTACGCCATATCCAGCTCAGTATTGTTATGGTGAGATGTAAAGAGACGGAGGCTATCTATTCTGCAGTTTGGAACAGGAAGTACTCGAGGGTATAGTATATAATATATACTTTTGGTGTAGTATAATGCTTCCCTTTTAGACCTGGGTTAGGCAGTAGACTTGGTTTTGTATTACTATAGGCCAACTAAGTCACGATTTAGGACAGCATATGTGAGGTAGAATTTGCTTTGAAAGGTAGAAGATTGCACCTCCGAAAAGTACCTTATCTGATTACACTGCCTATAAAAAAAAAATTACATCAGGGTAAATTCCTTCTATCACTAAGCCACAAAAGTTCAAATCTAAAAGGTTTCCCATTCTGGTTATATTCTTAAAAACAATAGTAGAATTAGAACCAAAGGTCCTCATACTTTGACAATTACTGCTATAAATCATTAGTTTTTTTTAATTATTGTACCCAAGTTCACCACTTCCCTTTGAATTTCCCCAAATTACACTAGACCCAGCTGAATTACCCCACCTCAAATATCATATGCCCCTTTCTTCTTCTTCTCCTTCTTCTTCTTCTTCTTCTTCTTCTTCTTCTTCTTCTTCTTCTTCTTCTTCTTCTTCTTCTTCTTCTTCTTCTCCTTCTTCTTCTTCTTCTTCTTCTTCTTCTGCATAATTTCCATGAAAAACACCACATTCAGTGATTCTCTGGGAGCCTCATGTTCAGGCTGAGCTTCTCCCTAAAGTAAAACTGGCCTAGTTGTGCGTGCATTCTCAGCACCAATCTGGTGCTGCCGTAAATCGTGTGTATGCTTGTGATCGCAGGTTATCTCATCTGTCATTGGGTCCCTATCAATTCTACAGGGCGTCTCGACAGAAGGCATTAACCATGCAGCATCACACAGGCATCCAGCATTGACACACCATCAGTGAGTCTAATAGTAATATCATCTACTTTGGATGGCTTCTGTTTCACAGGTAAGGGAGAATCTAGTGACTAATACATAAACATACACAGGTTAAGTAAACATGGTGTAAAAGTGTTCAATATCAATGACTGTTAGCTTACTGGTGCTACAGACAACAACTTTTTCTACAGGGAAAGTTGTTGTCTGAGCCACACCCAAAATACGAAAGGATGGGACCAGATCTCATGAGCACAGAAAAGCAAAATGATCTCATGAGATTTTTTAGGGTTACGAGTCGGTGAGTAACATCTCTTACAGTTCCCAAAAGCATTATCACAATGGAAACAACAATATTAAAGCAAATAAATAAATAAATAAAATGTGAGGCCAAATTTGGAAACTGAATTGTGGTTGTGTGTTAGGTATAATGTCAAAACCTTGTCTTGTCTCCTTCTTGTGGACCCAGTCTCTTCCCATCATTTATAATTCACAATGAATGAAGTCACATGGAATTGCATGATAGACTATTCAAAAAGAATGCAGCTAATCATCTGACTTTTTTCAGTTAGATATGGTTTGCATTTGACCAGATTCTGTATATAACTGTATCACTGTTGCCCCAAGAGATAATAAATGCTGACCATGTAGTTGACCTTTGGCTCTGAGTGAAATTTTACAAATCTAATTCTTCCTTATATCCTTGAGTGTATTCTCAATGTGCTTGGAAAATCGTTTTACCTGCCTCGAAAGTTTGTTTTGGTCATTTAATGTAAATACATGTAAATGTTTGGTGTAAAGACGTTTCTCCAGCTGAGAAACGTCCATTTTCGCTTCACACCACATTCTTCACAAAGCCTCTTATCAAACAAACGCATTGACACTGCACAGAGGGGCGCTTGGTGACTCATTTTGCATCTGAACACTCAAACTGCCTGTAAAACATTGATGAAACTATAAGCATCAAACACTGAGGTTAGACGCCTACGGGGCCAAAAAAGCGCATTGGGAACTGTCAGCATTTCTGGCACCCAGGGCAAGACAGTGGCCATGGCTGCGCGCTGTCCGTGGTACTGAACTCTCATTACGCAGGGAAGCAGCGGTGCCACCCGTCAGCACCCTTCTCCCACGGCTCTGTGCGCGCGCGGGAAGGGGCTGATTACAGTGGGTGGTGGCGGTGCAGTGCTGCCCACGGTGCCTTATGGCGGAGATCGATGGCTTAACCACACACACACACACACACACACGTACCAACGCACACAGTATACACCTTACACAAACATGTGAATGCACAGCACAGAAAGTCATACGCAGGCACTTCTCCCAAAGCTTTTCCTCCGGTCAAAAACGCTCATTGGTAAAGAAACCTCGTATTTGTCGGTTCGCTCACGCACAGGATTAGTATGCGTGGGACACAACTAAGCAACCTTTGGTTCGTTTGAGCAAATTGCGCAACACACGCGAGGTTTATTAAAACATTGCGTCCACAATGTTGAACTCCAATATGGGCAGATCATTCCCCAGCAAACAATGCACCAACAATTTAACTACATCCATTAACTACATCGGACTAAAAACAAGCCAATAACGAACCAACTGGCTTATTCAGACCTTACCTTGATAGAGGTGCGTGTATCCATGCAGCTGTCCTCTGCTCCGTCCGCTTTCCCGTACTGTTTTCAGCTACAGCCGCTCCCTTCCCTTTTGTCTGCTAATAATTCCAGGAGACAAGCTGCAAAGCAGACTGCCGTTCCGGGCGCACATCTCCTCTCACTCGCGCTTCTTCAGGAACTCCTCTTCTATAAATCCCCAACACATCAAAACTGGGTTCTGCACTAGCGAATCAGTAAGATCACAATTGTAGTTTATTTACCAAAAGTAAACTGCATGTATATCCAGAGAAGAGTTATAGCATGGCACGTCTCTCCTCGAGTGCGGTTGGATGTCCTTGTGTTTGGATGCAGCTTCCAGGATAAGAGGAATAATAAGATCCGGGGAAGAAGTTGGCAGGATAATTCTCCACTTGAATCCGCGCTGTGAGAAATGCTGCACCGGACGAGGAAAAGTGGAGCCTCAGCCGGACGTGAGAGAGTCTGGACTAACGCAAGTCAAACTAACATGTAGCGCCACAGACATGGGGGTGCGCTTGGATCCAGAGTGTGTCAGGAGAAGATTAGGAGCCACCGCGGATTAGAGCGCGCTTAGCGGTGTTTAGCGCTGCCAGGTACACACGGGAAGTGGCCAATGAGAGGACACCTGCTCTGCGTCCTGTTTATCCCTTTTCAATTAAGTGAAAACTGTGATTTGTCATGTAATCAGACGCTGCCCTGTGACCGGAGTTATATAGAACTAAACACCTATTATCTCTCTTGTGTAAATAGGTAGGTTGTGTTTGCCTTATTAGAGTAAAGTTACCCCGTGTGTTAAAAGATCTCCTAAACCCTACAGCTGTGCCACTCTGAAGAAGTGACTGGTGACACTTTGTCCTTGGGAATGTCTTTCACTCTCACCTGGGCAGAATGCATCACTCATAAGTTCAACTTGATAAACACAGATAAAAAACACTGCTGATCTCTCGTTTATGTTATTTCAGTGGTCTAGTTTGTATGTTCATAGACAGGTAAAAAGCCTTATTTATACAGGAATCTCTTAACTTAAAAAATATCCAGTCGTTGTAAGTGTAAGTCACAGCCGTGCGCACATCCGGCTGAAGGCTCGACTCTGTGCTGCCCCCTGTGGCACTAATCTGCACTGCTCTGTTTAAATCCACTTAAAGCCATATTCACTCAGTTTCTCTCACACTATTTATAGAAACAGAAATTTGTAAACAACTTTACTACCAATACTGTTGTTGTGTAGTGACAATGAACGTGGGCAGTGGTTCAGCAGTGAAAGCAGCAGAGGTAGTAGAAAACTGAAAGTATAAGCTTTAAGAGCATGAAAACAGTAAATAAAAGCATTTTATGAGGTTTGCATAAACCTTTAAGTTTATGTGAGACAGGTAAAGGACCTAGAGCAATGTAAGTGTTTTAGTAGGGAAAAAAACTGCTTTATTGCCATTCACAAACTAGAACTCTCCTTTTGTGATATGGTACAACATTAAACAATGAATAATAATTGTAAAATCTAAACTATAATAAAATAAAGGCATGCATAACTGTAAGCTATCAGACTGTATAACTCCACTGTATAGTCCAGACGTGCAATATTTTCTGTACTCTCTTTTTACTTATTTTTATTATTATAACTATTTGTCTGCATGCACTTTCTGTTCAAAATTTATTTTGCACTAAACTGCCTGGAGCTAATGTGACAAGTGAATTTCTCCTGTGTGAGATCAATAAAGTCTTATGGAATGGAATCCATATCTTATCTTATCTTATCTTATCTTATACAAACACAGAATATAGTATGAATATTAAGAGTCAGGTTTTTGGAAATGCAAGCCTGCTCACGGTAAGGATGCATGTTTGCAATAAACACAACACCCTGTCTGTACGTGGTGTGAAACTCTGGAACAGTTTGGACAAACTCTACAAGCAATACCAAAGTGTCAATACGTTTAAATTACATTACAAAAATATGGTCTGGTCACAGTATATGGAGAGTGTCTAAGGTCATTTCATCACTGTCTTCTGCAAAACTAGTTCTGCTGGAACATCTCTTATCATTGTATGTGCTTTTCCTTACCTTATGGTATCTGTTTTTTCTCCATTGCTGGTACTGTATGTGCTTTCTTACCATTGCTGGTACTAGTATTCAGGTCCTGTATCCGTAACTATATGGTTACTTGTCTCCAAGTAAAAAAGAAAGAAGTGCACATAACAGATAAGAATTACCATGGGAAAATTGAAGTGATTTTTCCTTTCTTTACATATGTTATTATGTATAGATGTAATGGGGGTGGGGTTAAATAAGTGTTCTCCCCCCCACTCCTTCTTGGACATTACAATTTTGATTGTTCTTTTGTATATTTGTACTACTTTTTTTCATTTGACTTTGATATTGTACAGATTGAGAATCCTAACAACTCTTTTTTTTCCTTCTTTGATGAGTTTTTTTTTCAGAATAAGAATCATGCATTAGCAGCACAGTTAACCACCTTTGTAAATGTGATCTATTTATGCAGTGTTAAACAATAAAACTTATAATTTATGTCGAATACTTGTCCTTATTGTTTCTATATTGTTCTTATTGTGGTTTCTGATTTAGACCCCTTAATCTTATGTTAAACAGAGACTTGAGCAGAGCATCTTGTCACTTTGGGTTTCATTGATTTGACGCCTGAAGCTTGTGGTCGATGGCTGTCAAAGCAATAGAGTCCCATTGACCCCCTGACTCACTGACCTGTACAGACAATACAGCACTAAATAATGTGATTAGCAGCACATATAAAGCATGGACTGGGCCAAAGTGTGGCTGATCCAATGGAGAGTGGAGCTAACAGTGTTACAACAGACACGTGCTCTTAAATGAGGAGTGTAAAATCAGCCCTGAGTGATTGATTTGTTGCTCGGAGCTTTATAATAATCACAGAAGCATGACGGATGGGATGTGCTGTTGTAGGGAACGGCAGTCTGATGAGTGATACATATGCATGCTAATTAATTTGTTTTGTTTGGAGAATCAACAGAATGCCTCCGATTAACAATATGTACACAATTACACTCTACATATATCACCAAATAGCTCACAATTCATCACGTGATATCGTGATTAAACACCTGATATCAGCAGAACTAGTGGTCCAAAGTTATTCCTCACTTACCTTATGCATTCGGAGTACCCGAGTTTATTAGCCCTTTTTGTAACTAGCATGCTAACACTGCACCTTTTGACTGTCAGATTTTAAAACACAAGCAGACATATAGTGATCTCAGCTGCTGCTTGTACAATATATCTGTACATGTACTGAGGCAAGAGAAAAAACTCTTTGAAATTTACAACCTATATCAGTACCAGCCAGTTATGCTATAAAATAAATATACATAAATAAATAAATACATACATACATACATTAATAGATATATTAGGGGTTTGTCTTTAGAGATAGTGAGTTGAAGTCAGACAGAATCACCATGGCATGCACCCATTTTATAATATTATTCTCTGCTGTAACTCAATACTAAGAGTAAAAAGTAAAAAAAAAAACACTTTTGCTCCCAATACTCTATTATACTGGTAGTTGGATTGGCAGCCTTGTCTGTGTCTGTCTACCCCAAGGTTTCCACTCCTACCCTGGGGTAGACAGACACAGACAAGGCTGCCAGTCCAACTGTTCTGTGATGTGTCTCACCCATAGACAGCAAAAACGGGTTGTAGCCGGGATGATTTGATTTCACAAAGGAATTCACTGCAGTCTACTGAAGTTTACAAAGACGCAGATCAAATGATGTGAAGAAGAATAAACCTTGGATTGTTGTGCTATGTCTCTTTTTACTACTTACTGCTTACACTGGTCTGCAAGCAAAATGCTTCTGGAACAAAAGTAGTAATTTGTCTTGGTTTAGGTCACTGATAAAGAAAAAGTGCTGATTGGCTATAGCTTCCAAGATATAGTATTGGGTCAAAATAGGAAATTTATGCAAAATAAGGCAAAAACGGTAGTTTATCAGAAGGTACACTGTGTCTATAAGCAACCAGTTCTATCTGAAAGCCTGTCTGCACATTCACATACATTCATTTTAATATGTCTAGAGTTTTAAAGGTCCCATGACATGGTACTTTTTGATGCTTTTATATGGCTCCTTAATGGTTCCCTAATACTGTAAATGAATCCTTCTTCAAAATCAACACTCACTGCATGAGATATGACTCTGACAGTCTTCATGAGGCTAGATATGTGTCTAAAATGCTTTATTCTGGGTGTTGCTGCTTCAATGCAAATGAGAAGGACAGAGAGATTGGCTAAGGAGCGGGGGGGTGGGTTTCCCCCGCTGGAAGCGCAGCTCTGCACCGCTGTCTGCTCGCTTCCGTTTTTAACACAGGAAGACAGATGGGAGACTTTGCAATGAAAAAAAGCATATTTACACAGAAAATAAAATTAAACCACTGGTATTTCAGAGGTCCAGAGGGTCGGGTAAGGGACTTGCGAGCCTAGAAACACTCAGAAACACGCATTCACAGTCCAAACTCTATGGGCGGGATATACAGGGACGCTGAGCGGAGACAGAGGGAGGGGCTGGAGCTGCATTTGCCGATCTGACGTCAAAAAGGTGCCTTGTCCGAACTCGCCCGTTTGAACACTGGTTTTGTGTAATGCAGAAAAGGACCGCAAATGCTCAGTTTAGACATTTCGCAACTTTTAGCCATGGGGTGGGGTCCTAAACAGGGTAGGGGAGCTCACATTAACGTTCAAAAACCTCAGAAAGTGAAAATTTCATGCCATGGGACCTTTAACATATATCAATATATATAGTATTATAGTATTATTATTATTGCTGTTATTATTATTAGTAGTAGTATTATATTATTATTATTACATATCTTGTATACATTAGCTAACCAGCACAGTTATCAATTGAGTTCAGTTCATCTTATCAATATAAATGAGATTTAGCCACTTTTATCTCAGAAGCAGATCGAGTCCAAAAATGTGTAGGCCAGTGTTATCCAAGGAGTTGTTAGGGAGACTTCAGCCAACCCCACTGATATAATATAATGGATTAACCGAGCAGGTGACAGTAGTAACTCAGTCACTCAAATCAATATCTGAACATCTCGCTATCACTATCTGTGCCCTTCAAAGCTCCTTCATCAGCCCAAGGAGAATCTCTGTGTTCTGGTTTCTTACATATCAGTGGCTACGTTTGCATACACAATACAAATTCAATCAGTATCTGATTTCTGGAGTGATTATTGAAATGACAACTAAAGAGTTACATCTGATGATCTAATTCCCACTGGTGCAGCTTTTGACAAAAAAAAAAGATATGCAAATGAGGACTAATTAATGTGGCAAAAGTGAAAGAGAAAACGTTGAAATTGAATTGATTAATAGTACTTTGCCATCCAAATACATGTTTGATTAAAGTACTTGTACCAGATTTTATTCCATGTATTTTATTTAAATTTGTATTGCCTCAGTGCAGATATACAGCTCTGGAAAAAAAATAGGAGACCACTGCATTTTTTTTAATGAAATCAGCATCTCTACATGTATTACAGCCATTCCATTCCAGCGTCTGTTGAATTCCAACACAAACACAAAGCTGAGCTACTTCAGGAGTTGAATAAAGTCACCCAAGAACAATGTGAAAGCCTTGTGGAGAGCATGCCAAGACACATGAAAGCTGTGATTAAAAATAAGGGTTACTGCACCAAATATTGATTTCTGAACTCTTCTTAAAGGCAAATTAACGTTTTTTTACAATCTGAGCCTTCTTTCGGCAATAAAACAAGTAGTTTTACTCACCCATAGCATTTTTCTGTCAATTGGAGCAGTATCGCAGAACTTATGTTGAGCCGTTCTGTTCTACTAATGATCCCGTATCCGTTAACATGGGGCTCGTATCATATGCTCGGGGCATTACTTTGCGGTGTCCAAATAACACAAACTTTAGCACTTTTCAAATCATAGAAGCCCGATGTCTTAATGTAAGATTTCGTTTGAAGCAAAAGTGGCCTGTAATCCGAGATTTAGCCATAGTTTCGAGTAGATGAGGACGCCAGTGCGCATGCGCGGACTGCTCCCGGGACCCAAACATGAAACGCAAAGCTGAAAACTATGGATAAATCTCGGATTACAGGCCACTTTTGCTTCAAACGAAATCTTACATTAAGACATCGGGCTTCTATGATTTGAAAAGTGCTAAAGTTTGTGTTATTTGGAGACCGCAAAGTAATGCCCCGAATACTCATGCTAACGGATACGCTACAACATAACTTTCTTCAAACAGCTCCAAATGACACGAACGTGATATGGGTGAGTCAAACGACTTGTTTTATTACCGAAAGAAGGCTCAGATTGTAAAATAACGTTACTTTTCCTTTAAGTGTAAACATTAGTATTATGTTGTTTTAAAATTAATTTGATCTTGTTTCTTTGCATTGTTTGAGGTCTGAGAATGTGTATCTTTTTTGTTATTTTGACCATTTGTCATTTTCTGCAAATAAATGCTCTAAACGATAATATTTTTTATTTTACTATAAGTAGTGAAATCAGAAAAACTGATAATTTTGCAGTGGTCTCTTATTTTTTTCCAGAGCTGTACATTCATTTTGTGCATCTAAACACACCAAAAATCATGATTACTGCAGTTATCTGATTTTTACTGGCCATGAAAATGTACCCACTGACCACAACTCCACATCTGTGCGGCTTCTGTGAAAAACTTCTCACCCACAATGAGATCCTCCCTGCTTGTTTGTCCACATAAGCACATTTCCACTCTCAGCCCTGTTCACACACAACCATACCAGAGGATGTTTTGAGCATCTTGGGACTGATTTCATTTACTGTTCGCAGTCGGCAGTCGCCTCCTCTGTTCTGAATGCTGACGGGGCATTGTGCAGAGCGTGCAGTAAGAGCCAGTGTATCCTGTGTGTATGAAAAATGTCATTGGGCTGTGCTAATGTAAAGACTGTTTAAATACGGGGAACAGCAAATAGACGCACAACATTCTATCCTCACATGTGAATCAGAGATAAGGAAATATACGGGAAATGTTTTTATATGTGACCCGAGTCGATAGTGAAAATACAGCCATGTGCAGTAAACAGGGCGTCGATCATTCAGAATTCACAAGCTTCAGCCACCTACAGTGAGCCGTACAGCGGGCTTTAAAACACAATTATATGCGTGCTGCATCTACAACAGAATGGGACTCACAACACGAATGTATAGTATTCATGGATGACAAAATACTGAATAATTTATAACTGCCAACCTTTGTATCCATGAGCTTTAGAATGATGGGGACATTAGGACCGTTACCATAGTGATTTACAATTCAAAACAACATACTGTATATTTTGAATGGTAAAAGTGGTCAAAATATTGCATAACAACAGGAAGTGATCGATGATGTTCTAGTCGCTGGCACATTGCATACAATATCATATTTAACAAAGGTAATACTACAATATGCATTTTCTTGTGGAGGATCTGCCACAGTCTTATTTTCATGGAGATGTTGAATGTTGCACATAATAGCATTAATAAGGGCGCTCATGAAAGAGATTCTGGTACTTTCATTGGGCTCTTCCTGTATAAATAAAGTTAAATGAAAATGAAAAACGCATCTATAGCCATGGAGACAAGCAGGTGATGGCAGCAAGCCAAGTTACAGATGGAAATGTTGCCCCAGTGGCTGAGTGGTCGGCACTGATGCTTCACAGAAAGTTCAATTTACGGGTCACCTGAGCATTCTGTGCAGAGTTTGCATGTTCTTCTCGTGTTTGGCTGAATTTCCTAACCCCCATCAACCCAAACCTGCACAATAGGTACAATCCTCCAGCTAAAGTAGTCCTGACCAAGCCAAGCAACAAGATCAGGTTGCCCCAGTTGCAATGAAGGATGGGTCACATTTTCCTACGGGGACATTTGTCAATGAAAACACCCCTGATGGAATTGATGGATACATAATGCCATATAGCTATGGAAAAAATAAGAGACCACTGCATTTTTTTTATAAATCAGCATCTCTACATGTATTACAGCCATTCCATTCCAGCGTCTGTTGAATTCCAACACAAACACAAAGCTGAGCTACTTCAGTTCTTGCACCAGGAGTGGAATAAAGTCACCCAAGAACAATGTGAAAGACTTGTGGAGAGCATGCCAAGACGCATGAAAGATAGTATTATGTTGTTTTAAAATGAATTTGATCTTGTTTCTTTGCATGTTTGAGGTCTGAAAACATTTATCTTTTTTGTTATTTTGACCATTTGTCATTTTCTGTAAATAAATGCTCTAAATGATAAGATTTTATTTGGAATTTGGGGTAAATGTTGTCAGCAGTTTGTAGACTGAAACAAAAATATTCCTTTTAGCCAAACACATACCTATAAGTAGAAAAAGTGATAATTTTGCAGTGGTCTCTTTTTTTCCAGAGCTCTATTGTAAAGGGTTTTAGGCAAAGCAATAACATCTCCATAGAGACAAACTGATAGCGGACTCTCCATCATTAAAGGTACTTAGTGCACCTTAATGATCACTGATTAATTATAAGCTCAGCATGTCAACCATAACACCACTGTCATGTAACTTGTTAAGAGATAAATACTGAATTTAGCTTGTGTCTGTAGCATGCACCAAATAATAAGACTAGTGTCCACCGAATCTTTTTCAAATCTTCCCAGTGGATGCAGTAGTCTCCAGGCTTTGCCACATTAATCTTGGGGAGGCGTGCGTGGTTGTGCTGTGGGCCATGATTGATGGCATGGAGGTCAGCACTACAGCCTGGGAGCGAAAATGTAGGTTACTTTACAGAGATGATTTCGATTTTTTTTTTAGGTGTAGTCCTTGTGTAACTTTGGGTTATTTAATGTTTGCATGAAGCACTGGTGTCTGTCAGAGCCACCCTCCTGCTGATAAGTAACAAATGTGAGAGCCAGTTCATCAGATAGCCAAAATTTATACTAACAGCTTGTCCAAATACAGTCTGAGTAGAGCTGGGCGAAATGACAAAACAGTGACTCATATTGCTTGTTCAGAGAGATGCAGATTTTATAAAAGTAAAACTCTGTTCAGTATTTTCATTTTCTAAACGTACAGACAGTCATTGTTTCTACTTAAATCACACTATTTTCTAATCTGTTATAATGTTGTTTGCTCGTCACTTCTTTTTCTCTCAAAAACACTTTACTCCACCTTGTAATATCATGTGGTAATACAAGGAGTGCTCCATTGTTTTTTTTTAAACAGAAAAACAAGTTAAATTTACTGACAGAACATGATCGTTGACAGTTAGAAATGACTGAATTAGAGTTTTGATTAATTGCACAGTCGTAGTCAGAGCATGCCATTGTGCACTGGGCTGAGGTGGTGTTCAGACAGTAAACATATGGTACAGGTGAGGGGATCACACAAACAAATCAATCCTGAAGGAGAACAGGAGATGACTAGCTGATTATACCTCACAGGTCTAGGCGTTTTTGAATGATCCAGCTGCTGGCAAAAAAATAATAATAAAGGGGAAAAAAAATTATGCAAATTTGTAAGTAATGTCAGGTAATTTTTCTTTGTTAAAAAAAAATTGAAGTTGTTGTAGTTTCAATGCTGTTACCTCCTCAAAAACATTCCGAAAGTTGTGTTTTGTTTCATTCACACGTTTGAAAAATCCTGGATTATTAGTCTGTCTACATCTCGAGAGCTCAAAATGCTCTGTTTCACCTTGTGATGTCATGAACCGGACTTTTTCAGGTTAATAGCTTGTTTTACCTTTAGTTCAGTAGAGATTAGCGATTCCAGGTTTGAAATCATGTGCTTCTACTGAAAAACACATTCCTGTAGTTCAACATGACATCACAAGGTGGAACAGGGTGTAAACATGTGTGAATAAAACAAAACATAACTCCAAGTGTGTTTCTGATAAGGAAACAACATTATAACATAGATTATTAAAAAATTGCGTAACATAGTCTCTTTAAATATTATTGGCCTATAAAATGTTGTGATGTCACATGAAATGTCATATGAAATATGACTGTATTGAAATGTAATGTAATGCATGTAAAAGTAAACTTGCTACTGGCATCAGTGTGCCTGACAAAGAAAAAGGAGACATCCAAACTTTACCTAAAATGCCTTTCATTTATGGATAGACACAATAGATTGCAAAGGTTGTCTCAGATAAACTTTCTTTATCTGCATAAGATCTCCGTCAGTGCCAAATGGACTGTAGAAGTCCACTGTAGCCTTTGTTGTAAAGTATTTTATGTTTCAAACTAATAGCGTGAATGCATTTGGAGTAAGTACTGTATATTTTCTTTCACAGAAGCTGTACTTCTGCATTAGACTGGAGAAACAGTGTGACAATTCTGTTTCCTTAAAACACCATTCGTGTGCTGTGCGTGAATCTGTGAGTATCACTTTGACTCAAGGTTGGGAGTGTTTACACTTGTTAAGCATCTATTAGTCATTGCACAGACATTGTATTGTGTATAATAGTATGAGAGAGAAACAGCTCATTTAGTGTAGCCTCTGCTAAGTGTGACCATGAAAAACAAATACAGAGTGGTCCAGAGAGGTGTGTGTGCTGTGGGGAGTGGGGCTTGGAAAAGGCCAGTGTGTTGGGTGGGTATTTACTATTATTATTGAAAAGTATGATGAACAAAATGAACAAAACATGGCGGTGATCTAAGTATGTTACAGTTTAATAATAAATAAAATAATAAATAATAATAAATAATACATAATACATTTCGGCGGCATGGTGGCTGAGTGGGTAGTGCTCATGCTTCAGGCCTTTCTGTGTGTGTTCTGTGTGGAGTTTGCATGCATGGTCTGGGTTCGATCCCTGGGTCGCCTGGGGCCTTTCTGTGTGGAGTTTGCATGTTCTCCCCATGTCTGGGTGGGTTTCCTCCGGGCACTCCGGTTTCCCCCACCAACCTAAAACATGCACCATAGGTAAATCCTCCAGCTTAGGTCCTGACCAAGCTGAAGCAAGAAGATCATGGAGATGGTCCCCGGGCGCAGTAATGTGCTGCTCACTGCTCCTAATAACAGGATGGGTTAAATGCAGAACTGGAATTTCCCCACTGTGGGAGTAATAAAGGCATAGCTTTCTTTCTTTCTTTCCCAAATAAATAAATAGCTGGGAAAAAAGCCTGATATTCTGACCAGAAATGAAGAAGCAGCTTGAATGAGTGGCGAAACGTATTCGCCCAAATAAACCTTTGTCCAGTTGAATTTCTCCTTTTGCCATACTTAAGTGAAGTACAGATACCTAAAAATTGTACTTTAAGTATTGTACTTTTACTATGTACATTATTACCTTCCACCACAAGCTAGTAGTAAGTATACCCTGGCCTGCTTCTCCCCCTGTATTGTGTTGAGTGTACAACAGCCTATAGTCTTACATATTTACATCAAACCCAGCATGTGTCCTCTGGGTCATATCGGACTCAAAGTTATTGTGAAAAAATAAATGTATGCTATTTATTAGTATATTTGTTTTGCTCAACAGAGAACATAGCATTCTGTTCGACTCTCAGCTGGATTTAAACCTGATACTTAAGCTTTGAAAACTTTCCACTGATGCACAGTTAGCTGATATTTCTACTATATATTTTAATTACAGAGCCATTGCCTAAACAACATGCATCACAATATACTACATTTCTGACTGGAAAAGCCATTAACATAAGAACAAATTAAATAAAGGCTAGGGCTGCTGTTGCTGCTGTTGAAGAAGTAAAGTGCTCCATTTGTATGCAAATAGCAACCTTTCACAGATAAGAGACGGAAATACAACCTTTTCTCCCTAAATATTATTGTGGTACATGTAACAATCGCAGAAACATGTCAGACTCAGGTGACCTGTTAGGGCATAAATGGATTTAAGAATTTGTTAAGAAGTCTTAAAATGTCACAGTCTCACTTTTTGTATTACTGAAATAACAAGATCATAAGAGTATTAGCTGTTTGTTGAATAGGAATCTCAATGTATACTGCAGAAACAAGGCATAAGACAAATGTTTTTTTTTATTAACATGAAAAAGGCCTACACAACATTTTATGTGTGAATCACATAAAATACAACTCTGAGTAAACTATTGGTGGTGGGACACTTATAACATGGCTGGAAGCTTATATATAGGGGTTTTGCATTACAACAAAACAGATTTATAATGCTTATACTTGACAGATATGACCTCTCTGCTTTCATCTTTCAATTCCAGGTCTGAGGTTCCAGGAGGATGTTTTAAAAAGTTTATAGATGTATATATATCTTAAGATTCTCAGCACAGCTCTAGTGTGCAGGTGACAAGATGCATGTTTACAGAGCCCCGGTCTTGTCAGAACAGAGGATTTGACATGTCATCAGAAGTGGCCCAGCTGCTTCTGTTTGTCATGTCACAGAACATCATGATAAATCCTGAACCTTCAGCCTGGATCCACTGGACTTGTGACACCGTGATGCATTCAGGGCACAGGTGTCAAAGTCAGTTCTGGTCACATTGTGTTTATGTAATCCATTTATTCCAGCGTGCACCTGTTCTGGCCCTGTATCTGTTAGGCCTGATGGTGCTCCATTGTGCTGCTGTCACACTGTCCCACTGAAACATGCACTTTCCTGTACATACAGTGTCCTGTGAACTCACACTGACTTTTAACAGCCACTTTAAATAAAACCACTATGCCCAATTGTTATGGCTGCAAATTGGGAGTTTGCTGTGTGATTTATGAATGCTATGGGAGAGTTACATGCACACTGCTCATGGAGGGTCCCCCAGAGCAGGGCCTCAACCACAATATAGGAAACAGACTTCTGGATCATCATTTGATGTTTTTTATTCTTTTTAGAGGACCTTATGTTTGGATCTAAAGCACTGCGGCAGGCCTGCACATCCTAATCAGTGTTGGGCAAGTTACACAAAAACTGTAATGCACTACTTATTACTTGTTACTGTCATTTTAAAGTAATGCCTTACATTACAATATTACTCTAAATAAAAAGTAAGGCATTACACTACTTTTGTATTACTTTAGTTACTCTCGCCAAAATGACTGGAAATAAGGATTTGGCAATCTACACAATATACTCGTCAACGAGCCTTCTCACCTCTCATGGCTGGAGATTCTCTGGTCGGGTCAACATCAGTTTCGGCTGCTTTGTTGGGGTTGTATCGTTCCCTGTCCCATCCCCTCCTTTCCTGACTAATTTCGTGGTGCTATGGCACCTCTGCAAGTGCTTCGTCAAATTGCTTGTACTGCATTTCGATGTGGAAAGAGGTTTGGGATTCACACACAGTGTGCATTTAACTAAAATGTTCTTGGAGTCCTTATTTTGAACGAAGTGAAAGTAGTGGGCGTACGCCCATCTTGAAAAGGAGCTAGCACTATCCGATTCTTCTGGTTCTGTCATCCTTTGTCAGTCTGCCAGTTCGGGATGAAGTAAAAGGAAATGGAATGGTCTGCGCGGACTTTTATATCACTAGCTGATCTCGCGGAACTTTGTATGAAATGTAATGTTCTGCACGGACTTATCAGATTCAGTAGCTGATCTCGCGGTGATCCGCGAACTTTGTATAAAGAAAACGCAAAACCCACAAAAACAAAGCAGGTTAAAAATGCATTGTAATGTGCATTACTGGCATTGTAACGAGTAATATATTACCAATTTTCTTCCCTGTAATGCGTTACATTACTGTGTTACACCAAAAAGTAATGCATTACAGTAATTAATTACTTTTGTAACGAGTTACTCCCAACACTGATCCTAATGGATATCCAACAGTGTTTAACAGGCATGGAGCAGGCCTGGTGAGCACTGGTATTTCAAAAGTACTTGAAAACACACATATTCAGACACTTTAAAGTAATGGGTCTAAAAATATTTTCTAGGTAAATGGGCCAGTTATAATGTTGTGTGATGAATATTCCTGGAAAAACCCATTTATGCATTTGCATTTCCTTTAAGTATAGAATTTAGGAACTTAATCTTATACTTTTGTACACAGGGCTCTCAAGTTTTGAGCGGGGTCGTGCATGAGACTGGGGGGGGGGTGCGAGTGAACAATTTTTCCCGAGGAGCGGGCGGGAGGGCTTGAATTGCGTGAGAAATGCCGTGTCGAATTGTCTCTCTCAATGCGTGAGACTTGAGAGCCCTGCTGTAAATGTTTGTCTAAAGACCAAACTTAAACTACAAAGCAACTAATGAGAGTTATATAAATGAAGTTATTACCTGATGGTTCTCAGTTTGTTTTATCATCACCGCAGTGTGCGCTTAGCAGCTGAAACTACACTCTACAGTCTGCCCAACAACAGAACAATCTATTTTCTGATTGGCTGATTTTTTTTCCAGGGAGCGGGACGGGGAGGAGGGGGACAGTTTTTTTCGCTGAAAACGCGCGGTGCCTGTATAAACTAAGCCACACAGACCGATTGTCTGGGCACACACACACACACAAAAAATCAGCGTGAGAAATGCCATGTGTGGCGTGTGAGCGTGTGAACACGTCGAATGGCGTGTGTCACACTCTCAATGTGTGAGACTTGAGAGAGTGTACATGAGGTCATATATGTAATACATTAATGGAATTTTAAGTGAAAGGGTTGTATAAGTCTGTAACGTAACTGAAAATTTCACTACAACATCTATGTTTGACAGACATGTTTTATGTCACAATTGGTGCATGTGACTTGTGAAAAAGGCGATCCAAAGTGTCCAGAGAGGAAATCCATTTTCCAACGATAATGTAAAGACATTTTCTATTGTAAACAGGACGCAGACTGGTCTCCTCCCATTGGCCACTTCCTGTGTGTACCTGGCATCGCTAAACACCGCTAAACACCGCGCTAATCCGCGGTGGCGCCTAATCTTCTCCGGACAACACTCCTGAATCCAAGCGCACCCCCATGCCCCCCTCCGCGGCGTCAGCCAAGGACGCGCGCTACATGCCAGTTGGACTCGCGTCTCTCCTGACTCTCTCACGTCCGGCTCGTCCACAGCAGCTTTTCTCACTCCGCGGATTCAAGTAGAGAATTGTGCTGCTAACTTCCTCCGGTCATTTGACTCCGCTTTTCCCGGAAAATGCATCCAAACATAAGGACGTATACGGCGTTTCCAACTGCACTCGAGGAGAGACTTGCCTTGCTGCCACACTCTGGATACAGCCAACACGCAGGCAGTAGTTTCATTTTGAGTAAATAAACTAAACGTGTAAATGGAGCGGTCCTATAGTTTAATCGAAAAAAAAGTCCTATTTAGAGGCGCACTAAGAGAAAGGCAAGCGGAAAAGCGAACAAGGTAAGTTTATTTTTTTCCTGCGTAAAACTACGTGTGCTACCCCCTATCCCCCTTATGAAAGTTTGGGCTGGAGTGGTTCGACAACTTTTTCATCAAACTTACAAGTTCCTCTGTGTATTTTAGCATTTATATCCACCGTAATCAGCGCTTCCTGTGCGTAACGGGTGGCACTGTTGTTTCCCAATGTAATGAGAGTTCAGCACCAGGGACAGCGTGCGCAGCCATAGCCACAATCACACACGGTCAAATTCCAACATTACATCACAGACAGGTCTGGGCTGGGACAAAAAAATGGCCCTGGCATTTTTGGCTTAGACCGGCCCCTCATAATTAGTCCTGGTTTAGTCCTGGTTCAGACCTGATTTAGTCCTGATTTAGTCCTGATTTAGACCTGATTAGTCCTGGTTTAGTCCTGGTTCAGACCTGATTTAGTCCTGGTTTAGTCCTGGTTCAGACCTGATTTAGTCCTGATTTAGACCTGATTAGTCCTGGTTTAGTCCTGGTTCAGACCTGATTTAGTCCTAATTTAGACCTGATTAGTCCTGGTTTAGTCCTGGTTCAGACATGATTTAGTCCTGATTTAGACCTGATTAGTCCTGGTTCAATCCTGATTTAGTCCTGGTTTAGTCCTGGTTCAGACATGATTTAGTCCTGATTTAGACCTGATAAGTCCTGGTTTAGTCCTGGTTCAATCCTGATTTAGTCCTGGTTTAGTCCTGGTCCAGACCTGATTTAGTCCTGATTTAGATGTAATTAGTCCTGGTTTAGTCCTGGTTCAATCCTGATTTAGTCCTGGTTTAGTCCTGGTTCAGACATGATTTAGTCCTGATTTAGACCTGATTAGTCCTGGTTTAGTCCTGGTTCAATCCTGATTTAGTCCTGGTTTAGTCCTGGTTCAGACATGATTTAGTCCTGATTTAGACCTGATAAGTCCTGGTTTAGTCCTGGTTCAATCCTGATTTAGTCCTGGTTTAGTCCTGGTTCAGACCTGATTTAGTCCTGATTTAGACCTGATTAGTCCTGGTTTAGTCCTGGTTCAATCCTGATTTAGTCCTGGTTTAGTCCTGGTTCAGACCTGATTTAGTCCTAATTTAGACCTGATTAGTCCTGGTTTAGTCCTGGTTCAATCCTGATTTAGTCCTGGTTCAGACCTGATTTAGTCCTGATTTAGACCTGATTAGTCCTGGTTTAGTCCTGGTTCAATCCTGGTTCAGTCCTAAATTGTGGGCCGGTCTCTAAGTAGGACTGTCGGCCCACTGGGAAAATGCCCGGTATGCCCAATTACCAGTCCAGGCCTGATCACAGATGATGTGTTTTAGCATGGTATAGTAAATGATCATTGTCCAGCTAAACAGTCAACCTCAACTGTAGCTTCCACAGTTATATAGCAGTTATCTTTTTAGATACAGAAATGATGTGTAGTAATTAATATTGATTCTTTCATTACAGTTGGCCCAGTGGTGAGATGGAGGTCCTGCTCCAGCGTGAGTTTTGCTCTGTGGAGATGCAGGACCCTCCTCTGCACCAGCCGTCCGCTCAGCGCCCGCGCCCCACCACTATGCTGGACATCCCCTCTGAGCCCTGCAGCCTCACCATCCACACGGTGCAACTCTGTCAGCACACGAGACGCCTACGGGGACTTTTAGCTTTAGCCCAAACCCAGGGCCAAACCTCTGCCTCCTCTGAAGGAAGATTAGCGGAGACATCAGTCTATCTCTGCAGGCTCCCACCCCACCTGCCAGACGACCTGCTGCCAGTGGACAGTGTTTAGAATGATCTGAACTCTTTGCACTTTTTATGTTTGCCTTTGTTGTGCGTCTTGTTGCTGTTATTATTTATTGATCAGACAGATACAGATATTTCCTCTTGATATTTATTGACAATAGTGCTGCATTATTTAGTCACTATAATTGCTACATCTGTGAGAACAGCTGCATGGAGGACGGAACACCAATAAACACAGACTCATAGTTTTGAATCATGCAGATGCCTGTGTAATGTTCTGACAAACGACTTGGGCACAAAATCATGATGTTACTATTGTCCAAAACTCCAGAACAAACTTTTCTCATACTTCAACAGACTACTCAACTAAAGAATAGTGTTTTGATATCACTTTCTGTCAAAATAACCTCGTCAGTCTGTAAACAGCTGCTGAGTGGATGCACAGGGGACAATAGGTGTAATTACAAAAATGTCAAGATGTTTTTGAGCAGGGTCTAGTATGAGCAGAGCACTGGAGGGAGCACTGGAATAATGGGACCCAACAAATGATTAATTACCTCTCTGTGTGCCCCTTCATTCATT
Organism: Paratrypauchen microcephalus; assembly: GCA_036785185.1. Lineage (NCBI taxonomy): Eukaryota > Metazoa > Chordata > Actinopteri > Gobiiformes > Gobiidae > Paratrypauchen > Paratrypauchen microcephalus. Next base: position 6,925,401 of record JAVJIX010000010.1, read on the forward strand.
CAGTCAAAACTGCTTCACTGAGGTTTTTGTGGCAAGCAGAATGTCTCTTTTCACATGTAGATTCATGCTCTGTTTGCGACGGCAAAACAGCTATTTGTAAAAATTCAAAACGTTAAAGGGCCCACATGCTGTTTTCTGAGCTATGTTACAATGTTGTTTCCTCATCAAAAAGCGAGTTGTGTTTTGTTTCTTTCACACATGTTTTAACACACAAACCCTGCATCAATCAGAAAACACTCTGTTCCACCTTGTGATGTCATGTGATAATACAGGAAGAGCTAATACAGCACTGGAATTGCAAGGAGCTATGAACTTGAAAACTACCACTTCATGACATCACAAGGTAGAACAGAGCATTTGGAGCTTAGATGTAGACAGACTAATAATACTCAAACATGTGCAACTGAAACAAAACACAACTCTGGGTATATTTTTGAGAAGGCAATAACATTATAGCATGGTTATAAGATCACAAGAGTCAATTTTGTGTAATACAGGACCTTTAACTTGTATGTTGTAATACCAGTCTGTCATTAGTCAAGAATTCCATCACTTTATCCTGATATCTTAATTGCTTGTCAGTGGCAGCGGTGGGTTGTTGTGGTAAGTGGTTTTCTCACATCTGCCTTGTTGCTGGTGCAGATCACTAATTAGGGATTGTGCATGTAGCCAGCAGCCAGTGGACTGAAATAGCATGACCATCTCTCATTCCAATGCAGCTCAAATGGCCATGGGTGATGTATATTCACGACAGGCGCTCATAGCTGTTTAGATGACAGTATTGTCCCCGTGCATCTCATGTATACGCTGAATGATCAATTTAGTCTTTTACAACTAAGTGCTGTTTTATAGTGAGATAGGTTTACTTCAGGTGAAAATATATTATTTTGCATTTAGAGATTTAAAGAAGAATTTAAAAGTCCTATATTACACAAAATTGTCTCTTGTGAGCTTTGGGCCACGTTATAATGCTGTTACCTCTTCAAAAACATGCCTGGAGTTGTGTCGAGGTGTTTTGTTTCATTCACATGTTCGAGTAATCCTGGTTTGCTGTATTAGTTAGCCTGTGTATATCTCCAACTCACTAGAGTTTGGCAGTTCCAGGGCTGAAATCATCCAAATGATTCTAGTGAAGGTGTATGGAGTTTAAAAACACAGTGGAGCGCTTCCTGTATTACCACTTGACATCACAACAGAGGACAGGAACAGAGTTTTTTTCTGTTTGAGAGAAGAACTCAGCCTAAATATGCAGGATTTGTTTGTTTAACATGGTGTGAATGAAACAAAACACAACTCCAGGTCTGTTTGTGACGAGGAAACAACAATATAGCATAATACAGACTTTTGCCTGTGGTATCCCGTCCCCTTTTTTATTTTTTTTATTTGATGTATTTAGATTTGACTTGATGTACCCAGACACCCTCACATGAAGTGCTCTTTCACATTTGTAAAACTGTGATGTCTTGATCTTTGTTGATATAGAGGAAATGGCACCACTCCATCTGAGATTTGTCAGCATGTTCAATGAAACTGTCAAAACACTCTGTCGAAACAGTGGTGAAAACTGTTGGCACAGCTAAGCGCCAAGTGTGAAAACAATATGGTATTATTCATTCATGGAGGTTAACATACTGACTGAGTTTAAATCAGAAAGTAAAGGTTATCAAAGCCTACATAATGTGTTGTATTTTATTTGTATGTCCTTCTGCTTTTGGTCTTGATTCAGTTGGAGATAGATCTGGTTTTGTCCCATATTTGTACCATAATTTCAAAGAAGAATTACAAATATATATATTTCTTTGTCTGGTCATGTTTTAAAAGCATTATTCTATTGCTGATCCACATTATAATGTTCAAAAACATACCTGGAGATGTGTTTTGTTTCATTCACACGTTTATCACAGAGCCTGCATATTGAGGCTGAGTTTCTCTAGCAGAAAACAGTTCCACCTTGTGATGTTAAGCGATAATACAGGAAGTGCTCCACTGTGCTTTTAAACTCTACACCTTCACTAGAATCATTTGGATGATTTCAGCACTGGAATTTCCAATCTTTACTGAACAAAAGGTAAAATGCAGCTGTTGAAAACTACTGCCTCATGACATCACAAGATGGAACAGAGCATTTTGAGCTTTGGGGATGTAGACAGATTCAACAACACAAAAACAACTGATTATGTTTTTGATGAGGTAACAGCATTATAACAAAAGCTCACAAGAATACATTTTGTTTAATATAGAACCTTTAAAAATATAAGAAAAGAAAGAAAGAAAGAAAGAAAGAAAGCTATGCCTTTATTAGTCCCACAGTGGGGAAATTCCAGTTCTGCATTTAACCCATCCTGTTATTAGGAGCAGTGGGCTGCACATTACTGCGCCCGGGAACCATCTCTATGATCTTCTTGCTTCGGCTTGATCAGGACCTAAGCTGGAGGATATAGGCATATAGGCATATAGGCATATATACTCAACAAAAACACTTTTGTTTTTGCTCCCATTTTTCCTGAGATGGACCCAAAGATCCAAAATTCACTCCAGATACACAACACTACCATTTCTCTCAAACATTGTTCACAAATCTGTCCAAATGTGTGACAGCGAGCACCTCTGCCCCGCCGAGACAATCCACCCCACCTCACAGGTGTGCCACGATCTGACATCATGAGCAGTGCACAGGTGTGCCCCAGACTGCCCACAATAAAAGGCCACCCCGAAATGTGCATTTTTTTTTTTTTTGCTTTATTGGGGGTCTGGGGACTCAGAACCAGTCAGTATCTGGTGTGACCACCATTTGCCTCATGCAGTGCAACACATCTTCTTCGCATAGAGTTTATCAGATTGTCAATTGTGGCCTGTGGAATGTTGGTGCACTCCTCTTCAATGGCTGTGCGAAGTTGCTGGATATTAGTGGGAGCTGGTACACGCTGTCGTATACGCCGGTCAAGCACATCCCAAACATGCTCAATGGGTGACATGTCCGGTGAGTATGCTGGCCATGCAAGAACTGGGACATTTTCAGCTTCCAAGAATTGTGTACAGATCCTTGCAACATGGGGCCGTGCATTATCTTGCTGAAACATGAGGTGATGTTCATGGATGTATGGCACAACAATGGGCCTCAGGATCTCATCACGGTATCTCTGTGCATTCAAAATGCCATCAATAAAATGCACCTGTGTTCTTCGTCCATAACAGCCTTTGAAGAGGAGTGGACCAACATTCCACAGGCCACAATTGACAATCTGATAAACTCTATGCGAAGAAGATGTGTTGCACTGCATGAGGCAAATGGTGGTCACACCAGATACTGACTGGTTCTGAGTCCCCAGACCCCCAATAAAGCAAAAAAAAAAAAAAATGCACATTTCGGGGTGGCCTTATATTGTGGGCAGTCTGGGGCACACCTGTGCACTGGTCATGATGTCGGATCGGCATCTTGATGTGGCGCACCTGTGAGGTGGGGTGGATTGTCTCGGCGGGGCAGAGGTGCTCGCTGTCACACATTTGGACAGATTTGTGAACAATGTTTGAGAGAAATGGTAGTGTTGTGTATCTGGAGTGAATTTTGGATCTTTGGGTCCATCTCAGGAAAAATGGGAGCAAAAACAAAAGTGTTGCATTTATATTTTTGTTGAGTGTAGGATGTAGGCAAACTGCATCCCAGTACAAAGTCGGCTATGGTTCTTAAAACACTAATATGACTTGCTGTGTGAAAAGCAGTGCATTAATTCGTGTTACATAATCAGCAATGAGACTTTACACAAACTTAAATTTCCAGATGGCAACTTCTGATTGTACCTGTGAAACAACAACTCTTCACTCCTCCTCCTCATTAACAGCCTACTTACCCTCTTTCCCACTCAAAATGTAGTCATCAAAAAGCACTTATATAAAAAATAAAAAAAAAACCTGTTTGTATTTTTTTTGCAAGACCTGAATCGTTGTAACATGTGTTGTTGTGTACTTTTCCTGATTTCAAAGTTGTGTTGCTGCTAATTGTTCAAATGGAGTCTGGATGAAGAGATCTCCTGCTGAGAGACAGAAGATGGTTTTGTGAGCGGAGACAAGGTTAGAGCGGGGTTTTGTACTTTACATTTGACCTTCTTACTGATTAAATTGGAGTTAATTCAATCAGACATCTGCGCGATTAGACTGAAATTACACTGCAAATATTTTGTTTATGCTTTGTTATTGTGGGCCTCGCTGCTGTCTCAGCACAATTCAAGAAAAACCTAGATTAAGGTGTCAAGACTCTTTATTGTCAGTTTCTCTGTAATAGTAGAGAAAGAACAAAATATCACTTTAATATCCGGTGTCTAGGGTTATGTATATGAGAAAGACCAAAACAAGAGATACACTGAAACAGTCCAGGCCATTTACTCAAAAAGAAACGTTGAACGTCAGTAAGACTAAAATAAAGGAACATTTAATATATATTTTGAATTAAAAACAAAAAAAAAATAATTATACCAAATCCCAAATTATCTTAGTACTGTCGCTGCCATTGACCAATTCCCTTTTCTTCTTCCATCTGATACCTCTTCCCACTACATTCCAATTTAGCTTCAACAACAGACAGTGGTTATGTTCACGTGCACACCAAAATCTGATTATAATCTGATTTCTGGACCTTTAATACAGAAATCAGATCTCAGACCAAATTTTCTTGGCCCTCAGGTTTCCAGGTGAATTACCTTAACAATACATTTTATTGCAAGTTTTTGGTAATCTACGTTGGTAATATACATTGGTAATCTGGCTACTCATTTTAACCTGTTTTAAATGCAAAATTATTCAATGTACTGCCCACCACTCTCTGCGTTTTGATATATGGCCGTTGACAAAAAATAAATAAATAAATAAATAAATAATCAGAGGGACCATGATCACGGTGAAATTACATGATTTTGTTGTTTACATTTCATATTAATAGTCTTATAGCTTCAGATATCGCTTCATAATCAGATTTTGAGTGTGCTTTTAACTGCTGCCAGTGTCTCTAGTTTGTATTCACATTTCAGCCACTTCAAATTCAGATGCTTGATATGGAGGGCAGTGTTATTCATGGTGATTGAACTAATAAGCATGCAGATACCAAAATGTTTCCATTGTTCTTTTAACTTCTACTTAGCCATTTCAAAAATAAAATAAATAAATAAATACATTACAATTTATGGCTATTAAGTCATTATCATATGTGATGAATTACTACTACTACGGAATTATTACAGTCTTTGAACACTTGGGCAGCCTTGGAGTCCAGCATTTTGGGTGATTTTAAAGCACCACTATAAGGGTCAGAAGTAGAAAGATTGTGAATATAATGACTGTAAGGGGTTGTTAAAGGTACAGTGTGTAGGATTCGTGGCGCATAGGTGGTGTAGGTACCATGCACTTCCTCTTTTGGCTACGGCAGACCTCGAGGGTCACCCGGGCGCGCCGTAACGCGGACAGCTCGCGTACCAGCGTGCACCTGGCGCTGTGTGAGCTCTCGCCGACAACTACAGTATAAATAAAACACGGTCCCGTTCACTGTTCAATCTACACATCAAATGAAACCTTACAGTCTCCTCTTTTTGACTATGCAATTCATTTCCCGGCACAACAATCACTCCCCGAGCACATGGGGCTTTTATACGGAAAAGCACAAAACGAGGTTTGTTACTTAGCTTACCTTTGCACAGGTCAAACTCTGAATTTCACCATAAGCTTGGTCTCAGTCTGTCCGTAAGGATCCAGCGAATAAAATCCAGTAAAACAATTTAGTCCAAAACACGTGTTAGATCCATTACAATGTGTGATCCAGGACATGCTTGTCGTTGTTTACCCAAAACCACGAGCCTTGCCAAAGGTGAAGGCGGAGCCCAAATGTCCTTCTGCAGCTCTCGTATTCAAAATGGCTGCCTCTATATGGGGAGGATCCCCCTTTTATGTGACTATATCTAAGTCCAAAAGAATACTTTGATTTCATGATGGAAGTGAAAAGGCTTGGAAAACAATGTATTTTTGAATGGGTATCTTCAATTTCGGTAATTAACGGGTAAAAATCTTACACACTGTCCCTTTAAAAAGAAAATTGACAGTCTACATTGTAGTCTACAAATGCACATCTGAACAGTATTAATTCTTTACTCCCAGTGAGAAAGTGATTGGAGAGAAAAAGACTTGGGACAGTTCTTCAAACAAGTCGTGTGGAGAAGGTTAGAACAAGATGATGGGTTATTTATTCTCTGTGTTCAATTTGAGACCTCTAAGCTCAGGTCTTGATGGCTCGTGTTGACCTTTGTGTAGATTAAAGGTTCTATATTAAGCAAAATTTACTCTTGTGAGATTTAAACCATGTTATAATGTTGTTACCTCCTTAAAAACATACCTTGAGTTGTGTTTTTGTCTTTTTCATTCACACATTATTAGTATGTCTGCATCCCCAAAGCTTCAAATGCTCTGTTCTACCTTATTATGTCATGAAGTGGTAATTTTCAAGCTACCATTCAAGCTACCAACAGCTACCATTTCTCCTTTAGTTTCGTAGAAATAGGCAATTCCATCGCTGAAATTAACCAAATAATTCTAATGAAGGTGAAATATCCAGAATTTGCTTGTTAAACATGTGTGAATGAAGCAAAACACTGTCATGGTGAGACAACATTATAACACAGATCAGCAAATAACGCATTATGAGCCCTTTTAAACAGATTTTGTGTAGTTCTGAAGCTTTAACATTCACAGCGAGAGCAGTGAAACTTTCTTTGTAAATGGTTTATTTTGGCCTGCAGCGTGTGAGGTCCCCACAATAGTTTACTTGAGCTCAATTAAACTCCTGTCACACTGCTTAATGGCACTGTTTGGGACTCTGTTTCAGCACTTCATGAGACACTCCCTTTATGTAGCTTTTAAAAGATGTGGCCGTATTCTGTGTGCTCCTTTGGCTACACAAATGATTCAATTACTCCTCATTTAAATGTACGGGCCCAGACAGAGACTTGGCGGACAGACCACAAGCCCCGAATGAAATTAACCTCCGCTAACTCTTATAGCCTCTGCACTTGTGTTATGATTTTCTATTAAAATGCTATCGCTGCTATAATGGATTCTGTTCATAATGCCCAGAGGAGCGGTGCTGGCATGGACACGTTTTGTTTGTGTCCAGTTAAACTCAAAGATGCTGGTGAATACCAAAAAAAAGGCAGTGAACCAGTTAAACTCTGCAATAAAGCATGAGATTAGAATGCCAGTAATGGTTTAAATCTGACCAGAAAGACAGATCAATGATCTGTGGAAGAATTTGCTGTTTAAAGGGCCCACGTTAAACTGTTTTCTGATCTATGATGTTATTTCCTCATCACAAACAAACCTGGAGCCTAAACCCTGCATATTTAGGCTGAGCTCTTCTCTCAAACAGAAAACACACTGTTCCACCTTGTGATGTCATGTGGTACAGCAGGTGTAGTACAGTATATAGGAAGGGCTACACTGTATTTTTAAACTCCACACACCTTCAGTAGAATCATTTGGATAATTACAGACCTGGAATAGCCAATCTCTCTTAAACAAAAGGCAAAAGGAGCTGTTAACTTGAAAACTACTCAGCATGACATCTCCAGGTGAAACGGAGCATTTTAAGATTTGGAGTTGTAGACAGAGTAATAAAGCAGGATTACTCAAACATGTGTTGAATGACACAAAACACAACTCCAAGTATGTTTTGATGAGGAAACATCATTTTAACAAAACAGCTGAAACACGCATTGGTAGACTATGCATTTTTCTGTCAAATCGGCTCTACAAATCACAGCCTAATTCCTAGTGAGAAAGTGACTGGTGACTTGAGACTTATGGAGAAGAAGGTAGTAGAAGTAGTAGTAGTAGTAGTAGTAGTAGTAGTAGTAGTAGTAGTAGTAGTAGTAGTAGTAGTAGTAGTAGTAGTAGTGTGATTCCCTGTGCAGGTACATTATGGCAAACACAGCCTCAATTCCGAATGCAGGGGAATCTCCAGCTTGTCACTATCTAATAAAGGTAGTAGTAGTAGTAGTAGTAGTAGTAGTAGTAGTAGTAGTAGTAGTAGTAGTAGTAGTAGTAGTAGTAGTAGTAGTAGCAGTGCAATTGCTTCTGCAGGTACATTATAAAGGGCAAACCTTATAAAGGGCCTCAATTCCCAGTGCAGGGAAATCTCCAGCTTGTCACCACATTACACCGGTCTTAAAATCTCTGCATTGGCTCACTGTGAGTTTTGGGATAGATTTTAAAGTTCTTTTACTGGTTTGTAAATGTCTTAATGGTCTTGGGCCTTCTTATCTTTCAGAACTGCTTTCCCCTTACGGGCCCTGCGCTCCTCTGGCAGCAGGCTCCTGGTCATTCACAAAGTCAGGACACAGACTCACGGAGAGGCGTCTTTCCAGTATTATGGCCCTCGTCTATGGAACTGCCTACCGGAGGACCTCAGGGCTGCAGACAACGTTCATGCTTTTAAGAGTGGGCTCAAGACTCACCTGTTTAGCTTGGCCTTTGATTGACTTCGGTCGTCTGTTTGCTTGTCCTTTGTTTGTTCTTTTGTTTGTTTGTTAGTCTGTTTGTTTGTTTGTTCCTCTATTTGTTTGTTTGTCTGTTTGTTTGTTCGTCTGTTTGTTTGGCCGTCTTGTTTTTTTGTTTTTTTTCCTCCTCTGGCAGCACGGTGGCTGAGTGGCTAGCACTCATGCTTCACAGCAAGAAGGTTCGGGTCGCCCGGGCCTTTCTGTGTGGAGTTTGCATGTTCTCCCTGTGTCTGGGTGGGTTTCCTCCGGGCACTCCGGTTACCCCCACCGACCCAAACATGCGCCATAGGTAAAATCCTCCAGCTTGGGTCCTGACCAAGCCTAAATAACAAAATCATGGGGATGGTCCCTGGGTCAAATGTAGAAACAACTTCTCCTGTGTGAGATCAATAAAAGTCAATCTTCTAATCCTTAACCACTGTAAGGCGCTTTGTGTTACATTTTTGTATGAAAAGCGCTTTATAAATATTGTTTGATTGATTGATTGATTGACTATCTAATAAAAGTAGTAGTAGTAGTAGTAGTAGTAGTAGTGGTAGTAGTAGCTGTGCGATTCCTTCTGCAGGTACATTATAAAGGGCAAACATTATAAAGGGCCTCAATTCCCGCTGCAGGGGAATCTCCAGTTTGTCGCTCTCTAATAACCTGCTAAACAGCAGCCCACATTCTCCTCACACACTGTCACTATGGATTTTCTCATCCCCATTTCTAAAGCGCATACTCATAGCAATGTGTTTGTAATGTGCCTATTTTATATGACCTTGTTGTAAGATGAGATTTCTCCTCTAAGCCATTCTTAAGGCTCAGGATTGACTGGGCTGTGGCTATTGCCTGTACGCATTAAATATATAACAATATGTCTGCTTAGGCAAGAAGTCTGTAACTGTATCCACTCAAATGATCTGTTAACCCCATTTAAAATATCAAGGTAAAGATTATAGAAATTGTTAATGAGCTACCATACATGCACCATAACATACACCATAAATAATCTCCTGCAGCTAATGTAGTCCTGCAGGATCTGTAGTGGGTGCAGAGCTTGACTTATTCACATCTGTGGTTGAGAAGAAGGCCCTAAACAAGCTCCTGTCCATCCTGAATAACCCCCAGCTCCCCCTGCACAGCACCATCACCGGGCAGGTGAGCACCTTTGAGGACAGCTTATCCTAACGCAGTGCTTCTCAATTATTTTCTGTGACGCCCCCCCTAGGAAGAAGAAAATATTTCACGCCCCCCTTCCTGCGCGTGACTATAAATAGTATTATTTGTCTAGAAAATTGTTATTAGAACACCATTGTATCCTTTTATTAACATTATAAACAAAAAAAAAGAAAGAAACTTACAACAAAGACTGCACTGAGGACTCAAATATTAATGTGTTTTTAATGCAGCTTTGCGCACATTTGTTTACGTTTTACAGAAATGAAACTTAAAACCACCTCATTTGCATGGTCAGACATGGCAGGGGACGAAAATAACACAATAAATTGTGTCTTAACATTATCAAATTTTCTCCTTTTTGCCATTGATGCTGACACTGTATATATAAATGGACTTAGCTAACCCGCTAGCTGCCATGTTCCAAATAGGAAGTGTGCATGGGGGTGCATCTGGTGTCATCGACTCTGGCTCCAACTGACTTCACATTTGAAAAAGCCCTCAACCCCTCTCTCTGTAATTGCTGGAGTGAGCCCCGAAATTGTAAGTCTTAAAATGTTTGTATTACCGTCTCAACATGATATTGATGTTTTTATTTTGTTGCTTTGTCCGTAAATTAATTCTTATTCTTTATATGGAACCTGGCTCCAAATTCGCCCCTATAATTGCCAGGCTTGTGAGCTGCACGCTGTGGGTGACTTCACACTCCCTTAGTCTGTGAAGCTAATTGCAGTCGGGTCTTGTATTACTTCAGTTACTTCATTACCTCATGAAGACCATGGAGAGGGTGATCCTCAGCCACCTCCGCTCTGTGGTGAGCCCCACCCTGGACCCGCTGCAGTTTGCCTACAAGCCAAACGTAGGAGTAGAGGACGCCGTCATCTACTTGCTGCAGCGGGCGCTCACCCACCTAGAGACCGCCGGGAGTGCTGTGAGAGTCATGTTCTTTGACTTCTCCAGCGCCTTCAACACCATCAGGCCGGCGCTGCTGCGGGGGAAGCTGGAGGACGCGGGAGTGGATGGACATCTCGCTGCCTGGACCATCGACTACCTCACTGACCGTCCACAGTACGTGCGGCTGCGCGGCTGTGAGTCAGAGGTGGTAGTCTGCAGCACTGGGGCTCCCCAGGGAACTGTCCTCTCACCCTTCCTCTTCACCATATACACCTCGGACTTCACATATAACATGGACAGCTGCCATCTCCAGAAGTTCTCTGACGACTCGGCCATTGTGGGCTGTGTGTCAGAGGGGAACGAGCTGGAGTACCGCTCGGTCATCAGTGACTTTGTGGACTGGTGTGGGCGCAACCACCTGAGCCTCAACACCAGTAAAACAAAGGAGCTGGTGATCGACTTCAGGAGGAGACCACTACCTCACTCACCGGTGAACATCCAGGGGCAGGACATAGAGACTGTGGACAGTTTCAAGTACCTGGGTGTTCACCTCAACAATAAACTGGACTGGTCCCACAACACCAACGCCCTGTACAAGAAGGGCCAAAGTCGCCTCCACCTCCTGAGGAGACTGAGTTCCTTTGGAGTGAGCAGGCCTCTGCTCAAGACTTTTTATGACTCTGTGGTGGCCTCTGCTCTCCTCTACGCTGTCGTCTGCTGGGCCCCGAGCAGCACAGAACGGGACAGAAAAAGACTCAACAAGCTGGTCAAGAGGGCCAGCTCTGTCCTGGGCTGTCCTCTGGACTCTGTAGAGGTGGTGGCTGAGAGGAGGGTACTGGCCAAATTCACGTCCATCATGGACGACACCTCTCATCCTCTGCACCGGACTGTAGAGGAGCTGAGCAGCTCCTTCAGCAGCCGACTGAGGCACCCCCAGTGCAAGAAGGAGAGCTACCGCAGATCCTTCATCCCCACCGCCATCAGACTGTATAATTCTACTGTATAGTCCTACCGTGCAATATCGTTTTCCCAATGTGCAATATTATTGTTTTTTTTCAATACTCCTATCGTGCAATATAGTTTTTCCAATTTTTTTTCAATACTCTCCCGGTCACTGTTTTTTTATTATTATCACTACTATTATTATTATTCGATTTATTACTTATTTTTTTAAATTATTATTATCACCTATCTTTATGCCTTTTTTTGCCTGCATGCACTTGTCTTCTTGTTCAAACTGTCCCTAGCTGGAGCTACTGTGACAAGTAAATTTCTCCTATGTGAGATCAATAAAGTCTTATCTTATCTTATCTCTTATCTTATAAAAGATTATATGTCTGTCTTATGTAGTATATAAAAGATATATAAAAGCTGGTGCCCACTCCTGTCTCACAAAACCATGACCAAATCTGGACACTAGTGCTCTTGAAGCTTACTTTACTTTAGATGTTCAGATTTCAATGTTTGATGCTGGCTCCATTTCTTGAGCTCACCTGTCAGAGAGATAATCGTGCTGTGTTTTTAGGCTTGAGCTAACTTTAGCGCCTGTAGGGGTGAAGCAGAGAGAGGGGGCTGTGTCAGGAGGGTTAATGGTGCTTGGCAACATAATTACTCAGTCTGCCCTGAAAGATCCAACAAAGGAGCTTTATCTGCCCTAAGCATAAAGACTCAAGACTGCAGCGAGCTCACAGGACTGCCCACACAGGATGGAGGAGTATCAAGTATAATACATGTCACAGGCAACAGGCAATTCATGTTTACTTATTTATCTACAATGATCAGAATAGGACATTTGTTGCCAAAAATGTAATGAGAACTATTTTACAAAAGATGCTATTTTCTGGTGGTGATTCAAGCATCTATTATATCATAATATAATATAATATAATATAATATAATATAATATAATATACTATAATAGAATAGAATATAATATAATATAATATAATATAATATAATATAATAAATAAAAAATAAAATAAAATTAAATAAAATTAAATTAAATAAAATAAAATTAAATTAAATTAAATTAAATTAAATTAAATTAAATTAAATTAAATTAAATTAAATTAAATTAATTAAATTGAATTGAATTGAATTGAATTACTTTGTTTGGAATGTTCCACAGTATGAAATACAAGTGTTTTTAATTGGTAAAAAATACTTTGAAAAATATGCATTCTTGGGGTTCTCCTCTCTGTTCGTCTGACTTGTAACCACTTGTCTCCATAGCAATAGAAAAAAATTATGCCATACTGTGGAACATTCCAGGCAAAGATATAATTTCTCCATGGAGACAAGCAGGTGGCAGACCCTCCACCAGAATATATATATATATATATATATATTGCATCTGTAAGATTTACTGTCTGTTGTGAAGTAAAATTGTGGGGAAAAAAAACTTGAAATTAGCTATTTAATTTAGCATTATTGTTACTTTTACTTGTTCTTACAGCTCCATGTTCTAGTTCAAATAAGTGTAGCTCAATAAACATGACCAAATTGCACGCTTGGGGGTGTGGACGAAAAACGGTGTTACCATGGTGATGTTCTGTATGCTGTAGTCAGAATGAGGCCTGGTTTGACTTTGAGTGAGGACTTAAAGTAAAGTAACAGATATAGGTCATGTGAAGTGTTACAGAAAGTGAGGATACAGAAACACAGAGGGAGGGTTATGCAAATGTTATGATTGTATGTAGTAGTAGCATGCAAGGAGAGGTATAGGCTATTGTAATGGGATTGAATAAATCTTTACTCACTATGTAAAGGTCCCTTAATCTCATCTAAGTTTCCCTTTTTTCCTTTTTGCGTACAATTTTGATGATTCTCAAGCTGAAAATGTAACAGAGGATATAAGGATGAAATGCAGTTGTCAGAGGAGTGTGTAACAAACCAAACAGGGTGCACTGTGGTTTTATGAAGCAGTCGTAAAAGGTGACTCCATAATATTGGAACATTTTATTGGTTGTTTCTTTTTCTCTGGTTCTCCTTTGAGCTCCCAAGGTCACACAAAATGTTCCTCTTTCTCTGAGATAGACCTTTGGGTAAATTAAAAGTTATAAAAAGTATCCTCTCACTAACTTTTACATGTTTCATAAAACTAAGTACATGTCTTGTCTAGTTGTTTTATACGAATTGCATTATACATTTCTTATTATCTGTTACTTATTTTCATATGTTAGTGTATGCCTTATCCATTTAGGAGTGGTACATGTTTTTCCCCTTCTAACACTATCTGCATCTACATTTTATTTGTTGCTAACCTGGAAGTAAGAGCCACAATCTCCGATCTCCACAGTTTCACAACACCACAGAAAAGTTTGTGACAAAGTATTTGTAAGTGCTATAGACAAATTAGATAGATTTAAATACACACTTCATCCTTTTGCATTTTGAAAATTGGGTAATACAGTTTAAAACAGTGGAAAAAATGTACATAGACTATAGGGCCAGGCCCTGCAAGTTAGACTTAAATGGCAAGAAAAATGATTCCTTTGTGATCACAGCATATAATGTACATAATTTTATAGTATTATTATCTCAATTAGACCTGTCACAATAACAAATTTAGTTATGTTGCGATAAACGATAATCTTCAAACTACTTTATGACACTGACACAAAGCACAATAATCCTAGTCAATCATTTTTAAATAGACAGTAAATAGATAACAGAAGAGACCAAATTAAAAAAGAAACATCCATCCATTTTCTTTCGCTTATCCGGGTCCAGGTCGCGGGGGATAAGGCCTGATGACCAGATGCTCGCCGTCGAGCACCCACCCCAGGCCTGGTTGCTTGGCTTGCCTGGCTGCCCTGATGACGCCAATCTGAGTGACGTAACCGGCCTTGCTGTGTTTCTCATCATGGGAGCTTCTGAACCACTCTTAGTCTGACCCATCCCCCAGGACCTGCTTGTCTTAGGTGACCCTACCAGGGGCTTGAAGCCCCCGACAACATAGCTCCCGGGATCATTTGGGCACTCAAACCCCTCCACCATGTCAAGAAAAGAAACAAAACACTCTAAACCCCTTTTCATAGAAGATGACAGATACTTCATCAATCCATCCATGTCACTGATCCTACAATGCACCATCCCATATTGTTTGGTAGCATTTGATTTGACTCTTGTATCAGATGATAAGAGGTAGCAGAGGCGTTTGCACCTGGATGGTGTTCTGGTTCTTACAGTTTTAGAGCTGAATGGATGTGGAGCACGGGTCATTTTTATCCCAATGAGATACAGCACAGCCCTGGACACATCATCAGTCACCCCCCGTTCTGTCCTGTCCCTACTCCTGCTCCACTGACTGAGCTTCACTGAGAGGAGCATAAACAGCTCATAGAGGGAGTCATAGGAAATAAATGGGAGAAATACTAGACTTTTTACTGGAGATTTTTTCTACCAAGACAGCAGTGTGGTGACGTATGGATTCTGGGTGGTTCTGCAGTTGCACTATAAGTCTGATCAGCAGGCACGCTGACGGGTGGTAAAAACAACATGGAAAATCATTGGGACTATATCCTCCCAGAGATCAGTACTTGTCAAACGCTTGTGTACTGCTGAACAGGGACCTCTCCTATGGATTTTAACTGACTTCACCAAAACAATTGCCACTGAAATGAAAATCTGATTGGATGTTGTTCTTTCTTCGATATGCCTAAACATATGCAGCTAAGGCTGTTCTTTATAGTTATTATACTATTATGTATGTGCCTGCACCCACTGTCATTATAGTGTTAATGTTTACACAGTACTTTTATGGGGTTTGAGGGATGGGCTCTTCCGCCTTTGTACTGCCCTTTCTATATTGTGGTTGTGGCCAGACCTTGTCTGAGCCACACAGATCACACACAAAGGCTGACCTCATCAGAAGCTAATCAAGGATGGACCTTGAATGGGAGACCACTGGGGAAAAATTGTTGTGTCCTTAGACAATTCACCCACATTGCCTAGTATAAATGTGGTGTGTACTTGAGTGGTGGCTGGAGGGGCCGATAGCACAGACTGACAGCCTTGCTCCATCAGTCTGCCTGTTGGCAGCTGTGGCTACAATAGTAGCTTAGCTCTGAAGCACTTTGGGTGTCTTGAAATTATATATATAAATCCAATGTATTACTTGATGTTGTTCTTAATATTGTGGAGAAAAAAAGTAAAATTGAGGCATGGAACATTGTACAATTTTGCTTTGATAAAATGAAAAGTTAATTTGCAAAATATAAGAGCCTTGAAAAAATTAACCGATGTTGCAGAGCCAAATCTTATTCTATTCCACCTTGATCAAATCCACTGAATGTTATTTTCATTGATAATATCTGAAGAAGATAGTGACAAAAAAGTAAAAATGGTAGAACTGAAAAAGACATTTGACATTCTGAAATTAAATATTAAATAATAAAAAGTTTCATGGATCAGTCATTACAAAGTGACTGAAAAGCATTCACTTATCAAGTCGAAGATCTGAAAGCTTTTATTTTCATTCAGTGAAAATATGAACAGTGCTTTTTTATATTTTATAATATAGCCAGCTTACTCTTAATATAGACTGTAGGGGAGTCACACTATCAAATCTTTCCTTTTTGATGATGATTTGATGATTTCTTTTCTTGTGTCCACACTGCTCTGCCTCGTCTCCAGCAGCAGCAGAGACAGACAGTAGCTCCTCCCACACTGCGCTCTACCATCTTCTTTCTGAACATTAAAACTACTTTATATTACATAGAAATGTCTAAACAGACCGTTTTCTGAGTAAAACATATGAGATAGAGTCTGTGAAAAAGATTGCATACAGTATATCACGAATGATGTCACGGGTGCGTATATGAGCGCATTTGATTAAAGCCGATGTAAAGCCAAAAGTGATTCTAAAGTATTTAAAAGTTGATATCTTTCCATTCCTGAGTCCATCAACATAAAATAAAAAAGTACCTAAAAGATAAAATCCACCTCTGTTTGAATATTTCAGCTGTAAGTCTCTTTGGAGCGGTTTTCTTTTTGCATCTGAGAAGGACGCTGTAATAACTCTTTTCCTTTTGGACCAAAATTAATTAATTACACAGAGCACATGGATCGAACACATGGATCAAATCATCACACCAGTATAGAACAATTTGATATTATATTGAATATTATTGCATCCCTAATTCCTTCTAGTGTTTTTGACTTAATATATTTTATATGGCTAAATATGTTGTATATATAAGTGTACTCCTAACAATATAGATGTGGTGGAAGTGAATAACTGTAAAACAACCCTGCACTGAAAAAAAATATATATATATAAATACAAAACGAGTAGAACAGTGTTTTTTTTTACTCCTTTTTTGTAAGAATCTGTTCCTCTTCTTCCTTCTGACATTTGAAAATGATCACATCTTGCCATTTGAGGATGTGAATTAGAACTGCTCTTGTTGAGTTTCTTGAGGTGAACGGTTGACTTTTTTTTTGTTTTGTTTTTTTCCTATCATAGCTTTACCATACCGTATAAAATATATCATAACCATATGACAGATAGTTGGAGTTCATTACACCATATTTCTCTTATCTTACATATTATACAGGGGGTCCTCGGGTTACGACGGTCTCGGGTTACGACGTTTCGTGGTTACGAACGCGCCCCCATTAAAAAAAATATGTATATATTACGCGTCATTCCGTCTTACACGGTTTAGCGTGGTAAGAGATGTAAACAAACGCGAACGGCGCGCGGCGCAAGAATACGCTTTGTTGTGGTTGTAGGGAGAAGAAGACAGCCTCATGTGTGCCCAATGTGGGCGGAAGTACCTGATGTGAGCTCTGATCTGCTCCTATGAAAGCGGCAGTGATAACCAAGCAGCGTAGTGGTCTAATTATTGAGATGGAAAGGTTATTGGTGCTTTGGTTGGAAGATCAAAGGCAAAATCCGGTTTACGACGAAATTCGGGTTACGACGCGTCTTAAGAACGGATCAACGTCGTAACCCGAGGACCCCCTGTACACATTTTAACCAGGGTTTGTTTTATTTCTGTATCCCCTTTAGAGGTGCAACCTTTAGCAGCTAGCCTCTTCTCTCTGATGTGCTCCACCTCCACCTGAACTGAACTCTACCTGGGGTTTTCAGCTGCGTGACATGCATTCATAAACATACAGACCCAGCTCCTCTCTGGTTCAGTCCTCACTGCTGTCCCTGGACTCACACTTTCATTTCTGTCTGCTGTGGATTCTTTCAGAAACTTTTAAAACTTAAAACTTTTAAACTTTTGTGACGGCGCGCCCTTAGTTGCCCCGTCATTTCCTGAATGGTGCATCTCTTTCTCTGGCCCGAGAGCGCGCCGAAAGTAGCGCTCCCCTTCCTCATGCGGAGCCAAGCTCCAGTACATTGATTCCCTGTAGACCCGCACATGTGTCCCGTAGTCTTGTACTTCTACAAACTCTTTCCCCGCTGCCTGGACTCTAGTGTTTTTGATTTTTTTTAATTTAGATTTTAATTAAACATGCGCCAAAAAGCGCACACCACAGACTCGAGAAGAATCTTATGAGACATAACATCTCCAATCACAAAGACTGTAGCAGGATATGGCCGCAGAGCATAGGCTATAAAGTTCTGAGCGCGATTGCGTCAGCTGTTTCCTGTCTACAGAAAAAAAAAAAAGAAAACATTCATTTTGAGACTGTTTTAAGTGTCAAAAGATCAGAGCACTGCACTTCTTTAGATACAAGCAAAAACTTTGTTATTATTTGTGAAATGTGGTGCAGATATATGATTTTTAAAGCATTGGCCATAAAATACACAGAACGTAGAGTCACTATCGCTTCACCCCGATCCTTGCGCTCTGTGGATGTAAACAGACACGTGAGGAAAGCTCTACTCTCGCTTTTTACTTTCAAAGAAGGGGTCAAACTGGATTACGCTCTCTTTTATTGACTGATACTGCAGTGTTGCTGATGTTTAGTGGTTCTGATCTGACAGAGCAGCTCAGAGTTACACTGACACCACACACACACACACACACACACACACACACACACACACACACACATGAGGAGCACAGCAGCCTCAAAATCACACATGAAGACACAAAGTCGGGTCAAGCCTCCCCGAACTCAGGACGAAGAAATCGCAGTGTGTTTTTTCATCCTTCACTGTAAATACTGCACTTTTGACCAGTTGCACTGTGGTGTGAATAAAAAAACACACAAGTGAAGTTTTTGCAGCTGAGCCATGCTTTTTTCCCCATTCATTTAAAGACAAACCTGTGACAGGTAATGTATGTGAGATTAAAGGGATAGTGTGTTTTTTTTTATCTGTATGGGTTCCCTTCGAAAGGTGTTGTGTGTTAAAGGGATAGTGCGTTTTTTTGTTTTTTGTTTTTTTTAAAAATGTGAATCTGTACGGGTTTCCTTCTAAAAGGTACGTGTGTTGACACCGGCTTACCTCTGACAGTCTCACAGTCTCAGCTGATCCCGGTTCGGCTCGCTTTCTGGAGCCCATGTAAGTAGGTCTGGTAATTTCCCTGGAACATAAAATAAAGCTTGTTTTTCTTCACCTTCAGCGGATGCCGAAGTTTACAAGTGAACAGGCTGATAGAGTTAACATGGGCGTAGTGATACGAGTGGAGAGAGACAAAACGCAAATGCGAAATACGCTGCTGGATGTTTCGTGGACAACTGTTTTGGACGCAAATATATCACCTTTCTAACAAATATTTTGTTTTGAGAAGAAAAACAAGCTTTATTTTATGTTCCAGGGAAGTTACCGGACCTACTTACGTGGGCTCCAGGAAGCGAGCCGAACCGGGATCAGCTGAGACTGTTAGAGGTAAGTCGGTGTCAACACACAGAAGGAAACCCATACAGAAAAAACACACTATCCCTTTAACACTGGCTTACCGCTGACAGTCTCGGCTCAGCCTGGTTCTGCTCGGGTTCTGGAGCTCACGTAAGTAAGTCTGGTAAGTTCGCGGGAACAGGAAATAAAGCTTGTTTTTCTTCGCAAAACAACATTTGGCTAAAAAGTGATATATATTTCCGTTAGAGACAGTTGTCCGAAAAAATCCAGCTGCCTAATTCGCATTTGCATATTTTCACTCTGCCCACGTTAGCTCTATTGCCTGTTCTCTTGTAAGCAGATGTATAGAGCAGATGATAAAGTAATAAAATAACAGATTTATGTAACAGTAACATAATATGGGAGCCATACTGTTCATGCAGGTGACCCCTTGGCATTAAAAGTGTTTAAACACATGTGCATAAACATAATGTGAAGTTGCTGCACATTCTCATCTCCAGATTTCACACTTCGCTTTACGCCAAACTTCACCTGTGTCTTGGAGGCAAAGTTACTTTTAGTTTGGTGAAATCAACACTACAAGAGAAAGCAAGAGTGTGCTGCTGCCTGCACATCTCTCATAACAGTGTGAAGCCTTTAGCTGAGTGCTGATTCAACGCCTTATCTGCAGACCTACTACATTAAAATGCAAGAGAAATAGTGGCTGGCATCATTAGCATGCTGGGATCTTATCTTACTGTAAGTCACTCCGGGGTATTAGCTCTTCAGTATGCTAATGAACCATTCACTTATCCACAGGTGAGATACAACTGAGAAAACAAATAAAATATCAGAGACCGTTTTATGCACAATCACACTATTAGAGAATAGTCATTAGAAACATATTTAAAGTTACACCGAGTAACATTTTTTTGTGGAAAGTATGCCACGTGTTTATTTCTATGGGGACATTTTGCTATTCCAGGGTATGGCATTAAGATTACCAAGCATTTTGATAAGCTTGCATTATTACTGCAAGTGGAGTACGGCCCCCACTCCACAGACCTGATCTGTAACTTGGCCTGATGGTGATTTGAGACAAGCAAGTAGCAGATCCTCCAACATAAAAATTTGCATAGTGAGCCTTGAAGCAATGCGGAGTTACTGCAGAAAAGCAACTGCGCAGAGTGAAAATGTTTAAAATTTAGAATGACAGAAATCTTTCAAATCAAACTGAACAGAGCTGGCAGCATAAAATGTAATCCCAAAGTAAAGTAGACATTATTGCGAAAGAAATGATCAGCAGTTTGAGCTGGAGATTATAATCCTCTGTTCACAGCACATTTCTGAATTGATAAGAACCGTGGAAATGACAGGAACATGAGCCTGGATTTGCATGTCATTCTTATCTGTTGTGTGGATTAGATGTGAATGGGGTTTAGAGCTTTATTCAGCCATTTCACATGTAACTCAATGTGAGAGTACAGTGGAATTTAAAATGATTCTGAGGAACTGGCATTCACCCCATGTAAAAATGAATCAGGGCAAAAATAATTGTGTTTGTGACGTCAAGAACTTTCTAGTGATCAAACAGTTATCCATTATGTTATCAGTAAAAAGGTACAGGATCATTTTCTGGTGGTGTTTCTGCCACATGCTTATTTTTCTTGGAGACATTATTGCTTGGACAAGTGAGCATGCATGGATGTTTTTCAAGCTATTTCTGAGCCGTGAGCAAAAAACCTGTAATTGAATGCGTGCAAGCTCATTAGTTTTAATACCATACTGTGGAATATGCCAAGAATGATAACAACACCTGTAACGGCAATACAGCAGAAAAGTTACATAGAACACTTTCAAGAAAACTGTTCCTGAACATGTTTTAGAGTGTCATAAACTCGAATATTTATATTTAAAGGTCCCATGGCATGAAATTTTCACTTTCTGAGGTTTTTGAACGTTAATGTGAGCTCCCCTACCCTGTTTAGGCCCCCCCCCCCCATGGCTAAAAGTTGCGAAATGTCTAAACTGAGCATTTGCGATCCTTTTCTGCGTTACACAAAACCAGTGCTCAAACGGGCGAGTTCGGACAAGGCACCTTATTGACGTCAGATCGGCAAATGCAGCTCCAGCCCCTCCCTCTGTCTCCGCTCAGCGTCCCTGTATATCCCGCCCATAGAGTTTGGACTGTGAATGCGCTAGGCAATGCGAAATGCGTTTTTTTATTTGCCTGGAGGCACGTCCGAGTGTTTCTAGGCTCGGAAGTCCTTTATCTGAGCCTCTGGACCTTTGAACAGCAGTGGTTTAATTTTATTTTATGTGGAAATGTGTTTATTTTTCAATGGAACGCTTGAAATCTCTCCCCCCGTGCAAAAACAAGGAAATGGATCAGCTGAGAGGGAGAGCCGAGAGCGGAGACTTTGGCCACGCCCACACCCTCTATTATTGGCCAGCTTTTTTCCTCCTCATTTGCATTCAAGCAACAACTCCCATTATGACCTGTTCTGAGGGAGAAAAATTACTCTTTCTCATCTTATCTCTATTTCTCATGCACTGAGTGTTGATTTTGAAGAAGGATTCATTTACAGTATTAGGGAACCATTAAGGAGCCATATAAAAGCATCAAGAAGTACCATGTCATGGGATCTTTAAGTATCACAAAATGTCTATGGGTTCATTTAATCTCAGATGTAGTCTCATGCCTGGGCCATTCCTGTCGCATCATATTTTCACTGTTAAAATACATTTACTTTGTGGCCTGGAAAAGTTTTAGCAAAGTCTCCTTGTGTGGATCCTGAGGGCACACACAGACAGGCTTATCCTCAGTGTGAATGGCCCTCCTCTCACAGTTCTGTTACACTGTGTTACATATACTGCTCCTGTACAGCTCCTACTGAAGTGACAGAGAACTGAATGCCTATCTCTGACAACAGAAGGACAAAACTCTACATACACAAGCTTTTAAGCTGCTTCACCTGCTTCTTATTGTTTTAAATGTCTCATAGCAGTTACAAATCATATTCACTTTTTATACACTTCTTTTTGCGCACTTTAAAATCTGTCACAATATGATATCTTTATTTTCGATGTTCAAAACAAAGTAACTATTTTAATTTTATTCAGTTTGCTTTTGACTTCTGTGTCTTTGTAAAAACAGTTGCATGCCAAGGATAGTTGTACATTCATGATGCTAAGGCTGTTGAGAGGGTTGTCATGACTGTATTATGTATTTATGGATATCCAGGACATGCTGTACTTATTACGCATGACAAATGTCTGACTGTTGTTATTGTGCAAACAGGACCTTCAGCACTTACTGTATTAATTAAAGTAAGTCATGTTTTACAAAACTAAATACATGTAAGATAATGCATGAAGTAGCCAAATATTCATGGCCATAAGAAATAATTTTATTTTCAGAGGACCTTCAGGGTCACCTCCATTACAGGATGCTGGGGCCTGGGTTCATGAACAGGAGCACATGTCAGACTCAGAATACTAAAGAACTACCTCACCAGGCTAGTACAGACTTTTCAGAGTGGACTGGATGAGAATGATGAAGTAGAGGCAGAGCTGAGGCAGGAGCATGGTGATGATTTTTCCATTGGCTGAGCAGTAACTGAAACACATCCAGGCAGAGTGGGTGCCTCTGTTGGATGACCCTGAGAATTGGTGCAGAGCCCTCTGCTGGCGCCCTCTGAGCTCATGTTAGCAGATGGACAGGTCAGCTGTGTGTCTCAATCTGCAGGACTCTCCTCTCTTGTTTGGCCTGTGCACTAGTTGATAGGGTTTGGTTTCCTCTTGATGAAACAAAAGCATTTGTGGACATGAGTGGGGATGCTCTGTCCTTGGTGCTGTTATTTGGCCAGTCTTAAACTGGCAGCGTGCGCCCTCACTAAAAACAAATGGCTGACACCTCAGTGACTTGTGTGGGACCATGAGATGAGCTGGTGATTGAGGGCTTTTGGCAGACTCAAGGGCAGATGGAGGAGATTGTGACTGCAGCACATTCTCTACAGATTCACAATATTCTCAGTGAATCTAATAGGGCACAGTAGGGCCACAGCGCAAGAAGCTCATTTGGATTCAACATACATTTTACATGAAAAGCAAACAGACTTAAAGGGGTAAAAAATGCCCTCACCAAGCTTGTGTCTGAAATCCTTAGTGTTTAATAAGGATGCTATAGGAAGTAACTTAGTTTAAATGTAACTAGTTGTGTTTTTCACATTTTTAAGACAGTAAAAATCAATTGCAGCATCTTTAATGTAATATTTAAAATCGTAGAATTCAACAATGAATTTAAGCCAATAAGAAATGTAATCACTAATACAATCCACAAGCCACTGAACTACAATATAAACAGGAAGTGACATAGGGACATGTGTAAGCTGATGAATGCTTATTGTTTTACTTTTAGAAGTGACAAAGAAAGCAGCTCCAAAGTAGCCCCTACAGTAAAACAAACTACAGTTAAAATACCCAGCCCATTTCTTGTGTTGTGACCTTTTACGAGGGAGAGTCACTTCTTTGACACTTTCTCACCACCCCAGCACCACCAAAGACTATTTCAAATATTCTTACTGTTATTTAATTTTTGAAATGTTTTTAAGCTAATCTTGGCATAGGTGACACATTTACACCCCTAAAATGTGAAAAAAAAGTAATTACATACACAGATAAATTGCTATGCTGAGCTCAAAGTGTTCGTGATGAGACGAGGAGCCCGCCCTCTCTTGGGGAAATACCTTGGCAGTATTGGATTATGAATATGAGTTTTCCTGTGAACTCGGGCAGATCTATAACACAGAATTTCCTTTGGGATAGACTCCTATATGTGTGTGTGTGCGTGTGTCTGTGTGTCTGCTATTGTTGATGAGGATTGTACCTGCAGAGAAAATTTAGCTCACGCAGAAAAGAGGTTTCAAAGGTATAAGATCCTACAGTATGTACGAGCTATAGGGGACATGTCTTCAGAGGCCTGTGCTTTACTGTGCTCTTTATTCTAATAGGTCTAACCCACTGGGGAGACGTCACACACCAGCGTACATGCACAGACCTAGTTGGGCCACACCATCCGTGACAGGACAATGGTATACACTATAAAATCAGGTCAGACACATGCAGCCGTTTAAAGGTACATTATGTAACTTTTCCGGTGGGGCATACTGTATGCTGCTACCTGTTATTTCAGATACAGCTCTGGAAAAAAATAAGAGACCACTGCATTTTTTTTTCTGAAATCAGCATCTCTACATGTATTACAGCCATTCCATTCCAGCGTCTGTTGAATTCCAACACAAACACAAAGCTGAGCTACTTCAGTTCTTGCACCAGGAGTGGAATAAAGTCACCCAAGAACAACGTGAAAGACTGCCAAGACGCATGAAAGCTGTGATTAAAAATAAGGGTTATTGCGCCAAATATTGATTTCTGAACTCTTCTTAAGTGTAAACATTATTATTATGTTGTTTAAAAATGAATTTGATCTTGCTTCTTTGCATTGTTTGAGGTCTGAAAACATGTATCTTTTTTTTTTTTTGTTTGACCATTTGTCATTTTCTGCAAATAAATGCTCTAAACGATCATATTTTATTTGGAATTTGGGGGAAATGTTGTCAGTAGTTTATAGACTCAAAACAAAAAATGTTCCTTTTGCCCAAACACATACCTATAAGTAGTAAAATCAGAAAAAACGATAATTTTGCAGTGGACTCTTATTTTTTTCCAGAGCTCTATATACATTCTGATCTCACTGGATTTGAAAGGATTTCTATTGAATTGTATTTAATGGAAAAATAGTGATAGCAAACCTGATGAAATATAAAGTCTAAAAAACATAAATCGGAGACATCTGAGGACCATATGGACGCAGCAAAGCAACTTAAAGCGATAGCTGCTCTCCTGGTGCAACACTGACTTTTTTAGATAGGAAAACAAACATTTGTGCTGAGGTCTGAACTCTCTCTGTGTTAATGAAGACTTTTATCCTCAGGAGAACTTATTTCCTCAACTGGTCATAAGAGCATGAAATATTTACATACATGCACACTGCACCAGATTCACCAGTATGACATCTCGCAGCTATTTACAGGTGTTTATTTATTGCTATACATACCAAAATATGCATTATTCTGAGTGTGCTCCTCTCTCCTACAGATCTGACCTGTCACTTCATCAGTCATCTCCTTGTCACCATGGAGATAGATACGTTTAATGTCATGCTGTAGTGTAAAACATTCTTCGCAGAAAAGAACACCTTTAACAATGGAGAGATGTACTCAATTCCATCTAATGTTGTCACCACTTGGATGAAAGGATTTTAAAACAAAAGACCCACTCATGAACAAGATGCATGGTACCCCCCTTGCAGTTCCCTAAACGACAATAAAATTTCTCTAGTCAATCTTGAAAACTCTTTGTAATGTTGTGCCCATGTACAGTGAACCCTCGCTGTATCGCGGTTCACTCTTCGCGGCCTCGCTGTTTCGCGGATTTTTTTTCCCAATTTTTTTTTTTTTTTTTTTTTTTTATAGTGTAACTTTTTTTTACAGTGTAACATTCTGTCCTGCGCCCTGATTAGCTAAGAGACTAGACCAGGACTAAACCAGGTCTAAAGCAGGTCTAAACCAGGACTAAACCAGGTCTAAACCAGGACTAAACCAGGTCTAGACCAGGGATGGTAGGGACAGAGTCTCAGATGTCCTTCACGAGAGCGCCTGGGTGACAGGAGGTGTGGCCTTTGTTTACTTGCACGAGCCATGGAAGAGAGTGCGAGCCGGACAAATGGAAGAGCCAAGAATCAACATGGACGGGCCTGGCGCCTGGCCGCGCGGCGTCCGGGGGAGCCGCAGGGGGGGAGGACACTCGCGCGCACAGAGGAGACAGTGGGTCTTTTCCCCTCACGAACCCGACCCCGTCCTAGAGAGCTGTGGAGTATTGGCGACGCATTGATAGCGGTCTGATTTTGGAGCCGGGGTGAAATGCAACCAACTCTTGTGAGCGCAGGTTGGTCTTACCTGGTCTTGTGGTGAGGACTGGTGCTCAGAGGCGTCTGTTAGCGGTTTGGCACTGTTAGCATTGGCTTGAGTCTTGCCCAAAATGATATCCAGGTCGCTTTCCACTCGACTTTCACACATGGCATGGATATGTGGTACCAAAACAAACACACGTGTCCGCGCGCACGTGTCCGCGCGCACGTGCCCCCCCCCCCTATTAATATATTTTAATGAAAATCTACAAAAGTTTGAGTGTTTAAACAAGAGAAAAATGTTAATACCAGTCTCAGAAAGGTGTATAATGTGTCTGGTGAAGCGTTTTCAGCCTTAAAACATGTAGAATAATTGTAAAATATAAAATTGTCCTACTTCGCGGATTTCACTTATTGCGGGCTATTTCTGGAACCTAACCCCCGCGATAAACGAGGGTTCACTGTATTTCTATGACACGAACATACAACTATATAAACAGCCTTAATATGTGAAATGTCTTAAATCAGATGTCCGTGTGAGTCTCAAGTGTCGGTATTTCTCCAACTGTTAATACAATTGCGATGATAAACACACATTTGACCTGGAGCTGAATGTATGGATTAATAAAGGAAACACATATCTGCGATGCTACAGAAACAAACGGTTTAACAGCAGGTCAATACAAGATTCAGTGCAGTTTAAAGAGTGTGGCTGCTGCACTGTGCTGCACATACATCACACAGAGGAAAACATGGCTGCAGGCTGGGAAGAAAAATAAAAAAATATATATAGAAAATATAGACAAAGAAAGACTGACTGCACTTTAATGGTCTATTGTTTCTTTGAGCATATGGTGGTTTCCAAATAGGCTCTGCATTTGCATGTTCATGTGCTTAAAATAGGTCCTTGGATGAGTCAGGATTGACCATAGTCTCTTTGCCTATGCATTTTTACACTATGATGGAAAAATATATATATAAATAAATATATAAAGTGGTTGTACATGTATTTGAGCAAAAACTGTTTAGCTTTTAATTGCAAAAACAACTCTTGCGGTCAAAAATGATACCACTGTGTGCTGTCTGCATCTAAGTATAAAGCATTTTGTTATTTTATCAAGAAACTTTGCTCTAGCCTTTGAAAGTTGTGAAAAGCACTCATCGCAGTGAATAAATAGGATGCTGTTCTGGTGATAGCTAGGCTATAAAGTATGAATAAAGGCGCGCACTCAGGTAAGTACCATTCCAGTCTCTGTGTATTGCTCCAACGTACAAAATCCTAACTTCCGGGGTCGCTGCCTATCATATTAAAAGTCAGTCACTAAACTAGACCCCGTAACAGATGCTGGGAATGCATTAGGAAAGTGAGAAACTGCTATAAACAAACTAAAATGGGCTAATTCTGTTTTTCACATTTTTAAGACAGTACAAATCAGGTAGAGTGCCTTTAATGCCCTAGTTATTGTCCTTTGTATTTGGCCCATCCATAAACTCATTACCAGATCTACAGCCAGAGTTTTGGTTAGGGATACCAGGCTGGAGGATTGTTTTACCTTGCACAACAGACAAGGCTAAAGGAAAAATTACAAAGATAATGATGGACATTTTACAATGATCAAATTCAAAATACTTTATGATACTCTCTTCTCAGTCTGATACTGTATACAGATATTGTACATTATTGTATTTTAATCTATTCCATTCTGCTGAAGTAGAGACCTTTTCATCTGAGAGTTCCACAGATTGAGCTGTCTCTAAAGTGCTCTCCAAAACAGAGGGATCAATCTCAAAGAGCAGACACCCCATTTCCTGCTTCTCCTTCATCTCCTAAACCCAAACAATCAGTTACATCCCTCAAACTTCTCCAGTTACATCGGATTCAGAAAACCTTTTATTCCCTCGACTGTTGGAAAAATGAAGTTTGGGTAAAAGTAAAAAAAAGAAAGTGCTACAATATGTTTCAGAAGATATATAAGCTGTTGTCCAAGGCTGGTGTGAAAAATAGCAAAGCATAAAACACATTAAAAACTGCTGATGTTGTGTGATGTATTAGGCTCCCTTGTGGAAGACTGGGAGTAAGCACAAGGGAATGATTAGTGAGTATAGAAAGTGTCCTGCTGGCTTCACTGTCGTATTAATGACCTACTTATGTCTGGCTGCATAATCCATCTCACTGTAGTTAACCAATGCTGTGCAGTGAATACAGGTTTGTCACATAAAAATAAATATATCTGCTTCAGCTGTACAGTAAAGCATAGGGAAAATGGTTAACAGTTGACACTTTTCAGCTGACGTCATCAACATTCCCCGGGGGTGTGATGCTAACTGTAGGCTCAGCTCTGTCTGAGACTTTATTAGAATGCGTGAAGAATCCCTCAGTCGTCCAGGTAGAATCCATGATAAAAGGAGAAATTCAATTTGTCAACTGGACAAAGTTTATTTGGTCGAAAACGTTTCGCAGCTCATCCGCGCTGCTTCGTCAGTTCTGGTTAGAGTGCTGGTTAGACACTGCTTATATCTAGCTGCAGGGAGGAGCTAACTATACTGAAATTATTCTGAAACTATCTCACCTATTTGTTTTGAGTTTCTGTCTTTTGTTTTTCCAATTTCTCTGGCATCTAGTTTAGCCCATTCAAACCCTAATGTCTGTTTTCACACCTCTGGCCCTGACCTGGCTGCCCTATTGTTTCTTTTGTTTGTTTTTACTTCAGTTTGAGAATGGAATTATACATGGGAGACAAATTATGTCTGACTCCCCCATTCCTGTTTAAAGAAGGATTCTCTTTTTTGACAAAAATAGCCTCTTTAACTCCCCTCTCAAACCAGTTCTTTTCTCTGGCTAAGATCTGAACCTCACTGTGCTCAAAAGAATGGCCCGTGGCTTCTAGGTGGAGATGTACAGCAGATGAAGGTCCACTCTGGCACGCCTGCCTGTGTTGGTACATCCTCTTGTGAAGTGGCTGTTTTGTTTCTCTAATGTAGCGCTCACTGCAGTCTTCACTACACTGAATGGAGTAGACCACATTGCTTTGTTTGTGGCTCGGTGTTTTGTCCTTCGGGTGGACTAGTTTTTGTCTTAAAGTGTTTGTGGGTTTGAAATAAACTGGGATTTCATATTGTCTGAAAATCCTCTGTAGTTTTTCAGAAACGCTGGCCAGGTAAGGAATCGCTACCTCTTTTTTCCTGGGTTCGGATTCTCTGTTGTCTTGTTTCTTGCCCTTGTCTCTCTTGGTTTTGTTGACAGCCCATTTAGGATATCCACAAACAGAGAGGGCTTCCTGCACATGTAGTTCTTCTTTCTCCGTACCCTCTGTGCTTGTGGGAACCACTTAAGATTAAGATTAAGCTTAGGCTTAAGCCTTTATTGGTCTCACACACAATGACACACAGTGACACACGGGAGAAATTTGACTTCTGCATTTGACCCATCCTTTTCAGGAGCAGTGAGCAGCCATCTTTTTTTCGGCGCCCGGGGGGCAGTACCGTGAAGGGTCTTGCCCAAGGACCCACACTGGTTAGCTCATTGCCCGTCACTTGGGCCCTGCGTTGTAATGTCCGAATAACACCCAGTTTGTGCTGCAGTGGGTGGTGTGAATCAAAAAGCAGGTATTGGTCCGTGTGTGTGGGCTTCCTGAAGACCTCTACTTGGAGTCGCCGGTCTCCTCCTATCGTTACTGCACAGTCTAAGAACGCCAATGTGTTGTCCTTGGCATCTTCACGGGTGAATTTGATTTTCAGATCTACAGAATTGATATGTGCAGTAAAAGGTTCCAAATCTTGAATTTTGATTTTTGAAAAATTATCATCAACATAACGATACCAATGTGTGGGTGGAGTGCCTGGATATGAGACCAAAGTACTCTGTTCAAATTGTTCCATGTATAAATTAGCCATGATAGGGGAGACCGGTGAGCCCATCGCACAGCCGTAGATTTGCCTGTAGAAGTTCCCTCTGAACTGAAAATAGGTGGTATTCAGACAAATTTCCAGCAGTTGGCAGATTTGATCAGGTGAAAGTTTGGTTCTCTCTTCTAGCTTGGAATCCTGTGGTAGTCTCTTTCTCGCTGCTTCAACCGCTACAGCTGTAGGGATACAGGTGAAAAGAGAGGTTACATCAAAGGAAACCATTGTCTCATCCCAATCAAACTGGAGAAACTTAACTTTGTTTACAGATTCGGCTGTGTTCTCAATATGGTGCTCTGTGTTACCCACCAAAGGAGCCAAGATGGTTTTTAGGTGTTTGGCCACATTGTATGTGATGGGGTCAACACTACATAGAGAGGCTCTCGGATGAGCGGCGAAACGTTTTCAACCAAACAAACCTTGTCCAGTTGACAAATTGAACTTCTCCTTTTATCATGGATTCTACCTGGACGACTGAGGGACTTTTCACGCACTACACACAATGGGTCTGAGTGGTACTCCTTGTTTGTGAATCTTAGGGAGGCCATAGATGCACGGGATGGCATCACCAGGGTACAGTCTGTAATACAGCTGTCGATCAATGACTTCTTCCTTCAACAGCTTCTGCAAGCAATCAATGATCTTCTTTGGTACCCATTGGTGGAGTCCCATTTCAGTAATTCGTATGTTGTCGTGTCACTGAGTAGGCTGTTCACCTTAGCCTCATAATCAGCTGAGTCCAAGATCACCGTGCATCTCCCTTTGTCCACAGGCAGGATGTTGATGCTCTGGTCCCTCTCTAGAGCAATGATGGCCTTCCTTTCCTCTGGTGTTACGTTGGAGGGTGGAAGTTTGGCATTGCTCAGTGCAGCTGTTAATTTCAGTCTAAGGTCTCCAGCTTCTGTCTCTGTGAGCTTGTTGTTTCTAATGGCGGTTTCCTCTGCCGTGATGTAGTCCACGCTGGGGATGTGGTTAGGAGTTACAGAGAAATTCAGCCCTTTGCACTGTACAGGGGGTCCTCGGGTTACGACATTGATCCGTTCTTAAGACTCGTCGTAACCCGAATTTCGTCGTAAGTCGGATTTTGACTTTGATCTTCCAACCAAAGCACCAATAACCTTTCCATCTCAATAATTAGACCACTACGCTGCTTGGTTATCACTGTCGCTTTCATAGGAGCAGATCAGAGCCCACATCAGGTACTTCCACCCACATTGGGCACGCACACGAGGCCGTCTTCTTCTCCCTACAACCACAACAAAGCGTATTCTTCCGCCGTGCGCCGCTCGCGTTTGTTTACGTCGCTTACCACGCTAAACCGCGTAAGACGGAATGACGCGTAATTTATTTTTTTATTTTTTTATGGGGGCGCGTTCGTAACCACGAAACGTCGTAAGTCGAGACCGTCGTAACCCGAGGACCCCCTGTACTTCTTTCTCTGTCTGAGTGAGTTCCTGGTTGGAAACATTTTTCACCCAGTGTTCTTTGTGCACCAATTGGCTAGGTCTATTCACCTTCCTTTTGTCACTCCGATCCTTGAGGTTATTTTTATGTTAATTTTGGAATTGCGCAAACTTCCTAATGTGCCGCTCTTTGGTTTTGTTGTGTTGCCTCAACTGACCCGTAGCTATGAAGTCGTTCATCCTGTGAAACATTTCTTTTGGAACTAGACATGTTATTTTGTTTAGTAAGCCTATTTCAAATTTTAAGTTATCAATTTCATAATTGAGATGGCTAATTCTAAGGCTGAGTATACC
Organism: Paratrypauchen microcephalus; assembly: GCA_036785185.1. Lineage (NCBI taxonomy): Eukaryota > Metazoa > Chordata > Actinopteri > Gobiiformes > Gobiidae > Paratrypauchen > Paratrypauchen microcephalus. The sequence goes on from JAVJIX010000010.1 coordinate 6,957,360, forward strand.
TCTCAGGTAACGCTGGGTTAACCTAGCTGCCCTTTGTCCTGGTTCTGGTGCTTTCTTCTGTAAAACCTTGGGAATAAGTTGCTCCTGTTGACTCCAAGTAGAAGTCTTCAGGAAGCCCCCACACACGGACCAATACCTGCTTTTTGATTCACACCACCCACTGCAGCACAAACTGGGTGTTATTTGGACATTACAACACAGGGCCCAAGTGGTTCCCACAAGCACAGAGGGTAAGGAGAAAGAAGAACAACATGTGCAGGAAGCCCTCTCTGTTTGTGGATATCCTAAATGGGCTGTCAACAAAACCAAGAGAGACAAGGGCAAGAAACAAGACAACAGAGAGTCCGAACCCAGGAGGAAAGGGGTAGCGATTTCTTACCTGGCCAGCGTTTCTGAAAAACTACAGAGGATTTTCAGACAATATGAAATCCCAGTTTATTTCAAACCCACAAACACAAGACAAAAACTAGTCCACCCAAAGGAAAAAACGCCGAGCCACAAACAAAGCAATGTGGTCTACTCCATTCAGTGTAGTGAAGACTGCAGTGAGCGCTACATTGGAGAAACAAAACAGCCACTTCTCACGAGGATGTACCAACACAGGCGGGCGTGCCAGAGTGGACCGTCATCTGCCGTACATCTCCACCTAGAAGCCACGGGCCATTCATTTGAGGACAGTGAGGTTCAGATCTTAGCCAGAGAAAAGAACTGGTTTGAGAGGGGAGTTAAAGAGGCTATTTTTGTCAAAAAAAGAGAATCCTTTAACCCTCCTGTCGTGTTCGGGTCAAATCTGACAGTTTTACAACTCATAATATTCATAAATATTATGTTTTTCATCTGATTACCTCAAGACCTTATGATATCCTCCACACTGTGTACTTGAACATATAAAAGTGATGATCACCTATTTCGTTCAATTTTGAGTGTTTTAATCAACCTTGTTACACCTGTGGTGTTCCCGGTCAAAAGTGACCGCCATAGGAAATGAATGGGGATCCAGAGTAAATTCATTCAACATACAGAAAACATCCCCATACACACTGCCCCAGCACACACACACACACACACACAGACACACACACACACACACACACACACACACAAACACACAAACACACAAACCAGGGCATGTGTGTTGTGCTGGACATGATAATCGGTCTCCAAGGGCATAATATCACATGTGACAACTTCTTCACATCACATGCTCTTGGTCAGGAGCTACTGAAAAGAAAGCTCACCATGGTAGGGACAGTGAGGAAGAACAAGCCCGAACTTCCCCCTGCGCTGGTATCGACCAGAGGAAGACAGGCACTCTCATCACAATTTGCATTCACTGACACTCACACTCTTGTGTCATACGTTCCCAAGAAGAACAGAAATGTCATCCTGATGAGCACAGTACACAAAGACGCCGCTGTCAGCACCACAGAGGACAGGAAGCCTCTGATGATCCAGGACTACAACAAGAACAAGGGAGGCGTTGACTGCCTTGATAAGGTAATGTAAAGTCTCACCATGCATTTTATTTTATTTTTATCTAGGTGAATCATAGCATTTTGTGTACGACAGATTGAATATTGTTCCTAATCTCTTTATTATTTATTGTTCCTTTATTGCAGCTTAATGGTACATACACCTGTAAGCGGAAGACGGCTCGCTGGCCTGTGGCACTGTTCCACAACATCCTGGATGTGTCAGCTTTCAACACGTATGTGGTGTGGACAACAATCGACCCAGCCTGGAATCAGGGGAAAAGTTTCAACAGGAGACTTCCTCGCAGAGCTGGGGAAAGCTTTGGTGGCTCCTCTTATATAGCGATGCCAGCACATTCCCCGCACACCAGCCTCCGCCAGTCTGGTTAGGAGCATGCAAGCCCCAGCCCCAGCCCCAGCCGCTGCCCTGGCTGCTCTCCCCCAACAAGGACATGGGCAGAAAAGGAAGTGTTGCGGCCTCTGTGCCCCTAGAGACATCAAAACGAGCCTGACATGCTGCAAATGTCATGCTTATGTTTGCAAGGCCCACTCTGACCTGAGTGTCACATGCCACTCATGTGCATGAATACACACACATACACACACACACATACACACACCTACACACACACACACACACACACACACACACACACACACACACCCTGTTGAGTTTGATGTTTGGTTTTTCATTTATTTTTTGTATTATATGTTCATTTTGTAGTTCATTTTCAGTGCCCAATTGTATTTTAACTGATGTTATTTAATGTTTACTTCTATAAATTGTTGTTTGACACTACTTTGAAACATTATTCTCAACTAAAGAATGCTTAATAAAAAAATTGGTGTTGAAAAAAAAATGTTTGTTTAAAACAGATTGGTCAATTTTGACCGGGAACACTAAAGTAGGGGGCTGGAGGCGAACACGACCGGAGGGTTAAACAGGAATGGGGGAGTCAGACATAATTTGTCTCCCATATATAATTCCATCCTCAAACTGAAATCAAAACAAACAAAAGAAACAATAGGGCAGCCAGATCAGGGCCAGAGGTGTGAAAACAGACATTAGGGTTTGAATGAGTATCCTAAATTAGACGCTAGAGAAATTGGAAAAACAAAAGACAGAAACTCAAAACAAATAGGTGAGATAGTTTCAGAATAATTTCAGTGTAGTTATCGGTTAATCGATTAATTATGCCCATCCCTAGTTGTTGATATGGATGAATTGTTGACGGTTAGTGAGGTAAGAGTTGATCCAGAATAGTGCTGAGCCGGTGATGTTGAAAGAGTTCTTGAGACGGGAGAGGAGGATGGAGTGGCTGATGGTGTCAAATGCTGCAGTGAGGTCCAAGAGGATGAGGATAATGAAGTGGCTGGAGTCAGAGGAGAGGAGGAGATCATTGGTGACTTTGAGAAGGGCTGTTTCTGTACTGTGTTGTGGACGGAAACCAGACTGGAATGGTTCAAACAGACTATTTGGATTTGAGATGGGCTTTGAGTTGGGTGGCTATGACTCGTTCCAGGATTTTGGACAGATATGGAAGGTTTGAAATGGGGCGGAAATTTGCAATGTTGTCAGGGTCAAGACCGGGTTTTTTTTAGGATAGGGGTGATGGCAGCCAGCTTGAGAGACTGTGGGACAGAACCAGTGGTGAGAGATGATTGTTGTTATTAGAGGAGAGATGATTGGAAGGCAGTCTTTGATGAGTGCAGAGGGGATGGGGTCGAGTGAACAGGTGGGGGTTTTCATGGTGGAAAGAAGTTTAGAAAGTTAATCTGGACAGATAGGGGAGAAATGGGAAAGTTGCTGAGTCGAGTTTGGGGGAGGGGAATCAGAAGGGAGGGCTGGAGAGGGAGTTAGGGAGCTATAGATTGAGTCAATTTTGGATTTGAAATATGAAAGGAAAGTCTTGCATTTGTCTACTGTAAAAGATGAAGAGGTGTTATCACTGGGCTTGAGGAGTGTGTTTATTGTGGAGAACAGAGCTTTGGGGTTATTGGAACCAGAGTGAATTGGAGTAGAAATTTGACTGGGCTGCGTTGAGGGCATCTTTATATAGACGGAGGTGATCTGTGTAGGCTTGGAGATGGATGGTTAGACCAGATTTTCTGAGCAGTCTCTCAAGCTGGCGCTTTCGGGATTTCATTTTATGGAGTTCAGGAGTGTACCAGGATGCTGTGTGGGTGAAAGAAACAGATTTGGTTATTACGGGAGCAAGTTGGTCAAGGCAGGAGGAAAGTGTGTTATTGTAGTAATTAACAAGTTCAGAGGAGTCATCAGACTATGGGGGAGGGCAGGTGGACAGTTTTGTGGCAAGGGAATTTAAAAGAGCAGAAGGGGAGAGGGATTTGAGGTTCCGGAATGAGATTGTACGTTTGTTTTTTTGGATGGAAGAAGCAGGTCAATGTCTAGGGTGATAGCCAGGTGGTCAGATATATGAAGGTTGTGGCTGGTAAGATTTTGGATTTTGACACAGGTAGTGCAGACCAGGTCCAGGATATGACCACGGGTATGGGTGGGGAAATTGACATGTTGGTTGATGTTAAAACATTTTAAAGGAAAAGTAACTTTTTATTTTTTACAATTTGAGCCTTCTTTCGACAATAAAACAAGTAGTTTTACTCACCCATAGCAGTTTGGTGTCAATTGGAGTGGTATCGCAGAAGTTATGTTGGAGCCGTTCTGTTCTACTAATGATCCCGTATCCGTTAGCGTGAGTGCTCGGGGCACTGCTTTGCGCTCTCCAAATAACACAAACTTTAGCACTTTTCAAATCACAGAAGATCGCTGTGTCAGGGTAGACTTTTAGTAGATTCCAAAACGGCCTGAAACCCGATATCGCAACAGAAAAGTAAAGTTCAGAGCGGTGTTTGCTTCTTTCGGACTAGCGGTGTTTACAAAACAGCTGAGTTCACGCATGCGCACTGTCCTCTCTGATGACGTCATCAAATGAAACTATAGCTGGATATCGGGTTTCAGGCCGTTTTGGAATCTACTAAAAGTCTACCCTGACACAGCGATCTTCTGTGATTTGAAAAGTGCTAAAGTTTGTGTTATTTGGAGAGCGCAAAGTAATGCCCCGAGCATATGATACGAGCACCATGTTAACGGATACGGGATCATTAGTAGAACAGAACGGCTCCAACATAACTTCTGTGATACCACTCCAATTGACACCAAACTGCTATGGGTGAGTAAAACTACTTGTTTTATTGCCGAAAGAAGGCTCAGATTGTAAAAAAAAATGTAACTTTTCCTTTAAGAGGTCCAAAAAATCAGCTGCAGGTTTTGAACCAGGGTTGTCGATGTGGAGGTTGAAGTCACTGAGGATGAGGAGGGAAGGTGAGATTGCAGAGAGCTAGGTGAGAAAATCTGTGAAATCAGAAAGGAAAGAGGGGTTGGGGTTGGGGGGGCGATAAATGACAGCAGTGACCAAGGGAGTAGGACTAGACAGTTTAAAAACTGTGTTCAAATGAGTTAGTGTGTAAAGATGTGATGGGAGTGATTTTAATGTCCTTTCTATATATGACTATGGTCCCCCTCCTCTCCGCCCCTCAGTGCGTGGAGTTTCAATGTGTACAGTTACAATGAGTGTATCCGGGATGTGTGGTCTGGTTGAGAGAGAAGTAGTCCAGGGGTTTGTGCCAGGTTTCAACTAGGCAGATGAAATCGAGGTTATTGTCAGTAATATATTCATTTAAAATCAGGCTTTTATTGTTGAGGGAGTGAGTATTGAAGAGAGACAGCTTTAGGTGGCGCTGTGTGGTGTCTGGCTGTGAGGTTTGAGGGAGAGGGCAGAGATTGGCTGGTTTCACGTAGGGTTTGTTGTGATGATGTAATGAGGAAACAGGTGAGCGGTGAGACCAGAAGGACGGGACGGCATTGGGAGATGAGAAATTGTAGTGAAAAATGCGACCGGAGCCTCTGTGTGGAGGTCGGCAGCTGCGGAGTAGACCAAGTTGTTGGAGAGTATCGGTGCAGGACGGGCGGTGGCGGCAACTGTTGAGGCAGTGAAGAGCGGAGGCAGAATACTAGAGAGCCATGCTGTGGTGGACCGGTGGGAAGCCAGCGCCAGCCCCGTCCGGCCAAGTTCCATTGTTACCGGTGATAGAGCGAGCGTGAGCACTTCAACAAACCACCAAACCAACAAACCATGCTGTAGAATTTGGGAAACAAATGAGCAAAGCGACCACAGAAAAACTGACAGACTCAATCGTAAAGTGAGTTGCCTCTCTCTCTCTCACTCAATCTCTCTCTCAATCTCCCTCTCAAGATCTCTCTCTCACTCTCTCAATCTCTCTCTCTCTCACTCTCTTTCTTAATCTCTCTTTCTCTCAATCCCTCTATCAATCTCCCTCTCTCTCTCAATCTCTCTCTCTCACTCTCTTTCTCAATCTCTCTCTCAGTCTCTCTCTCAATCTCTCTCTCTCACTCTCACTCTCTCTCAGTCTCTCTCTCTTTTTCTCTCACTCTTTCTCTCATGAGATTAAAATGTGATTAATTAGATTAATTTATTACAGATCCTGTAATTAATTTGATTTTTTTTTTTTTAATCGCCTGACAGCACTAATTTTAACACAATCTGAACATAAAATGACTTAGCTGGGACGACAACAAGTGAGATTATGCGTGCTGCTAAACAAGTCTCTCACACATAAAATCTCACTCACACTGTTTGTTAAATATCAAACTCCTAAAGAGGACCATGAACACTCATATTGATCACAGGCTCCTGAAAATGTATTGTTTAAATACATTTTTTGCGTTTTCTTGAGTTTTCAGACAATCTAATTTTTTTTTTTTTTTTTTTGAGAGTGTTTGCTAATGTGCGCATTATGGCTACGTTCACACTGCAGCCTGAAACGACCCAAATCCGATTTTTTTGCCTCTATGCGACCTGTATCTGATCTTCTAATGACAGTGTGAACGACACAGATCCGATTTTTTCAAATGCGATCCAGGCCACTTGGATATGTGGTCCTAAATCCGATACATATCCGATCTTTTGACATGCGGCTTCAGTCTGAACGGCCAGGTCGCATTCATCTGACCTGAGTGTGTTTCCTCCAATGAGAGTGGTACAAGTAGGCGTTCACAAATGTGCACAAACGTTCTTCTCGTCATGCGAAAATAGTATATAAACTCGATTCAGTGAAGCGGCGAAGCACGTAGCAATCCCACCCCTCCTGGCTGTGACTCCGCACCCACATGTTCCTTTCTGCACACGTTGCTGCCACTGCCCCGCAAAACGCTGTGGCCAAAAACCTCGTCCTTCTCCGTCTCCTCCTTAAAACAAATAAGCTGTACATGTTTTGGCTCCGGTACGAAAGCAACTTTAGGCTACTTCCGTAAACATTGAGCGCGTTCGCTGCGTGTGACGTCATCGTGTCCTCCAAGGCGCATGCGGGACACTTTTGGGGAGTTTAGCGTTCACACTGGAGATCACATACAATTCGCATTTAACTGGAAATGTGAACGGCCTCGCAAAAAAATTGTATTTCACAAAAAAATCGGAATTGAGCATTAAGCCCTGCAGTGTGAACGTAGCCTATGTCACCACCCCTAAAGATTCCACCGTTAGAGATACATGTAGAACAACCCCAGCATGATGTCACTGTAAAGTATCAATAATGCCATTAATATTGAGAACTGTATATGATGATTCTAGCTAATAAGTCTTTAGGAAATCTCACACAGAAAAGCTCTAATCAGTTATGGTTCGTACTACAAAGAAAAGTAGTGTAACAGAATGATATGACGCAACTTGTTTCTAGTAGTGGGTCACAAACAGTTCCATATACTCTTGTGTGTGAAAGCACGTGTAAAGACTTTATTTGTATTTAATAATAATGATAAATAATAATACATTTTATTATTTGTAATGCACTTTGCAGTTCAACAAAATCTCAAAGTGCTACACAGCAGAAAAATTACATAAAACACAATTAAAAAACGTGCAAAAAGGATCATATTATACAAAAATTATAACTATTTGGATTAGTTTGGACATTATATCGCATACTTGCAATTATGAATGTTCACCATGTAGAGACTGGAGATGAGCAAGCCCAGAGTTTAGCTGCAAAGACCACTGTCAATTCTAATCAATAGGCTATTGTTTATTGTCTATTGTTCCCTTGCTGTATCATTTCTCAAACTGAACAAAAACATGAAAAACAGAGCTAGTTAATTTTAAAATTTGCAGTGAAAAAAACAAATTCTACTCTATTATATGAGGAGAAAAAAGAAAATCATTATACAGACACAGAAAAGCCAAAATTCCCTATTTTGCTGTACAAATCCCTAACAAGGTAGTTGTTAAAATTAGCCTCTGACTGCTTCTCTCATATCCTTATAATCTAAAGCGTGCAAAAATGTGACTTCATACCTGATAATGAGACCTATGGGCTGCATGCTAACGTGCCTACACTTCATAATTGCCTTTACACTCTTTTCCTGTTGCCACCCACCCACATCCAGGCTGCCTCCCTGCAGACACCTCCTTAACCCGTCATCACTGGCAACAGGTTTGTGTGTATACATGCATTAAATTGGATTCATGGCCTGTAGGGAGTGACAAGTCGAGGGGCAGGGGCAGGAAAGAAATCCTCTAACACGGCTGTTTGGTCTGTTTAAGCCCGAAATTCCAGTGTCCAAGTCGCCGATGTGGTTCAGACAGAGTCTATTTGGAGGATGGTTGATCACAGTGGGATGTAGGGAGAGATGTCCAGTTTGGAGAGGGAAGTGTACCAAAGTAATTTGTTTGTGAATGAAGAAAGCAGTAGTTCCAACTCAAATGCATTTAGTAGTCTTCTGCTTTTCTCTCTTGTTCCAGGTTTTCAGTTCAGTTTTGTGCCTTCTGCTGCTTCTGCTAATTCACCGTGAACCAGCAGCTGCATGGAAACCTGCCAGAGCAGCATTAGAGGGAGGAAGAGCGTTCATAGAGACTTACGTCCAAAGCTTTCAGAGCGCTGGTTTAGTCACAACTTATGGTCCAGTCGTATGATTCACTTCATGCTTCTGTGGAGCTGAGAGCAGTGGTTCATTAGGCTGCAATAAATACACATCATAAATTACTTACTCTCCAATTTAATGACCATTTTAGCAAAATGAAATGTTGTAAGAAACAAATAGACCAATGCCATGACAAAATAGTGTCAAGTATAGTAGATAGACAGTCATGTAATCATGTACATGCATGTGGGTATGTAATTACATTAGTCATCTACAACAAAAGGAGAAATTCAATGGCTAACCCAAGTCAGGTCCAGAGGTGTGAAAACATCCATTATGGCCCTGAATGGCTATGCAAGACACCACACAGAAACTAAAAACAAGTTTCATAGTACAGTGGTACCTCACCTTACGAAATTAATTCGTTCCAGAAGTGGTTTCGTAACGTGAATTTTTCGTAAGTTGAGTAGCTATTTCAATGGAAAAGGCCTGATCCGTTCCAAGGTTTTTTTTTAGAGTGTAACATTTTTTTTATAGTGTAACATTGTGTTCTGCTTCCTGATTGGCTAAGAGACTGTAGAGCCATGACTAAACGTGGAATAAACCAGGTCTAAACCAGAACTAAACCAGGTCTAGACCTGGACTGGACCTGGACTAAACCAGGACTGGACCAGGGCCGTGCGGCTGGTTTGTGGCTCGGGCTCCAGAGGACGCGTTCCGGGCGCCGCGGTTCTCTCTTGCTCGCAGACCCGGTGCCGGTCGTGCAGACTAGGACTAGGGGTGCGTGCTCCTCGCGCCAGGTGCTCCTCGTGCCAGGTGCTCCTCGCGCCAGGTGCTCCTCGTGCCAGGTGCTCCTCGTGCCAGGTGCTCCTCGTGCCAGGTGCTCCTCGCGCCAGGTGCTCCTCGGTGCGCGTGGTGCTCCTCGGTGCGCGCGGTGCTCCTCGGTGCACCTCGTGCGTCGCGCACGGTGCTCCTCGCGGGCGGTGCTCCTGTCTCCGCGCTGCTTCAGGAGTCGTCTCCCCCCACGCTTCACTGTTAATACATTTTGTTGAAAATCTATGAAAGTTTGAGTGTATAAACAAGAGAGAAATGCGAGAAAAGCCCAACTCCAGTCTGAGAAAAGCATAGAATGTGTGTGGTGAGGCATTTACAGCCCTAAAACATGTAGAACAATTGCAAAATACAAAGTTGTCCTACCTCGTGGACCTCTCCCACCGTGGGCCACCTCTGGAACCTAACCCCGTGTGTGTTGATAAAGTCTAGGCCTATTTACGTTTCGGGGCATGCATCTGAGCGTGCATCTGAGCGTGCATCTGAGCGTGCATCTGAGCGCGCATTTGAGTGCGCTTTAATTGAATTTTTGAGATTTCGCGTTTCGTAACTTGAATTTTCTTTCGTATCTAGAGAGCAAAATTTTACGTGAAGGCGTTTCGTAACTTGAAATTTTCGTTTGTTGGGGCTTTCGTAAGGTGAGGTACCACTGTAATTTCATTGTAGTTAGCTCCTCCCTGCAGCTAGTTGTAAGCAGTGTCCACCAGCACTCTAGCCAGAACTGAAGAAGTAGTTTGGATGAGCTGCGAAATGATTCGACCAAATAAACTTTGTTCAGTTAACAAATTTAATTTCTCCTTTTGCCATGGATTCTACCTGGACGACTGAGGGATTCTTCACACATATTTACAAAGAACAAAAACCAAACTTCTCACCTCAGATTAACAGTGTTCAGTGCTTCAATGTTCTTGCTAAAGTTCGCAATATTTTCAATCGTCATTCTTTTCATAAGCATCCATGATAAAGACACACCATGCCTCTGGTTAATCCGTCTGTTAATTTCACCCATCTGAACTCGAGATAAGACCGGAGACAAGACTTTATTTATTAGTATTATACAGACAATAGTGTTTTCTCCACAACTGCATGATAACTGCAAAACTGACACTAGTCACAATCTAATCCTGAGCATTTAATCGTCACTATATTTTATCTAATTGCATCCAGTGGTGCTCAAATTGGATTGAGCTAACCAGTTTAACGCAGACACCAGTAAGATCCTCAGACTTGTGGGAGAAACAGATGCAGTAATTTGATTGCTATGCTAATGTTATGCAAGTGCCAACAGCCTGACGGTATTATGAGGCTTTGGAGACTCTTAAAATAAGTCTCGAATCCTGAGAGAGCATACATCATAGTTTATATTTTAAAGTGGGAAATATCACAAAGTTGACACCTGCTGTCAAGTAAAATGCTTCTATAGAATGACTAAATGTCAGAAGTACACATTAAAGATAACCAGCTGCACGGAAGTTTTCTATGGGGTATTCATTGATACAATTTAAATCCTTGTTAACTAGCTTGTCCATATGGTGCAGTGGTGGTCTGGAGTTGGACAGAACACAGTGTTTCTGCTAAGACACTGGACTGGGGCACTGCTCTCTTAACAAAGTGCAGTCTGAGGATATTTCTCAGAGCAGCTGGACTGGACTGATACAGAACATTGCTAAACCTCATCAGAGTGGGCTCAGTGTTCCAGACAGGACCTCAAGGCTCTGCTAGTGGTGAAGAGGACGTCCTGACCTGCTGCACACGAGACACTGGGTGCAGATGGTCAGGGTTGGGTCAGAGACAAAGATGGACAACAAATAAAAACAACATGCACACATGCGCCACCCCCATTAGTAAGGACTGAATGAATGATGCACTGTAAACTGCTTCTTCTTTTTTTAATAGAAATGTGCACAATCTACCAGATAAGACTGCACAAATAACATTATGATTATTATTAATATTGTAGGAATTCAAAAATGTCATGTTCATTTTTGTTAAAAGCAGCCATTCCAACTAAGTACACCTACCCAACTTTTACAACTAACCAAAAACTAAATTGTTTACTGTATACAGGACAGCTCTGTCACCTCTTTGGATTTAGCTTGTAACCTTGTGTTTATTTGTGGACAGAGGACACACAAACAGGAGCAGGGCCTTAAACAGGGAGCTAACACATGCAGCAGTCACACTATTATACTTAAGCAGGACACGTCTGGGGACAGTACAGAGGATTTGTAAGGAAAGGTCAGAAAGACACTGTAGATGTTGCTGATATGAGCTGCTGTCTCCTGGGTTACACGTGGACATGTGTTATTTATGGAGCAGGAGTTAATTTAAAAAAAGTCTGTGCACAGAGTTGGCTGGGATTTCTCAGAGGAGATTATGTATTAATTTATCATCAAATATCTAATCCTCAGGTACAGCATGCTCTTATTTGTCATTTTTTTAATAAATACAGCCAATCTGTTTTGCTTTAAATTTTAATTAAATGACAGGAAGTGAAGTAATGCTTTTTATATAAGTTCTTAATTAAGATGAGTGGCATTTGTGAAGTTACAGCTGAAGTAAGTGTCAGTGTCTTAAAGTTGTAGAGAATGGGGTGAGGATGACGGTTCAGTTCCTGCAGCAAGACATTTTCTCATTTTAGACTGAATGTATGAATATGGTGTGTGAGGTTAGAGCATGTGATGTGTCATTAAACAATGAACAGTGAATTGCTAACTGCTTATCAAACATATAAAGTGCAGTATCCGTATATAAGTTATTATTATTACTGCATACTGTTGGAACCTTAAAGGGATATGCCACCCCCAGGTCAAATTTGGGCATCTCCCCACAGTCCAGAGACTAAAATAAGTGGTGGAAAGCGTTTTCCTGCTCACCCAGCCATTGTCCGAGCCTGTCGCCACTGACCGCCGCGGTATCTGCAGCTCCTCCGCCTTAGACTGGAGTCTAACGTAGCCAGAGAAAGATTTCGGCCAAAAGGAATTAATTTGCTCGATGCGTTTCCCAATTACTTGCTGTGTAGTGTGCATTCATATCGAGTGCAAATAAATGTGCAAATCAACACGGAGAGCTTGCCTTGGTCATTTTGGGTGGGAACTATTTTCCAGTGCGGAAGAATACAGCCGAATCACGCACCACGTTGTGCAACAGGGGAACTCCCTTCCTGGTGCGTAACTGGGATTCCCCTGGCAGCGTGCTGCGTGATTCGGCTGTATTCTTGCGCACTGGAAAATAGTTCCCACCCAAAATGACCAAGGCAAGCTCTCCGTGTTGATTTGCACATTTATTTGCACTCGATATGAATGCGCACTACACAGCAAGTAATTGGGAAACGCATCGAGCAAATTAATTCCTTTTGGCCGAAATCTTTCTCTGGCTACGTTAGACTCCAGTCTAAGGCGGAGGAGCTGCAGATACCGCGGCGGTCAGTGGCGGCAGACTCGGACAATGGCTGGGTGAGCAGGAAAACGCTTTCCACCACTTATTTTAGTCTCTGGACTGTGGGGAGATGCCCAAATTTGACCTGGGGGTGGCATATCCCTTTAAAGGGCACATATTACGCTATTTTCTGATCTATGTTATAATGCTGTTTCTTCTCAACTGTGTTTTTCAACTCTATACACCTTCACCAGACTCATTTAGATAATTTCAGCCCTGGAATTTCCTATTTCTTCTCAACAAAATGTACAAAGTAGCTGTTAACTTGTAAACTACTGTTCATGACATCACATTTGGAGATAAAGGAATTACTCAGACATGTGTGAATGAAATAAAACACAACTCGTATACTCGTATTTTTGATGAGGTAGCAACTTTCTAACATGACTTGAAGCTCACAAGAGTCAGTTTTGTGTAATATAGGACATTTAAGGAAATTACTAATACTGAAACCATGAAATAAAAGGAAAGAAATGTAATCCTACTTTAAGCTGTGGTAAACAGTAGCAGAGTACAGTTTATAAAAGCCCTAGTGGAGGTTACAGTCGGAGGTCTGTCACACAGGGCTGAATCCCCCAGAGAACAAAGAGTGGAGCTGAATTTCTCTCCTATAGAAACAGCAAAAAGATGGATTCGAAGACTTGTTTCCAAATGCCGCGGGAGGTGGCACCAGGGCTCCTTTGTCTCCTTACCCCTCTTTCCTTTCGCTGTGTCCCTCTCAGGCTTCCATAAGAGACACTACAGGCATGTGTTAGTGGGAGCATGCTGCTTTAGCCTTCTGGACAAAAAAAAAAAACTCCCTGTAATGACAATATGGTTTGGAATTGAGATCTGTCGTGGAAGCCCAGAGTTACAGAAATAAAGGTTTCAAGTTTGAAAGCAAGTTGTTTTTTGCGCAACGTGATTTTTCCAAATTTTCAATTCAAAGTACATGCTATGAATAATAATGAACACAAGTTGAAAAAAATATATATTTGTATTTTTTTTATTTTTATTGGAGGAATATAAAAGTTTTTTACACATGAATAAACATGCATAATCAAATCCTGTTGGCTAAGTTTGAGCATAATCAAACCCTCCCTCTGATCTCACTTGGTTTCCTTTGATATGAAGCAGGTCATTAAAAATTTAACAGCACCATCTGAGGGTCATTAAGTAAATAGTTCATGATAATGTGTCATTTATTTTGCTTTTCTGTGCTTGTATTAAAAAGTGTGGATTTTTACTCCTTTACTCCTCCTTTTGCGGTAATATAATAGCTTAAAGCATTCATTGTTCTTAAAGTGTGTATCTGAAATTGCCAAATAAAGCACTTTCAAAGGTAATTTTATGTCAAATTTGTTTCATTTACATTCTTTTTTTACATGGTGCCAAAAATATGGATACTGTAGTGTTGTGTATAGGCCAAGTCTGTAATCCAGTGAAGCAACATGTGAAAAAGGATTTGCACTATTCACATAACCCAAAGGAGTGGCTGCAATGTTCGTACTAATTGCTTTTATTGATCCAGAGTTTTGCCTCATGATGTGGACCTGATAAACACATCACTAGGGAGATGGAAGAGAAAGTAAACAGGGGCTTTTAATATCCACCATTACTGTCTCTAAAGTCTGGGAAATTGGAATACACTGGTTAGGGTTTACAGTTGAGAACAAATTGAGAGCAGCAGTTTCTGATAAATGTTTTTACACCGCCAACCTGTGGGTCAGTGGATCTGACCGATGATGTTTATGCTGAGAGCAGGATTCAAACCACCAACCTTCAGATCAGTGGACAAACACTCTTTCAACTGAGCTGTACTCTCTTTGTATTATTTATACAGAGGGATATCAGTCTGGTCACCCAGTCCTCCACTCTCTCCATCTCACTAGCCACCCATCATTTTAAATAAAATGACATTTCTTTCACCTCAGATTAACAGTTTAGTGCTTCCCTCACTGATTCTGCAGATAACCACAGTTGTTCTTTTTTGTTTTTGTTTTTGTTTCTGGACCATATGTGTTCCTGATTAGCCAATCCATCCGTCAATCACGAACATCTGGATTTAATTTGTGGAGATTCACTGGTGGTCAGACTCACATCTTTGTAAAGCATTGAAGAGTATTCTTACATCACTGTAAATGTGCATGTAGACACCGTGCACTGAATAGATAAAACATAAAGCATGGTGTTTCTTTTGCCGAGTAAAGCTCAAGTGAAACTATGCTTTCCACATAATCACGGTTCATAAATTTCTGCTCGGAGAGGAGAGAGAAACAACAGTTCCTCAGGTGATGATGGAGAAGGGGATGTGGAAGAGCAGGCTGTAAACAACAAAGCACTGATGTTTGTCTTCCACGTTCCACTCTGCTCTCCTGTGTTTGACCATTAGAGCATAAAGACAACGCAGCTTTAATTAAAAAGCCTTACTTGTCTGCTGTTGTTTCATTATGCATGGGTGACGGTGTTAAAGGCAAGGTGGGGTGAGTAAAGAGTATAAAAGTATGTCAAGAGCTGAGGTGAACGTCATTATCATATTTAAGGGTAATTTAACTGTTCAATTCAGAAAATTGGGCACTGGAAAATTGAAGCAATAACCCACAGTGCAGCTTGACTGTAAAAAAAAAAAACTTTTGGAACCACAGACATTGAAGTCCTGATTTGAAAGCAAAAACGTGAAAGCAGAAATGCATCTTGGTGTGTGACAGGGCAAAACATGAAATTCTTATTAGTATACAAGATGTCAAAAGGTTGATTCGGTCTGTAATAAAGAAAAATAAAAGCATGTTTTTCAATTTAGTTGTTTATTGCACCCCACAAACTTGACTCTTATTTGACCTGGACGAGGGAATCCACCTTCTTTTTTCCCTGGAAATGTTGTTCCTGTAGCCATATTCCACAGTATGGCATAAGAATTGTCTATTTGTATGGAGAATATTCAGTGGAGAAAATATGCCTTTAACTTTCTATTTCAGTGAAATCATGTGGGATGATGCACCAACTCTAAAAATTTACGTACGGTATTATACCTTTGAGCTTTGTTTTTGTTCAAGAAAATGTGCACCGAGTTGTCGAACAGGCTACCTGAGACACAGATTAAACAAATTACAGTGAAGTAGCCTACCGTGAATATCAAACTCACAAAGAACTTTTGTGTCCTTTACCTAAAGCAGATGGTCACCCCTCTCAGGCATTTGTATTCAAGTAGCATTTCAAAGGAGCGCCTCTGTAAGCCTGTGGTGTCAGCAAAAAACATCATATAGCTACTCCAACCACAACAGCAAAACGCAAATGAGAAGAAGAAAAAAATTACCTAATTAATGTCACAGGTAACAGCGTTAATGTAATGTTATTATGCTAATACACCTCACAGGGCGCTGCCTCTGGGGCTGTGCGTTTGTGGTTCTAATGATTCAGTGGAATAGATCCAAAGATATATTGGCATTTTTCTTTCTTTGCTTGGAGCACCTTCACAGCATAGATTCATTTCTATGGATTTTTCAGTGCTGCTTGTTCCAAATGGCTTCAGTGTTATGGGCTTTCGTAAGTTTCATTACATCTGGTAATGGTTAAGTGGAGGCAGCAAGTCTACAGGGGAGATTTGTGGGATCAAGTTGAACAAGAGCAACTATAATGCATTTAAAATGGGCAGAAACACAAATACATTTTACTCTGTGGATGTAAATGGGATGACAGAAATGGCCTTTAGGAAGAACTGACTGATGGTTGTGCTAATTAGCATTACCCAGGGACCGAGGTGCCTTAAAGCCCTCCCTGCAGCAGAGCCCTGTGGCACAAGTCTGCTCTGTAAATTACATTGATCTTTCCTTGGTTTAGGATTATTTTCCTGTTTGATATGAAATAGAGGAACAGTAGCAGAGTTATAAAATTATTGGACGATCCATCTACTCTGTAAAGTTGTTCCCTCTTCTAAAATACAGCTAGAAATGTGATGCGAAGGTTGGTGGTACTAATCCTACCCTTGACATAAACATTGATCAATCATCATCATCGCTGACAATTCTAGCTCCCACAGATGGATGCTGTCATTGTGTTCTTGGGCAAAACACTTCCTCGCCCTGTGTCTGCGTTCACTGGTGTATGCATGTGTGAATGTTTCTTGATGTGAAGCACTTTGAGTGCCTTGAAGGTGGAAAAATATAGAAAATTGTTACCATTTACCAAAAAAAGCAATCCAAAAGCACTGTCCAATCAGGAACCCTGCTTTATTTTTCTTTCTTTAATTATATAAGCCAGATAGAAGATATTTGTTTTTATATCCACAAAGTTAATGAACCAGATTTTTCACTCCTTTTCTATTTTCTTTTCTATTGGAAATAACAACAGAAATGTATTTAATGTATCAAATCAGACATGCATCTTAATATAAGGTATATTTCCTCAGTGGAAATCTGGAGCCTTTGGGTTGCTTAATCTTCAAAAATGGACTAAAATGACTATTCAGATGCCTTACTTGCTTGCACTGGTACATTATACTCCAGGAGAACATACTCTGAGCTCATATAGGTGTAATCCCAGTAAAGGGACAGCTCATACCAATTAGCATTAGTGTTAGCATAATTTCTCTGCAGAACATTACATCCATAATCCTCTATAGTGACAAAGTAAAACAGTTTAAATTGAGTTGGAATCCACCATGCACACACACACACACACACACACACACACACACACACACACACACACACACACACTGGTGATTCACTGGTGTTTTGGCTCCTGCAGAATGTGATGGAATGTGCTTTAATGGCATAACAGTGGTGTGGACAGAGGCTGCAGGAGAATGGACAGCTCAGTCAGGAGGTGTCACTCTGTGGCAGTGATCCAGAGCAGGACAATGGCACCAGGTCCACTGTTGTGAGGGGACAGCAGCTTACTGGAAAATATTATAGGGAAAGGATGGAATCAA
This sequence comes from Paratrypauchen microcephalus, assembly GCA_036785185.1. Classification (NCBI taxonomy): domain Eukaryota; kingdom Metazoa; phylum Chordata; class Actinopteri; order Gobiiformes; family Gobiidae; genus Paratrypauchen; species Paratrypauchen microcephalus. The sequence goes on from JAVJIX010000010.1 coordinate 6,974,965, forward strand.
ATCATATGACTGAATGAAATGAATAAATAATCAAAAAACACAGACACATATCGAAAAACTTGCATCCATTTTCATATGTTTTTGACATTATAACTGATATATATAAAAAACATGTAACTTGGACTTCTACAGACATTTATAGTCTCAAGGGGCTTGTATTTAAAAGATTGTGTCTTATATTACACAAAATTAAACCTTGTGTGGTTCAAGACATGATAAAATGTTGTTACCTAATCAAAAACATACCAGAGGTGTGTTTTGTTTCATTCACACATGTTTGAGTAATCCTGCATAATTAATGTTGTTTACATCTCCAAAGCTCAAAATGCTCTGTTCCACGTTGTGATGTCATGCAGTGGTAGTTTTCAAGTTAACAGCTATAGTTTACTTTTAGTTCAGTAAAGAGTTTGGCCATTCCATGGCTGAAATTACCCACATGATTTTAATAATAATAATAATAATAATAATAATAAATTTTATTTATATAGCGCTTTTCATGACACTCAAAGACGCTTCACAGAACAATACAATAAAATAAGTCCATAAAACAGTCAAAAATAAAACAAAATGAATTAAAATAGCAAATTATTGAAACATTAAAAGCAGCTTTAAAGAGATGCGTCTTGAGGTTTTTTTTTAATTTTAGTGTCCCCTGCACCTTCACTAAAATCATTTGGTGGGGTTATAAAACAGTGAAGCACTTCCTGTATTACCTCATGACATCACAAGTTGGATTGTTTTCAGTTTGAGACAAGCCTAAATATGCAAGTTTGTGTCTTAAACATGCGTGAAGGAAACAAAACACAACTTCAGACATGTTTCTGATGAGGAAACAACATATAACATAGATCAGAAAACTGCATAATATGGGCCATTTATGCATGTCAATTTAATCCACCCAGTCACCTAAGCATGCATGTTTTGGGAGTTTTCACATGAGCACAAAGTTTACTAAGAGAGATCACAGTTAAAACAGTACACCTTCTACTTCTATGGGAGAGGCTACAGACTGCAGCTCTGCCCTCACATCTGATCTATGTGAGTGTCAAGGATGTTGTGAACAGATCCCAGACTGACCCTTCACTGTCTGCCCTCCCGCAGTGGATCTGTGTCTCTCACTCGGATACTCAGGGTAGCTCAACTACTTACCCATAATTGCCAATAAACAGCTCGGTGTGGAAAGGACTCAATTCATTTTTCTTGTCTCTGGGAGCATTGTCCTCTGCTCCCTCTTATTTCTCCATCTGAACAACTCATCCTCACTCGCTTCAGGGCTTTCTGCCTTATCTGGAGGATTACAGACGACTGGAGCTATTCCCTCCTCTGTTCTCTCTATCTTTGTTTTCAAAGTTTGGTTCTGTTTTTCATTGATGATAAACACAAGTTTATGGAGAAACACAAGTTTATTGAGAAACACAAGTTTATTGAGAAAGTCAAATTCTTGTGTCTCCTGACAAATCATAAAATCATCCTATAAGATAAGATAAACATAAAAAGAGGAGGGAAAGTTGATGCTTTTCACTGTTTCACAGAGAAATACAATTAAAACACTGCAGAGAGGCTGATTATCTCTTATCTAGTGTGAAAACATTTGATTGTGAGGATGAGGAACATTGTGATGGTTTTAATATTGATTTGAAATGCATTTAGTCAACTTTTACCAAAGTGTGTCCGAAAAAATCTGCTGGTCCAGATGGGCTGTCTGCTTTTTAAATAAGGAATTGTGCACAGGAATTATCTGAGGCCTGGGATCCTGTCTTTCAGTCTTCTTTTGAAACTGGTACTGTGCCTGATCTTTGGAAAAAGTCCATCATAGTCCCAATTCCAAAGACGTCTTGCCCAGGTACAAATAAGGATTACAGACCTGTAGCTCTAACAAGTGTCGTGATGAAGTGCTTTGAAAAGATAATGGTCAACAAACTAAAATTTGAAGTTTCTCCTCATCTTGACCCACATCAGTTTGCATATAGACAGGGTCTTAGCACAGCGGATGCAGTCATCAGTCTGTCACACCTGATCTGTAAGCATCTGGACTCTCCTGGGTCTTATGCAAGGGTCTTATTTGCAAATTTTTGTTCTGCATTCGACACTGTACGTCCCAATCTTCTTGTTCAGAAATTATTTAACTTGAATGTAAGCCCTGCACTTGTGAAATGGTTTTATTCTCTTTTAACAAACAGATCACAACAGGTGAGGGTGAACAGCACTTTATCTAAAGCAAAAACTTGCAGTACAGGTGTCCCACAAGGTGCAGTAAGTTCACCTATTTTGTTCACCCTGTATACAAATGATTGCCGGAACAGTCAGCCAGGAAACAAAATCATAAAATTCTCAGACGACACGATAATTGTGAGTCTTCTTAAAAAAGGTGACTGTATCTCCACCTACCATCAAGAGATAAGTGTGTTCCTGTCTTGGTGCAATGAGCATCACTTAAGCCTTAATGTGAACAAAACCAAAGAGATGGTGTTTGATCCTCGAGCTCTGCAAACCCATGATCCTGTCGTCATTGAGGGCAGACAAATAGAGCAGGTTGCATCCTTCAAATATTTGGGCGTGTACATTGACTGTTTAAATGGAATGCACATGTTGATTTTCTTTGCTCCAAGCTGTCCCAGAGGCTTCACTTTTTAAGGAGACTGAGGCTGTTTGGTGTGGGCACAAAAATTATGACTTGTTTTTATAATGCTGTGTTGGAGAGTCTGTTACGCTACTGTATGGTCGCCTGGTTTGGTTCTTTAACTGTCCAGTGTAAAACCAAACTTGGAAAACTTGGAAATAAGGCCATGAAGGTGATTAGTAGGAGAGAGTTCCCTTCTCTGCAGGACATTTTTCAGGACTCTGTGCTCGCTCAGGCCAGAAGGATTGTGGGGAACCCTTCTCACCTGTTACATGGGGAATACGAACTGCTTCCATCAGGCAGACGCTATCGAGCGCATGACTTTAAGAGTAACAGATATAAACTTTCATTTGTGCCCACTTCTGTTGCACTCTTGAACAAATCTGCACAACAAAAGCCCATTTAAGTCACTTTATATTATATGTTGCAATAACTGTTTGTGCAATAGGGCTCGTGCAATAATTACCTGTGCAATAGGAATTGTGCAATAATTGTTCTGTGCAATAGGGCTTGTGCATTATCCATTGTGGACTAGGGCTGGTGCAATATTTTGGCACTTTACATGTATCCTGTGATGAGTTCTGACTGTTATCTGTCTGTACTGTATGTGTGTGTATAACTATGTTTTTAAGCTGCGGGCAGTGAGCCCAAGACAAATTTCCCCTCTGGGACAATAAAGTTTATCTTATCTTATCTTATCTTATCTTAAAATAATTTATTTGATTTGGTCTTGTTTTGCTCTGTGCATATGCAGCTTTGGCTGTGTAATTATAATTAATGAAGGTTGTGAGATGGAAACACATAAATACAGACATCCCATCCCACATCCCATATCCCAGTGATAAAACTTAAAGGTACAGTGTGTAGGATTCGTGGCGCATAGGTGGACAGTAGCTATTCCACTTCCTCTTTTGGCTACGGCAGACCTCGAGGGTCACCCGGGCGCGCCGTAAGGCAGACAGCTCGCGTAGCCGCGCGCACCCGGCGCTGTGCGAGCTCTCGCCGACAACTACGGTATAAATAAAACGCATGAAAAACGCATGAAAACACACATTCCTGATCGTGTAGCATGACACTCTACACATCAAATGAAACCTTACAGTCTCCTCTTTTTGACTATGCAATTCATTTCCCTGCACAACAATCACTCCCCGAGCACATGGGGCTTTTATACAGAAAAGCACAAAACAAGGTTTGTTACTGAGCTTACCTTTGAAGGCTCTGGACAGGTCAAACTCTGTATTTCACCATAAACTTGCTCTCAATCTGTCCGTAAGGATCCAGCGAATAAAATCCAGTAAAACAATTTAGTCCAAAACACATGTTATTACGACGTGTGATACAGCAGCCTGTCTTTTTTATCAAAAAAACACGAGGCTCCCCCTTCCCCCCTCCCCTTCCCTTTCTCTCCTTCTCTCCTCCGCTCCCTCAGGCAGCGTGGATGAGCAGCTGCTAGCAGGAGCCTAGGCGAAGGATGAGCCCAAATGTCCTTCTGCGGCTCTCGTATTCAAAATGGCTGCCTCTGCATGGGGAAGATCCCCCTTTTATGTGACTATATCTAAGTCCAAAAGAATACTTAAAAAGAATAATATATTTCATGATGGAAGTGAAAAGGCTTGGAAAACAATGTATTTTTGAATGGGTATCTTCAATTTATGTAATTAATGGGTAAAAATCTTACACACTGTCCCTTTAAGCAAGAACATACATACATACATACATACATTGTAAGTATGTATGTATGTATGTATGTATGTATGTATGTATGTATGTATGTATGTATGTATGTATGTATGTATGTATTACACACACACACACACACACACATACATACATACATACATACATACATACATACAGTACATACATAAAACAACATAACAACATAAAAAATAGACTAGCTTTTTCTTAATTGTTGTTCTGGACTAAAAACTGTACCAAAAACAATCCTTACATTCTTACTATGAGCGGGCTTGCATCTCCACAAACTTGTCCCAGAGGAGCCTGTACCTGTTTCCATGGAAATGTTGTTCATTTGCTATGATCTTTCACAGTATGGCATAAAACATCTCCTTGGAGAATGTTCCAAAGTCTGGTTTAACTTTCTTTTTCTATGTAATCATGTACCAGAAAATGACTTACTGTAGTTTACTTTTGAAGATTTACATTTGTGTTTAAAATGATTTGCAATTATCACAGAGATTACAGTTATCACTGAACATGGCACGCAGTAGAAAAAGTATTCTATGTTGATGTTAACTAACTAGGTGCACCCCCGAGGTCTTAAAGGAAGTCGTCTTTTATGATAAGAATAAAAAGCACCTGAATCTGGAGCTTTGTAAAAGCTATAAAGCAAGTACATGTAAAGGCTCGCCTGTGGGAGAGGAAAGGCATTTTATTTCAAATCTGACAGAAATCTTTCAACACTAACAAGCACCCTTGTTTTGCTGCATTTCCAAAAGGCTCCCTGATACAGAAAGAAGAAGCCCATATTTTGTACCCAGCGTTTAGCCTGTGAACGCACCGCTGACTGTTAGACGTCTGATGTTGCGTATCAAACAGCAGAGGAGTCCAAAGGGAAGAGCGTGGGCACAGGGCCACTTCAGGCACCTGTTCAATCGCAGATAGTTATGAGCTGCCCCTCACCAGGCAGGAAGTGTGCACCCACGCCAAGACACAAACTGCACCAAAGAAGAAGAACGAGCCTGTGTATCAGATCAGGCAGAGTGGTGTCGATTATGTTCAGTGGAGGGAAGAGTAGTGAACATTTTTACTCATGCCATGGCTAATAATATACTCAATTTCAAGTACAACTACGACTGGTAAGTTAGTAATAGAAAGTAAAAGTATTTTAGATTATTATTATTATTATTATTATTATTATTATTATTATTATTATTATTATTATTATTATTTTGTAGTGTTAGCTGGTGGTGTGACAGTGTAGAAAATGCAGACACAGTGGTGAGACAGTTGTATAATTAATTATACATGCTTGATGCGTGAAGAGTCCCTCAGTCGTCCAGGTAAAATCCATGATAAAAGGAGAAATTCAATTTGTCAACTGGACAAAGTTTGTTTGGTCGAAAACGTTTTGCCGCTCATCCGAGAGGCTTCGTCAGTTCTAGTTAGAGTGCTGGTAAGACACTTGCTGATATCTCGCTGCCGGGAGGAGCTAACTAGCTAACTACTTTCTGAAAATATCTCGCCTATTGGTTTCTGTCTTTTGTTTCTCTGGCGTCTAGATTAGCATACCTATTCATCCCTACACGACTGTTTTTCACACCTCTGGCCCTGACCTGGCTAGCCCTATTGTGTCTTTTGTTTGTTTGATCTGGGTTTAAGAATGGAATTATAGATGGGAGACAAATTATGTCTGACTCCACCATTTCTGTTCAAAGAGGGATTCTCCTTTTTGACAAAAATAGCCTCTTTAACTCCCCTCTCAAACCAGTTCTTTTCCCTGGCCAAGATCTGAACCTCACTGTCCTCAAATGAATGGCCCGTGGCTTCTAGGTGAAGATGTACGGCAGATGACGGTCCACTCTGGCACGCCCGTCTGTGTTGGTACATCCTCTTGTGAAGTGGCTGTTTTGTTTCTCCAATGTAGCGCTCACTGCAGTCTTCACTACACTGAATGGAGTAGACCACATTGCTTTGTTTGTGGCTCAGTGTTTTGTCCTTTGGGTGGACGAGTTTTTGTCTTAAAGTGTTTGTGGGTTTGAAATAAACTGGGATTTCATATTGTCTAAAAATCCTCTGTAGTTTTTCCGACACGCCGGCCAGGTACGGAATCGCTACCCCTTTCCTCCTGGGTTCGGATTCTCTGTTATCTTGTTTCTTGCCCTTGTCTCTCTTGGTTTTGTTAACAGCCCATTTAGGATATCCACAAACAGAGAGGGCTTCCTGCACATGTTGCTCTTCTTTCTCCTTGCCCTCTGTGCTTGTGGGAACCACTTGGGCCCTGTGTTGTAATGTCCGAATAACACCCAGTTTGTGCTGCAGTGGGTGGTGTGAATCAAAAAGCAGGTATTGGTCCGTGTGTGGGGGCTTCCTGAAGACTTCTACTTGGAGTCCCCGGTCTCCTCCTATCGTTACTGCACAATCTAAGAACGCCAATGTGTTATCCTTGGCATCTTCACGGGTGAATTTGATATTAGGATCTACAGAATTGATATGTGCAGTGAAAGGTTCCAAATCTTGAATTTTGATTTTTTTTAATTTTTTTTTATTATCATCCACATAACGAAACCAGTGTGTGGGCGGAGTGCCTGGATATGAAGCTAAGGCACTCTGTTCAAACTGTTCCATGTATAAATTAGCCATGATAGGGGAGACCGGTGAGCCCATCGCACAGCCATGGATTTGCCTGTAGAAGTTCCCTCTGAACTGGAAATAGGTGGTATTCAGACACATTTCCAGCAGTTGGCAGATTTGGTCAGGTGAAAGTTTGGTTCTCTCATCTAGCTTGGAATCCTGTAGTAAAACAGGAATAAAATGGAAGCTTTTTGCGAAATGAGCTGTCTTTTCTCTGAGCTATGAGCTAATCAGTATGCAGCCTACACAAAGCCTCATCCAGCGGGACTAGGTTAGGTTAGTTTATTTGACATTTATAGTTAAAAATCACATTGGAAAACATGTGCAGAGCTCAAAGTGCACCATGAGACAGTAAAAAATAAGGGCCTATGGGTTGTTCTCTGAGAATATAACGTGACACCCCCTGTATGTGTGAATGGTGGAGTGTGGAGAGACGAATGATGGGCTTATGTCATTTCAAAAGCCTGTCAGTTCTGGAAAAAATGACATTAAAATCTCAGTCATGAAAATCACTTGGGAAGTTTGACAGTTACATTGTTTTTAATTGATGTTAAATATGATGGTAATAATCGTATCCTTGTTGGCATGTTGTTCTCAGAAAATCTGGTTATCCTGCTGGAGGCTCACAGTAAAAGACGTGAAATAAAAATGTCAATATAAATTACTGTTATCAGCACAAGTGCTAAACGTCTGATAAAAGGAATAACATTTTCACAAAAGTTTCAGCACATTTCTGAACAAACTTATTACAAGTTATGTGAGTGGAAAACATGAAGAAATTGTAAACAGTCATGATGCAAAACTTTTTGTATTATAATTATAAAGGGAAAAGTGTATACGCTATTTTACCCATTTGATTTCATACATCTCTGAGTGACATAGATGAGTGAAAAAATATCCAAACGTCAACCCGGGCTGTTCCAGTGCAGAGCAAAATGAGAGTCTGGCTTCATTGATGAGGTCTGACAACTGCACCTGCCCCTGCTTTCTGCACACACACACGCACGCACACACACTCTTCTCATGCCTCATGCAAAACATACAGCAGCGCATTATCCAGAAAGCACAGGACTTCTACCTGAGTTTTATTTATAACCATTTCTAAATATTTCCCTGTGACACTAGGGAAACTAATCCACAGGCATTGTCATATACAGTGGTACCTCACCTTACGAATGACCCAACAAACGAAAATTTCAAGTTACGAAACGCCTTCACGGTAAATTTTGGTCTCTAGATACGAAAGAAAATTCAAGTTATGAAACGCGAAATCTCAAAAATTCAAATAATGCGCGCTCAGCCACACACATTATACGCTTTTCTCAGACTGGATTTAAACTTTTCTCACATTTAAACTTTTCTCACATCTCTCGTTTAAACACTCAAACTTTCATAGATTTTCAACAAAATTATTAATAGTGAAGTGTGGGGGGAAGGGGGAGGGGGGAGAAGACTGCGCTCTGACATGTGTGTGATAGCGTACATGACCCGGCGCGGAGCTGACAGCAGGTCTAGACCAAGGTCTAAACCTGGACTGGACCAGGACTAAACCAGGTGGATTAAAGCAGCGAGGAGGGGACTGCACGCAGTCTGTGCGCATGAACGCATGAACGAGACCCATGCAAGAGCCGCGGTGGTCTAGACCTCCTCTAGACCTGACCAGGTCTAGAGGAGGTCTAGAGGAGCCGTGGTGGTCTGGACTAAACCAGGACTAAACCTGGACTAAACCAGGAGGAGCCCGCGGCTCTTGCATGGGTCTCGTTCATGCGTTCATGCACTCAGACTGCGTGCAGTCCCCTCCTCGCTGCTTTAATCCACCTGGTCTAGTCCTGGTTTAGTCCTGGTTTAGTCCAGGTTTAGTCCTGGTCCAGTCCAGGTTTAGACCTTGGTCTAGACCTGCTATCAGCTCCACGCCGGGTCATGCTGCGCTATCACACGTGTCAGAGCGCAGTCCCCCCCCCCCCCCCACACACACACACACACACACACTTCACTGTTAATACATTTTGTTGAAAATCTATGAAAGTTTGAGTGTTTAAACGAGAGACAAATGTGAGAAACACGCAGAACACAATGTTACACTATAAAAAAAGTCACACTAAAAAAAAAAAAAACTTGGATCGGGGCCTTGGAACGAATCAGGCTTTTTCCATTGAAATAGCTACTCAACTTACGAATTTTTCACGTTACGAAACCACTTCTGGAACGAATTAATTTCGTAAGGTGAGGTACCACTGTATATGCACACTTGTCCAGCTGCCACATATAAAAGTGCATTACATTCAAGCCATGTGGGTTTGGAACTACACAAATCCTCCACTTATCACTCTACACAGCCCAAGGTTCTTCAGGTAGTAGTACTGGTAATCAGTCTCTCGGATACTGTAGACTTCACTTTATCTGAGCCATACTTACTTTTCCCCCTTATTGAAATTCTGTCTTGATTTAGTTTAGCTCTTCTCCAGTGGTTCACTTAATGGTTTCAGGAGGTACCCTTGTATCTGAAAATGTGAAGCTTCTATGCTTAGACATTTGTGGGTGAGTGTGAAAGTAAATATGTGTAAGTAAGTCTCTTAATCAGACTGGTCCCACTCAACGTCTGTGTCTTATCAGGGCACTATTTATAAAAACTAAAAGCCACCACACTGAACCATTACTCATACTGTTGTTTTCAATGCACCTTACTCGTATAGTTTACAGCATTTGAGACTGTGGTTGTGTTGACATCATATGCACACACATATACAGCTCTGGAAAAAAAATAAGAGACCACTGCATTTTTTTCTGAAATCAGCATCTCTACATGTATTACAACCATTCCGTTCCAACGTCTGTTGAATTCCAACACAAACACAAAGATGAGCTACTTCAGTTCTTGCACCAGGAGTGGAATAAAGTCACCCAAGAACAACGTGAAAGACTTGTGGAGAGCATGCCAAGACGCATGAAAGCTGTGATTAAAATTAAGGGTTAATGCACCAAATATTGATTTCTGAACTCTTCTTAAGTGTAAACATTATTATGTTGTTTTAAAATGAATTTGATCTTGCTTCTTTGCATTGTTTGAGGTCTGAAAACATGTATCTTTTTTTTTTGTTATTTTGACCATTTGTCATTTTCTGCAAATAAATGCTCTAAACCATAATATTTTTATTTGGAATTTGGGGGAAATGTTGTCAGTAGTTTAAAGACTCAAACAAAAATGTTCCTTTTGCCCAAACACATACCTATAAGTAGTAAAATCAGAAAAACTGATACTTTTGCAGGGGTCTCTTATTTTTTCTTTTTTTCAAAACTGTGTATAAGACGAAGAATAGCAAACACCTGTACTTTAAACTCTACCTCTCTCCCGCATCTTTGTGTCTGTTTAATGAGATGAGAGGTAGAGATAAAGTGGATCTGGGGTCACATGAGGATGAGTCCCCACTGGGCATATACCGACTCATACTGAATCTTCTCCTGAACAGCTGAACAGAACAGCTCAGAGATCAAAGTTGTCGCACTTACAGGTCTTTGAATAGAAAAGTATTAGGCTGCACATTCATTTAGAAAGAGCTCAAATATACATGGGGCTTGTGTCCTCAGCTCACGTGCACATGTGTGCTCTTGGTTATATTCAGCCCAGATTAGAGCTTCTTTAAAATGAATCACTCAAATGCTGCTTTGTATTATCCAGGGCAGACTAATTACACAGTTCTGTTTGCCATCTCCAGAGAAATGATTTTGGAGCCAGGGACAATGATAATGATCATGTTGATTTTTATTTACAATCTGACCGTCCTGTTGGCATTGACCTATAACACAAACCTAGCCTGGGAATTCCCAGGCCGCTTCCGTTCGTTTCGAACTGGAAGGCGGCCTGGAAACTCGTCCAAGCGAGAGTCCCAGATTTAGGGCCCCAATCAGAGAGCGGGGGAGGTGTGGCAAGACGGTGACGCATACCACATGACAAACGGAAGCTTGTAGTTTGAACTGACAACTGACATGATTGGCTATGGACTTACGTATACGCTCAATGATAGACATTCATAACGCCCAATAAACGGCCGTTGGCAATCGCTAACCACACCTCCGCTACGGGATTTTTCGAAGCGAGTTTCCAGACCCATATCTCACTTGTGATATGGTCAGGTGTTAACCAGACTAACACAAACCTGCAGCACTGACTACTCAAGAGGCGCTTTTACCCTGTACCCAATCCCACCATAGACACTCATGTACACCCAGGTGAGCTCTAATCCGTGCAATCTGACAGCTTACTCTGTGACTAAGTGCCCAGACATTTGCTATCGACTGTTCCCCGGGGCAGACACATCACTGATGGACTGGAAAAGGTAACAGTGTTTCTCTAAGGGAAGAAACCTCCCTCCCTCTGCACTACAGCCCTGTACCAGCGCCTCTGGAACACAGCAGGACCTCAGTGACTCAGAGGAGGGCTCGCATCAGCTGCCATGTTCCCACTTGATCTTTGGGTTTAGCTAATTAGCATTTGGGCATAATCAGAGTAATCTCTGAAGAGGCTGTACTCAGTATTTTGTGTGGGTGCTGCGTTTGTGTTTGAGACAAATATTTAGATGAGAAAATATGCTCTCTTTAGCAGTTTGAGCATATTTAATTATCTAGGTTTCAAGGTCCACAGTGTACCTTTTCTGTTAGAGGCTTCACCACTTGCATGTCTTCAGGGAAGTGTCATTGTTTTGCCTTGGATGGTCCATGTAATAGCATTAAACTTATTTAACTCTAATGAGACAAGCAGGGGGCACTACAAGAGCCCTCTTACAAGTCAGATCTGTGGATCAGTGGTCCCACTCATAGTAAGAATAAAGAAAAGAAGATAATTATATAGAATATACAGAATAAAGTTATTTTTCTAGCCATAAAAACACCTGTAATTGAATAAAAGTTAGTTTAGAGCCATACTGATGAGCATTCAGTAACATTAACATGGAGACCCGTAGGCAACAGAAAAGTTACAGACTGCATCTTTATAATCACAATGATCATATGTGATCATATGTGATTTATGCTGCCTTTAGTTTTCAGATTATTGTTGAAAGGTGAAGAAACATGAGACTCAGAACATTGTGGCAAACAATTCAGAATAAAATATTCATTAGAGACTTAAAAACTTACTGTACACAGTGAGAATAATATATTTTAATTTATTCAAAATCTCCTCAAGCGTAAGGGCTGTACATTTGAAGTCCATTAGTTGTTTAGTGTGTGACTGCTAGGGGGCAGTACAGTCTGGGGTCTAAGAGGCAGACTTGAGTGGACAGTGCGTTCTCTCCCTGGACAGTACAAACCACATCACAGGATTATTCTGCTTTAACAGGCTTCACTGTCTTTGCCTCAGCACAGTTTGTATCTCCTGAGAAACCTTATCACAAATTATCCATAAAAATATTATGAACATGAGTGTGGTAATTTGATTAGCCTATGACTAACTGCAGCCCTTTACACAGCACAAAAATGCAGATTTTATACATTTACTGGTGTTATTTTTGGAGAAGCACGCAGGAAGTAGCGGCTGTGAATCATGTCATTAATTTAATACCTTTCTATGGCAACTCACATTTAGGAGAAACTGAGGACAGAACATTTTGATGGTGCTGATTGCGCTGTAATTTGGAGCTGATTGATTCTCCTCACCTCACAGTGCACCATATTGACTTTTCATGATTTTCTGTAGCAGGTTTTCAGAAAATCAAAGCAGCAGGGTAGCCCCTTACTGCTGACCCTTGTTCCATTATAGAACTCTTATTGGAGCTCAGCATCATGAAAACAGTGTGATTTGTTTGTTTTGTTTTTGTTATTATTTGAGGTGAGAACAGTGCTGTGGTTGAGTGGCTACATCAATAAGCCATGTGTAAAAAATATGCAAAATGCAATGAAAGGTGAATTAAGGAGAAAAAATACTTTTTTACAAAGAGGTTGGGTCATTGCTCTAAATAAAATGTTCCACAGTGTGACATTAAACAGCTCTACCTCACATTTATTGAATTAGAGGTGATTTTATAGCACAAAAATACCTACAAAAACAGACATTCTGACTGTGAGCGGGGTTACCTCTAAACAGACCTGATCTGTAACTTGGTCTGGTTTGGTCTTCATCAAAAATAAAAAGGTTTAATACTACACTGTGAAACATTCCAGACAAAGCAACAACATCTCCACAGAGGAAAGCAGTTAGGGGACCCTCCACCAGAAAAGTGACACAATGCTTTACACACCTTTAAAAAATGGACCCACAAAGAATGACAGAATATTAGGATGGCTGAAGCTAATTCTTATTACTTTTTAAAACATGCTGTATTGTTCTTACACTGTGTTAACACTAAAAACTATGGAAGCTACAATGCTTATCTCTAATCAATGTTCTTTCCTCATCACAGACATACCTGGGGTTTAGTTTTGTTTCATTCGCACACGTTTAAAGGTCCCATAGCATGAAATTTTCACTTTCTGAGGTTTTTGAACGTTAATGTGAGCTCCCCTACCCTGTTTAGCCCCCCCCATGGCTAAAAGTTGCGAAATGTCTAAACTGAGCATTTGCGGTCCTTTTCTGCGTTACACAAAACCAGTGTTGAAACGGGCGAGTTCGGACAAGGCACCTTTTTGACGTCAGATCGGCAAATGCAGCTCCAGCCCCTCCCTCTGTCTCCGCTCAGCGTCCCTGTATATCCCGCCCATAGAGTTTGGACTGTGAATGCGCTACAATGCGAAATGCGTTTTTTTATTTGCCTGGTCCGATTGTTTCTAGGCTCGCAAGTCCCTTACCCGACCCTCTGGACCTCTGAAATACCAGTGGTTTAATTTTATTTTCTGTGTAAATATGCTTTTTTTCATTGCAAAGTCTCCCATCTGTCTTCCTGTGTTAAACACGGAAGCGAGCAGACAGCGGTGCAGAGCTGCGCTTCCAGCGGGGGAAACCCCCCCCCCCCCGCTCCTTAGCCAATCTCTCTGTCCTTCTCATTTGCACTGAAGCAGAAACACCCACAATAAAGCATTTTAGACACATATCTAGCCTCATGAAGACTGTCAGAGTCATATCTCATGCAGTGAGTGTTGATTTTGAAGAAGGATTCATTTACAGTATTAGGGAACCATTAAGGAGCCATATAAAAGCATCAAGAAGTACCATGTCATGGGACCTTTAATACATAAACCCGGCATATTTAGGCTAAGAGTTCTTCTCCAACTTGTGATCTCATGTGGTAATATAGGAAGTGCTCAACTGTGTTTTTAGCTCCACACACCTACATTACACATCACTAGAATCATTTGGATAATTTCAGGTCTGGAATTAGCAAATCTCTACTGAACAAAAGAGAGAAGGTAGATCTTAACTTAAAAATTATCGCTTCATGACACCACAACATGGAACAGAGCATTTTGAACTTTGGAGATGTGGATAACCTAATAATAAAGAATTACTCAGACATGTGTGAATGAAACAAAACACAACTCCAGGTATGTTTTTGATGAGGTAACAGCATTATAACATGCTATCATATAGGACCTTAAAAAAAAAAAAATCATATTCATAAATGTGACATAATGTGACATATTTATTTGAAAACTCAGTAGTGCAAATGCAGGGCATGCATAAAATGATCATTTAGAAGTCATCAGTCGTGCACTCAAATCTGTTGATATTTCACTTTGAGTGCTATTTCATTCTCATTTCTGCTTCATAAACAGTCTACCTTTATTTCTAAGATGTTGTTCCGCTGGCTTGATTTCAAATTGCATCATTTCGACCAAACCTTGTGAGTGGTGTGGTAATGCTACTGAAAATTGCTGTCATTGCCGATATGCAAATCTGCGTCACACATTTCCTTGTCATCACATCCAATCTTCTTGACAAGTGGTTCAAATGTGACCACCCAATCACCAAAGCAGGGTATAAATCTGTGGCGTTCAGTAAACAGGGCTTCAGTCTCTCACTCTCGTGTTCATGGTTTGTGATGGTGGTTTACAGTAGCTAACCCAGGTCTCAGCACGTCATCTGTGTCTACTGCCTGGAGGACTTTATGGACAACTGCTCTCATAACTCATGCTCTTCAAGCCTTCATCTGCGGCCACTTCATCCATCTCCAGTGTTCAGCTCACTGGTGACCTGCAGATAAATGGTCTAGGGCTGTACGGAAGCCTCCAAGGACAAAATTAGATCTGTGCGTCACTGTCAGACTCAAGAAATATGGAATGTGACAGTTATTTGGACTGAAGTAAAGACAGAGGGTTACCTAACCTAAAGCTGCCTGGACAGATATGAGCAATACGGGGTAACCAGGTGTGATGGATGGTCTGGAGTAAACTTGACTGTGAAATTACTTCTAACTTGTTGGCAAAAGTATAGGTTCAGTGACCTAGAGGAACTGCTTGAACTCACATGAACACTGTTATTTTATATTTATTTCTTATTTTCATTATTCATTTGCAATTCAAATATTATGTCCAAACATTACATTTTTCTGGCAGTAACTATGCTGTTAAGACATACTTGACTTAAACGATATAATAATGGTATTCTTTTCACTTTAGTGCATTTTTTCGAGCATTTAAATCATCCAACATTTGTTTATATTTTCTTTGTGCTCCATTGGACATTAAAGTAGCTCATCCAAAAAGAACAGCTGGCCCATAAATACAAACCCCAGTGTTCACTTACATGGATCCATGTGAATATATGAGCAGATAGAAGTGTGGGGGTGGAGGTGCGCCGCTGGCACCATCCCAGGTGCACATAGCCCTGGGCAGAGTCTGCTGGAGGCCCTGCATATTTGTTTACTTCTCTGCCCCACATTGAGGCCTTCACACTGACTCTGCTCTGCCCAGTGAGCTGCAGTCCTTTTGATACCTGTATCTCCTGCACCACTGTCGGTGTGTGCTGATGGACAGTCTACAATACACATCCATCCACACATCCACACATCAACACAAACATTACCAATGCAAAGCTAAGGAGCAGCAGCCATGTTCAGGGCAACAACACTGTCTTCTATCCCTCTTTGCCTGGTGAGACTCCAGGTGGGATTTGGTGGAGAGCTCTGAACTGCCTGAACTTGAGTCCTTGCCTCAAGTGGAGGCATTTAGAACTGGAAACACCAACTCAACAGAGACCAGGCCAATGACAGTCAGTGTAATGAATGAAATGCTTTAGGAGCCACACGAACCGTCTTTAGAGTCAATGCACAGTTACATATAATGAGGAGATTCTTCTCTGTTAAAAAAACACTGGAAATCCCCCATGAACCTGGATATAAAAAGACTACATGAAATACATGAAATATATAGCAGCCACAAGCATGTTGGTGGACTAAATATTGAATCCGTAGAGATGAAATTAACATGAATAGATGTCAATGCAGCAGGTCAGTGGGATGTTGTCATTGATTCATGTGTAAACAAATAGGTCTGAATAATAAAGCTGTGCAGTATATGTAGCTGTTATTCACTGGCACATACAGAGCTACAGTACATGAAGTATATTTTGGTAACAGAAAGTTGTGGGTACATGAGGGTACAGTAAAGTGGCCTATTATGAAAATGCGTACCTCTCCCCAGACATTTCCAGGCCAGTTTCCTGTAAGCTATAAACTGTAATCTAGATCCGGAATGGTGTCATTTCCCAAAGGGAACATGAAAAAAAAACACCACTTAAGTACATATCATAAGTGGCCACATTCTTTTGGGTATAACATTTAAATCTTTCATATTTCTCTCACAGTCTGCATATGTGTATCTGTGTACACTTAGTTAGGTGTGTTCTTTTCTACATTCACAATATGGTTAGAGTATTGATTTTCTGCTCTCTTGTGTGTGTATTCTATTCTATATGTTAAGAGGGTTAGGTAAAATAAATATTAAACTTGTATTGTTTATGAATCATTGTGACATGATTAATGACTGTGCCAAATGATTTAAAAAAAAAAAAAACTATAACAGACTCACTTTTGGCACTTTCTTTGAGGCTGCACACTGGATATTTCTGCGGTTTTGCAGTCTCCATTGCTCAGTCTTGTGGCATCAGCGGCTCAAGTGTGATGCTGCTGATGTGTTCAAGGGAAATCTGTGAAAAGCTGGTGGGTTTGGTTTGCTCCGCTTCACTGAATCTCCCATTAGCCCAGGTCTAAATGCAGACTGCAGGGAGCTGGGCTTGTTCACTTTCAAACGAGGTTCACAGCCATTAGGAGAGATTTGACCTGAGGAAAACTGGACCAGTGGGGAACAGGGAGTGCTCTGTCAGAGGAGGGTCACTAGAGTCAAATGAAATCATCTGAAAAGCTCAAAAGCTGTAATTGAGTATTACTATCCATTTAAGAAAACATTGTCTTTTTTTTAACCCTTCATGTCACTTTAATTAGCCTTAATAATTCATGAGCAAAGATATATTTCATAATGAACAAATTGTTTATTAAGAATGATTCATGCTCACTCAGGGATTAGGTTTAGGGTAGTGACAAGATGTATTTTACTATAGTAGCCTTCATAATAAGATAAATGCTCATGAATTGAACGAATGAATTTGTTCATTCGTTCAATTAAGGCTAATTAAGTTTAGGTCGTTATTATTGTTATCAATGTACTGTAAATATAGGGGAATAAAACACATGTTTTTCTTTTCTTTGAAAGTTTTATTATTTCAATTAAGTATTATACTCTATTATTATTATTATTATTATTATTATTTAGTAATAGTAGTAGTAGTAGTAGTAGTAGTAGTAGTGCACTCAACAAAAATATAAACGCAACACTTTTGTTTCATCAAGATCAGCATCTTGATGTGGCACACCTGTGAGGTGGGATGGATTATCTCAGCAAAGCAGAAGTGCTCACTATCACACATTTAGACAGATTTGTGGACAATGTTTGAGAG
The DNA here is from genome assembly GCA_036785185.1 of Paratrypauchen microcephalus. Lineage (NCBI taxonomy): Eukaryota > Metazoa > Chordata > Actinopteri > Gobiiformes > Gobiidae > Paratrypauchen > Paratrypauchen microcephalus. The sequence goes on from JAVJIX010000010.1 coordinate 6,992,784, forward strand.
AAATGGTAATATTGTGTATCTGGAATGAATTTTAGATCTTTAAGTCCATCTCATGAAAAATGGGAGCAAAAACAAAAGTGTTGCATTTATATTTTTGTTGAGTGTAGTAGTAGTATTCACATTGTGTTTTTACACCCCCTTGTGTCTGATTGACTCTGGTTGACTACATACCTGTTTGAAAGAGATGTACTTTATTGATCCTGAGGGAAATTCAAATTTTGCTGCAGTGACATTTACACCACGCTTCTCAGGCCCTGTCCCCACGACAACGTTCCTGTTTTTTTTTAACCTGGGGTGAAAAAAAGTCTCGTCCACACACGTGTTGGATCAGAGAACATTCGCGTCAAGATGAGCACGGAGCGCTGAGTGAAAACAATGTAGTACATATGTCACACCGATAAGTGGCGCTGTAAACCGGAAAGAGCCAGAGCCGCCGGAAACGCAAGACTACAAAGAGCACATGCGCATAAAGTTTCTCCTTTCTCTTTCGTAAACAAGCAAACACGTGTACTTTAGGGACCGTCAACAAACGCAAAATTATTTTGTCCCCCTGCTCCACCAATGTAGCAGGGACTCACTCCGTGAAACTAATGTGAAAATGTTGACGGTCCCTAACATAGACAGACGCCACAGAACGAAGATTTGCGCTGCGTGAGCAGAGTTTTTGCCTATAAATCGATAGTTAGCATTACTTGCTATTGTTTTATTAGATAGACATTAACAAGTAGAACTCTTGTTAACCTTGCTCGTGTTATTTACGCAAAATGCTTGTTTGGATCTTAATACGGGAATGTTAAACATACTCGGACATTATGTTGGCTTTTCTGCGAGAATATACAACCGGGACCATCACCAACGGGCAGCTATATAGTTGTGTGAATTTGTGTAAAGAAAACAGAAATGCTTTCATATATTTTTGTGTGTGATACTGCATGTGCCTGTTTGTAAAAGGTAAATTTTCATTCAATAAAAAAGACAAGAAATGGTTGCTCTATTTTTTTATTTACAGCACACAACACCCTCAAATTGGTATGGGCTCCTCATTGTCCACTATCTGCCTTTTCATTGACGGGATTTTTCCAGTTTTAAAATACGTGTTTAGCTTTGAATTGGCAAACACTCGTGTGTCCTGCGTACTGTGCGCAGGGTTACCTTCTGGTCACTGATCACGTGATGATTACGGCATCGCAACGTCATCATTTTCCCAACAGTCGCGTTTTTCGCCGCCCACACGGCAACGTGACCCCCGGCGTTCTCCGACTTCTCCACTCTGGAACCCGTTTTTGAAAAACACCCCCCAAAAACGCCGGCGCCGTGTGGATGACAGGCCCAATCGAAGACAAACTTTCCCGTTTCCACCAAAAAACGTTGTCGTGGGGACAGGGCCTCAGTCACCTTTCTGTCATAGTTAAATGTCGGACTGGTCAGGTAGGGTTTAGTTTAGTTTAGTTTAGTCTTTATTTGAAGGGACAATGTACAGAGACATTATGTACAAAGACAGATGTTCTGCACCAGAGTATAGCTACAAAGCTAATTTCCATCCGCAGTCCCTGGTTCCCTGGGTCAGTGGATCCTGTGTTTGCCCTGCCTGTACCAGAAATAACCAGGCTAGTGTCCATACAATATAATTAGGTTTACGTCCCTGTGAAACTCGATCATTTGAAAATGTGTCACCTCTGAAGCCTTATCACGAGGAAGCTTGTTTCTGTGTCTACATGGCTGACCTAATTTCTGTTGTTTGACAGTCTTTAATTGTTTTTACCAAATCATGTTACTGTAAGATGATACAGTAATATTGTATTCATATTGCTGGACCAGATCTTCAGCCACATGGTTTATGAATATTAATGAACAAAGTTTATTCAAGCTGCAAATGTTTGTGCAAGAAACAATCTTTGAAGTCATTCCAGGAACACAACAGGGAGCAGGAACACACACCGGCTCAGACAAATGTATTGAGAGGCCATTTTTCTTTTACTTCCGAAGTCTGTACTTGATGAAGTTGAAACAAATGTTGCGTAAATATGGGTCGGCGGTTTATTCGCTCTCAGCAGAGGAAACCAGAGGAGAAGTGGAGGAGTCCCACATTAACGATGCAAATGCCTCAGTGTGCATTGGGTGATGATCTGTATGCACGCCTTGCACTACCATCCACAATGCTGTCTTTAATAAGTAAACAAACGTGTTGGGCTTAAGCTGCATGCAGGGCTCTCATTAATATTGGATTGGATCTCCTTTTAAAATGCAGATAGCCATGGCCTTTATAACCTTGACATTGTAGGTAAAGCAGCGGAGGAGCAAGAAGCCAGAGATTTATGCTAGTGAACTCTGCGTGATGTGATGTGTGCTAATACGGATAGCAGCTCACACATCTTCACAAAGCCCAAAGGTGCAAAGTGCTGACATCATAGGGTCACACTCAGATGGCTCTATAGAAGCCTCAGTCCCTCTGTCACTGAAGAATCCAATCGACTGCAAAGCACAATACATACAACAAGAGAACAGATACTGAGTTCTATTATGTAGGAAGGTGTCAGGAAGACCTTACTTCACTCCAATCCACCTCTAAACTTCTCCAGAGCATGCATCACTTCACTACAAATACTAAACCAACACTGCAGGTGCACAGCTGTTTCGGTTTATGCCTCGCCCCACCTCCTCCTCAGCACCCCTTCACTCTTTTCATCCTCTTATCATCCCCTTCACTCTTTCATCCTCTCATCATCCCCTTCACTCTCATTAGCCTCACCTCTACCACCTCCAGTGTCCAGGCCCTAAACATCATCAACTAGCCAAGTCCATCATCAGAATGTCTTCTGTTGGGATCTGAGTGCCAGAGCTAACGCATTCTATAAACCTACTAATACTTTCTCTTTGTGTTTGTTTGAGTCTTCCCAGGATGTAATGTTGTCATGAAATGTTGTCGCTAATGTTTCATAATCTGCCAGACAAACAGACCACTATTTTGTGACTCTGTCCTCAATAAAACCACACTACCAACAGAAGTGGGGTGAGTACAAACGATTATTTTGCACCATAGCTATTAGTGAAATGGTGCAGCAGACTGACAGTTTCTAAATGGCTGAAATGTGTTGTAATAAATATAAATTTAAAAATACAAATAATAAAAACAATAATTGAGGTGTATGGTTTTAGAGAGTAATCTGTGAAATATCTGAGCTCTTGAGGACGGAATTGGGTCATTCCAGAATTGGAGGACATTTTGGCTTTAAAATTCTTGAAAAATAAACCTTCACTTTTCTGATTTTCTGCTACATATTCATCAATAATAGGTAATAAACTATCAAGGGTGGGGCAATTGCCCAGGGTGCAACTTTGTGAGGGGCGCCGTGCCGAGCGCTTGAAAAAATATATATTATCTATCATATCACTGTGTAGGAAATTGGCAAATTGGTGCCCCCTCTGGCTGCAAGCGCCCGCACAATACATTCCCTTCCACGCGGGCCAATGCGCAGCGCAGAGGCCTGCTGGAGCCTACACTGGCACGAGAGGAAAAGGAAGAGAGAAAGAAAGAAGATAGAGAGAAGATTCAACCCCTCCCTCTCTGCGGCCGGCTGCGAGTCGAGCTCACACTACCACGATTTGATCAATGTCACGGCACTAGTTGCTACCAGGAATTGACCAATGATAGCTCCTACTAGCTCCTAGCAAGAATCGCTCGCATCGGGAACACGGAAACTACAGAAGACAATAGTAAACGAAGTTAGTATAACGCAACATTTAATCACTTTTAAATCGATCGTTCACCCTCCGTGGTATTTACTATGAATACAACGTACAAAGACACACTTTACATGGGACTTTGTAGAGATACGCAATCGGCATTTTCAATAGAGGCGACGTGAATTACTTATCCCGGACAACACTTCATCTGGGAGCTCTTTCGGATTTGCTGGACAGTATCTCATCTTTGCTTTTGGTAAGTCATGTCATGAAATGTGTGTTTGTCATATCACTATTCTATTTTAGAGCTATTATATTATATTGTATTAATTATATTAATTATATATGTTATATTATATTAATTATATATGTTATATTATATTATATTATATTATACTGAGGAGAAATCTGTGAGGAAAGTGAGGAATAGCTGTGTGTGATAACTTTTTGTTTGTGTGTGCCTGTGCAATCTGTAGAATAAGACAGAAGTAGAATAAATGGAGGGTAGCCTCCATTTATGTGTGTGTGTGTGTGTGTGTGTGTGTGTGTGTGTGTGTGTGTGTGTGTGTGTGTGTGTGTAGAGGATTTTGAAAAAAATCTTTTGAATAATCATGATGTCAATATTGACTGAGATAATCGTGATTATGATTTTTTTTTCCATAATCGAGCAGCCGATGGTTCTATTTATATATCTGATATTTTTGCCACTTTTATGTGTAGAGTTTATTTATTATTTTTTATTTATGTTATTTAAGTTATGATAACATATTTTTTTGAAAGTTGTGATAATGAGAAGAAGAAGAAGAAGAAGTGAACTTTATTGATCTCACAATGGAGAAATTCCTCTCTGCATTTTAACCCATCCTATATATATATATATACAGTATATACGTATAGGAGCAGTGGGCAGCACACACATTAGGGCGCCCGGGGACCATCTCCATGATCTTCTTGCTTCGACTCTATAGTGATAATTAAACATGGCTGCTTGTGGTAAATGTTGTGGGCTTGTGTTTTGTTTTTTCATTCCTGGGGGGGGGGGGCACTCGGAGTCTTGCCCAGGGAGTAATTCAATGTAGAACCGCCACAGGTAACAGGGTTCCAAAATCGCGCTAATGTTCACTTTATCTCAGGAATATAAGCTAGCTGTTTAGCTAGCTGTTATTACTAATCAAGAGGAAAAACTTATTTATGCAAATACGTAAAGGAAAAAAATTATAATTGTCTTATTCTGATCATTTGCATAACAGGGTTGCATGAGGTAAAGTGAGACATTCAATCAAGGCTAACAATGTGGTAAAAATATGAAAAATAGAAGAGAAGATAAACCTTCTTTTGGAAAACTGTTTGATGATGTTAAGTCCAGGGGATCATGTGGTTTACTGCTTTCTTCTTCTTCTACCAGACTAAAAATGTTCTGGTAACAGGGTTGCGTGCATGTTGTGGGACACATGTTCCATGAATAATAATTATTATTTGAAATATTATGTCTATTAAAACAAATGTTCCCACAGTTACAAGAGATGGCAATGAAACAAATTATAGAAAAAACAAGAAATTTCAATTCAATTTTAACTGTTTTATTTGAGATTCAATTTGGCCATTAGAGGGGTGGGACAAGAGGAAAATGGCATTTTGGGGGGTACCCCAGACTTATTTGGTATTTTAAAAACTATTTTCAAGCATTCTTTTCTCTTAGTTTTTTTTAGATTTGGTCTCAGGACAAGTAAATTCACTCAGAAACTGTATGTTTTAGTATTTTGTATGTGGATTATTTAATATTTGATGGGTGGGACGTAAAATGTCCTCCAATTCTGGAATGACCCAATTATCATCATACATAATTACAATACCACACTGAGCCTAAAATGTGATAGCCGTAGTGGAAAATTATTCACAGGCTTTAACATTCTATTCAGGATTTTTGCCCATTCAAAAGATATCATATTTTGTTTTGTAACTTGCAATAGTAACAATGCTAGGCTTCCATCAAAACCCATGGACTGAAGCTGAATTTCTTCCTACTGCCTTTGATCAAAACTTGCCTGTTGCCGAGGTTACAAGCAGATTCATTTACACTCTGTTACACAAACCCGAGTTTTAATTTCAGAATATTACTTCTCAATGACACCAAACAGAATGAGGCAAGATCTGAAAGGAAAAACCTCAGTAACCTCTAAAACCTTCTGTCAGACAGTGCGGAGGGAAAACAACATTACCTTCAGCTCACTGTATTTGTTTATTTCTCTGCTAAAGCAAGAAAACACAATGCATTTGGTGAGGTGCCAGTTTTTCCATGGGTCTAGTTAGATCATGCTGAGTGAGATCAAAACAACATTGAATTACAGATTGTTGCTAAAAGACATTCATGGATCAGAGAATTCAATTTGGGACGATTTGCATTTTGGTGAAAAGAAGCAGGATGTTTCTTTGGGAGAACAAGTGTTAGCTCCTCTCTCTGTCTCTTTCTGTGCCCAAACTCTTTTTTTTTTTGCCTGAAACCAAAATGTAAAGCAGTACCACGAGTACATCTGATGCAGTTTAGAGAGATAGACGAGAGATTGGAAGAAAATTAGTCCCATAGGAAATGACAAGAGTGGAAACTGTAAATACAACAGGTACAGTTTGTTCCCTGAATAGTGTCACACCTAAAGAAGAAATGTTCCCCCATCTTCAGTATTCAAGGGAAAAAATGAGGATTGTATTTCAAAAATGGGTGCATTGAAGACTGTGTTTCGAACATGTGAACATGTATTCAATCACCAAACTTTTTTCAACTTTTTTTGAAGAGGAAAATGTTAATATTGTCTGTGACTTGTGTGTCAAAGTTTGCAGATCATTTGTTCAACTATGAGTAAATGTGTTTGTAATAGTTTTAAGGAAAAGATACGAAAGCCAATTTTTGACTAAAATGTCATTTTATTTGAGTGAATGTTCTTATAATAGTTTTAAGAAAAACTAACCTTATAAACCAGTGGCTGTGATCGGCTAATGGTGAAGAGATGAAGAAGGTCAAACAAGGATGCTTGAGTTTTATTTTCTAAAAAGACAAAGTAGCCCAATTTGAACAAGCTCTGGCAGTATCCCTTTAGCTACTGCTGTGAACCGGATACCATTGTGATGGATAAAACCACTTACTAACTCCAGCTTAATTTGATATCTTCTCACTCCTTACAGCTTACTTATGGGCTTACCATGTCGGGCTGCCACTTCTTGGTTCCATGTTCTCATCCTCTTCAATACATTTTTGTTCCAACTGAAAGGAATTTGATAATCTGGACTGTACTTCTTCCAGAGGTATTATCTCTTGCTGTTTCTATTTGCATATCAACCCACATCAACCCAGAACATGCACAACAAGTAAAATCCTCCAGCTAAAGTAGTCTTGACCAAACCTAGCTCCAGATTGGAAGATGGGTCTCATTCGACGATGGGCATGGCACTGCTCCTGACAGGTTACCCCAATAGCATCGCAGGATGGGTTAAATGCAGAAGACAAATTCCCCGACAGTGATCATAAAGTGTACCTTAAAGATGTGTAACATTTCTAGTGTTTGTTTCCATGGAAATGTCTAAAAGCTTTGTCTAGAATCTTCCACAGTACAGAGTATGGCTATGTCCCATTACTCTGTCTTACCCCTTCCCCTACCCCTTTATCTACATCTTTGTCTTGCCCCTCGATACTGAGCTGAGAGGGCTTGAGATACGAATGTTCCCCTAAGAAATGGGACATCACTCGATTACCGTTTGCGTCATCATCCCTTGCCTCTACCTGGCTGCTACGTCTACAGAGGCGACAACAATTGACGCAAACAAATGTAAACAAATGTCAAGGATTATCAGGTACCTCAGCTCGACAAAAAAAACTAGTTTGTTTATGCATGAAACTTCGATGAAAACAATAACGTCAGCTAAACAGACATCACTACAATTAAAACCGCAAAAACAGTTCACTAAATGTAACTTAGAACATAAGCGTCATAATTGTAAACCTGCTAAACTGTTAATTGATAATTATAACTGCTGAAAATACATTTATGAGACTCCTTTGCTGGTCGATGTGACGTTGCCATCCTGATCCCAAAACCTGCCTGAGCTTGTAGGCGTACCCCTTCGTTTTAAGTCTGGTCGAGAGCTTACTTCATTTCAAGGGGTATGTAGCCCTCGGTCGTGGCTCTAGCCCTTGATCAAAATCAGAATCAGGACACCCCTTGCCCTCACATGAATGCGCAAAACCAAGGGGTAGGGGTAAGACGAAGGGGTAAGACAGAGAAATGGGATGCAGCCATTAAAACTATCACAAGAAAGAGAAGTAGGTTAGAGCACTACGCTACATTACAATTCAGATCTGTGGGCAGTCACCTCTATTCACAGATGGATATGTTCGATGTCATACCATGGAACATTCCAGGGAAAGCAATACCATCTCCAAGGAGACAAACAGGCACTTAACTCCATTTACTTATAAAATACAGTTGAAATAAATGCAATAGATGTTTGGTCTAAATATTTCAGTGAGGATGTGCCAAACAATGAAGCAGAGAATCCACAATCCACTGCTCTTTGTGGAGAACAATACATTGACCTTCACGGCAAGAAGGGAGGCCTATAGCAGCTAAAGACTATCAGAAAGGAGAGGCATGGATCACCTTTCTGTTTGTACGTGACTTTGAGTCAAAATGCCCCCCCGATTGTGTTTGTCCACATCTCATTGTCAAAAAAATCAATACTCACCTGTCACTCAAGCCAACAAACATGAGAGCAGTGTTTCTCCTTCTAGTGGTGTAATGTCATGCTTAGTTTTGCATCAGAAATGGTGTTAAAATTGAAAATGATACAACACACGGATACAAGCAAGGTAAAGTAGGAACAAAGTAAGATTTTTAGGCTTCTTTTAGATGATAATTTCATTTTTGGTTTAAGCATCTGCCTAAAAAGAATCACATTTTAAGAGGAATTTCAAACTATTTCACTTTGGTTGAATCATCTGAATAAAGTAGTGATGGAAAGAGCCATGGTTAAAAAACTAAGACCAAATTTTGTAGGTGACAAAAGAGGCAATTGAAAAGGTTCAATATTACTACTACACTAAATAATACTACACCAGATTTAAAAAAATAAAATAAAATAAAAAATCTCTTTGTAGAGAGACCAGCCTTTCATCCTGAGTCTTGTTGTCACAGCAGGATGCATATTCAACATTCACTGACTTCATTAGTATTTAATTTCACTACGGGCTTATCTGAACAAGCATTCTAATACAGCATTCCAAACATGAGGTGAGTACCTTATAATGCATGTTTGATGGGGTACATATGTCTTCCATCTAAAGACAAAATTCAAAGAGTTAATTCACACATCAAATCTTGCAAAACTCTCTGTGTGATGGTCTTTTCCTGAAGGGGGGAGCATAGATTGATTTCAAGTACTCTACAAAATCAGTGCATGCCCCGAGGGAATTGGGATAATTTCCTGGTTACTTTGAGTATTTGTGTTACTCTGATTTCCTCAAGGTACTCAGACTTCATTTGGAGTTCCCTTATTATCTCAAGCTCTCTGATTTCATCTGGTAATTAGATTTCCTTGAGTACTCTGATTTCCCAATATTCTCTGTTTCCTTATTCCTTACACTTTAACAACCACAACCTTAGACAATGAGGGCTAAATTGACAATTTCCAGTGGATTTTAGGGCAGGGCCATATACTGTATATTGTATGTTTATCGTCAGTGATGTAGAAATTGGCTCCACCCCCTGCACCCCATCTCAACTCGATTCCTAGCGATTGTACGTACATTAATGTCAAGTTTTTACCCTTGCATGTTGAAACTCTTTAAACTTGAAAAAAATACTTGGGAATATTAAAAATGTGGTGGATCTCTTTTATATTTCTGGTGAAGGTTACAGAGCTCAGGTGTCCACAACTCCAGCAGAATCACATAAAAGTCACCTAAGCACACAAACTGTCTCTCCCACACTGTTTTTCAGGCCTCAGTCAGAGCTGGACCTGAAGTCAGAAGACAAAGTCAGCCATCATCAGTCACTGTGGTAGAAGGGCCGCTGTGGTCATGAGCATCTCAGTGGGGAGAACAAGTTCACATTCACTCTTATCACTCAGAACGTGGTGGGAGGCCATGTGCTGTTTTCAAATGGTTTTGAGTTGTTTTGTTGTTGGAAAAATCTTGTGACTTTGTATTATTCAAAATGTGCTGCAACTATGCCTCTCAATGGCAAAGTTAAAGACCTTAAAAACTTGGGAAACACGTCAGAACTATTCAGTACCACTTTATGCACCTTAATAAAGCAACAAAGAGTTAAATCATAATGAAAAAATATAATAAACATAATTACAAATATTCTGCTTGTCTGTGGCAGTGACACCATAACAGAATTCAAAAGCTCTCCTGGGTATTTTCAAAGGGGTCTGAATTAAAATGGTTGTTAGAAATAAACTGATATGGGTTTTTTCATGGCTGATGCCTCTGCTGATTATTTTTGGGCAGATATACAGGGCAGATTTTTATTATTATTTTAGTAATTCCCCCAAATTATGTGATTTAAATTTACTACAAACTCACTTTTTTTTAAAAACACAAACCTTTGTCATGTTTTGTCATGTTTTGTCATGTTTTGTGTTGCTGTTGTTTCATATTTAAGTGTTAACATACCCCTAATTTACACCCTAGCAGTAATATTGTGTGAGTGCAGCAGTGCAGCATACTCGCAGGAATCACTTTTCATTTTAACCGGTTGGGCAATCATCACCAACAGTGTAAGACGTGTGTCCAATCAGCGTTAATACGATACGCATCGCTCAAATTAGGTTGGAGTTCTAATTTTTCTGCATCCACAGAGCGCCTCCGGGAGACAGGAAATAAGCATGTGTCAAAATACACTTCTGTTGCCCTTTCAAAATACATTCTCTAAAACCACTACAGTCAAGTAAACACTGTGCACCATGTCCAGGTGCTCAGAGAATGACTTAAAGGAATAGTAATGTTTTTTTTACAATCTGAACCTTATTTCGGTAATAAAACAAAGAGAGAGAACTTTGGTGTCATTTGGAGCATTTCCGGAGATTTTGTATTTTAGAGATATCCGTAACGTTAGTGCTCGGGGCACGGTGTTGCAGTCACCAAATGACACAAATTTTAGCACTTTTCAGATGACACAAGCTCAATGTTAGCCTACAGTTTTGCTGGAGTCCACTTTGGCCTGTAATACGATATCCATCCATGGTTTCATTGGATGACAAGGACAGTGCACATGCGCGCATTCACAGCTGATTTGCAGATAACACAACGCGCTCTGCTCTCAGCTCTCGGTTACAGTCATAAACATCTCCGCTTGAGAAAACCCGAAATGGTGCGAACATGCATTTATCCCGGTTGTGAAAACGAAATGACAGCTTGGACGAAGTTGAGTTTTCACAGGCTTCCTCGTAACAATCTGGAGTTATTGAAGCTGTGGCTAGTTGCTTTGAGAATGGACCCAAACATAAAAACATGGATGGATATCGTATTACAGGCCACTTTGGACTCCAGCGAAACTGTAGGCTAACATTGAGCTTTTGTCAGCTGAAAAGTGGTAAAGTTTGTGTCATTTGGTGACTGCAACACCGTGCCACGAGCACTCACGTTACGGATATTGCTAAACTACAAAATCTCCGGAAATATTCCAAATGACACCAAAGTACTCTGGGTGAGTAAATGGCGTTGTTTTATTACCGAAATAAGGTTCAGATTGTAAAAACATTAATATTCCTTTAAGATGGACTACGGAAATATAGCTATGGGGGATAAATATAATACTCATACATTTAACGATATGAAACAGCAACTTTACAAGAAGAACTTCTGAAAGAAAGGTGCATGGTGCAGACAACAAAAGTTAAAAAATTAAGAGTTAAATGCAAGCACCGCAGATACAACTTGTTATACCTGCAAAGCAATGGCTGTCTTGTACATACATACAACATAATTCATCCAATCAACAATGAATATATAACCAATATAAAAACAGTTTGGTGTTTAACCGTGAGAATATACAGAGGCTAGCATCACGGGAGCAGCTCTATTGCCTCTTGTAAAACTGACGATTTTATGCATGCTTGCAGCTTTGCCTATGTTACATGTCGCTGAAGCTCCTGGTATAAAATCTGGGTTAATATACTCAACAAAAATATAAATGCAACACTTTTGTTTTTGCTCCCATTTTTCCTGAGATGGACCCAAAGATCCAAAATTCACTCCAGATACACAACACTGCCATTTCTCTCAAACATTGTTCACAAATCTGTCCAAATGTGTGAGAGCGAGCACATCTGCCCCGCCGAGACAATCCACCCCAGCTCACAGGTGCGCCACATCACATGCGCCCGAAATGTGCTTTTTTTTTTTTTTTGCTTTCTTGGGGGTCTGGGGACTCAGAACCAGTCAGTATCTGGTGTGACCACCATTTGCCTCATGCAGTGCAACACATCTTCGCATAGAGTTTATCAGATTGTCAATTGTGGCCTGTGGAATGTTGGTCCACTCCTCTTCAATGTCTGTGCGAAGTTGCTGGATATTAGTGGGAGCTGGTACACGCTGTCGTATACGCCGGTCAAGCACATCCCAAACATGCTCAATGGGTGACATGTCCGGTGAGTATGCTGGCCATGCAAGAACTGGGACATTTTCAGCTTCCAAGAATTGTGTACAGATCCTTGCAACATGGGGCCGTGCATTATCTTGCTGAAACATGAGGTGATGTTCATGGATGTATGGCACAACAATGGGCCTCAGGATCTCATCACGGTATCTCTGTGCATTCAAAATGCCATCAATAAAATGCACCTGTGTTCTTCGTCCATAACAGCCTTTGAAGAGGAGTGGACCAACATTCCACAGGCCACAATTGACAATCTGATAAACTCTATGCGAAGAAGATGTGTTGCACTGCATGAGGCAAATGGTGGTCACACCAGATACTGACTGGTTCTGAGTCCCCAGACCCCCAATAAAGCAAAAAAAAAAAAAATGCACATTTCGGGGTGGCCTTTTATTGTGGGCAGTCTGGGGTGCACCTGTGCACTGGTCATGATGTCGGATCAGCATCTTGATGTGGCGCACCTGTGAGGTGGGGTGGATTGTCTCGGCAGGGCAGAGGTGCTCGCTGTCACACATTTGGACAGATTTGTGAACAATGTTTGAGAGAAATGGTAGTGTTGTGTATCTGGAGTGAATTTTGGATCTTTGGGTCCATCTCAGGAAAAATGGGAGCAAAAACAAAAGTGTTGCGTTTATATTTTTGTTGAGTGTATAAAGCTGTGTGTGTATTTTTAGGCAGCAGATTGACCAAAGCAAAATATCAGCCTGTGCTGGAGATTTAAGACTAATAGATGATACGGAAAAACTGTCACGGGGGCTAGTCGGACCCAAAAGTAGAAACACCAAGAAAGGTTTCAACGATTTATTTTCAAAGAGTATGAGCTGGTAAGTATTGGGCTGGGGGGCCAGAAGGAGCTGGTAGGTCACAGGCTGGGGGGCCAGGAGGAAAACCTAGGTATCAGGCTGGGGGGCCAGGAGGTGCGGAGTGGTGGAATGGTTCCAAGATGAGGAGCAGAAATGGAAGCAGGTAGAGGTCCGGGGTAAACTGGAATCAGGGGGAAAATTCAATGAAGTTCACACAAAAAAATTCACAGCACAAGCAGACAAGATTTATCAAAAAGGTTGAAAGCCAGGAGACAAGTTACCCTGAGTGTAAACTGACAAAACTGGCAGGGAGTGTTGGAATGAACCGGTTCTTATAGCAGACTTGATTGTAGATGGACCACAGGTAAGTGAGTAGTTGACTCTGAGGTGACTAGACAAACACAGGAGAGAGCGGGAGAACCCAGGAGGATCATGACCAAAACTACAAATTTTAGCCGTTTCTCAATTCAGAGAGTGCACGGTTCGCAGCGTGGTTTGAAGGGGATGTGCGTCACATCCGGCGTGACAACTGCTGTTCCATTTCGTTTGTGTCCCATGCACAGTTAACACGCAGTCCGAAGACCACAGTCATTTCCATGGAAATCGGGGCGTGGACCAAGCGTGCAAAAATGCATGCTTCGTGCAGTCATATATCCCAGCATGCACCGCATGCTACTTCTTCTACGGGAGAAAATGGAGTCGACGGCTGCTTTCCATAGTTGCGAGACCTGTCGCATTTCGCAGAGGGCCATGTGGTCTGCGGATTGCACTCAGGGCTGAGCAAGTATGCAGTCTTGACTGCAGTCTGAGCCCCCTTCAAACCACGCTCCGAACCGTGCACTCTTTGAATTGAGAAACGGCTAAAATTTGTAGTTTTGGTCATGATCCTCCTGGGTTCTCCCGCTCTCTCCTGTGTTTGTCTACTCACCTCGGAGGAGCCATGAACTCCACACCTGCAGTCAACTACTAACTTACCTGTGGTCCATCTACAATCAAGTCTGCTATAAGAACCGGTTCATTCCAACACTCCCTGATCATCTATCTCTAATGGTTGTATTATGTGGTACCAAAGTAGCAGAACTTTTAGTATTATAGTAGATTAATCATACCTCTGCCACTTTAAATGTGTCATATTCTATGTTTAGCCGCTTCAGTATTGATTAACTCATTGAGTGCCGGTGACGTTTCTCGTCATGTTGAATCCAAACGTTGAGTGCCGTGACAAATATATTCGTCAAGGACGTTTTTCAGCGGGGGTTGCTAGGATACGACCTGGAGCAACTTTGAAGGTGTAATTCACACCTCCCAACCTGTAGGTAGCGATCTTGTATCATTATCTGCCGATCGGAGACGCGGAAGAGAGGAAGAGTGTAGCGTGTGTACTGTGTATTGGCGAGAGGAGCAAGATGGCGAGGCGAGGGAACACAGAAAAGCAGAGGACTGTTGATCAGCGCCTATGGAGCGATCTGATCGCTCTTGGGACTCAGGATCCTGGATCAGAGGATCACCGAGACACAACGGATCAGGCCGCGAGGTCGGGGCCGAGATCTGCTCTGCCCGAGGCAGGGGACGTGTCATGCGCGCGCTGCACGGAGCAGGGACTCTGATCAGAACTACGACAGCGCAAAGGAAGAGGATTACTGACTTGGAGCACTAGATCCTGGTCTCCAGAGAGGCATGAGATGAGAAGAATTAAGTTTACATGATGCTGCTGTGTGGTAATTGTAATGAAGTTATATGTGTGTGTACGTGCGCGTGTGTGCGTGCGCGCCCACGTGTGTGTGTGTGTGTGTGTGTGTGTGTGGGTATAGCTGTGTGTGTGTGGGTATAGCTGTGTGTGTGTAAAGGTTTATGCATGGGCTTGTGTGTATGTACATATATATATGTGTGTGTGTGTGTGTGTGTGTGTGTGTGTATATATATATATTAGTTTTTATTGTGGGTCTGTACCCTGAGCATGCCTCAATATTGCCTCAATAAGTGACAAAGTTCTATTTTATATGAAAATATATTATTATATCCTGTAAACATTTCTTGCCACTATTGATTTGAAGGAATTTTCAATTCACAGAGCCTTATATTCTTATATTTGTAAATAAAAAATGTACTTTGTCATCAAAAATCTCTTTCTCTGTTGTTTTAGATGTTTGAGGTGTCACTAAATCAATAAATATTGACGTCAAAATCACCGATCTGCTCGAAATAACTCTGTACAAAACGCTCGTTTTCTCCACTTTGTGGTCAAAAAACTGTGTTTTTGCTGAAACTCCCCTATGTTCTACTATCAATTACCGGTACTTGAGAACCGAAAAGGTTAGAAACATATTTTTTTTCTAGGTGAAAGAAGAGAGTCAACACTTTTTGACTATTTTGATGTGTGCCATGTTTATATAGTCAAAGAACTCCGTATTCTGTGGGTCTTGGAAAATCAGTGAAAATACACTAAAACCTCCGGCACTCTGGGGGTTAGAATTCTGAAAACAGGCCGGCACTCAATGAGTTAAAAGCAAATGAGAAGGAACAAATGAAATACAATGCTGATGATTTGATAACCGGAAATGACACCACTTCAAAAACATTTGAGGGCAGTGGAGATCAGAAACAAATGAAAAGTCTTTACCTCCTTTGTCCCCAGGGCCATCAGGGGTCCTTCAGCCAACTGGATTATTCCAGAGACGTGACACAAATTGATTAGCGTGTGGCAAAGTGAGTGCCCCCTTGAGGCTGTGCGTGTGAATACAAAACACTGTTATGAGAGACAAGGAGCTGCTCTGATGATGTAGAGAAACACAGAAAGTGGACATATGTTAATGTCTTATCATTTACCACTTGAGTGATTCTTCAGGTAATGCTATTAATTTAGATGAAAATAGAGAAGCCATCATTTGAAGGCCATGCAGAGATAGCGTTTCTATACTTTGACACGTTTTGACAAAACTTTACAGAGGCGAGTGGATCTGGAGAGATATCCTGTCTACCTGATTTCAGAAGGCATGACTGACAGGTTGGTTAACCAATCAAAAGAAATAAAAGGTGGAAAAACAACAAAGGACTGGGAAACAGCATGTATTTTCTCAGAATCAACCATTGGAGCACCAAAGTATTACTTATCTCAGGTAAAAGAAGTTATATATTTTGTTCTGAATGATATGAGAATTTTCGAGAGATGTCTTCTGCATTTGAGACACACGAGATACAAATGAGCAGCTGTGGTTGGATCTCAAGTTGGTCTCAGATTTTCACGCTCTATGGTCCGATTCCAGACCCTTCTGGAATCAAACAGAATGTAGAGGGGACTGGCTGGTCAGGTAATGCATGTGGAACAATCGAGCAATGATGCATACACTCTAGAATAACTGCTGGGTAGACAGATGCTGTCAAAGAGGCTCTGGTATTCTTTCATCAAAATTCAGGGTAGAGGTAAACTTTCTCTGCTCTCAGCAACTTTGTCCTATTTTGATTTGACAGACACTTTTTGTTGCACCATGCAATTGGATTTCATAATGACAAGTTAAGAGTCTTTGCCAAATGCCATATCTCTGAATAATGTAAAGATTGAGTGGATGAACTTTTGCTCACAGAGTAATACATTATTGAACCTCCAGAGGATTACAAACAGACAGTGACTTGATGCAGTGTCAGTGTGAGTGCCTGTGATGGTGCAGCATTTGAGGCAAGGCCATCTGCCCTATGTTGTAGCTGCTGTTTCATGTTTTGTGTCTAAGTGTAATTTTGAATTAGTAATTATAAAGATGAATTTTTTCATACATTAGCACCAGTGTTTTTGGACTGGAACTGGGAAAATCTAAAGAAATCTATGGGCCCTATCTTGCCCTCGATCTTAGCGCTAGCATTGTCTAGCGGGCGTGTCCAAATCTTCACTACTTCACTACTGGAGTCTAAAAACGGATCATTTATAAGAGCTTATGGTGAGCTACAGATATTGAGGTGAGTGTTTGTATGCAGATTCAGATTAGTGGATGTAATTAACTGTGTAGATGTGTTGCATATCATTAATAAAACATTAACAAATAATTAATAACATGAGAGGTGAATCTGGGCTACCCACATTTGAAGAAGACTTCCTCATGAAGCCTGTATACACATGATAAACAGAACCTCAACAGCCAGCAAGTAAGCAATAAATGTTTAATGTTTTCTTAACATCTCTTCTTGGACCTATAGCCTGCACATGGTCACATGGCTAAATGTTTTGTTGTATAATTTTTTGTTCATCATTGTCTAATACTCCTGGATACAGCGGATATAGACTTTCAGCTCATGTTATTGAGCACATAGCCTATATATTTATACATATCTTAATGTTTCCTTGGCTTTCATTTTGGCCACACTTAATGATTTACAAGTTAATCTTGATGCAATAATAATGTAGCTATGAATTACTTAAAAATAGTATACAAACTATTTACAAATACAGTAATCCCTCGTTTATCACGGGGGTTAGGTTCCAGAAATAACCCGCAATAAGAGAAATCCGCGAAGTAGGACAACTTTATATTTTACAATTATTCTATATGTCTTAAGGCTGTAAATGCCTCACCATACACATTATACGCTTTTCTCAGACTGGAATTAACCTTTTCTCACATTTGTCTCTCGTTTAAACGCTCAAACTTTCATAGATTTTCAACAAAATGTATTAATAGTGACGCGTGGGGGGAGACACGGCTCCGGAAGCCCCGCCGGACGCGCGAGGAGCCCTGCCACATCCCGGGACGCGACGCGCACCAACTCCTTGGAGAAGTGCACGACACGTGCTGCTCTGTCACGGCTTTGTCCATGATGAGGGGTTTATCGTGGACAAATCCGTGACAGAGCAGCGCGAGGCCACGCGTACACCGGGGCTGCGAGCGCGAGATAGAACCGCGGCGCCTGGACCACGGCGTCTCAGGCCGAGCCACAAACCGAACACGCACAAACGAACGCAAGAGCCGCACGGAGTGATTTAATCCTGGTCTAGTCCCGATTTAGTCCAGGTCTAGACCTGGTCCAGTCCTGGTGTAGTCCAGGGCCAGTCCAGGTTTAGACCTGGTTTAGTTTTGGTCTAGACCTGATTTAGTCCACGTTTAGTCCTGGTCTAGTCTCTTAGCCAATCAGGACGCAGAACACATTGTTACACTATTAAAAATAGAAAAAAAAATGTTTTTGAAAAAAAAAAAATCCGCGAAACAGCGAGGCCGCGAACAGTGAACCGCGATAAAGCGAGGGATTACTGTAATATTTTGAAGATTTTACAAAGTCTACAAATAATGCACAATTCATTTGAGGAAAGTGAACTTGTTCAGTTTGTTTTTGCTAAAAGATTTAAATGTTTGTAAAAGTTTAATTATTATTCATAATTACGTAATTATTGACTCATGTTTTTCAAATGAGGAATAACATATAACATTAATGTAGTATTTCTTAGTCATTAACAAATATTTGTAAATGTTTTGTAAAATAATTAGTTCATTATTTACTACGTGTTACTAATGCTTTTTAAGCGCCCGTTACTCTAAAGTGTTAGCATTTAAATAGATATGAGTATTCTTATAGCAAATTTCATCTTATCACTGGAGTGGCTGGCACAGCACTTCATTATCACACAATCTGCTCCACACTCAGCACACACTCCCCATAATCTCCAGGCCCCACCCAATACCGTGGTTCTCACCGTAACACACGTCTGCAGACAAGTGGAGGACGAAAGTTTATTATCGCTGTTATATTTTCACAATGTAATGGTAGCCTATACATGGCCATTGTTAATTCATTTTGTCACAATTAAATCTAGTTGTAAACCACCCCGTGTTGCACCTAATTTCTCAAGCCGTATCAGTGTAGACTGAGGCCAGGCCTGGACTGGCCATCTGGCATACCGGGCATTTTCCCGGTCGGCCGACAGTCCTCGGGGGCCGGTACCGGGGCTGTTTTTTTTTTTTTTTAACTTAGAGCCCGGTCACCGGCCCACAATTTAAAGGAGGCGGCCCATTGGTCCATCTTCAATATAGACAGTGGACTAAACCAATCAGGATATAGAGAGCGGTCCCACCCCTCTCTCTGCGCTGAGCCCCGCCAGTTTCATAATCATAACTGTTGAGCGAATGAGCGGGGAAACGAGGAAACGCGCAAGAAAGGAGGTGCGGAGAATTAGCGGACTGCACCGGCTATGGATCCTACACACTGGCCGTGACTTTCATCTATCCATCTCTATACAACACAATGCACAAGAGGAATAAAACAGCAACACAAGCAACAACACTGTCAACAGGACTTATTATCGCCATATGTTTGATGTTATCTGGGGACATCCACCCGTGCCCGGGCCCACACCACTTTGAAACGCCGGTAGAGGCTCACCCACTCGCGGAGGAGACACGCGTCACTCCTACCTTACAGGTATGCTCTTTACGTACTCCTCCGTGTTCTTCGGCACAACATCCTAATCCTCTGCTTACTCTGTGCCCGTCGCCAAACGCGACTGAGCTGTTTGTCCGGGGAGTTGACGGCGATGTTGTGGATGTCGGTGAGCTGCACGGGGAACGGCCGGGCCCGAGGGTGTGTGGCGGCGCATCGGATAGTAGCTTCCGTCGGGAGTCCGTGGGAAAGCTGCGCGCTATAGCCTCTGCATCAGCTACAACAGACCAGCGGCACCAGGCGGGGTCGTGCCGACGGTAAACCCCAGAAACCCAGTGTATATGTTGTATAAGCTCTAATGCGTGAAAAGTCCCTCAGTCGTCCAGGTAGAATCCATGATAAAAGGAGAAGTTCAATTTGTCAACTGGACAAAGTTTGTTTGGTTGAGTTATAAGTTAAGTTATAAGCTCTAATGATTATTTGCCTCTACTAAGAACATAATTCATATTAACAAGAATCCATGTTCATGGTTACAACAAGGTCACCGTAAATCATTTAATCATTGATTGTTTCCCTCACGATATTAGCCCACTTCAGCACACAGTAAATGGATTGGAGACGTAGTTAACTAGCTAGTGGACAGCTAACTAAAAAAATAAAGGTTTAGATGACAATCTACAGTGGTCTATTTGCTTGATTATATTTACATCGAGCCTAAACAACAAACCATGTTGATTGAATAGATAATACTCTCTACAACTGTATACAGCTGGTACTGAACATCATATTTGATACTGTATTTTATATTTGACTACTACTTTTCTATTTAAATCTGATTTTACATATATATTTATTATCATTATCTTATGTATTTAATTGTGTCTCATCTGACACAGGTCCTTGATCTTTGGTGCTTTTCCATCTATTTTTCTTTTTGTTCTTTTACCCTCTGTTTTATATCATATATTATATTTGATGAGTGAGCGACTGTACCCAAAACAATTTCCCTTGTGGATCAATAAAGTCTAAGAATACACTTTAGGTTAAGAAACCTTTTAATCATGTACATGTTTCCACACTACTGACTCCACTGGTGTCATCCATATTGGTCAGACTTTTTTTGATAAACAACAAATTCCATACACATCATACATTGAATAGGCTGATTTAAGAGGATCGTTACTTCCGGTCAGCCATCTTGCCTTGCCTCGTGCTGCCTTAGTATGAGATTTATCTAATCATTATCAAAAGTAAAAATGTAACCTAAAGATACTAAATGTTTTGATGGTTTAGATAGTTCCACAGTTTTTCCAGGTAGTTCCCAATATTTTTATTTTTAATTTAGGTTTTCTATTTATCACTTAATAAACTGTAATAATCTGTCCCTCTTCCTGTGTAGTCAAGACAAGCTGTTGAGGAGAGAGAAGAGAGAGTAGACTACTTTTCCCGTCCAGAGCCTGATAGAATGTAAGAATTTTTAAATCACCCCCCAAAGCAAGATGCTACAAACCCTGTAGTGAAGAAGGTGTTTCCCCTCGGCCAAGACGTAACAATAGTAAAATACATTACTTTGGGGAACACAAACATAAATTAGTCTGTTGTGCTCCGCTAATTATGAGGGGCCGTTCTGAGCCAAAAATGCCAGGGCCGTTTTTTTGTCCCAGTCCAGCCCTGACTGAGGCCCATACTTATGAAACGTTAAGCCTATATAGCCTATCACAACAAAAAGTAAATTACAATTTACTGTTTAACGTGTGTGCGAGTGAGTGCACGTGTGCAATCTTAAAACATTTGACACTAAACCTGCTCTTCAAATGGGCCTAAATATAATACATTTATCATCGTAATGCATTTGTAAATAAGAGTTTGTTTAGCCTATGTAATTCTGTTGTGTCAATGTTTTAAAACACAACTATAGTCTTGAGGTGACCGTCCTAGGAGCTGTCCATAGCGCTGTAGCCTAGAGCGGGGATATCTGTTGAATCAAAACACATGGGTCAGAATGTAAAATGTACACAAGCATTAGACTTAGACTGAAGCAAACTTTAGTGATCCACAAGGGAAATGATTTGGACATTAGACAATAAATTTAGTTTAGCCCACCACTCTAACGGCAAGACTTCACCAGCTGATCCCTCGTCACCTGGGCTACCGCTTGTACATGTGGGTCAATTGGTATCAGCACACTCAGCACATCCCTTCTATAGTCCTATTATCTACCTTCAGGCATGTCCAGGGCACATCCATGACAAATGGCAATGTTGTGTAGTAGACAACATGCTGCAAAGAAGATAGCAACTTTCTAAGGACGTAGTGCATTGTACCACCAGACTTATCGAAACATCTGGAGCACATGAGCAGCACAATCGTTCTTTCGATCACACTTTGTGTTTGTGTGTGTGCTTTGGATTATAGGCCAACTCACTCCTCTTCGGTCAAATGAACGGGGTTATCAGCCAGGTCCTCAGAGCATCACCATTGTCCCCCAACAGCCACCCATCCAGAGGAGGGTCCCTCTGGAAATCGAATGGCAGAATTGGCCAGAATGAATGAGTCATGTGTGGATCCAGGATAATTTGCAAATAATTGTGTTATTCTACAATTGCATTACAAATCACCTGTACATTAATGCAATAGGCTCACTCGCAATTGATGTAGATCAATGTGTTTTCATTTGGTGCCCATATCTGAATCACACCCAGGACATTAGGGAACCTAAATTTGTGCCAGAAATAATTTTTGATTTTTTTGGTTTTCAGAAGACATGGGCAACTCTATGAATTCATTGGCATGATGCTTGACGTAACTGCATGTATGGTACCTGGAATGACTGGCTGATTGAGATATGCCTGGAATTATCAGTGACATAAAAAAAAATAATGCTACAGTTACTTTGGTAGTCATGAGTAGGGTATGTGAGCTGGTGGATGGAGACTCCAGGTCAACGACAAGAAGGTGGCAGAGCTCAGTGACCACTTCCCTACTGAGCCGTAGTAGCCTCACACACTGCCACATGACTGTCAGGTATGAGATGCGAGGCTGAAAGAGGCGCTCATGCCTGTGTCTCTGGGCCATACATAATGCATATACATATTCCACTGTCTGCCAAAAAATATAACAGGTCAAATGTGAGCTTTAGTTGTGAGGAGTTAATGATGAATGACAATGCATGCTACTTATACATATGCTCTTGTTATGCTTTCTTCAGAGAATGTCCCTCTGTGTGCCATTTAAGTGCACGCGGTCTTCTCTCTTACAGTAATAATAATAATAATAATAATAATAATAATAATAATAATAATAATAATAATAATAATAATAATAATAATAATAATAATAAGTTTCAGGAAATATCTTCAGTATGTTACACTTGTTATGTTTTTCAGTGCACTACTGACAGGTACTGACAAGTTTTATTTTTTCTACGATTCTGGCAGTTCACAGAATTCGCCACACCATGTCCTCTATTTGCTCCGCTGCACCTGATATTTAGGCACAGCACACCTCTTTTTTAGACCTCCATGCCCCACACTTGTGCAGCACTAAGACGGGGGCAAGATATATCACCTTTTTTTCTATTTTAAAATCTTGCTCAATGTATACAACTGTATTCATATGTTATCCAGACAGTTTGATTTTTGGTTCATGGTTGGTTGGTATATTTAAGGTCATATTGAATAGTTAATGAAGACACAACCAGATGCTACAAATCTTTGAACTGATATTTTACATAATGTGCATACTAGTATATTTTCAATATAAAATTGGCTGCAATCATCCGTGGCAGCTATTTCATCTGCTGTCCTCAAATGATATAGGCTCATTTTAATCTATCTGGTTGAGCTGTTCCACTGTCACAGCAAATATATCTACTTTTATAAAAACACATTTTACACTTCAAAGATGCAACTTTCGCAAAAAATGTCTGCTTTACTGTTTAGAAAGATATTTGCTTTTGCCTGCATGTCTTTCCAGTGAAATGAAGGAATTGTAAACAGTGAGATATAGAAAAGGCCATCAAATACTGTCCACTGGTGGTACAGAATTGTAATCAGATGTAGTCAGTGGGGAAATCCTCTTGAAAATGACTGTAGAGAACCATGATTATATCTTGTGCTGAAAATGTGTTTTGCAGATGAAGACATTGAAGGATTATAAAATCTTTGATGGTAAATGTTATTACTTTTTATCCAAAGAAATAGTGCTGTATCATATCAGGGCTGATGCTATCTTCTTGAGTGATTCGCAGAAGCATCTTACACTTGATCCTGCTCCTGTCAAGGCAAGACAATAGTGTTTGATAAATGACACATGGAGGCGACTGGTCAGATCTGACACCAGCGGTCTCCTCCTTTGTGGGCAGATAAGGAGATTAGATCCATGCATGTCCAGACTTATTCCATCATCTCATCTCGGATTATCCTGATTCACTTAAGAAAATGGGATTTCAGAGGCTGTGTACTTGAAGTTGCTCAGACATGCAGAATGCCATTTTTTGCTCTGGTATAGAAATCTGCACAGTTTGAAATGAGCTGGGCTTTAATTTAAAATTCCATTTGAAAAGTTTGGTATCTTTTTAAAAGTGCACTGTGCAACCTTTCTGGTGGAAGTTCTCCATGGAGATTATATCGCTTTGACTGGGATGTTCCATGGAATGACATTAAACAAAACCATTTAACATTTATTCATTGCTCATAAATACAATAATTCCTTCTGTGAATAGGGCCAACTCTCCACAGATCTGAATTGTAATGTAGCATAGTGCTGTAACCTCCTTGTCTCCATTGTGATAGGTTTAATCTATACTGTGGAAAATTCTAGACACAACCGTAACATTTCTATGGAGACAAGCCAATGGCAGACCCTCCACTAGAAATGTTACACAGTGCACCTTTAATGTATGTTTATAGGTCTGTATCTACCACAGAATTTTGGACAGGTGCACTATATTGTCTAATTTCTCTTTACAAAACATTTGAATTGACACAAGAGCTTGGTGTGAGGCACATCACAATTATACAAACTCATTTGGGAAAACATCCATTAATCTTCATTTAACCAATACAATTAACATTACCCCTCCAAACATCTGCTTTACCCTGCTCCCTCAGCCACTGGCATGTTATTTTCTAATTACTGCTTATTTAAAACTCTAAGTCCAGTCAAGTGAAACGAGTACTGAGCTGTAGGCTTGTGTGAAACTACACCCCGCAACAAGGTAAGTCAAGTGTGATCAGCAGAGACAATGTGAGTTTATGGCTGGACAAATGTATGTAAAAGGTGTGCACATTTATATGAATATCTTCAATACACCAGCAGACCAGGCACACTGATAATACTAAAAAGATGTCCCAAGAAGGGATGTCCAGATTTACCGCACCCCGATCACTTCTTTTTGCTCCTTGGATAGGACACAGAGAGACATGGCTTCTCCAGCTGGTTTATGTATATCCTAGGGCCTGCACCAGGAACACTTCTCCAGGGAGGCATCCATGGCATCTGGAGCAAAAACCTCAAAAAAAAATGTGGAAGAGCTCCGAGCTCCTCTGGGTGACATTCTCCTTTTAGGGAGCACCCAGCCACCTGGCAAAGGAACATCATTATGTTCAGTTTGTTCAGTCATCAGTCTTCACCTCAGCAGTCTAATACAGCAATCACTGTCTACGCTGCAGATGTCAGGACAGCACCACACAAAAAGCACAGCTCTCTTCAACATCAGATGACACGACAACAAGGTCAGTCATTGTCCTTTGGCCTGAGGGTGTCCTGGTTCCATGTACATCGATGGACACCCTGAATTCACTCCTTGGATGATGCTTGCGTTAATTAGGCTACTTACAAGCAAAGTTTTCGTTTCTGCATGCCATGAGCCTTTTGCCTTTTTAACCTGTCCTTGTAAAATTTATATGTGAGGTAGTAAAGTGTATTGTAATTCTTCCCTCTAACAAGAAACTTTTCATAGTCCATCATGAGTCATCCCCAGAGGACCTTTAGTGGACACATGTTGTTTAAGTGACTGTCCTATTTTTAGATAACTAAAAATAGGACAGTCAATAATAATTCTGAAAGGGCATCAGAGGTTTATGTTGACACCATGTGCCTCTTTCCTGTGTGTCCCCTGCTGCAAAGCCTTGAGATGGTCCGTTAATGAAAAAATATATTTAGTAGTATTATCCCACGTGATGATGTAGTTTAGACCAATTAACAATAAAAGCTATTTCTGAGTATAGCGCTGAAGTCCCACACAGAAGAAGACACATGCGCTATAACAATGTATATATTCACAGTTACTTTTTATGTTTTTTCCCCCTGTTTTTGCCAAGCTGTGTGTTGCGAGCTCTTGACAGCACTAGATTACTCTCCCTGACATAACTAGACTACATGTGCTGTAGGATGGATGTGATCTCTCAAAGGTGGGAGCCCTAGGGAACAGATGACCAGTCTCAGTGTCTTTGTGCCAGCAGTAAGTGCAAACAAATGGTCACTGCAGCAGGCCGGCCGCAGGCTCTGGACACAGTAAAGCACAATATAAAGGGTCCAGCCACAGAGAGCTGTTCAAAGGGTCTAATGTGACTCACATCTGTGACTCTATTGTCCACTCTGTGACTCACATCTGTGACTCTGTGGCAGATATAAATAGTGTCAAATGTTGAAATCCAGTGAGAAGTACCACAGGCTCAGCATTATTCAAAGACAAACAACTGAGGTAGGACTTTTCTAAGTAGCACAGCATTCATCACCACCAAACACAGAGCAGTAAACAGCAGATCTCTCAAATGAATATGTTTAAATGGTAATAGAACTTCTGACATTCAGTACTCAGTGAGTAATACGCACTCAAACTGCACCTGCAAGTCATAATACAACAATAACTACATTTATCTTTGTCAAATGAGCTCCAAGCATTTCCTGGAAGCACTTTTAAAACATTTAACTCCTGAATGCCACATGTGCATAATATATTTGTGCCACTGGGCAAGACATTGAATACTCTGGGTCAGCCATATGAAAATTAGAGTTTGCTCTTCATTTGAAAGCTGTGATCACGGCTGAGGCTCTCCTGCCATGTGTGTCCTATAGTCTACAAAGCATTTCAAACATATATTCAATTAGTCATGCGTTCTATCTCACACTCTTATTATTTGCTAAACAATATTAATTACATTGCTTATTGATTTTTTTTATTTATTTATTTTAAATGTCCTATAGTATAGTAAATTGCCAAAATGCTCTGTTCCATCTTCTGGTGTAATGAAAACCATAGTTTTCAAGTTAAAAGATTTTACCGTTTGTTTTGTAGAGAATGGAAATTCCAGGGCTGAAATTGTCCAAATTATTCTGAAGGTACAGTATATGGAGTTTAAAAACACAGTGGAGCACTTCCTGTATTACCATATGACATCACAGAGTATTTTCTGTTTGAAAGAACAGCCAAATATTCAGGGTTTGTGTGTGAAACATGTGTGATGAATGAAACTAAACACAACTCCAGGACAAGATTCTTTATTGTACAGGGCTCTCAAGTCTCACGCATTGAGAGTGTGACACACGCAATTCGACGTGTTCACACGCTCACACGTGGCATTTCTCACGCTGATTTTTTTGTTTTTTTTGGTTTTTTGTGCCCAGAAAATCAGTCTGTGTGGCTCAGTTTATGCAGGCACCGCGCGTTTTCAGCGAAAAAAGACTCCCCCCTCCTCCCCCCTCCTCCCCGCCCCGCTCCTCGGAAAAAAATCTCAGTTTCAGCCAATCAGAAAATAGATTGTTCTGTTGTTGGGCAGACTGTAGAGTGTAGTTTCAGCTGCTAAGCGCACACTGCGGTGATGATAAAACAAACTGAGAACCATCAGGTAATAACTTCATTTATATAACTCTCATTAGTTGCATTGTAGTTTAAGTTTGCTCTTTAGACAAATTCAACGCAATGCGACGCTCACACGGCATTTCTCACGCAATTCAAGCGCTCTTCCCCCCGCTCCTCGGGAAAAATTGTTCACCCCCCCCCCGATCCTCGGAAATTACGCAGTCTCACGCACAACCACGCTCAAAACTTGAGAGCCCTGTTTATTGTCATTATGCTAGCAGCGGTTAGCTCGGATCCCAAAGCGGCTAACTCCGAGCGCGCTAGCAGAGGCTGTAGGATGCGTGTCGCCTCGCTTTAATCCACCTCAACACATGTTGATTTGCAGATTTACTTTCACGTGGAGAAGCGCCTGTTCCCACAGCCTCGACAGACATGGTAAAAGCGGACACATGAGTGAATGGTTGTTGTCTTTTTAATACGAAATATGTTAACGATTAACCGATTATTACTCATTAATTCTCCCGACGATCGATGAAGAAAACTTCACCGAATGCCCATCCCTAATATGGACGCTTTAAATTTTTCGCTAATGGCAGTGAAAACATTAAATTGTGAGAACCGCAGATGGCACCAAGCCCTTCCCGTGGACACGTGGTGGTGCATATTGATTTGTGTACGCTCTCGGGTCTCTTTCATTTCATCTGGCCTCTCATTAGAGCTGGTGTGAGGCAGCTGGGGCCCTCTCCATCTCACACCTGGGGTTTGTTTTTGCTGTATGAGACATGATATTGTGCGTGGGCAAAATACAGGAAGTCAGACTGGAAGATATTTAGAAATGTTGAGTCTCCCCATGGCCCCAAATAGCTTGCACAAACAGGGATGATGGCCTCAACGCAATTACTTACCCCATTTCAAGTTTGGAGTGATGAAAAACACCAATCTGACCTGGATAAATGTTATATTTTTGAGAGACTAGATGTATGCGTCGCTATGACACTGAAAGCTTGAAAATGTCACATCATTGATACAGTATGGCGACACACTAAGCAGATGAAAGCCAAGATCTGAACTTCCTGTCCTGGAGTGCACTGATTGTGGTGCAGTGGAAGCGACAGTAGGAGACCCTCCGCAGAGAGAATATTTTGTTCTAAAGTCCTTTTTAGCCCCTGCAGAGGTCACATGTGGGTATGCACTGTGAGCTGAAAGGACACAGCTGGAGATGAAACCAAACAAACACTCCCCTCCTCTGGACTTACTTGTGGCAGAGATTGGAGTACAAACAAATTTATTAAAGTAGCATTTTACACAGCACCTGCAGGTCAGATCATTTTCTTGCTCACAGTCTATTTTAAACTTTAATCTCTAATGCAGGGGTGTCAAACTCATTTTGGACCGGGGGCCATATCCAACCTACTTTGATCCCAAAGGGGCCAAATCAGAAAATTGTTGGCATATATACCCCAAAAATAGCAATAAGATAATATAAGATAAGATAAGATAAGACTTTATTGATCTTACACAGGAGAAATTCACTTGCCACATTAGCTCCAGGCAGTTTAGTGCAAAAGAAAGTTAGAACAAAAAAAATGCATACCAACAAGATAAGTAATAATACTAAAATAAGTAAAGATTAAGGTTAAGCCTTTATTGGTCTCACACAAAATGACACACAGTGACACATGAGAGAAATTTGACTTCTGCATTTGACCCATCCTTTTCAGGAGCAGTGAGCAGCCATCTTTTGGCGCCCGGGGGGCAGTACCATGAAGGGTCTTGCCCAAGGACCCACACTGGCTTGCTCATGGGGGGATTTGAACTCAGATCTCCCCGGGGAAAGTCAGTGACTTACCAGTTGAGCTAACCAGCCGGTAGGTAAATAAGAAAATAGTAGAAAAATTGCACGTTTAGACTATAGTGGTGTTATACAGTCTGAGTAGCCCTCCTTTTTGCACTGGGGGTGCCTCAGTTGGCTGCTGAAGGAGCTGCTAAGCTGCACTACAGTCTGATGCAGAGGGTGAGAGGTGTCGTCCAAGATGGGCGAGAGTTTGGCCAGCACCCTCCTCTCTCAGCCACCTCCTCTACAGAGTCCAGCTTATTAAATCTCTTCCTGTCCCGCTCTGTGCTGCTCAGGGCCCAGCAGACGACAGCGTAGAGGAGAGCAGAGGCCACCACACTCCACACCACACAAGACCTCAGTCTCCTCAGGAGGTTGAGGCGACTTTGGCCCTTCTTGTACAGGGTTGTGGGACCAGTCCAGTTTATTGTTGAGGTGAACACCCAGGTACTTGAAACTGTCCACAGTCTCTGTGTCCTGTTCCTGGATGTTCACCGGTGAGTGAGGTAGTGGTCTTCTCCTGAAGTTGATTACCATCTCCTTGGTCTTACTGGTGTTAAGACTCAGGTGGTTGCGCTCACATCAGTCCACAAAGTCACTGATGACCGAGCGGTACTCCAGCTCGTTCCCTTCAGACACACAGCCCACAATGACCGAGTCGTCAGAGAACTTCAGGAGATGGCAGCTGTCCATGTTGTAGATGAAATCCAAGGTGTAGATGGTGAAGAGGAAGGGTGGAAGGACAGTTCCCTGGGGGGCCCCGGTGCTGCAGACTACCACCTCAGCCACGCAGCCGCACGTACTGTGGACGGTCAGTGAGGTAGTTGATGGTCCAGGCAGTGAGATGTCCAATAAGTCCAAATATTTGTGCAGAGAAACACAAATCTATTACAGAAGTCTTTTTTATTTGATGAACACTTTCTTTTCTTCATTTCATTTCAGTCTTCATTTGTGCTGCTCTGGTGGGAGGCGGCCACGCACAGAGGCACTGGAGATGCTGTTATGCTAAACTGTACAGAAAAGAGGCGCAGAAAAGCGGCACAGAAAATTACCAATATTTTAATAGAACATTTAAATATAATTTAAATATTTTAATAGAAAATCAGCCGAGGGCCATATTAAAGGTCTTGGAGGGCTGGATCTGGCCCCTGGGCCGCATGTTTGACACCCCTGCTCTAAAGTGCCCCATCCTGTTGTAAAAGCATGCTAGAGTGTTTCTTAAAAAATAGGTCTGCTCTGGTCCCACAGTTCTATATTGTCACATTTGTAACTGGACAATTTTGAAAAGAGGACCTTGTTTGCATCCCTTATAAAGAAATGGAATAAAGGAGTGTGATGTCAGCTACAGTCAAATGAAGCTTACAATGCTAGCAGTTATAGGGGCAGATTTGGAGCCAGATCCATATCAGGAATAGGAATTAATTTTCATACAAAATAGCTAAAAAAAAAAACAAAAAAAAAAAACAGGATCATGTAAAAAGTCCAGCTATGCCCATTTATATATACAATCTATGGTCTCATGTTAGCGTTGACTGGGGGTGGGGCTGAGGGGGACAGGGTTGGGACAGGTGACGTAATTCTGAATTGTGACTTTGTAATGTAACTTAACTTTGGTGATACTTGGAACCTACAGAAAGGCCAGGAAATTCTTGGTTGAGTTGAGTATTAATATAGGCTTTTCAGTTGGATATTTGTTTTCACACTTGAATGTACAGGTTATGCTTTGATAATGCATCATAAAGGTATTCTGAATGTATTCCCTTTACATACGGTTAGTTTTTTATATACATGCTATGCTGGAATTATAAAGTGTGACATCTTATTATACATCAGGATATTGTGTTGGACCTTCTAGCCCCAGGGCGGATGTCCTTTACCATCAGGCCAAGAGTTCAAACACTCACCTCAGTGAGTAGTAAGTAGAACAAGTGGCTCATTAATCTTCAGCATGATTACAATTCATTTGCGCATGAGGAAGTTCGTTTGTGGCCTGTTTAAAATAAATGGGTTACAATTATCACCAAGCCCGTATCTAGACCACAGTGGATAAAAGAATATTTAATTACTTTACTTTAATACAAATCACTGGTGGAAACAATACTCAGTTTTGCTACTTAAAGGTGCATTGTGTAACTTTTCTGGTGGAAGGTCCGTCAAACGCTTTTCTCCATGGAGATGTTATTGTTTTGCTATGTTTC
The DNA here is from genome assembly GCA_036785185.1 of Paratrypauchen microcephalus. Taxonomy (NCBI): domain Eukaryota; kingdom Metazoa; phylum Chordata; class Actinopteri; order Gobiiformes; family Gobiidae; genus Paratrypauchen; species Paratrypauchen microcephalus. The sequence goes on from JAVJIX010000010.1 coordinate 7,024,115, forward strand.
ACAGGATGATATTAAACATTTCTATCTTCATCAGGATCAAACCAAACCAAGTTACAGATCTGTGAAGAGTTCATTGTCATAATGTCTGTTTTTACAGGTATTTTTGAGCTATAAAACCACCTGTGATTGAATAAACATATCAAAATCGGTTAAAAAGTCTTTATTTCTATATAATATAATATAATTCTAAAATATTTCTCCCATCAGCAATTCTTGAAAGATTACTACTTCACAAACGCCAAAACAGCAAACTTCTGGGCATCGCTTATAGAAGTATTATTTTTATAATAATATACAATTTACCATTTTAGAATAACCCTGTATTAATCAATCTTTATTATCTAGTGAGAACAAACCCACAACTGATTTGTGTTTAAGAAGTTACACAGCTACTTTTGTATATTTCTGACATTATACACTTTATTCAGGGACTACTGCAATTGGAAACTCGTTTATAGTTGAACAAGTTTATATTATGGCATGTTTTAATGTTTCCTCATCAAAAACATTCCTGAAGAGGTTTTAGTTGTCATCCATGCATGTTTGAGTAATCTAGTAATCTCTTCTGGGCCCTATTCAGACCCTTTTTACATTTAGCTGTAAGATTGTGTCCAAAGTTCAGCTCACAAGCCTATGTCATCCATGCTCCCACACAGCAAATCTTCATAAATACAAAAGCATGATACAAAACAATACGCCTACAACTTCACAAACTTAATACAATGTGCAGTATTTTTCTTTAGTGGGATACACGCTGAAGGCAGGGTGACAGCAAATCTACCATTTTCAAAATATTAAAACATAACCGTGTTAGCAGTTAATACCCCAAAGAAGCATCATATCCTCTCTTTAGTCTCATCTCCAATCTGACCATTCAAAATGTCTCAGGTGAGTGGTCTTCATGTTGCATGATGGACACTTGGACCCAGCTGTACCTGCTCTCAAGTGTAGTTAAGTAAAAAGGATTCAGTAAAAAAGTATCCAGTTTAAAATGCACTTAAGTACTTACGTTACTGTGATAACAGGAGAAGTTCAATTTGTCAACTGGACAAAGTTTGTTTGGTTGAAAACGTTTCGCCGCTCATCCGAGAGGCTTCGTCAGCTCTAATAAGAATACTGGTAAGACACTTGCTTATATCTTGCTGTAGGGAGGAGCTACCTAGCTAACTACTTTCCGGAACTATCTCATTGGTTTCCGTCTTTTGTTTCTCTGGCGTCTAGCTTAACGATCCCTATTCATCCCTACACGCCTGCTTTTTCACACCTCTGGCCCTGACCTGGCTAACCCTATTGTTTCCCTGTTTGTTTGATCTAGGCTTAAGAATGGAATTGTAGATGGGATGCAAATTATGTCTTACTCCACCATTTCTGTTCAGAGAAGGATTCTCTTTTTTGACAAAAATAGCCTCTTTAACTCCCCTCTCAAACCAGTTCTTTTCCCTGGCTAAGATCTGAACCTCACTGTCCTCAAATGAATGACCCGTGGCTTCTAGGTGAAGATATACGGCAGAAGACGGTCCACTCTGGCACGCCCGTCTGTGTTGGTACATCCTCTTGTGAAGTGGCTGCTTGGTTTCTCCAATATAGCGCTCACTGCAGTCTTCACTACACTGAATGGAGTAGACCACATTGCTTTGTTTGTGGCTCGGTGTTTTGTCCTTTGGGTGGTACTTACGTTACTGCTTTTACAGCTCTGGAAAATAAGAGACCACTGCATTTTTTTTCTGAAATCAGCATCTCTACATGTATTACAGCCATTCCATTCCAGCGTCTGTTGAATTCCAACACAAACACAAAGCTGAGCTACTTCAGTTCTTGCACCAGGAGTGGAATAAAGTCACCCAAGAACAATGTGAAAGACTTGTGGAGAGCATGGCCAAGACGCATGAAAGCTGTGATTAAAAATAAGGGTTATTGCACCAAATATTGATTTCTGAACTCTTCTTAAGTGTAAACATTAGTATTATGTTGTTTTAAAATGAATTTGATCTTGTTTCTTTGCATTGTTTGAGGTCTGAAAACATGGATCTTTTTTGTTATTTTGACCATTTATCATTTTCTACAAATAAATGCTCTAAACGATAATATTTTTATTTGGAATTTGGGGGAAATGTTGTCAGTAGTTTAAAGATTCAAACAAAAATGTTCGTTTTGCCCAAACACATAGCTATAAGTAGTAAAATCAGAAAAACGGATCATTTTGCAGTACTCTTATTTTTTCCAGAGCTGTATTTCGTTACTTTTCACCACTGATGCAGATGTATTATTTTTCTAATGATAATTCTTTTAGCTGAAACTCTTCATAAAGTACCTATGACAAATGTGAGAAAAGTGTGTTTCAAGCAGCAGAGTCTTTAAAGGAGAGGGGCCAGAAGGCACTGACACTAAACTGACACTTAACTGACAACTTATTATTAGCCAGCTAAATATAGGCTCATTTTTGCACTGGAGTGATGCATGCAGGTCTGTGCAGGAAGAATATTTGAGAACAGTCATTCATTTATTGCCGTCTCATAGGGTGAGGTAGACAGTTTTTGGGGAAATATATTCTATGTTGTAATTACTATTCTGTTATTTGTGTATTGGGTGATGCTTTAGTTTAGTGACTATACATGAATCGCTCACTAAGTGGTAAGTATGCATATGCTAATTAGCTGTAACTTGGTATTCATCAAACACTTATTAATGCTTATTAAGACTTAGTGAAATAATATATCCTCCTGAGACCCAGCTCATTCATTTATGTCCTTTATAGTGGACATTGAGTTAACCAGTCTATCTTTTAAAGGGATATGCCACCCCCAGGTCAAATTTGGGCATCTCCCCACAGTCCAGAGACTAAAATAAGTGATGGAAAGCGTTTTCCTGCTCACCCAGCCATTGTCCGAGTCTGTCGCCACTGACCGCCGTGGTATCTGCTGCTCCTCCGCGTTAGACTGGAGTCTAACGTCGCCAGAGAAAGATTTCGGCCAAAAGGAATTATTTTGCTCGATGCGTTTCCCAATTACTTTCTGTGTAGTGCGCATTCATATCGAGTGCAAATAAATGTGCAAATCAACACGGAGAGCTTGCCTTGGTCATTTTGGGTGGGAACTATTTTCCAGTGCGGAAGAATAAAGCCGAAGCACACACCACGCTGTGCAACAGGGGAACTCCCTTCCTGGTGCGTAACTGGGATTCCCCTGGCAGCGTGCTGCGTGATCGCCGAAATCTTTCTCTGGCGACGTTAGACTCCAGTCTAACGCGGAGGAGCTGCAGCTACCGCGGCGGTCAGTGGCGACAGACTGGGACAATGGCTGGGTGAGCAGGAAAACGCTTTACACCACTTATTTTAGTCTCTGGACTGTGGGGAGATGCCCAAATTTGACCTGGGGGTGGCATATCCCTTTAAGTGTTTTGAGACTCTAGTTTGAGGCTGCACAATGATTCAAAAATAAATAAATAAGAAATCAAAAGGGTCTAAAAACTTTTTGAGGCAACTGTAGAATCAGAGATTTTGGTCATCAAAAAAAAAATGTTTTTGTTAGGTTGACACATGGATTTAACACTATTACAGTCTATTACAGAGGACATGTTACAACATTATGAATAAAAATAAAATTAATTAAATGTAAATGCTAAGGTGTTCATTTACCTCCAAATCAAATAGAAAAAGAAAAAAGATTGAAATTGAAATGCACTTTTTTTCTTCGGATCCCATGAGGATATAATAGTTTATAATTACACAAAGACACATGTTATGCATTTTACAATTAGCTAGCTATTGATATGTGTTTCCTTATATTGTGAGAGGAATGTGTATACAAAATAGGCAAGAGAGCATGTTCATTTCATTATTTTAATTAAGATGTCAGAGAATGACTGAAGGGAATCTGGTCCAGTGTTAACACAATCACACATCGATCGTCAAAACAGACACAGGAAATGGAAAATGCCTGCCAAAACAGTCAGCCAATACAGGCTCAGACTAAGGGTGTGTATGAGCCCTGGTTTTACTCACACAGGAACAAAAAATAGAAAATAGCGTTTAACTATAATAAAGCTCAAATAAAGCTCGTACAAGCTAGCAGTTATTGGAGAGAATTTGGAGCCAAGTTCCATATTAGGAATAGGAATTGATTTACTGACAAAATCGTGAAATAAAAACACCAGGATCATGTAGAGCGGGTTAATCTGAACATTTTAAGACCAAAATGAGGCGTCTGACAGCAGCAGTTACAGAGAAGGAGGTGAAGTATTTTCAGGACATAGTGAATTGGAGACACAAGCGTGCCCATGCTCACTTCCTGTTTGGAACGCTGCGGCTAGAAGGTTTTCTATGTCGATTTCCATACAGTCTATGGTATGACTATAAGACTATTCCTTGGAAAGACTTTCTGCAAACGGTACAAATGAATACAAATAATGCATAAACCTATTACTGCTTAGTCACTGCACTTTTTTTTATTTTTGTTGTGGGTGATGATTATAACCGACATACAAATGTGATGGCAGAGTGTGTTTAGTGGAAATAAATCTAATCCTTTTTGATTAAAAATGTGTTAGAATAAACTGAATGTTTTATTTGTAGCAGCATGGATAATAGAGACAACATGATGATTCACAATTGAAAATAATGCACTTCCCAGAAACGTGTGCAAATATTTTCCAACAAATCACAATAAACATACGTGGACAAATAATTTGTTTGAATGACACATCCTGCTCCTTTATAATAACCAGTAGAAAATCCTCCTCTGGCAATCAAGCTCATTTGCTGTTGAGAATAAGTACATTATCAGTGCATTATCTCAATGTTACTTAAGACAGTTCTGTTCTGTTAATTGATTTATGGGAACACATCAGGGACTTTGAGCTATCAAACACTAATGAAAATTATAATGCGGATTAAGAAGGATTAGGATAAGTGTATCTTCCATATTGCCATTGGGCAGGTAATCCCTGTACATTACATCACATCAAATGTGAATACAAGATGTATTTTATTTTTACAATATTTTTAAAGCATAGTAAAATAAAGAATGGTAGTTTGTTTCAGAATGTTAAAGTAAGTTCTACAGTTTGAAAAGGAGTTTACCAGAAATTCCGAGCTAACATGGACATCATACTCCGGTATCTGTACTTTTACTAAAGTAACAAAATTGAGTACTTCTTCCACCACTGTATAGAGATGATCAAAATATGACAGAAGAAAATCTACTTATCCTGTTTATTAAAGATCCCATGACATGGTACTTCTTGATGCTTTTATATGGCTCCTTAATGGTTCCCTAATACTGTAAATGAATCCTTCTTCAAAATCAACACTCAGTGCATGAGAAACAGAGATAAGATGAGAAAGAGTCATAAATATCTCTCTCAAACTCTTTATTCTGGGCGTTGTTGCTTGAATGCAAATGAGGAGAAAACAGATGGCCAATAGTAGAGGGTGGGGGCGTGGCCAAACTCTCCGCTCAGAGCTCAGAGCCGACAGCTGATCCATTTCCTTGTTTTTGCACGGGGGGAGAGATTTGAAGCGTTCCATTGAAAAATAAACACATTTCCACATAAAATAAAATTAAACCACTGCTGTTCAAAGGTCCAGAGGCTCAGATAAAGGACTTCCGAGCCTAGAAACACTCGGACGTGCCTCCAGGCAAATAAAAAAATGCATTTCGCATTGCCTAGCGCATTCGCAGTCCAAACTCTCTGGGCGTGATTTACAGAGACGCTGAGTACAGACAGACGGGGGTGGAACTGCATTTGCATTTCTTTTTTCGATCTGACGTCAATAAGGTGCCTTGTTCAAACTCGCCCGTTTGAGCTCCGATTTTTTGTAACGCAGAAAAGGATCGCAAATGCTCAGTTTAGACATTTCACAACTTTTAACCATTGGGGGGGCCTAAACAGGGTAGGGGAGCTCACATTAACGTTCAAAAACCTCAGAAAGTGAAAATTTCATGCCATGGGACCTTTAAATTTTCCTTTAGTAAATGTGATATTTCATACTGTTTTTATAATAATAATAATAATAATAATAATAATCATTATGATTATGATGATGATGATGATTATTATTATTATCCTTTATGTATCCCTGTAGGGAAATTATCCTCTACATTTCACCCATCCTTCCGGAGCAGTGGGCAGCACATGAAGGAGCCTGGGGACCCATCTCCATGATCTTATTGCTATTTTGGTCAAGACCTCAGCTGGAGGATTTTACCTATGGAGCTTGTTTTTGGGTTTTGGGTTTTTGGGTTTTCAGGGGAGTGCTAAATGCGAGACAGTCAGACACCAGATTAAAAGTTGAAAAGGAAATGAGACAGAAAAAATTCCAAAGAAGTCAGGCATCACTTAGAAGTCCCCAGTGAAATGTGCTGAGCTGATATGAGCAGCCTGGGCCTCTTCAGTGGACTGGACTGTGCTCTGTCTGAGAGAATCACACAAACGAGATACACTCACATGGGATTTCTGCTGGAATTACTCAGCTGTGGTTCATTCATTTATTTCATTTAATTTAATGGTACCATTTTATAATATCCCATATAATGCTATTTTCTGATCTATGTTATATATGTTGTTTCCTCATCAAAAACATCTGGAGTTGTGTTTTGTTTCCTTCACAATTTGTAACACACAAACCCTGCTCTCAAACAGAAACACTCTGCTCCACCTTGTGATGTCATGAGGTAATACAGGAAGTGCTCCACTGTGTTGTAAAACTTCATACACCTTCACTAGAATCTTTTGAATAATTACAGTCTCTACTGAACTAAAGGTAAAAGTAGCCGTTAACTTGAAAACTACTGCTTCATGACATCACAAGGTGGAACACAAGATGTTGAACTTTGGAGATGACGACAGACTAATAAGTCATACAAATTTAATAGGTGATAATGGTTGTGAGGGTGGACTAAACAGAGGAGAATTAAGGTATAGATCTGTTCTGAATGCTGAAGTATATTTGAGAAGAACTTGCACTCTAGAGACTGACAAATAAATAGCTGCAATTATTGTGCCACCAAACTTGTGGGAGCACCGATTTTTAAGGTTCCAGAGACGAAAACACAGAAGAGAAAGCAGGAGTGGAATTTCATACTTTGCAGCCGATGTCATCAACATTGCCTGGGGGTGTGAAGCTAACTAAAAGCACTACTCTGCTGCTACTACTACTAGAGACTCTGTCACTCAAGTTAATGTCAGCTTTATTTTAACAAAATCTTAGCATAAAGAACTGACTTAGCTGGAACTCCAACAGGTGAGATTTGCGCTGTTTAACAAGTTTCTCACATATAAAACACAAGCTAGCTAGTATTCAGCAAAAGTTCTTCTTGCCTATGTTGAAAATCAAACACCTAAACAGGACCATGAATGCATTGTGTCTCCATAATTGCTGACCATCCGCCAATAGGCAATAGGCAGGCTACATGTATAACACTCCCAGCGTGATGTCACTGCAAAGTATCAACATGGACAGTGACAGTACATTTGAATCCATACACTCCATACACACACATTCTTTATAATACATTTCACAGTTAAAGTTGCACTATGTAACTTCTCTGGTGGAGTGTCCACCACCTGCTTCTCTCCATGGAGATATTGCCTGGAATGTTCCACTGTATGTCATTTACGTAGAGAGCAAGTAACACCACAAGGCCAAGTTACATGTTAGATCTGTGGAGAGGTGAGCCCACTCACAGTAAGAATGCAAGTTTTAGGTCAATACAAACCCATGTTAGCGAGTAAATACAAAATGGATACATTTTAAGCCAGGTCGGGACTTTCCAGACAACATTAACCCCTCCATGGAGATAAACAGGTAGCGAATCCACAGTACTTAAAATATTCATGCAAATGTAAAGGTTCGTTTTGGAGTACTTCCTCAATCTGAAACAATCCAAGCACTCCCAGCCCAGTGTATATTAATATATTGTAGAAGAATACTTTGAGACGTGCAGAGCCGTGCGTGACCCACAGTGACAAACCCCACTCCACATGTTCACACTGTCTCTGTTTGAAACATTCATGTGAATGCGAGGGCCGACCTGGAGCTCCCCTGGTACTTCGCACTCCTAATGGGAACGCATTATCACTTTGTCATTCCTGTGTTTGGAATTCCTGAATTGTAACAGAGATAATGCACTAAGTTAAAAATAGAGAGAATGGACAAAACTCGCGTTGGGAGGGTAAGCAAAATGTAAATGTAAAATACATTACATCTGATCCCCAAGGTTAGTGGTTCAAATCCCACTCTCAAACATTGATGATAGAGCTGTCAGATCCATTTAGCATTGTATTATTACTATTCTGATGTAGACGAACACAGCGGCAAAGATCAGATGTAATTATTGATCTAATTATTTGATTAGTTATCTGTTATCTGAGTCATGAAAAAGAGGCGATGTTGACTTTGAGGATAATTAACTCTGAACAACTTGAGGTCGAGACACGTCTTCATTTCTGTATATCAGATGTCATTCAAATAGTGCAGTAACAAAGCTACAGATTCTAACCTTTAGTAATCACTCTGACATTTCTGTAAATCTGCAGACCAGTGTGTTTACAATTTTACAAAGCAGAGCAAACTTAGAAAGCTGACTATAAAATCCTGGTTTAGCAGAGGAGCAGTTCAGGCCTCTGCTATTACAGCCAAACACTGAAATATGGTGTCTCGCAAACTCAACAAACAAACCGGAATCTTTTTAAAGGTCCCATGGCATGAAATTTTCACTTTCTGAGGTTTTTGAACGTTAATGTGAGCTCCCCTACCCTGTTTAGGCCCCCCATCCATGGCTAAAAGTTGCGAAATGTGTAAACTGAGCATTTGCGATCCTTTTCTGCGTTAGAAAAAAACACAGCTCAAACGGGCGATTCTGAACAAGGCAACTATGTGACGTCAGATTGAAAAATGCAGCTCCATCCCCCGTCTGTGTCTACTCAGCGTCTCTGTAAATCACGCCCAGAGAGTTTGGACCGCGAATGCGCTAGGCAATGCGAAATGCGTTTTTTATTTGCCTGGAGGCACGTCCAAGTGTTTCTAGGCTCGGAAGTCCTTTATCTGAGCCTCTGGACCTTTGAACAGCAGTGGTTTAATTTTATTTTCTGTGAAAATGTGTTTTTTTTTCATTAAAACGGCTCTCCTTGCTTCCTCCGCTCTTAAAACATGGAAATGGGTCAGAGCGCACAGCTGAGAGCTGAGAGCGGAGAGTTTGGCCATGCCCCCACCCTCTACTATAGGCCATCTCTGTCCTCCTCATTTGCATTCAAGCAACAACTCCCATAATGGACTGTTCAGAGAGAGAAAAATTACTCTTTCTCATCTTATCTCTGTTTCTCATGCACTGAGTCTTGATTTTGAAGAAGGATTCATTTACAGTATTAGGGAACCATTAAGGAGCCATATAAAAGCATCAAGAAGTACCATGTCATGGGATCTTTAAATGAAAATAAAGCTCACAGATCAGTGCATTACTAACCTTAACCCTATCTGTATCCACAAGATGTTTTTCATCTAAAGCATTTCCCCTTTTGACTTAGACTTGTTACAGTTAAACTATGTGATCCATCAATGTTAGGGAGATATTGGTGTGGGGATAGTGATATACACTGGCTGACAAAAGTATTAGGACGATTGTGTATTTCTGAACTTTCATAAATAATGATAACAAGACGTGTTGGTAATGACAACAAATCAACTTATTGGTATATTAAAGCAAATTTCATCATGTGTAAAGGCATAATTGCAAAAATGGGGACTCAGGTCTAACTCAGCTCTAAACCAGGACTAGACTAGGACTACCGTCCTAATACTTTTGTCAGGCAGTGTAAATTACTGTAAGTTCAACAAGTTTCATTCCAGCTTGTGATGTCATTAAAGGTGCAATGTGCTCTGGTGGAGGGTCCATCACCTGCTCGTCTCCATGGGGATATTGTTGCTTTTCCTGGAATGTTCCATGGTATGACATTAAATATACCCATCTAGCATTTATTCATTTTGTGTGTTTCTATTGCTCAAAAATATATTAATTCTCTCTGTGAATAGGGGTGACTCTCCACAGATCTGACCTGTAATGTACCCTGTAGTTGTCTCCCTTGAGAGAGAACATTCTAGACAAAGTAATAACATCTCCATGAAGACAAGCAGGTGATCCTCAACCAGAAAAGTTACACAATGCACCTTTAAGTAGTATTTGTATGAGTGAAGGCTTTCTACCGTCAGTTGAACTGCTTTATTCAATACACTAGATTAAGTTGTTGCCTCAAAAAAAATTAAGGGCCCTATCTTGCCACCAGTCTTTGTGCGAGTGCTAGTGTTAATGCACCAATTGAGGCATTAGGATTATAGAATTTTGAATGGGCCATCACAAAACAGGCTGGGCTTATGTTCCATGTGCACAAGGTATGACACATACTGTACCTCTGTATGCACACTCACATCAACCATAGTTTTCTCTGTGTTCCTTCATTCTTTTGTCTCCCATTACGCAGCAGACTGGTATCTTTCTTGTACACTCCCCCGGGTCGCCCAGACCTTTCCGTGTGTGTTCTGTGTGGAGTTTGCATGCATGGTCTGGGTTCGATCCCCGGGTCGCCCGAGCCTTTCTGTGTGGAGTTTGCATGTTCTCCCCGTGTCTGGGTGGGTTTCCTCCGGGCACTCCGGTTTCCCCCACCAACCCAATACATGCACCATAGGTACTCCAGCTTAGGTCTTGACCAAACCGAAGCAAGAAGATCATGGAGATGGTCCCCGGGCGCCCTAATGTGTGTGCTGCCCACTGCTCCTAATATATGTATATATATATATAGGATGGGTTAAAATGCAGAGAAGAATTTCTCCAGTGTGAGATCAATAAAGTTCACTTCTTCCTATCCCACATCAGACCCGCTGTTCTCCTCTCTCCCCCTGATCGAACCCACTCCCGACTATCCCAGGCCGACAGTCCACTCCTCCCTGTCCCAGGCCAACAGTCCACCCCCCCCGTCCCAGGCCGACAGTCCACTCCTCCCTGTCCCAGGCCACCAGTCCACCCCCCCCGTCCCAGGCCGACAGTCCACTCCTCCCTGTCCCAGCCCGACAGTCCACTCCTCCCTGTCCCAGGCCAACAGTCCACTCCAACAGTCCACTCCTCCCTGTCCCAGGCCAACAGTCCACTCCAACAGTCCACTCCTCCCTGTCCCAGCCCGAAAGTCCACTCCTCCCTGTCCCAGCCCGACAGTCCACTCCTCCCTGTCCCAGGCCAACAGTCCACTCCAACAGTCCACTCCTCCCTGTCCCAGCCCGACAGTCCACTCCTCCCTGTCCCAGGCCAACAGTCCACTCCAACAGTCCACTCCTCCCTGTCCCAGCCCGAAAGTCCACTCCTCCCTGTCCCAGCCCGACAGTCCACTCCTCCCTGTCCCAGGCCAACAGTCCACTCCTCCCTGTTCCAGCCCGAAAGTCCACTCCTCCCTGTCCCAGGCCAACAGTCCACTCCCCCCGTCCCAGGCCGACAGTCCACTCCTGCATGTCCCAGGCCAACAGTCCACTCCTGCCTGTCTCACACCTGAGGTACACTTGTACCTCGTTCCACTGCTGCTACTGCTGACCGCTGGTATTCTCATCTCACAGGTGTCCACTGCACCAAACAGGTCAATGAATTATGGAATACATTGTCATATAAATGTTTCTGATTTTATCATTTTACGCACAGACATGGATCAAACCATGAACACAACAACGGGGAGGTGAATGCACGACCTGTGCTTGGAGAAGGAGGTGCCATGCCATGAGCAGTACCCTGCAGACAGTGTAAGAAAACACACTTTTGGATAGTGCTGCAATGTGAATCTTTAGTGCATTGATCAAACCAAACTGTAGAGCAGCACTGAGCCCATACAAGGAGCAAGCACAGTGTTGTGCTCTGCTGCGGGAGGGCCTCCAGAACGTCCCAGACAGCACACAAACATGTGAATGTTATGCATTTATCATATATTTAGATACAAAAGAAGGCTCTTTATGCCTTATGTTACACGTAATGTTTTTCAGACTACTTTGATATTATTTTTATGATTCTGGCAATTAACTGAACATGCCACACCATGCCCCCTGTCTGCTCCACTCCATCTGATATTCAAGCATGGTACACCTCTTGTTTAGAGCTCCATGCCCCACACTTGTGCTAGCGCTAAAACCCTTTGTTCAGCTGAGATAGAAACAAAGCACAATTCCAGGTATGTTCTTTGATGAAGATATAACAATATTACGTATGTCAAAATTTTGCATAATATAAGCCTTTTATGTTTCAGTTATGGACCAATAAAAAGTTGTTTTACTTAACATTTTGCGGGTTGCTGCATACTTCAGATTCATTCCTATTCCCATTGATCCATTCATAGTTTTGAAATTCTTAAACCTTTAGCACAGATTTTCCTTATGCATATTTATGAATTGGTAGGTTATTGTGCATAAAACTATAACTTTTTTAACCGCTGCTCTAAATACAGGGTTTTTTAATAGTGCTGATAATGACTAGCAGATTCACTACAAACAAATGTAATAATTGAGAAAATTACCATAGAAAAACAAAACAAAACATTAATTCCTGTTTCAAATAAAGGTCCCTCTCCGTGGCAGGCTGTTGTTCAGGCTGTTCTGGGTGCAGAGTCACTGTGAATAAATGGCACTCACAGGTCTGCCTCATAACACAGAACCAAAGCAGATGTCATGGTTTACAAATCCATTACTCCCTTACTTTGAATTGTGTCTATGTCATTAACAATGTTATAAATGTGTTTTTGTGATGACAAAAAACATTGCACTGACTTTTATGAGACCTGGAACAACAAAGGGCAAGGTTACAATTAAATACATTTTGGGTGAGCCTCAAATTTGAGTTTATGTTAACACAATCTGACCAGAATGAACTGACTTAGCTGGAACTACACCTAAACTGGACCGTGAACACTCGTTTTGATCATAGGTTCTTGAAAAATTGTTGTATGAATCCATCTTGGATTTTTTTTCTTGAGATTTCAGACTATATTAAAACATTTTTGTCTACATTTGCTAATGTGTGTATTGTGCTCAACATTCCACCAATAGAAATACATATAGAGCACCCTCACCGCGACGTCACTGTATCACTGTATCAATATGCACAGTGACAATATATGTATAATCAGCACTTGCTACATCTTACTGGTAGTAGGCCTTGCAGTAGTAGTAGTAGTAGTAGTAGTAGTAGCCTAGTAGCAGTAGTAGTGGTAGTAGTAGTAGTAGTACAGTGGTACCTCACCTTACGAAATTAATTCGTTCCAGAAGTGGTTTCGTAACGTGAATTTTTCGTAAGTTGAGTAGCTATTTCAATGGAAAAGGCCTGATTCGTTCCAAGTTTTTTTTTTTATAGTGTAACATTTTTTTTATAGTGTAACACCGTGTCCTGCGTAGAGATTGTAGACCCAGGACTAAACGTGGACTATACCAGGTCTAGACCAAGGTCTAAACCTGGACTGGACCAGGTCTAGACCTGGACTAAACCAGGACTGGACCAGGACTAAACCTGGACTAAACCAGGACTGGACCAGGACTAAACCTGGACTAAACCAGGTGGATTAAAGCGCCACGTGCAGGTCTATTTCCTGGTTTCGTTTCGAGTCACGGCTGAGGCGAGCAGCGAGGAGGGAAGGGGATGTGCCTCGGGACCGCACGCAGTCTGAGCGCATGAACGAACGCAGGCAAGAGCCGCGGTGGTTTCATCCTGGTTTAGACCTGGTTCAGACCTGGTTTAGACCTGGTTTAGACCTGGCACGGTTTGAGCACGGGTCTCGTGCTCGCGCCCCGCGCCGGGTCATGCTGCGCTATCACACACGTGTCCGCGTGCACACACACCGCCCTCCCCCTTCCCCCCACGCTTCACTATTAATACATTTTGTTGAAAATCTATGAACGTTTGAGTGTTTAAACGAGAGAGAAATGTGAGAAAAGTTTAAATCCAGTCTGAGAAAAGCGTATAATGTGTGTGGCTGAGCGCGCATTATTTGAATTTTTGAGATTTCGTGTTTCGTAACTTGAATTTTCTTTCGTATCTAGAGACCAAAATTTAACGTGAAGGCGTTTCGTAACTTGAAATTTTCGTTTGTTGGGTCTTTCGTAAGGTGAGGTACCACTATAGTAGTAGTTGTTGTTGTTGTTATAGTTTCAGCAGCAGCAGTAGTAATGACAGTAGTAATATCTGATTATCTGATATTTTTATTATTTTCTAACAATGCATTGGAATATTGTTGGCTACAGACATACGTAGTCTTCCTCGCCTGGTAATTTAAATTGGATTAAACAGGGTGTTGCAGATTTGCCCATTGGGAAACCATGGTTTTTGAAATACCATTCCATAGCAATATTTTCCAATTTATTTTAACTAGTTGGATTGGAGAATACTAGCTTTATTTCCTTTTTTATTTTACATCCCAGTGTTAATTACATCACAGTACTGAAGTACAATTAATGAAGTAATTGTTCTGCTCTGAAATGAGGAAGCCGACCTCTTCTCTTTTATGTAAACAATGTTATCCGTGTCTAATTCACTCAGAAGAATTTCATCTCCAGACTCATAAATCATTCATCGGGAGTTGCACTGACGCTGCATAATCAGGTTTCAGACATTTTCTGTTGGAGCAATCAAACATGGAGACAGTCGGAAACACACACGACGTAGTGGGACATGAATCACTTAACATGTTATTTGTGTGTGTGTGTGTGTGTTGTGTAAACAGATGGGTGATGTGCATGACAATGAACATACAGTAGTGGTGCAGAGCGGTTATTACTTCATGTGACGGTTAGATGTCGAGGCTAAAATGCTTTGAATGTCAACAGTATTAAAGAGATTTGACTGTTTACTGCATCTGTGTAACAAGGACACTGAACAAAAGTGGTATTTCATATGTAATGCAATAATAAATGTTGTAGATTATTCAATAAAACGGCAATTGAAATATAGGAATCAATAAAAGGGAGTGGTGTTCATGCGAATTCCTGTTTCTTGATTGGTCAATGCTTCCTGGAGTAGGGCCAAAATATGCTTTTCCTAATGTATTGTTATAATCACAAATGTGAACTTTTTGACATTCGATCCCAAGCTCTATAATGTTCCACTAAAGGTGAGGATAAACTGTGTAACTGAAAAAACTGTTGGCTAATGCTTTCTTAAGACTGGTGACTGACCTGTTGTATAGTTTGACCAGCAGATTTATCCAAAACAATTGATTCGTCCTAGTCTTCTACAAAAAATGTCCCACGTGTCACTATTTTGAACAGTTTGATACCAGTCAGAGCAATATTTTGTCATTTGTTTAGCTAAAATACAGACAACCATGCTTGAATATGACCATAAGCAAAAACTGAAGTCCTTCAGATTATGACCAGTGATGTATAGTAACGAAGTAATAATACTTCACTACTGTACTTAAGTACATTTTGGGAGACTTTGTACTTTACTTGAGTTTTTTTTTTTTAAAAGATAACTTTTACTTTTACTTCACTACATTTCCGAATTTAATTGCATACTTTTACTCCGATACATTTTCAATGTGCCATTTAGTTACTCGTTACAAAAACTGACTACTGACTGCAAGGAAGTCAGGACGTGTCTGGGCTTGTTCGCTACTTGCGCATGACAATCAGCCTACACCTGTCGGTTTCGTGCAGCTAGTTTAATCAATCAACATCCCTGATGGAAGAGGAGACAGCATCCACGTCGGCTACAAATGAAGGGGGACCTGACGATGAGCATCCCTGGCCGTACTTAAACACAATATTCTCTTACGCTGATATGAAGGATTCGTCCTATCGAATGAAGTGCCTCTTGTGCCTTCCAAGAAAAGTGGAAATCCTATCTTACAGAAACTCCCCGTCCAACCTCAAGAAACACATCGAGGTAAGTTCTAGATTAATGAAATTGTTAGCGTCTATATTCCAATTTCAGTAACCATAGCATGGACATTCTAGACACCGTTGTGAAACCTGTGAAATTAATTTTGTGTGACATTGTTTCGGTTACACAAAGCGTATTTGACGATGTTGGAGCTAACAGGCTACCTAGCTTTTTCGGCTCAAGGGAAGGCATAGCTGTAGGCTAAGTGTAACGAATGAGAAAGGGCACACGAGTTAAAAAGGATAAAAAATAACATTAACATGTGCGCTGGTGTTTGTGCTATCTAAGTAACAAAGCGAGGGTTAGCTTCACACTGCCTTTGCTTGATACTTTTACTTGTACTTTTAATTACATTACTTGAGTACATTTATTTTTACATTACTTGTCATACTTAAGTACAAGAAGTTCCAGATACTTTAAGACTTTTACTCAAGTAACATTTCAGTCAGTGACTTCGACTTTTACCAAAGTCATTTTTGGGAGGGGTACCTATACTTTTACTTGAGTTTGATTTTCCAGTACTTTATACAACACTGATTATGACTGACCCACAAGTGAGTGGAGAATAGACAATGTTACCTGCTCTTTTTACAGTTTTATTTATACTAACATCCCATTATCTGTCCCAGTTTTGAATTTTGAAAAGCTGGTCACCCAACTGTCGTTATACCAACTAAGTCATTTCTTTATGGTCAGATTTGAGTCTAAATTGATGGTAACAGAGCTTCATACATCAGTAGGCTAATAGTCGTGTTTTCAGTGATTTTAGTATAATTATCATAACTGCTTTACATCCATTACTACATGTTCCTGAGGAGCAGTGAAATACCGCTCACAACTGTGGTCTGGGCATTAGCACATCTCTCACACTGAAATACTCCACATTTGATGATTATAATGGACATTCTGATTTGTAGTGGCTTTTTTACAACCACCTCTTTCGCACTTCCCATCTTCGCTGTTCAGAAATTGATGACTTGCCTCTCAAGCTTTGTTGATTTGATTGCTGTGAATGTGAATCTCACTTTCCCTTCATCCCTGAGCGACTGTGAGCAGATGTCCGTGTGAATTCCCATTAAAAATCCCCTGTTCCTTTGACACTTTTTTGTTGATGTCTTTTTCTCCCCCAAAGCGTTATATTTTTAAGGCCGAACTTATCGCTTTGGCTTTCATTGGAAGGTTATCCTCTTTTTTTATGTGCCAGTTTCAGAGCAGAGCCAGTGATTCAGCAGAAATAGTGTAGCAAAACTTGCAATATCCATTCACACAACGCAATCTCCCAAGGACATGATTTTAAAGGTTAACTTTGATCATATCTTTGTTAAAATGCAGAGGTTGAGTCTCACTATGCTGTCTGTTTTATGAAGATGTCACCAAACATCCAGATTCTCATTTAGTCCTGTGCATCTGCAGAGGGGCCGCCCAGAGACAGGGGCTTTCTACATGGAGATTGTGAAGATGAAGAGTTTCCCTGTTTGGGTCTGACAGCGCAACCTTTGAGGGGACAGTCGCATCCGTCATCGTTCACTCCTGAAATATTGTTACACAGCAAACAGGTGGTATGGATGGAATCAGTAGAGGCCCGATTCACTACGTCTGAGCTGGGAATAGTGGAAACACCTGCTGCTCAGGACTCTTCATGTTTTAAGACCAAAAATAGGGGATTTGGAAACATAGACTGATGTTTGAGTTACACAACAATTAACACTAGGGAAAGATCAAGTATGGTGCACTATACAACCTTTCTGGTGGGTGCTACCAGGCCTGGACTAGTAATCGGGCATACCGGGCATTATCCCGGTGGGCCCACAATTTAGAGGAGGCGGCCCATTGGTCCATCTTCTATAGACAGTGGACTAAACCAATCAGGATATAGTAGCTTATAAGAGCGGTCCCACCTCTTTCTCTGCGCGGATCCCCGACAGTTTCAGTGTTGAGCGTGGAAACATGGAGAAGGGGCAGAAAGGGGGTGTGGAGAAGTTGCGGGCTAAAAGAATACAGACATATTTTCTGGAGGGGCTGCTGGAGCCTCCACGTCCTCTGCAGCCCAGGCTGAAGGTGGACAGTGAGAGCAGCAGCCAGAGACTGTGGACAGGGAACCCGAAAGAGTGACCAGGGAAGTGTTGCACAGGCACAGCAGGTAAGCAGGTAGTAATGTTAGAATAATACTGGGACTTTTAGGTGATGGACAGGAATGAAAATCGCTCACCTTTCGGCAAAATTCACCGTTTTGAAGCCAAAACAGGTGACCTACGTGAATCGCGTAAATTCAATGAGAAAAGTTTTTTTTTTGTGTCTGTGATGCAAGATGTATTTTAAATAAACCATTGAATGTGTAGTTACTGTGTGTTTGCTGGTGTTTTTTGGGGGATTTTTCCTTTAAATGTTGCGCCCTGGTTTCCCCTCGGCCAAGACGTAACAATAGAAAAATACTTTGCTTCGGGGAATACATACATACATAAATTAGTCAATTGTGTTCCTCTAATTATGAGGGGCTGGTCTAAGCCAAAAATGCCAGGGCCATTTTTTTTTGTCCCAGTCCAGCCCTGGGTGCTACTGTGGAATATTCCAGGTAAAGCAAATGCATCTCTATGGAAACAAGCAGGTTATGTACACTACACCAGGAAAAGACACATAGTGCATCTTTAATTCATTGGTGTTCACAACAAAGAGGGCACTAGAATAATTAATGTTACTGAAGGAGCATTGAAAACCCCTCTTTTGACAGAACTTATCTATTGGACTTATTGAAATTTTGTGGTTTCTTGTTTGGGCTCAGAGTTGTTCCTTTGGGTTTAAATCTAAACAGGAAATCGAGTTGTTTGTGCCAGTGTTGTGAGGAGAGGAGTCTGGTGCAGTTCATCAGTATTTGACAAAAGTAACATGAGTCAACGTGAAATGCTCCAAGTGTCAAACTGCCCGACATCTCAATGACCCCAGTGAGTTAGCGGCAACACTCCCTTTGAACTTGTGCTGATGCATGGACATGTTTAATTCTGGAACTATATTCTCTGCCCCATTCATAATTCATAACATGTGATGCTTGCAGATTCAGCCCCAGTTCCAACATTCTGCACATAAAACATATTTACAAACATGCTTCAGGCTATTGGTATTTAAACAAAGTAATTTTCTCAGGTCCTGATCTTGTTAACCTTAGAGCACTATCACTGGGTGATTTTCACCTGAGCAAGTATTTACATGATTTTCAATATGTTGCATTTTTCTGAGTGTCATAGGTCCTTGGGGAGCTTCACCATTGTTTTTGACATCTTTGAAGGTGTAGGTGTTTCCCTACCCCAAAGCCCACTTTTTCCTACATGCTTTCAGGTGATTGTCACCTGGCAATAGTGAAAGCGGAATGTAAGAATGTAACAAATTTAATGTAAGAGGATGTAAACAACACGTAAGTAAGAGTGGTCCTGGAATGTGTATCTAACCTTATTTAGTGCAGTGGTTATGAATAAATATCACAAAGTGGTGATTTCAAAGGGGATTCTTATGGTGAAAACAATATTTTAGTCAACTGGTCATTTTTACCCACTGAAAAAATTACAATTTTTTGTTCCTCTCTCCTGCAACTGTTCGTGACCAAGTTTCCAGTATCATAATTTCTTTTTATTATTTTTTTAAAGAATTTTTTTGTTCTCAAATTTCTAATTTTTCAGTCATTTCGGAGCATGTTTTAAGGGTCTTTTTTGTTTTCCATTTTGTTACACATACCACAGTTGAAAATAAAAGAAAACCACTCATGTGGTGTTATATTTTGATCTATTTTTTATGACAAGTACTTTTTGTTGGGTATATTATATCGGGTATAAATTACCCGGCAAAAGTGATGGTGTTACTTTTTATAGCGAAAGTGTTCTAGGATTAAAGGCTTAACTAGATTATCCTGACTATTCTAATATGCCAGTCTGATACACAAACCACATTTTTTGACTTATTTTTATTCCAATGAAAGGTTATAAAGATCCAGTGTGTATAACAGAGAGTGAGTAAACAAAAGCACACTATCTACTGTGTATCAGAGTTGTGTTTACTACAGTCGATAACAGACCATGCAGAGCAAAATCAGTGTGATCTTTGAACATGTCAGCTCTTTAGAAAATAGAGCTAAATCAAAACATATATTGGACATACAGGATAAACAAATGAACCTAAAAACATTTGTTTGCTACAAGACTTTTGTTTGTCCACTGATCTGTAGGTTGGCGGGTCGAACCCCACTGTCAACATAAACACCATTGGTTGAGTGGTCAGATCCACTGAACCCCAGATTGGTGATGCAATTCCAGCTCCCACATATGAATGTTCTTGTTGTGTCCTTGGGCAAGACACTTAACCCATCTCACCCCCAGTGTGGAAAAGCACTATATAAAATTGTGAGCATTTAACGCTTTCCACATTACTACCTACTTACTTGTACACCAACACGCATCCCCCACGTTATAATGACTTACTGTTGAGCAGTTTTTCCCAACCTTTTTTGTATTGTGTACCCCCTGAGCCTTTTTGTCATACCTTGAGTACCTCCTGACTCATACGTGTTGATAATTCTCCAAAACGTGACACAACAGATTATTAAATGAAAATCATTTTATTTCATCTCCTTAATTTGAAAATTTAATTCTCAGACATGTTCTCAAATTAGAATTTAAAAATTTTTAAAATAATCTCCCCCTGCACCTAGCAGTGACACTGCAGAGTACCCCCTGCAGTGTGCTTGCGGACCCCTAGGGGTACTTGTACCCCTGGTTGGGAAACACTGCTGTAGAGCAACAGATATTGTGCAGTGGGTCCTCTGCTCCTCTCTGGTCTGTGTGAAAACTCAGAGGCGGCTGCTCGTCTTTCTGCTGGAGCTGCAGACACATGATGAACGATGGAGAAAAGGTCACATAAATCCAAAGACCACCGCTGCCTTCTGCTCAGATTCATGTCAGATCTGCAGAGCACACAAGGACTTTCAGATGAGATTTTGAATGTTTAGTGTAATCAGATTTCATATGGTTTGAAGTCCTTGAATACTTGTGCTTATTCTTGAGCTATGTGAGACTTGGTACTTTGCATACACATGTAAAAAGATGATAGCATGTAATCTCCATTTTAACTATAACTCCATTTTACTCTGGCAGTCATTGCTACTCATGATTTAAAAAAAAAATGAGAGCCACAATTGAAGCAAGTTGTTAAATTATGGAAATTAAATGTGTTTTAATGTGGTCAGTGAATTGTATGCAAACCACAGCAGCGCACCATTGGAAATAATACATTCATTATTCTGAGTATAATCCCCTGCAGCATGTGTCCTCTCACCTGCAATTTACAATTTTGTGGACAGAATTACAAATAATACCAAAATTTAACTTTTGATGAAGCAGAACTTGAGAACCCAGAATTGGTTTGATTCACTAATTGTTGGTGTTGGCTCAGTCTGTGGATGAAGCATTCAAGGAGAGAGGTCTACTGAGCCACCAAGCTTTCCCTGTTCTGGCCCCTAAGCTCTGGAATGCCCTCCTCCGTCATCTTAGGTCACACTTTCCTACCCCACAAGCAATATTAACAACAATTATTTACAAAAAGCAACTCAAATCCTGTGCTTCATTTAGTCCACCAGGTTCAATAGTTGACAGTTCATTAATCCAGTAGGCTTAAAAGTTGTTTGATCCTGTTACCCCCCCTAGGATTAGGTGGCACTGTTTCAATGCCAACAAACCTCAGGGAGGCAGCAGAACCATGATTTCTTTCGATGTAATGTCTTGTTATAGCTGCCTTGTGTTCAGCAATTCTTAATTTAAGATTACGTTTAGTCTGGCCTACATACATCAGGCCACAAGGGCATATAAGCACATAAATGACATGGGTCATAGAGCAATTGTGTATTGTGTATTGCCTTTCTTTTTTGATGACTTCACAACCATTTCAATGTCTCTCTCCACTAATTTACTGAACGTGGCTAAGGTGGAGTTGGGAGCCCCCGGTGGTATAAAAGTAGATTTTTTTCTTAAATTTACCGAATGGGTCATATGGACCTGTGTCCTCTATTGTTAAAGAAATGTTTCAAATGTAAATGTCTGAAAAATTTGAAGGAATCTGCTTTCAGTTGGAATGCATTTACTTTATTAGTGGGGACAAAAGATAGTCCTTTACTTAACGTGTTAATTTGGGGGGTAGTTAGAGGGCAGGAGCGGATATTAATTACCGCCAGTTCTCTGTCTGTCCCCTGTTGCTCCTGGTCTCCTTGCCCATCGTCTCTCCTGGAGGTGGACGTGCGCCTCGTCCTCTTGCCCCTCTTCGTTTTTTTCTGGTGGCCCGGTCGTCTTCTAAAAAAGCCTCCTCAGCCGAAGACGCCCCGGTGTTGCTCTGGTCGCTGGTTCCGTCCTCATGTGTTAAAGGGACAGTGTGTAAGATTTGTACCCGTTAATTACCGAAATTGAAGATACCCATTCAAAAATACAGTGTTTTCCAAGCCTTTTCACTTCCATCATGAAATCAAAGTATTCTGTTGGACTTAGATGTACCTGCATAAAAGGGGGATCTTCCCCAAGAAACTTTGTCAGTTTTTCTTTTAATGCAGCCTGCATGGTCATAAAATCCGGTTTGGTCATATTAGTCTTTAAAATTGTCTTAATTTCTTGTAACTCTGTTTTCACTTTCTCATTTTTTTTTTTTTTTTTTTTTGCTTGTTCAATAATAAGTCAAGTCAAGTCCATTGAGCACTTATTCAATGTCTGCTCCCATTTATTTTGAAATTCAGGGTCCTGGTTTCCCAATGTCGGCTTTTTATTCATTCTCAGTCCTCTTGGGATTTGTTTATTCCGCCAATATTCCGATAATGCGATGGCGTGCCATTTCAGACGTATTTCCTTCTTCTCCAAATATGCCATCTTGGTCTTTTCGTTCTCCAAAGTCACTGTCAGGGTTTCTTGTAGTGGATAATCAAAGAGTGATTGTTGAAAGATTATCCTCTCTGCGTCTGAGTCTTCGAAGGAGAAGCAAGTTGCTTGATTTAAGTGCTTGCTTTGTGTATCCATGCCGGTATACGGTTGACGAAAGACGAAGCGTGCAAACAGAGAGGAAACTGCAGCGTTTCCCAATACAGGAAGAGTAAACTCAAGTGAGTGTGCGGTAAATTTCTTTTCTGGAACTTAAAGGGACAGTGTGTAAGATTTTTACCTGTTAATTACTGAAATTGAAGATACCCATTCAAAAATACATTGTTTTCCTAGCCTTTTCACTTCCATCATGAAATCAAAGTATTCTTTTGGACTTAGATATAGTCACATAAAAGGGGGATCTTCCCCATATAGAGGCAGCCATTTTGAATACGAGAGCCACAGAAGGACATTTGGGCTCATCCTTCGCCTCGGCTCCTGCTAACAGCTGCTTAGCCGCGCTGCGTTTGGGAGTGAAGGACAGAAGGAGAGAAGGGGAAGGGGAGGGGGGAAGGGGGGAGCCTGTGTAAAGAAGCATGCTGCCGGATCACACATCGTAATGGATACAACACGTATTTTGGACTAAATTGTTTTACTGGATTTTATTCGCTGGATCCTTATGGACAGATTGAGACCAAGTTTATGATGAAATACAGAGTTTGACCTGTGCAAAGCCTTCAAAGGTAAGCTAAGTAAGCTAAGTTTTGTGCTTTTCCGTATAAAAGCCCCATGTGCTCGGGGAGTGATTGTTTTGCAGGGAAATGAATTGCATAGTCAAAAAGAGGAGACTGTAAGGTTTCATTTGATGTGTAGATTGTCATGAATCATGATCGGGATTGTGTGTTTTCATGCGAAAAGAAAAAAAAAAGTGAACGGGGGACCGCGCTTTATGTATACAGCGGTGCGCGGTTCGTGCGCGGGCACGCGAGATTTCGGCGCTACGTCGCGTCCGGGTGACCCTCGAGGTCTGCCATAGCCAAAAGAGGAAGTGGAATAGCTAGTAACCACCTATGCGCCACGAATCCTACACACTGTCCCTTTAACATAATATTTGATGATTATAAATCAACTGGTATAATGAAAGATCTAAACCAAAAATAAATTTAGAATTTAGGATGTTATATTAAAAATAGACACTTAAACAAAGTTTTATATTGGAGAAAATAAAAATTCCACATACATATTCCACAATTTATGTATTATTTTAATACCAAAATTGTATATCTGTTCAGAACACACATGACTGCTGTAATACCCAGGGAAAAAAAGAAAAAATAGAAAAATAGAAATATTTTAGGAAAATAAATTTGAATAAATCTGAACCCCAATTTGAATTCCACATCATAAACTCCCCTTAAATAACACAGTACATATCATCACCATCCAGCATCTAAACTTAACCTATTCAAGTTTCAAATTTTACCTTATTTAAATTTCTAGGCAACCCATTTTCCTAAAAACAAATTCTACTTCTTTAGACTTACAGTAATTGAAATAATTTAATTCAAATTAGTTTAAAGGTCCCATGGAATGAATTTTTCACTTTCTGAGGTTTTTGAACGTTAATGTGAGCTCCCCTACCCTGTTTAGCCCCCCCATGGCTAAAAGTTGCGAAATGTCTAAACTGAGCATTTGCGGTCCTTTTCTGTGTTAGAAAAAAACACAGCTCAAACGGGCGATTCTGAACAAGGCACCTTAATGACGTCAGATCGAAAAATGCAGCTCCACCCCCCGTCTGTGTCTCTACTCAGCGTCTCTGTATATCACGCCCATAGAGTTTGGACTGCGGAGGAGCTACGCAATGCGAAATGCGTTTTTTTATTTGCCTGGAGGCACGTGCGAGTGTTTCTAGGCTCGGAAGTCCTTTACCCGACCCTCTGGACCTCTGA
This sequence comes from Paratrypauchen microcephalus, assembly GCA_036785185.1. Classification (NCBI taxonomy): domain Eukaryota; kingdom Metazoa; phylum Chordata; class Actinopteri; order Gobiiformes; family Gobiidae; genus Paratrypauchen; species Paratrypauchen microcephalus. The sequence continues at coordinate 7,048,832 of JAVJIX010000010.1, forward strand.
AACAGCAGTGGTTTAATTTTATTTTCTGTGGAAATGTGTTTATTTTTCAATGGAACGCTTCTCATCTCCTCCGCGCAAAAACGCGGAAGTGGGAGCCAGCCACAGTGCACAGCTGAAGAGGAGAGAGTGGAGAGTTTGGCCACGCCCTCACCCCCTACTATAGGCCATCTCTGTCCTCCTCATTTGCATTCAAGCAACAATGCCTATAATAGACTGTTCCAGAGACATATTTATGACTTTTTCTCATCTTATCTCTCTTTCTCATGCACTGAGGCCCCGTTTACACGAGTACGCTTACGGGTAAAAACGGCAAAATATTTTATCGGAAGTGCCTTTTGTTTACACGGTGACGGCATTTTTGGGGCCTAAAAACACAAAAATCTGAAACCACCCTCCAGAGTGGAAAAGTTAAATACGCTCCGCTGTAGCACTTCCGTGTAAACTGTCCAAGACGCAAAACTGGTTAGATCTGCTTTGTGCGCATGTGCAGTACACACAGAGCCCAGAGGTACTTCCCCCCACGTTGGGCAGTGCGGCAGTACAGGGAAACCAACATGGCGGATCAGTGCGATACCCATACGGCGGACCTACAGGCTGCTCTGGCAGCTGTAATAAATATACAAAAGGCATTCCAGGAAATGCATAGAGTGTGCATACACACTATTACTTAACAGAGGAGGATCTGCAACCAGCTCTGTGAAATTCTGGACACACCAGTTCGTCCCAGGCGACGCAGATTGCTTTGGACGAGGCGTGGGAGAACCAGTCGATGGTGGGACAATTTCGTGGAAGGAATAACAGATGAAAGTGCGTGGCGTGAGAACTTCCGTATGTCCAAAGATGCCCTTGTTGCCTTAAGTGAAGAACTTCGACCTTACATCGAAGGTGTAACAACGAACATGAGGGCACCTGTTGAAGTCTTGAAAAAGGTTGCTTGCACCTTATATTATTTAAGCGACGAGGGCCGGCTAAGGAAAACTGCTAACGCCTTTGGCTTATCACGATCAACTGTGTCAATCATCGTCAGAGAAACATGTAAGGCCATAACTGTTTACCTTGGTCCAAAGTACATCAAGTTGCCATTTACTGTGCCCGAAGCCGAGCAGCTCGTTTCCGGATTCCTGGAGGATCATGGAATGCCCCAATGTTTGGGAGCAGTAGATGGCACTCACATAGAAATTAAACAACCAGCCGTCAATGCCATGGACTATATCAACAGGAAGGGCAAGTATTTCCTGAATGTTCAAGCTGTCTGCGACCACAAATATAGGTAGGCTAAAAGTTTTCTGCTTTTTCTATAGCCCATGTACATTTTACTGCATTGTTCCCTTATGAAAAAAAATCTATATTGTACTGCAGTATCAAAACTATTTTCACTACAGTATCACTACAGTATTAATGCAGGAAATGCAGTATGTTTCACACAAAACACTTCATACTACACTGCACTTTACTGCAGAATGCAATATTTTGGACACAAAACATTGCATATAACCGAAAAAAACAACAGTGTTCCTGTTATACACTGCAGTTTTGTTTTTGTTTTTTTTAATTAGGGTTATTGTATACAAGTGAAACACTTTGAATTAAAATATGCTATTGGCTTGCCTTACAGATTCATGGATGTAGTCATAAAATGGCCCGGAAGCGTCCATGATGTCTTTGCCAACTCCAAAGTTAACGCATATTTGAAGACCGGGAAGATACCTCCTCTTGAAAAGCAGCTAGTGGATGGAGAGGAACCCATACCTGTCTTTCTCTTAGGAGACCCTGCCTACCCCCTTCTCCCTTACCTGATGAAGGAGTACTCAAGTGGAGGCTCTACCCCATCAGAGCAGTACTTTGGACTTTGTTTGTGTAGGGCTCGTATGGTAATCGAATGTTCATTTGGTCGGCTCAAGGCCAGGTTTTCAGCCCTGAGACGGCCCATGGACATAAATCTTACCGACCTGCCAAGTGTCATATACGCTTGTTTCGTGCTCCACAATTACTGTGAGGCCTGGAACGACACTGTGGATCCCCGTGTTGAGCAGGACGCCATACAGTGTGACAGGGATCTGCAGCCTCCCACACAAACCAACAACTACATAACTGACTGCAATGAGGGAAGTGGGAAGAGGATGAGGAGAATCCTCACCAAGTACCTTGACCCCTAATGGCCTTTGGACAAGACTGCACAGGTGAACAGTGTCCAAGGTAGCAGACTACTGACTGTATGTTCTCTACAGCACTTTATATATCTACACTGGGTCTACAAGGGCACATTGTAATACTTTGCACTGTATAGATCAGTATATCTACTGTATGTTCACTCACAGCATTATTTACATTAGTTCTTTTTCAGTTTAACTAACAAGCACCTTGTTCCATTGGTTCATTTGTATTCCTTATTGAAGACTGATCCTCATGAGTGTTGAAGCTCAGGTGTGTTGCAACATCAGCTTGTTCAGGCTGCAAACTTATTTACTTTGACTTTTATTGAAAAAAAAAAAAAAAAAAAAAACAAGGCAATGAATAATAAAGTGCCATATTAACCAAAGCACGAGTGTCAATCTTTTTTACTCCAGGGCAAACAGAACAGCCCCTGGTAAATACAGTTAACGAACGTTATGCATCAAAATGATACTGTAAACATGAAACACCTGCCTTGTGTTTGAGAATGAATTTAAACAGTAGTAATAGGCAGGTACAGAACAAAAATTGTGCAACAAAATGAAACAAAAACAACAAACAAAATTTGTTTTAAGTTACAAAGACAAAAGATTGAAGTCTTCCTCATCGGTGTGTCCCTCCACTATTTGTCTGTAGGGTTGAGTTGCAGGGCCCATCTGCTTAACTGTGTGTGAATGTGGTATGGTAGGTGCTGTGCATGAATGTGCTGGGGCCATGGGTGGTGGTGTGTATGAATGTGCTGGGGCCATGGGTGGTGGTGTGTATGAATGTGCTGGGGCCATGGGTGGTGGTGTGTATGAATGTGCTGGGGCCATGGGTGGTGGTGTGTATGAATGTGCTGGGCCTATGGGTGGGGGTGTGTATGAATGTGCTGGGGCCATGGGTGGTGGTGTGTATGAATGTGCTGGGGCCATGGGTGGGGGTGTGTATGAATGTGCTGGGGCTATGGGTGGGGGTGTGTATGAATGTGCTGGGGTTGTGTTGTATTGGATAGGTCGGGCACGGTTTACTTGAGTTTGACACAGGTGTTTCACAAGGACATCAAAACTGTTGCTCATTCTGACTTGAGCCTCTACAATCGCGTCCAGCCTCGCACTATTGCTTTGCTCAGCTTTCTCCAGGACATCGACAATCTTCCTCTTTATCTCAAGGTCGGTCTGCACTGGATCCACACGAAGTCTTTTCTGGAGCCTTTCACTTCTATGGCCATCGAGCCTTGCCTTGAAAAGAGCAGAGAGAAAGTAACATTCATTAGCTGATTAGCTTTGGTATTGACAGTCAATGTAGAAATACACATGTGTTACATGAGTTACATACTCCAGTAAAAGAAGTTCTACTTTTAACATTTAAGAGATTAAGAGATACAATACATTTCCACTTATGGAAGTACAAAAGCAGGCCTAATTGCCTTCATATGTAAGGTGGTTATGGTAATGTCAGTATTTTGCAAAAGCCTCAACAAGCTACAGTAGTCATAGATAGAACCTGTGCCTTTTAACCTTACAGTGTTGTGTTTTTTAGTTGATTGTACATACTCATTAACACTGTAAGGTTAAAAGGCACAGGAACACTGCACAATAAATGTCTTTGATTCTGAGCAGTGAACAAACAGCAGTTAAAGTGACTCCAGTTCAGTAATATATAATATCACTACAATAAAGTGACTCAGATGATTGTGAACAGTGCAGTGATGGACAGTGGTTGTTACATAAATAAGTAGCAGGTAAAGTGACTTTAAGTAATATTGCACATGTAATTATTACTATGGAGATGACACATGGTTGCTATGGAGATGAACATGACTAGCATTGATCATTGTACTATACTGTACTGTATTATTATTTATCTTAATTTTGATGCATGCTCATATTTTCCTACTGTTTCTGAAACTTGCACTGTGACACTGCAATGTCCCCATTGTGGGACAAATAAAGGATTATCTTATCTTATTACAGTAATTAAGTGTACTCCACAGTTCTTAGGTCTAACAAACTGAACAAAAACATACCTGAAGTAGGCCTCTTCGTCTCTGGAGTCTCTGGCTACTTGAGGTCTGGCTACTTTGGGTCTGGGAGCTGTCACTTTCTTCTGTTTGATCAGATATGACGCTAGACTCACTGCAAGAGTCCACGGTATCGGCGTTGACCTCGGCAGTCTCAACACCACACTCTAAAGAGGTGGTGGCTGGCGACCCACACCATATGTCATTACACAAATCGAAAAAAGTGCGATAACTCGCCCATGGCCACTCCTGCGTTGCGTATCCACGGCCTCCCTGTACTTACACCTAATGGCTTTAAGCTTAGATGCGATTTGTGTTTTAATGATCTCGTCTGTTGCATGTGGATAGGCAGTTCCTCTCGGTTGTCCGTCTGGGGGAGTAGGATACTGCTCTATGAATGCGGTCCATATATCAGTGTACTTTGTCTGACAGGACTCCCAGTCCACACCTTGTTGCGCCTTCGTTGCGTTATAGTTTAACGTGGTCTGAAGCAATAGTTCCACTTCCTCGTCTGACCACACGAAATTCTTCTTGCTAGCCATGTTTTGTTTTGCTTTTCGCGGCGCAGATGAGAAGAAGGAAGATTCTACGCATGCGCGCGGACATAGTGATAATGTATCACAGCGCCACCTAGCCGCCTGGCATGCATATCCAATCGAACTCCACACACTTTTGCGTCACCGTATGCACGCAGATTTCCTCCCGAAAACAAAATGAAGACGCGACGCCACTTTTGCGTCTTCTGTTCAGACCGTCATCGTGTAAACGTAGCCTGAGTCTTGATTTTGGAGAAGGATTCATTTACAGTATTAGGGAACCATTAAGGAGCCATATAAAAGCATCAAGAAGTACCATGTCAATGGACCTTTAACAATTTAATATAACATCTGCTATTTTCTAACTGCGTGAAAATTGAACTTCTCCTTTTATCATATTTTCTAACTAATAATTTAATCATTTATTGCACCCACAATAATCACATATAGCTCCCCATATAGCACCTTTAAACACTGACAAGACTCACATGCACACTCCTAGGCTCACTCACGTGCACTCAAAAACACTCCCATACACACCAATGACCAGGGCTCAGATTTCACAGAGCTAATTTTAGACAAGACACAGACAGACAGGCACTGGGACAGAATTTCACCCACCCAAAGTCTTTAAGCAAACAGGTGATTTGAAACGATGATGATTTATCTGGTTAAATTTTGAGTACTTTATTTAAAGGTCCCATGGCATGAAATTTTCACTTTCTGAAAATTTCTGAACGTTAATGTGAGCTCCCCTACCCTGTTTAGCCCCCCCATGGCTAAAAGTTGCGAAATGTCTAAACTGAGCATTTGCGGTCCTTTTCTGCGTTAGAAAAAATCAGAGCTCAAATGGGCGATTCTGAACAAGGAAACTTATTGACGTCAGCTCGAAAAAAGAAATGCAAACGCAGTTCCACCCCCGTCTGTCTCTACTCAGCGTCTCTGTAAATCACGCCCAGAGAGTTTGGACTGCGGAGGAGCTACGCAATGCGAAATGCGTTTTTTTATTTGTCTGGAGGCACGTGCGAGTGTTTCTAGGCTCGGAAGTCCTTTATCTGAGCCTGTGGATATCTGAAACAGCAGTGGTTTAATTTTATTTTCTGTGGAAATGTGTTTATTTTTCAATGGAATGCTTCTCATCTCTCCCTCCGCGCAAAAACGTGGAAATGGGTCACAGTGCACAGCGCACAGCTGAAAAGGAAAGAGCGGAGAGTTTGGCCACGCCCCCACCCGCTACTATAGGCCATCTCTGTCCTCCTCATTTGCGTTCAAGCAACAACGCCCATAATGGACTGTTCCAGAGTGATATTTTTGACTCTTTTTCATCTTATCTCTCTTTCTCATGCACTGAGTCTTGATTTTGGAGAAGGATTCATTTACAGTATTAGGGAACCATTAAGGAGCCATATAAAAGCATCAAGAAGTACCATGTCATGGGACCTTTAAAAGGAAATTAACCATTAGAGAACTTCTAATCTATAAAGAATCTACAACTAAGTGGAAATATTTGTCAAATATTAAAAACCCTATTAATATAATTTATAGAATCATACACTGAACTTTTATGTATTAATCTAAACCCTTATATTTTAGCCTAAGTTTATTTTAAAACATTGTCCTGATATTTCACTAACGCTCACACCAGTATTTAGAATAATTTAATTAACAACTATTTGAACTCTAATCCAAAAAAAAACACTGAGAACACACCATTTCAAAATATCATATTTATGAACATTTTAACCTATACCATATTTAATAATATTGTGCTTACTGGCCAGGTAAGCACTCCATTAATAAACATGAATAATTACTCTATTGACATAGTTTCTATGTAATAGCATTTAACACAAGCTACTTAAAAAATGGAATTGGAGTAGAAAACCAAATTCTTACAATTTAATTTAAGTATATCTAGTAGTTTACACAACGCAATTATGTAGGCCTACTATAATTATAACATATTAAAAAATAGCTTGCATAATTTTAAATCCCCCTGTATAAACCTCATTATTGTATATTAAAATTCCAGTGTAAACATACTTCACAGCAATTTATGTATCACTGTTTTAGCTCAACTTTTAAAATATCTGTGTAGTATTGCCTGCTGTAGACTGCAGCTCTCATTCCGTCAGCCATTCCTCATGTTACACACACACACACACAAATAGACCCAGAGTAGGACACACACCATCCTGTCAATCACAAGAGACACACGAGAAACCACTGAACATCAAATCATTTAACATTAGCTACAACCTCATTTTCAAATATTTTAATAGAACTCCTATTCACTTCTCACTAGTTTTAGATTACCAGAGGTGATACATACTGAATCACAGATAATCAAAAACCCAACAATAACCAAAAACATCTATCAACGCCCTTTGCAGGACTAAAAAAATATTCCAATTATGAGATTGTATAAAATAACATGCTTGGTTTCTTTCCAGAGCTCAGTTAAATAAAAAAACAACTGATACCACATTTTAAAACAAAAAAAAAACATCTTCTTTTGGATTTTACCTTTACTTCTTAATTTCTTACTTTTTAACACATTATTTATCTGCAAATTGACCCTTTGAGTATATTTACAGCAAATTACGTCATATTCATTCTGAATAGGCAATCTTGAGTTCTCTTATACTTTAGTTACACATTTAGATCTGTTGTCCATCCATAAAAAACAAAACTTTTTTTAAATTATTATTATTTTTTGTGTGCACAGAAATTTCTTTTAAAAAAATGGGAAACTTAATCATATCTTTTATCTTTATCTTTATCTTTATATCTTTTAATCTCTTAAACCATAGTTTTCTCTTTATCTCATAAAACATCATTTTGTTATTTATCTCGTATTTATCTCATATTAAAGATCCCATGACATGGTACTTTTTGATGCTTTTATATGGCACCTTAATGGCTCCCCCACACACTGCAAAACGAATCCCTCTTCAAAATCAAGACTCAGTGCATGAGAAAACACAGCCAGAGCCAAAAACATCCCTCTCAAACACTCCATTATGGGTGTTGTTGCTTGAATGCAAATGAGGAGGACAGAGACAGGCTAGTACAGCGGGTGGGCCATGGCCAAACTCTCCGCTCCCTCCTCTTCAGCGACGCCGGCCCCACTTCCGCGTTTATGTGCGGAGGAAGATATGAGACGATTTCCACTGAAAAATAAACACATTTCCACAGAAAATAAAATTAAACCTAAAATGTAATACTGCCCTGTCTATTTTTATAATGTCTGCTTCTACTTCAGTTTTCAATCAATTTAATTGATTTCTGATCTTTTCCCTTGCCCCACACTTCCCCTTTTCACCAAAGAAAAAAACACTGTATGTTACCTCTCCAATTCTTTTTCTGTCATTGCATGTTGTGAATAATTGTCATTGATTGTATTGCATCTTTTCTACTCTGCATCTCCCAGTCGGCTGCGTACGCATGCGCAGCGGCCTCTCCCCTAGCCACTCTATACTGTCCTGCCTGGTTAGTGGGGAAACGAAATTTCGAATTCACTCTATGTACAATAAAGCAAACTATGACTATGACTACTATGACTAAACCACTGCTGTTTCAGAGGTTTGGAAGCTCGAATAAAGGACATCCGAGTTTGGAAACACTCTCACGTGCCTCCAGGCAAATAAAAAAACGCATCTCGCATTGCGTAGCTCATTTGCAGTCCAAACTCTATGGCCATGAGTTCCATAGACGGTGGGTAGAAATCCAGACGGGAAGGGTGGACCTGCATTTGCATTTTTTCTTGAATATGACGTCAGAAACTTCCCTTGTTCAGTCTTTTTTTCAAACTCGGAAAAGGATCGCAAATGCTCAGTTTACACATTTTGTAACTTTTAGCCATGGGGGGGCTAAACAGGGTAGGGGAGCTCACATTAACGTTCAAAAACCTCAAAAAGTGAAAATATCATGCCATGGGACCTTTAATAACAGCGACCAGCGATTACTTATAAAACCATAACACAGAGCTCTTAATAACTAGCTCTTTTCCTTATCTTATAAAACCATTATATCTCATCTTAATGAATACAAAATCTAAACATGCAATTTTAATTCATTTTATATAATAAAAATAATAATAATAATACATTTTATTTATTAGGCACCTTTCTGGACACTCAAGGTCGCCTTACAACAAGTATAATATACATTATAGGCAGTTAAAAGCAGTTAAATACAGTTAAACATTTAAACAATAAAACTTTTATCATAAAAGGAGAAATTCAATTTGTCAACTGGACAAAGTTTATTTGGTCGAAAACGTTTCACAGCTCATCCGCGCTACTTCGTCAGTTCTGGTTTGAGTGCTGGTTAGACACTGCTTATATCTAGCTGCAGGGAGGAGCTAACTACACTGAAATTATTCTGAAACTATCTCACCTATTTGTTTTGAGTTTCTGTCTTTTGTTTTTCCAATTTCTCTGGCGTCTAGTTTAGCATACCCATTCAAACCCTAATGTCTGTTTTCACACCTCTGACCTGCCCAGCCCTGACCTGTCTGCCCTATTGTTTCCTTTGTTTGTTTTGATTTAGGTTTGAGAATGGAATTATAGATGGGAGACAAATTATGTCTGACTCCTCCATTCCTGTTTAAAGAAGGATTCTCTTTTTTGACAAAAAATAGCCTCTTTAACTCCCCTCTCAAACCAGTTCTTTTCCCTGGCTAAGATCTGAACCTCACTGTCCTCAAATGAATGGCCCGTGGCTTCTAGATGAAGATGTACGGCAGATGACGGTCCACTCTGGCACGCCCGTCTGTGTTGGTACATCCTCTTGTGAAGTGGCTGTTTTGTTTCTCCAGTGTAGCGCTCACTGCAGTCCTCACTACACTGAATGGAGTAGACCACATTGCTTTGTTTGTGGCTCGGTGTTTTGTCCTTTGGGTGGACTAGTTTTTGTCTTAAAGTGTTTGTGGGTTTGAAATAAACTGGGATTTCATATTGTCTGAAAATCCTTTGTAGTTTTTCCGAAACGCTGGCCAGGTAAGGAATCACTACCCCTTTCCTCCTGGGTTCAGACTCTCTGTTGTCTTGTTTCTTGCCCTTGTCTCTCTTGGTTTTGTTGAAAGCCCATTTAGGATATCCACAAACAGAGAGGGCTTCCTGCACATGTTGTTCTTCTTTCTCCTTACCCTCTGTGCTTGTGGGAATAAAACTTTTAAAAACATTTAAAACATTTAAAAGGACAGTGCAGTTATGGTTGGAGTGAAAAGGCCATATGAACAGACAACTTCACCAAATTTATTTCAAAGTCCCAGAATGCACATCACTTTCAATTGATTAAAATTCTCAAAAATGAAGTGGTACCTGAAAATATGTTGAAGAGCTCTTGTGATGTCCTTCCAGAGATCTCTGGGTGAGGAGAGAGCCTCTCTGCCTTTTGCCCTCTTGGATTTTACCCTTTCCTCCTTCTTCTCCTCCCCTGTTGACCACTAGGAGGCGCTGTTGTGCCAAAACTGTGAGTTCTAGGTAAAGGGATCGTAGAAAGGCATAGACGCACAATTGAGGCTATCAGCATTTAATGTCAAATTCAGGCAGATATATAAACGGAAATAGTCTTCAGTTGATCACATCTTGTCTCCTTGGTCATCATGTCGTCCCACAATGATGTGTGTCTTCAGCCCCCTCTCTCAGACACTGATCACGTCCTTTTGGCAGGCCCCCTCTCTCTCAGCGCATAGGCTGCTGAGTTTAAATACAAACATAGCATGACATAAGCTCCCCAGTCACCCAATCACAGAGGGGGAGTTTACCAACAGTTTGATTGGGACAGGTGGATATCACATTACACCCCAGCCTATGGAGGTATCTTTAAGTTGTCCCACAACAGCTTAAAATAGATTGGTAAACAAGTGGGTCACATTACCCCAACCTAAGGAAACCAATGCTTATAAATAATTGTTTACCACGTCCAGATTGTGCAACACAGAATCCTTGTACAGAGAAATTACAGTATATGGATAAATACACATGTAAATTAAACAATGGAATCCTACACTACCTCACTTTAAAACCCTCCTAAAATCTTTTTTTTTTCAAGATGGCGTTCAACAGCCCATGAGCTCAACTTTACAACTTTAGACGTTTATCTTTGTGTATTAAGCCACTCTGTCATGTAATATTTTATATATTTTGGCGGCACGGTAGCAGAGTGGTTAGCGCTCTTGCTTCACAGCAAGAAGGTTCCGGGTTCGATCCCCGGGTCGCCCAGACCTTTCCGTGTGTGTTCTGTGTGGAGTTTGCATGCATGGTCTGGGTTCGATCCCCGGGTCGCCCGAGCCTTTCTGTGTGGAGTTTGCATGTTCTCCCCGTGTCTGGGTGGGTTTCCTCCAGGCACTCCGGTTTCCCCCACCAACCCAAAACATGCACCATAGGTACTCCAGCTTAGGTCCTGACCAAACCGAAGCAAGAAGATCATGGAGATGGTCCCCGGGCGCCCTAATGTGTGTGCTGCCCACTGCTCCTAATATATGTATATATATATAGGATGGGTTAAAATGCAGAGAAGAATTTCTCCAGTGTGAGATCAATAAAGTTCACTTCTTCTTCTTCTATTTGTTTGGTGCAACTTGTTACAGTTGTTTTAAATGTGCTACTGTATATAAATAAAATGACTTGACTTGACTACTGGGACCAGATCAGGAAACACAAGCACACTCTCATTTCCATACACGACATGTTCAATATATGGGCGGCAGTAGCTCAGTTGGTATGATTCCAGCTCCAACAGATGAATGCTGCTGTTGTGTCCTTGGGCAATACATTTAGCCCCAGTGTCTGCGTACACAGGTGTGTGAATGTGTGTGAATGGGTGAGTGGTTCCTTGTTGTAAAGCACTTTGGGTGCCTTGAAAGCAGAAAAGCGCTATATAAAGATGTGACCATGTACCATATTGGAGTTATTTCACACATTCATTGGAGTCAAGGGTCATTCTCAATTAAATTGCAGCACAGTTAACATTCTCTCTGTAAGAATGTAACCTTCTTGTTTGTATTATGCTACTATACAAGCCAAGGCTTGTGGAGAAGCAAGCCCATTCACTGAACAAAAGCATGCTTTTCAAGGTATTTCTAAGCAAAAGGAAAAAAAAAACAGATGTAATTGCATCACAAGAGATAAATGACTTTAATACTATACTGTGTGCCATATTCTGGGCAAAGTTAAAACATCTCCATGTCACAACACTGTACCTTTAAATCATCTGCAGACATGTCACAATTTTGGTTGGCCTTGGGTATGTATGTTCTTGAGTACACTTTTTATCATAACATCAGATAATACCAAATATTTCCTATGAAGATTCTTATACATGAAATACTCCCAGACAAAGAACAGGGATTGTCACAGTAAAAGTAAGTTTTACCAAACTGACCCCAAACATCACTGTGGTACGATCATTCTCCTCTCCACAGACTCTGATATCTCTTGTCTCTTTGTCCCTGCTCAGATTTATCCTTAATGATCACAACACAGCAGGACCACATCACTCTCGCTGACACCACATTGCTCTCTGGAGACTTGCCTCACTTGATCTGGATGGTTTGCTGTTCTTTGCTTTTTGTCTGTTGATTGAACAAGGGCCTCACAAATCTCCTTGAATTTGCGCTAGTCAGAGAGAGAAGCACAGGGCTGGGAGAGGGATGTGCTCTGACTGTGTGGACAGGCTGCATCAACTGAACTTACACTTTATAATGTTTTTTAACTAAGGCTGTCAGTTTAACTCGTTAATTTGATTAATTAATTACACTGTAAATTAACGCGTTATAAAAATTAAATGAATTATGAGTGGCAATTCAATGTGCGTGCATTTTAAATTTGGTGTGCGCGCGAGCAAATCGCTGCTCGGGCCTTTGAACGGCAAGTTTATTTATAAAAGGAACGAAGAAGAGACAAGAACAAGAACACTGTGATTTGTAGCTTTTGTCAAAAATAATTTTCACCGGATCATCTGAACGATAAACACATCCGGACAAGTTCCATCATTACTGGCGATAGGGCACACTTTGCCAAACCACCAAACAACCAAACCACACTCGCAGAATTTGGGAAACTAATGAGCATCTATCTCTCCCTCTCTCTATCTTTCACTCTCCATCTCTCTCAATCTCTCACTCTCTCTCACACACTCTTAAAATGTGATTAATTAGATTAATTAATTATAAATCCTGTAATTAGATAATTTTTTTACTCACCTGACAGCACTATTTTTAACAGTTTCCAAGTGTATGGCATTGAATGTAGGTGTGTGTGTTAAAAAAAAAAAAAAATATATATATATATATATATATATATATATATATATATATATATATATATATATATATATATATATATATTTTTTTAAATGTGCTCCTCACCTTCCACGGTGGTTGGTCTCTCTCTCTCTCTCTCTCATCCAGCTCGGGTCCTCTACCAGAGGCCTGGGAGCTTGAGAGTTCTGCGCAGTATCTTTGCTGTTTCTAGTACTGCACTTTTCTGGACTGAGATGTCTGATGTTTTTCCTGGGATCTGTTGTAGCCACTCCTCCAGTTTGGGGGTTACAGCCGCGAGTGCTCCGATCACCACAGGCACCACTGATGCCTTCACCTTCCAGGCCTTCTCCAGCTCTTCCTTGAGCCCCTGATATTTCTCTAGTTTCTCGTGTTCCTTTTTCCTGATGTTACCATCGCTTGGTATTGCAATGTCCACCACCACGGCTCTGTTCTGTTGCTTATCCACCACCACTATGTCTGGTTGGTTCGCCATCACCATTCTGTCAGTCTGTATCTGGAAGTCCCACAGGATCTTGGCTCGGTCATTCTCCGCAACCTTCGGAGGTGTTTCCCACCTTGACCTTGGGGTCTCCAGCCCGTACTCTGCACAGATGTTTCTGTACACTATGCCCGCCACTTGGTTGTGTCGCTCCATGTATGCTTTCCCTGCCAGCATCTTACACCCTGCAGTTATGTGCTGGACTGTCTCAGGAGCCTCTTTGCACAGCCTACACCTTGGATCTTGTCTGGTGTGGTAGATCTGGGCCTCTATTGCTCGGGTGCTCAAGGCCTGCTCCTGTGCAGCCAGGATGAGGGCCTCTGTGCTGTGCATATATATATACAGTTGTGTTTTCCTTGTTGGCATGGATTGATGATGCAGTAGTTTTTTTGTACCAAGGGCAAAAATTGTTTTATTCTGTACTACAAAGAATAAGTTGTAGACACCAGACCTTTAACCTCCAAATGGTCCATTATCTTTGTACTTGTTTTATTTATCTTTTGGGGCCATGGTTGTCTGTATCAAAGAGAAAGGTCCCGAATAATTAGTCTTTGGGGGACAGATGTGCCTGTGAAGAAATACCTCTCACTTTACAACTAACTAAAGATTGGACACAATATTTATAGTCCACACTGCATACACTGACTGCCACCTTCTCTTGTATTGGTTTGTCTTTCTGGAATAGAAAGGTCTTGGTTTAGTTCCGGTCCAGTTCTGGTTTAGTACAAGGTTTAGTCTTCTGGATTCCTAGAACAAAGCATCCCTAGAATAAAAAATTAGAAAAGACCAAAGGGCATGTGGTGCAGCTCAAGGACCTCTCACTAAAAGCATATAGACATTTAGTTAGGCATTCAGATGGCTTTTCATTAGATTCTGCTTCCCGTTTTAAGGATTTCCTATTTTTTCATCATTCAAAAGATAATATTTTGTTTTGAATTGTGAATTGCTACAGTAACAGAGCTAATTTAGAGAGCTACTTAGAGATTTGTGATCAGGTTTTAGACTGAGGGATTGGGCCTATATAACCTCATGGGAGTTTTATTGTTTTAAAGAAATACATAAACTTATGATCCACGCTCCATCATTATACAACTCCATGTTCTTCTGATGATAATTGGATCTTGTGGATGACCTAAGGTATGAACAGTGTCCACCTCAGCCATATGAACCAGTGCCCTGCTTCCTGGCCATGACCTCCCTCTGCGTATAAATCCTATTGATTATTGATGAATGAATGAATCAAATGGGGTTTAATCCTTTATCTCAAGTCCTCAGAGACACTTTACCCGTCCCAGTGCTGCAACAAACCCTGGACCACTCAATTAGCAGCCAGCAGAACAGTGGGTCTCTGAAGATCTGATTGTGAATGAATTAATGATGCCTGAATGCTAAAAATGCCAGTCATCAAAGCAACGATGTGGATATTGATTTGTACGTTGAGATCAGTGCACGGGTTACACTGACATTCAGACAACGTGCTTCACTTTCCAACATGAGCAGTAGAGGTGAAGTGAGGCAGCCGACTACATCAAAGTCCAAAGACATTTAGGCTAATGAATTTGTCCTTTCTGAGGATTAATGCAGCTCTGGTTTCCTATTATTAACATCTGTGTGATCAAACAGCATGTGTGAGTGCAGCACCAGGGATGTACACCCATTTGATAATGAACTGATAGAAAAGCCATTTATAGTCTATACAGTCAATCAGTGTACAATACCACATACAGTAAAATGTGTGTAGCACTAGCATATTTTTGTAAGCTATGGACTAATGTAATAGTGAAATGTAGAAATGGTAGGTTAATACATATTTAATAAGATGAAACACATGATTGTGTAAATAGCTAATGCTTTGTTAAGGTGTGTGGTTCTATTGTACATGGGTGATGCTGTGCGAGTGTGTGTGGATCTGAGATTAGAACATCTCTGTTTTTATGAGCTCAATGTTTCTGTACTGTCCCTTCAAATAAAGACTAAACTAAACTAACCACTCAGTCTTTGGTGAAGGTCTATTCTGTCCTCAGTTATTAAGATTGCTTAGCACAAATTCTTTTGCTCAACATGTTTCGACTGGTTCCAGTGGCTCTCCTCAGAAACAAGAAGAAGTCTAATAGGCTGCTAACATAGGTTTGCTATACAGTATACAAAACATGCACCATAGGTAAAATCCTCCAGCTGAGGTCCTGACCAAGCCGAAGCAAGAAGATCAAGGAGATGGTCCCCGGGCGCAGTAATGTGCTGCCCACTGCTCCTGATAACAGGATGGGTTAAATGCAGAGAAGAATTTCTCCAGTGTGAGATCAATAAAGTCACTTCTTCTTATATGTCCCCTACTATCTTCTGCCTTCTCCAGGACTGCATCCCAGGTGTGACAAAGTGTAAACTCCCATGTCTCAATTTATGGACTCCTTGGACCTTTTTGCAGATCTTGATCTGCAGATCTCTGATCCACTGGAGGTTATATGGATGACCTCTTATGTCACATATTAACAAATTCCTTTGAGGTCAGTGATTTCTACAGCTCCAGAGATCTGAACTTTAAACTAAGGGATGACATTGTTTTAAAATTAGAGACAATTCAACCCACCCACTCGGCTGTCCAGGTGCAAAGATACACCAAGGTCAACTTTATAATGAGTCACTAAGTCTTAATCATTCAGCTCTTGGGGACATTTTTATATCAGATCTACAATGTAATTTATTTTGATCTGCGATTTGAGAGAGTTTCATGGTGGTCGGAGGGACTGATGGTGCAGATTGGCAGCCTTTCTTTTGTTTAGGTGATAAAGGGAGAAGTTCAATTTGTCAACTGGACAAAGTTTGTTTGGTTGAAAACGCATCTCTATTCAGCCCTAGGAGGAGCTCCTCCTAGGGCTGAATAGAGATGCTAAACGAGACGCCAGAGAAACAAAAGATACAGATTAGTTGAGATAGTTTCAGAACTATTTCAGTGTAGTGAGCTCCTCCCTGCAGCTAGATATAAACAGGGTCTAACCAGCACTAGAACCAGAACTGACGAAGCCTCTCGGATGAGCGGCGAAACGTCTTCAACCAAACAAACTTTGTCCAGTTGACAAATTGAACTTCTCCTTTGATCATGGATTCTACCTGGACGACTGAGGGACTTTTCCCGTTTCTTTTGTTTAGTTTATTTTCCTGGGACCATGTACAGAAGCATTAATCAAAGAAATATTGAAGAGATGCTTTGTACCAGATTATAGCTCCTGGAGCAAATTTCCATCTGCAGTCTGTTAGTCTCCCTCAGGGCAGTTGTGGCTACAGTAGGACAGCTTACCACAACCAAGTATAGAGCAAATGGAAAATACACTATAAACCTTCTTTGAGTCTCCAAAAAATGCAATATTAACTTTCTTTTCAATTAATTATTCTATTGAGTAATTAAACTGAAGAGTCAATTTTATATTAGGACAGATTTCACTCATCTATATCATTTCTGTGGCGCCTGTTAATAATGATATACAGTATAGAGACAAGAGGATTGACTTTTATAGTTCACACAGAAACGTCTCAGTTAATTTTTCCTGTTCTTTTCCTCTGCTAAGCCATTATCCACACATGATTGCACTTGTAATGCAGAAGAAAGTGGGATTTGAGAGCTTCATAAACTTCACATCTTTGGGCTCTAGTGCAGCCATAATGTAACTGCTACTGCTTACACTAACATCATAATGAGCCAATTTACTGTGGAACTACTCACAATGGCCCATTCAACTGTGGTTTCCCCTTTTGTCTGTACTCAGTCTACTTTCTTGTACACAAATAAAATTATGCCTTGAGGTGTTTGAAGATGTTTGATATTGCAGTTCAGAGATAAAAATGTGAGGCAATAAAAATAGGTTACAACTTTCTGTTTCTATTTCAGGCTTGTGTTATTTTGGTACATGCAGGTTTCCCAGGTGATTTGACGTTAGAAAAAAAAAAAAAAAAATGCTTCTATGGAATGTTGGCACAAATTTCATGTTGTGGTTCAGTCACCTATACGCAGCGAGTTTGATAGTACACAGATAATTGAGAATAGCTCCATAGCTGACAGATCTAATGCATTTTCACTGACATAAATCAATGGAGACAGCTGCAGGGACACCTTTCACTTTGATTTCACCTGAGACATTCTCCAGTCTGACAGGCCTCTGCATTAACTGTTGGCAAAAATAGCAGCAGAAACTGTGCTAAAGTACTGAACATTCATCATTCTGCCTTAAAGAAAGGCTTTTCCAGTGTGACTGACTATGATCTAGCTCCTTTTTTCTCATAAGGAGTAGAACTAATCCCACCATACATTTTTTGTTTCTTTCTTTCTTATCATTTTTTATTTTTTTAATCATGGGTCAATGGAAAAGGCAGGGCCAGTAACACGGCAATATACATTCAACCCCAGTGTATGTGTTTAATTGTCTATTTAGATTTATAGTACACAGACAGCGTTCGGATTGATTTTGAAAGGTGTAACATTTTGGTTGGGGCTCCATCACCTGTTTGTTTCTATGGCATTGCTCTGCCTGGAATGTTCCACAGTATGACATTAAACAGCTCTACCTTACATTTATTGAATCACAGGTGGTTTTATTGCTCAAAAATACCTAGGAAAACAGGCATTCTGACTGTGAGCGGGGTTGCCTCTCCACGGATCTGACTTGTAACTTGGTCGGGTGTGGTCTCCATGAAGATAGAAACTTTTAACACCACACTGTGAAACATTCTGACTCACCTTTAAATAACGCTAAATATAAAACTTAACATTTGTCGACACTGCGGTGTGACGACTGGATTTGCAAGAGACGCATCATCTTCTCAGGATGTTCTTTTTGGTGAATTTGGAATAGTTCGTGAAAGACACAATATGATAAATCGACAGAGCATAGTGTATTCTTCTGCTCTCAAACAAACTGACTATGATGCAACATGATGAAACCTTTTTCCATTTCTTTAAATAAATCAGTGTAATATTTTTTTCCTTCAACACACTGTTCAGGAGTGTTTGGTCCTGAGGCTCCTCCCCTCCTCAGTCTGACTCCGGGCTACTCTGATGAAATGAATGTTCACTCTGGGACAAGAAGGTGTGGGAATGTGGTGAAGGATTTTAAAAATGCAGTATCTCAAATGCATGTATACAGCCTTGCAGCCTTTATTATGACATCTGCGAATGGGCCTATCTATAAGGACTGCATTTGAGGCTTGAGTGCCCCAAAATTTTCATTGTTCACCTACACCCTCTCTCTGCCCACTGTTGTGTGCATTAAAAAAAGTGGCAGCCTTTCCTTTCTGAAACTTTCAATAGAAAGTCAATGAAAAATTTTAAATCAATATTGAAATTTACAAATATTTATTTAAATAATCCAAGACTTTTTATTGTGTTTTTCACTTTTTCAGCAAGTCAAGGGGAATTGAAGTACGCACGTCCATGTAAATGCTATAATCTCATTATTACTCTATAATTATTTTCTTAAATCAGCATATATTTGCCCATGACCGGAACATTAAGCTCCTCCATGACTCCTGACACATTATGATCTCTGCTTTCAGTGTCTCATAATGTCACGTATCATGCGCACACTGTCCGTTATAAAATACAGTACCGCCTCTGTTCTGCTGGTAATTTAAATCCAGATTCAAGGCTCAATTTTCTACAGTGATTAGAAAAATATCTGGAGGGAGTCTTTACATTAGTGCTTATATTTATCGGCATTGAAATCCAATTAATATCTACATGCCTATGAGTAAACAGATTCATTTTTATCTCCTTTTTAAACTGAGGTGTAAAATCTGGTGGTCCCATTTTTCTTGCAGATGATTATGGAAGATGTACCATTGCTCTAATTATGGGCTCACATATTTTTTGATGAACTGGTGTTATACAAATTAATGAAAGAGA
Organism: Paratrypauchen microcephalus; assembly: GCA_036785185.1. Classification (NCBI taxonomy): domain Eukaryota; kingdom Metazoa; phylum Chordata; class Actinopteri; order Gobiiformes; family Gobiidae; genus Paratrypauchen; species Paratrypauchen microcephalus. The sequence goes on from JAVJIX010000010.1 coordinate 7,068,206, forward strand.
AGCAGATTGTTTTGTTGCGTAACTCACCAAGAGATGAATGTGTATGTGCGTGTATGTGTACTGTTATGTAATATCAATCATCTGGACCTCAGTGGAAAAGAGTGCAGTCTCAATAATGATCTGTGCAAATGATAAATAAGGCCTTGTACCTTTACCTCCGTTTGGTTCTGGTTTAGGAGCTCATGGTGCTATAGTTGTAGTAGTGTTTCCATATTGGATTTACTGCACACTTACATAACTAGAATAATCAGATAACCCAATGATTAGATTTGATTTCTGGGTTTGTGTTTACATGCTCAAAAGATATGTCATCATCAAAAACACTGGATAACATGTGTCACTGCTGAAAGACAAAGTAGACCTCTTTCCTGATTCTAACTAAGCCCTGAAGAAGACGGTGCCATTTAAAGGTCCCATGGCATGAAATTTTCACTTTCTGAGGTTTTTGAACGTTAATGTGAGCTCCCCTACCCTGTTTAGCCCCCCCCCCCCCCATGGCTAAAAGTTGCGAAATGTCTAACCTGAGCATTTGCGGTCCTTTTCTGCATTACACAAAACCAGTGTTGAAACGGGCGAGTTCGGACAAGGCACCTTTTTGACGTCAGATCGGCAAATGCAGCTCCAGCCCCTCCCTCTGTCTCCGCTCAGCGTCCCTGTATATCCCGCCTATAGAGTTTGGACTGTGAATGCGCTTCAATGCGAAATGCGTTTTTTTATTTGCCTGGAGGCACGTCCGAGTGTTTCTAGGCTCGCAAGTCCCTTACCCGACCCTCTGGACCTCTGAAATACCAGTGGTTTAATTTTATTTTCTGTGTAAATATGCTTTTTTTCATTGCAAAGTCTCCCATCTGTCTTCCTGTGTTAAACACGGAAGAGAGGAGACGAGCTGCGCCGAGCTGCGCTTCGAGCGGGGGAAACCCGCCCCCCCCCCGCTCCTTAGCCAATCTCTCTGTCCTTCTCATTTGCACTGAAGCAGCAACACCCAGAATAAAGCATTTTAGACACATATAGATATGTGTCTAAAATGCCTCATGAAGACTGTCAGAGTCATATCTCATGCAGTGAGTGTTGATTTTGAAGAAGGATTCATTTACAGTATTAGGGAACCATTAAGGAGCCATATAAAAGCATCAAGAAGTACCATGTCATGGGACCTTTAAATATAGGCCTTTTAACTGTACTTTTAACTGTACCTTGTGTGACTTTTACTTTTTTGGAGTGCGTGGATTTCATTTTGTCAGGTTCCTCACACCAGTTGCAGCTGTTTACATGACCTCCAGAAATGAGATAAGGTTCCGATTTTGTTGTTTGGGGAAACAACTGACCTCATCAAAAACATGCAATTATGTGTATGGAATGAATGTTATGGATGTCTCTGAGTTATATAATCAAATCTTCACTACAGCCCACCTTCATTTGTCCTTGGAGAGCATCCCTTCTAGGACCTGACCCTGGCCTTATCTTGTTGTGAGGCTGTGATGAGACCTCTGTAGACCTCATATAGAACAGAACCATGTGGAAAAAGCCTGAGCACAGATGAAGCTTGTTATTTCTGACTCACACTGAGAGACCAGAGGAGTTTTGGAGCATCTCAGTGGGGCCTTGGATTGGTGCTTTTTCAAACAGAGACACGTTTGTGGGGTGTAGTGAACCGAGTTAGTCCGGCATGCTTTCTCTTCTCCACCACACCAGCCCAGTGTCAATGATGAAGCGTGTCTTGTACTTTTCTCCTCCCTCCTCCCGCTAAAGTCTCCAGTGACAATGGCAAATGACCTCTGACAGTTTGTCCATGATTGAGGATGAGACTCTCCCTGAGCTGGAATCTGTTGTGAATGGTCCACCTCGGAGAAGCCACAAGTCATGGGAATGGTGTGTGTGTGTGGGAATACAGATGTGTGCTTTACCCAATCAATGATTATGTTGTTGTTAAAGCAACTGACATTAGTATTCTCTACCACAGATCTCCTGGGGGTACAGCACACAGCCATGAAAAAGGTTTGTGTCTTTAGAAAAAGGCTTCTCGAGTATGGAAAACGCTGGAGTGTGACTGAAATAATGAGTTTGGGTACAGCATAACACTGTTTTCCAGCTGAACTAAAGTAATACATGTTTTTTGACATTTTGTTCAAACTTTATAACCTTGACAAAACTTACAGGAAACATCACCCTCATCCAAAAAATAAATTGCCTATTTTCTATTTCATAAAGGTTCGCTTGACATATTTGTACAGCCATGTCCCTCTCTGGCCTCCTCTCTTTGGTTGTGTGTATCCCAAAACATTAGCCCCATTGTGGATATGCCATAGTCATGATGCAGTGGAGACAAGGCCTACATTTCAGTCCATTGTGTTGCTCTATTCACAGCTCTGGGTAATTGTCCTCTAACATTTTCAAAAGTGGACCTGCCACAAGATGAAATATTGTAAAGGATTTGGTCTCTATTTATCCAAACAAGTCCAATCAAATTTGTGTCTGGAAAAAGAGAAAACAGATCATAAAAACAGCATTGCTATGGCATGATCTAGAATCCCAAATTTATTTATTTTTTATTTTTTATTTTTTGCTTTCAATGGTTAATACAATGCTGCTTGCCTTGTTACCATGGAGATATTATTGTTTTCCCTGGAATGTCACGCAGTATATTTATACTTATTTTACCCTTACACACTTATATTATTTTTCTCAATATAGATCAGGGGTCGGCAACCTTTACCAAAGAGCCATTTGGACCCGTTTTACGTTGTTTGTTTTTTGTGCATTTGTGCCATAGAATTACATTTTGAAAATGAATGAGCTAAAATAAAATACATTTTAATTAAATACAGGAGCATACATTTTTTAAATTATTTATTTTTTTTTTTTTATAGTGTATCAACGTGCATTGTGTTCTGTGTCCTGATTGGCTAAGGGACTGTAGACCTTTGCTGGTTTGTCAGTAATTCTCCTCCACGCCGTGTCTCCTGTACAGCACAGAATGCGTTCAGCTTTGCCAGATTTATATAAATGTTCAATTGCTCGCAGTATGACTCTGAAGTGCTGTATGTTTGCAAGTTTTCTCCCCAACAAAACCCGCGACAGTGGAGCGGCGCCAGGATGAAGAGGCTCGGTCAGAGGAACTGTGAAATGCATGCAATTAGGGCTGTCAGTTTAATGCGTTAATTAGATTAATTAATTACACTGCTAATTAACGCATTATAAAAATGAACGCAATTAATTATGAGTGGCAATTCAATGCGAGCGCATTTTAAATTTGGTGTGCGGGGCCTTTGAAAGGCATATTTATAAAAATGTGACGGAGCAGGTCCATCCCTAAGAGCGTTCTCCCCGGGGAGAGCATGTGAAGACGCGCGCGCCCGTTTCCGTATCTGTTGTGCTCCAGACGCCGAACCCTTTTCATTATCAACTAATTCTCATAACCTCTCCAGCGTGTTCTGCCGCGACTAAGGGTGCACACTTAGGAGCGCCAGTTTTGCCCATCACGCTACACCCGATCATCCTTCCCCCTGCGCTGCCGCCTCCTCCCTCCTCCCATGGTGCGATCTGGCAAACCAGGACACATCCACGCCAGTAGTTTAAATCCTTGCAGTCTTGTCTTGGTTACAGTGGAGGTAACGTGCGCTGAGAGAAAGAGAGCAAGCGAAAGACAGAAAGAAGACTTAAAGGGACAGTGTGTAAGATTTTTACCTGTTAATTACTGAAATTGAAGATACCCATTCAAAAATACATTGTTTTCCAAGCCTTTTCACTTCCATCATGAAATCAAAGTATTCTTTTGCACTTAGATATAGTCACATAAAAGGGGGATCTTCCCCATATAGAGGCAGCCATTTTGAATAAGAGAGCCGCAGAAGGACATTTGGGCTCATCCTTCGCCTCGGCTCCTGCTAGCAGCTGCTCATGTGGGAGAGAAGGAGCGAAGGAGAGAAGGGGAAGGGGAGGGGGGAAGGGGGGAGCCTCGTGTAAAGAAGCATGCTGCTGTATCACACATCGTAATGGATATAACACGTATTTTGGACTAAATTGTTTTACTGGATTTTATTCGCTGGATCCTTATGGACAGATTGAGACCAAGTTTATGATGAAATACAGAGTTTGACCTGTGCAGAGCCTTCAAAGGTAAGCTAAGTAAGCTAAGTTTTGTGCTTTTCTGTATAAAAGCCCCATGTGCTCGGGGAGTGATTGTTTTGCAGGGAAATGAATTGCATAGTCAAAAAGAGGAGACTGTAAGGTTTCATTTGATGTGTAGATTGTCATGAATCATGATCGGGATTGTGTGTTTTCATGCGAAAAGAAAAAAAAAAGTGAACGGGGGACCGCGTTTTATGTATACAGCGGTGCGCGGTTCGTGCGCGGGCACGCGCGATGTCGGCGCTACGTCGCGCCCGGGTGACCCTCGAGGTCTGCCATAGCCAAAAGAGGAAGTGGAATAGCTAGTAACCACCTATGGGCCACGAATCCTACACACTGTCCCTTTAAAGGGGAAGTCTGCAGTCTTTTCACTGTACCACTATAAATCGCATGTTTGACACCTTTTTTGCACTGTGGGAGAGCACAATAAACCACCTAAAAAATTAATTTTACAAATGCGATTAATTAGATTAATTAATTACAAATCCTGTAATTAATTCGATTAATTTATTTAATCGCCTGACAGCACTACACGCAATATGTTCAGGGCCTGAAAACAGGTTTTGATCTTTGGTTTCATTCTATAATACTGTGCTTTTTTTGTTGAAAATCTACGAAAGTTTGAGTGTTTAAACAAGAGAGAAATGTAAGAAAATGTTCATGCCAGTCTGAGAAAAATGTAGACTGTGTGTGGTGAGGTGTTTACAGCCTTAAAACATGTAGAATAATTGTAAAATATAAAGCTGACTACTTCACGGATTTCATCGCGGGTTAACAAGGGACCGCTGTACTGAGCTGCATCAGAGGGATCAAAGAGCCGCATGTGGCTCCGGAGCCGCGGGTTGCCGACCCCTGATATAGATCAAGGCAAGAAAGTGGCAGACCTTCCAGGTTCAGTTAAATATGAATTTCAATACTTTTGGCATACTGAGTTGTCAAACTGCTGTTGTCACATCTCTCCAAAATGTCTTAATATCACTATTCTTCAACAACTTCTAAATAAACATCTTCAGTGACTAAACATATACATTTGCAACAAGCCAGATCCCACATTTTTTGCTCCAAATTATGTGGTAGCAATTGTATATTGTAACATCAACAACTGTGTTCTATTTTGTACCTACTGTTTTAGTCTTTTTTTTCTTTTTCTTTTGTGTGTTTTCTATCTGAAGAGGCAGTGTCAAAAGGAAAAGTGTTAGCAGATAAAAATGCTTTCAAGCAACCAATCTGAAAATGTTACTTGCCCAAAGAAATGATATGGTTCCAAATCTTCCTCCAAATTACACAGATTGAATTATTTTGTGGACACGCTTCAATTTGGAAGTAGAAGATTTTGGTATTTTTCTCGAGTTACGGCAAAATTACATATTGTCATCAGTTGTGCCGAAGTGTAGTGAACACCAAGAGTAACTGTCAGATTTCTTTTAACTGCAAACTGGGATACATAAAAAGACAAGTTCCAAGTTACCCATATGTTTGTGAGGCCTGAGATATATGGGTGTTATTGAGTACGAGCAGGTACTTCCCACTTGACTTGGAATGGCCTCTGCTAACAGCCCTGAGCCATTATGTGCACAGAGATAACACACAGAGAGGTGACACTGTCAGCTCCAGGCCATCACAGGCCCTGACACTTGCAGCTCTCTCTATGCCAACAATACTGCACAGCTCAATGTAGAACTGGGTCTATATGTTTCAGTTGCAATTAGTGCTCTCAGTGGATTAAAAATACAATATTCTGATGAATAACACTTTAGAAATTTATCAACTTGCCCATAGGTCTTTCACGATAATTACTATATAAATAATATTTTATTCATGGGTGCCTTTTCTTTGTACTAGTGTGTGTGTTTGATTGATTGAAAGGTTTTGCTATTTTTTTCTGTACTATGATGAGATTTGAGCTGTACAAGGTTGAATTATGAACGTCTATGACTCATTACTTAAGTGTTGCATTCTATTATTTCTTTATTGCAGCTCATGTCTTTTTTTTCTTTTCTTTTTTTTACAATATTGTACATGTAAACTGATAATTGATCATTCTGATTAATGGTTTGGTTTCAGTGTTATCTTTTATTGTCTATATTTACTTCAGCAATATATTACTCCAAAATGTATTATTGTGACAGGTTTAATTGCAGCTTGATTTTATTCCAATTATTTCAGCGTAACTTTCCATGTCCCCAGACCTACTCTCCATGTCCATCTCCGGACTAAAGAAAAACTAAAAAAAATAAATAAAAAAAAGGTGGGCGGAGAGTCTTTGCCTCAAGTGGAGGAGTTCAAGTATCTCGGGGTCTTATTCACGAGTGAGGGTAGGATGGAATGGATGAGACTGACAGGTGGATCGGTGCAGCGTCGGCAGTGATGCGGTCGCTGTACCGGACTGCTGTGGTGAAGAGGGAGCTGAGACAAAAGGCAAAGCTCTCAATTTACCGGTCAAGCTACATTCCTACCCTCACCTATGGTCATGAGCTCTGGGTAATGACCAAAAGCAGTGGTCCCCAACCTTTTTATCACCGCGGACCGGCCACTGCTTGACAAATTTACCGTGGACCGGGGGGAGGTACGTAGATTGTTTATATTGCAAATTTAATAATAAACGTGAATCCACTGTGTACTCGTATGCAACTTTATTAGCAGCTTCCTCGTAACATTGTGCCAACAACATAATGTGTATAACATCAAAGTCTGTTACCATCCGTCCTGCCCCCTAAATAAAAAAAAAGAATACAACTGGAAAAATAAATAAATAACAAGAACCAGCAATTCCACATTTCTTTCTCTATTATCTTAATATACCTACACAACATTTTCTTAAAATTATTAAACACTCCATGAATGTTATTTTTCAACAGCCGAAATAAAGTTGTCAGTTTGAACCGTCTCCTCTCCTCTCCCCTCTCCCTCACCCCCCTGTGTTGGTGACCACCGCCCTAACGCTCTCTGACTCTGGTCGCTTTAAACGTTTAAACATGCCTTTAAAATAATAACACAGACACACCACAAGAATGAATATAAAGTGCATGAAAATTTTAACTCACTGTAAATCACCGCTAAATCAATGGGAGCCCTGAGCTTGTTTCTCTGCAATGAGATGGTCCCATCTGGGGGTAATGGGACACAATGACACCTGAAGTGTGTTACTTATTTCCAGTCTACTCCGTGTTTTTGTTTTGGTTGCTGTCACTGCAGAAAACCCCGCTTCACACAGATAGGATGTCGGAAATGGCAACAGGGTTTTCAGTGCTGTGGTGGTGATCTCAGGGTACTCTGCCATGACTTTAATCCAGAACTCCGGCATAGTTGTTGTTTCAAAAATACTTTTAAAGCTGCCGTCATTTGTGATCTCCAGCAGTTGATCTTCTTATTGCACAGACAAGCTGGATTCACCTGGTTTGTTGATAAATGGGTCGCGGATCCATTCCTTGGCAGTTCGTGGGTCCTTTTTGGTCGGGAAGGAGCGCTCGAACTCTTTTAAAAGCAAAGACAGGTGATCGTGCACCAGCTGGGAGAATGAAGGCTCAGGCTCAGTCTCACACAAAATACCCGCTAATGTTTGAAACATGTCCAATATGCCTATATGCCTATGTTAACGCGCTGTGCCCACAAATCCAGTTTGGCTTTAAATGCAGCTACTTTATCTGCCAACTCGAAGACTGTTGTCATTTTCCCCTGAAGTGACAGATTGAGTTCATTGAGCAAGGTGAATATGTCGCACAAGTAAGCCAGTTTTGCGACCCATTCTTCGTCACTGAAATGTGCTGCCAGCGGTGACTTCTTTTCTGAAAGAAATCGTTGCAGCGGCTCTCGTGATTCAAACACTCTGGCCAGCGAATAAGGGTGTGTGCTTTGATGTGGTTAATAACTTTAACGGCATCATTCAATACGCTGTTCAATTCCGGTGGCATTTTTCGGCTTGCCAGCATTTCCCTGTGAATGATACAATGTGTAGATTCACACTCAGGTGCAACCTCCTTAATCCGAGCAGTTAAACCAGACACCCGTCCGGTCATGGCAGCAGCTCCATCTGTGCATATGCCGATACAAAAGGACCATTTCAGTTTTCCTGATATATAACCATCTAGCGACTTGAACAGTTCTGCGGCTGTGGTGTTGGTTGGCAATGATAGTGTATATAACATATCCTCATGTACATCCTCCTGATAAAGATATTGCACATAAACAAGTAGTATTGCCTTGTTGTCAACATCTGTAGATTCGTCAACCTGGAGTGCGTACCACGGTGATGTATTAATCCTCTCCAACAATTGTTTCTCAATGTCTTCAGCTATTTCCTCAATGCGCCGAGTCACGGTGCTAGCCGACAGAGGCACCCGTGCTATCTTTTTAACGGCAGCCTCTCCTAGAAGTTCACGGCAAATGTCTTTAGTGGAGGGCAAGATCAATTCTTCACCAATAGTGAATGGCTTTTTAGCCTTAGCAATACGGTTAGCACCAAGTAGGATGCTCTCAGTGCATTCCCATTTATTGATGTGGTGGCTGCCAGTAATTTCTTCTGTCCTTCATGTCCCTGTTTTTTTCTTTCAAAATACTCCAGGGGCTTGTCTTTTAATCCAGGGTGCTTGGTCTCCAAGTGGTGAAGCAGTTTTGAAGGCTTCATTGCGTCATTAGAGAGCCGGTCGCCGCATATTACACAGAATGGGCTTGGTCTGTGGGAATCACCTGTCGCAATGAATCCATATTTCAAGTATAACTCCTGGTATTGTCTGTTAAAAGCTCTCTTTTTCTTGGAAGTTGTAGGATCTTCTGTCTTCACTGGGCCTTTTCCCCTTCGAAAAAGGGGAAAGACATGTGTTTTCTTTTTGGCAGCACGGTGGCTGAGTGGGTAGCACTCATGCTTCACAGCAAGAAGGTTCCGGGTTCGATCCCCGGGTCGCCCAGACCTTTCTGTGTGTGTTCTGTGTGGAGTTTGCATGCATGGTCTGGGTTCGATCCCTGGGTCACCCGAGCCTTTCTGTGTGGAGTTTGCATGTTCTCCCCGTGTCTGGGTGGGTTTCCTCCGGGCACTCCGGTTTCCCCCACCAACCCAAAACATGCACCGTAGGTACCTCCAGCTTTGGTTCTGACCAAGCCGAAGCAAGAAGATCATGGAGATGGTCCCCAGGCGCAGTAATGTGCTGCTCACTGCTCCTGATAACAGGATGGGTTAAATGCAGAACTGGAATTTCCCCACTGTGGGACTAATAAAGGCATAGCTTCTTTCTACTCATTTTGCTAATTTGTGGGTTAAATGTTTGGCGCTCAAGTGACCGAGATGTAACCGAGAGAATCCGGTCATTTTTCAAAATAAAAGATTGTTCAGATTCCGGTAATACGTACAACGGAAATAATTAAATATTTCTTGGGGTGCTGGTGGCCCGGTACCAATTGACCGGTACCAATTGACCGGTACCGGTCCGCGGCCCGGTGGTTGGGGACCACTGACCGAAAGGACAAGATTGCGGATACAAATGGCCAAAATTAGTTTCCTCAGTAGAGTGGCTTGGCGCACCCTTAGAGATAGGGTGAGGAGCTCAGTCACACTGGAGAGGCTCGGAGTAGAGCCGCTGTTCCTCCACATCGAGAGGAGCCAGCTGAGGTGGCTTGGGCATCTGTTCCAGATGCGTCCTAGACGCCTCCCTTGGGAGGTCCCACCGGAAGGAGGCCCCGGGGAAGACCCAAGACATGCTGGGGGGACTATGTCTCTTGGCTGGCCTGGGAATGCCTTCAAAGTTCAAAAGTTCAAAGTCAGCTTTATTGTCAATTCTGCCATATGTGTTCAACATACAGTGAATCGAAATTCCGTTTCTCTCTGGCCAGGTAGTGCAAAAAGACAGTGTACAAAATACAATATGAAGACAAAACACAACAAAAACTATCTAAGACAGAGATCTAAGTTAAAACTAAAGTCTACGGTCTAAAATCTTAAAACAGTGCAACATAATAAATAACAAATAACCTATACTATATACAGATTCCCAAAGTGTGCAGTGTGCATCAAAATGTGCAATGGAAGATACAGCAGTGAATTGGTCATGTGCAGTAGAATGTGCATTGGAGTTAAGATAAATAAAAATAAATGTGCAACAGTAGTAATTCTAGTGCAACAGGAGTAAACAACAGTACTAAAAATTCCAGTAGTAAATGTGCAATAACAGTAGTAAACAGCAGTGCAACGGGGGTAAAAATCAATAACAGGAGTAAACAACAGTACTAAAAATTCCAGTAGTAAATGTAAGTGTGCAATAACAGTAGTAAACAACAGTGCAACAGGAGTAAAATCCAGTAGTAAATGTAAATGTGCAACAGTGCAACAGTCGTCCTTAGCAGCAGTTTTTTAAAGTGTCTAGAGTGATATGTCTTTTATGGAATACAGGTTATGCCAATATGGGGGGTGGGGGGTGAGAGATGGGTAAGGTGGGAGTTCGGGTGTGAGTTCAGCCTCCTGACAGCCTGGTGGATGAAGCTGTTTGAAAGCCTGGTGGAGTGGGCCCGGAGACTCCGGTACCTTCTCCCCGAGGGCAGGAGGCTGAACAGGCTATGTGCGGGGTGGCTCGGGTCACCCACAATGCTGGACGCTCTGCGGGTGAGCCGGGTGTTAAAAATGTCTAGGAGGGAGGGGAGAGAGACACCAGCGATCCTCCCAGCTGCATTCACTATGCGCTGCAGGGCTTTCCTGTTCTGTTCAGTGCAGCTCCCGTACCACACAGTGATGCAGCTGGTCAGGACGCTCTCAATGGTGCCTCGGTAGAAGGTGGTCATAATGGGTGGAGGGGCTCCAGCTCTCCTCAGTTTGCGGAGGAAATAGAGGCGCTTCTGAGCCCTCTTTGCCAGTGATACAGTATTCACTGTCCAGGAGAGGTCCTCACTGATGTGCACCCCCAGGAATTTGGTGCTGCTCACCCTCTCTACAGCAGCACCATTGATGGACAGTGGGGGGTGCTAGGTGGGGCCTCTCCGGAAGTCAATAACAATCTCCTTGGTCTTTTCAACATTAAGAAGGAGATTGTTATTGCTGCACCACTGGGTCAGAAGGCTCACCTCACTCCTGTAGTTTGTCTCATCGTTATTAGAGATGAGACCCACCACAGTCGTATCGTCCGCAAACTTCACTATGTGATTGGTGCTGAACGCTGGTGAGCAGTCGTGGGTCAGCAGAGTGAAGAGCATCGGACTGAGCACACAGCCCTGGGGGGCTCCTGTGCTCAGTCTAATGCAGCTTGAGGTGTTTCTGCTGTCTGTGAGGACATCCTTGAGCTCCTCTGCACAGTCTTTCAACACACGACCAGGAATGTTGTCCGGGCCTGCAGCCTTGCGGGTGTTGATCCTGGAGAGTGTCCTCTTCACGCTGGCTGCAGACACACACAGGGGCTGGTCGTGGGGAGGTGGTGGAGTTTTTTGGGGCCGGGTGTCATTTCCTGCCTCAAACCGTGCAAAGAAGCTGTTGAGGTCATTGAGCAGGGTGATATTATTGTCACAGGTCTGTGGCAAGGGTTTGTAATCCGTGATGTTCTGGATGCCCTGCCACAGACTCCGTGTGTCCCTGCTGTCTCTAAAGTGTCCGGTTATTTTCTGTGTGTATCTGTGTTTGGCTTTCCTGATGCCACGGGACAGGTTGGCTCTTGCTGCCCTCAGATGGGGGACATCCCCAGCTCTGAAGGCAGCGTTCCTGGCTCTCAACAGCCTGTGAACCTCCCCTGTCAGCCATGGCTTCTGGTTAGCCCTGGTGGTGATGGTTTTAGTGTGTGTGACATCACCAATGCATTTGGTGATGTAGGAGGTCACAGTGTCTGCGTACTCCTCAATGTCAGTGTGATTGTTGTATGTGGCGGCCTGTTTGAACACTGCCCAGTCTGTTGTACCGAGGCAGTGCTGTAGTGCAGACGAGGCCCCCTCTGGCCACACCTGGATCTGCTTCAGAGCCGGCCTAGAGACCCTTACACGGGGTCTGTATGCCGGTCTGAGCACAACAGAGATGTGGTCAGAGAGGCCTATGTGGGGGAGGGGGGAAGCCTTGTATGCTCCCTTGTGTGTAGTGTAAACCATGTCCAAAATGTTGTTTCCCCTGGTTGGGAAATCAACATGCTGATGCATTTGTGGCATGACAGTTTTGAGGTCTGCATGGTTGAAATCCCCGGCAAGGATAAAAAATCCGTCCGGGTGAGCAGTCTGTTGCTCGCTAATAGAGTTATACAGCTCATACAGTGCCTCCCTCCTATCAGCGCTGTTCGGTGATGGGGGGACGTAAACAACCACTAGCAATATTGCCGTGATTTCACGCGGGAGATAAAAAGGCCGGCACTTCAGAATCATAAACTCCACTAGGGGTGAACAGTGTCTACATACCACCACAGCGTCCCGACAATAAGTGTCCCGAAGAAAAATTATTAAACCCCCTCCGCGGGATTTAACTCCGGGGACACCGCTAGCTCGGTCCGAGCGGTAGCATGTTAGCTCGTCCAGGCGTATCGCTGAGTCCGGGATGTTGTCATGGAGCCATGTTTCCGTAAAAACAAAAACACAGCACTCCCTCACGTCGCGCTGGGCAGCCCTCAGTCTGATGTGGTCCATTTTATTGTCCAGAGACTGCACGTTGGCGAGGAGAATGGATGGAATGGCCGGCCGGTGCGGGCTAGCCGTTAGCCTAGCTCTGATACCGCCGCGCTTGCCTCGCTTCTTCGTCCTCTCACACCGCTTGCGGCGTCTCCTCTCCGGGCGGGGGGCGGCAGGCGAGTCCGGTGTAGCAGCGTTAGCAGCATTAGCAGCAGGCCGGCGGAGTAGTCCGAAGCGCGCCAGCTTCTCCTCTAGTACAGTGTCCAGGGAGTTGTGCTGGCCAGTTCTGCCTATGTCCAGCAGAAACTGCCTACTGTACTTGTTAAAAAACACTGAAGACGGACAAGATAGACTAGACAAAGACGGTGAAAACACTACGCTATCGGCCGGACGAGGGGCCGCTGCGTCTTCACGCGCCGCCATCTTGGATCTTATAGTTTGGAGGAAACTAAAACTTGGGGACCTCCCAAGGGAGGCGTCTAGGCCTTGCTGCCCGGATGAGCTGGAGGAAGTGTCTGGGTTGAAGGAAGTCTGAGAGTCCCTGCCGCGACCCGGCCCCGGATAAGCGGAAGAAAATGGATGCATGGATGGATGGATATTTCAGCATAATGTAGAAAGACCGCATATATCTTCACTGAATTAAGGGAGGTATTCGAAATACAGAAACATACTCACAGGACTATAAATCGGAACAAAGGACCTTTTTATTCTCACACACCTGGGAGATTGTTCTGTAGAAGTCAGACTGCAGAGGTAAATGATAGCCTGAAGTCTGGCCCTTGTAGCCAGAGGAAACACTACTGAAGAATTGTCTGTTCAATTTTCGCTCTGGCCCTGACAGAAAGATCTGATGTGATAAAACATATAATCTGGGACAGCGGATTAGACAGATGTTCTCAAGACAACCACCAATTGCAACACAACAAACACACTTCAGATATGTGCTTGTTGATTCACTAAATATGTATTTTTTCCCAATCTCAGAAAGAGAAATGTCCATCTTCTGTGGCCATACCAGTTCGTCAAAGCATGATCCCGTCACATCTCAGAAGCTAAACAAGGCCGGGCCTGTTCAGTACTTGGATGGAAGACCACTGGGAAAATCAGGTGCCACAGTGGGGCACCAATCGCAAAAAACTGTTGTTGTGTCCTTAGGCAAGACACTTCACCCACATTGCCTAGTATGAAAGTGCTGTGTGCATGAGTGATGGTGGTGGTCAGAGGGGCCAATGGCAGCCTCGCTTCCATGAGTCTGCCCCAGGGCAGCTGTAGCTACAATAGTAGCTTACCACCACCAAGTGTGGAGTGAATGAACAATGAACTGTAAAGGGCTTTGGGTGTCTTGAAAGACGCTATATAAATCCAATGATGAATTAATTAATCATTAATTAATCATTGGTCTTGACTTGTATTAGCACCTCCAGTGCATTTGAATGTCGTAGCTCTCATCATTAGACTGAGTTGTGAGTGTATGAAAAGGTTTAAGACAAAGTGAAACCATTTATTCAAACTGAAATAATTTATTCTTAACTGCTGTATCTTTAATGGTCAATGGACACTCTCTTTCTGCCCAAATGTAAAGACACTGGATATGAGGCAGTACCATGACATTTCTCCTTCTAATGGTCAGGCCAGACATTGTGAGAACAGATCCTCATTTGTTTGACAGTGAGTGAGCAGTTGACAGGTGACTGTCACAGAGCTGTCCACTCCACTGTCACACTGTCCATTCACTTTTCACACATCTGTCCCCAACATGAAGGTCTCATGAGCTGGCAGGAAACATAATGTGTCTAGGTTCATGGTCTTAGCAATTAGTTTATTAAAATATTATGCCAATGAGGCCTATCATACTGTCAGATATCAAAGTATAACTATAATACTATGCTATGGTCAGGTGGCGAAATGTGGCCCCCGTGCTTCCTGTGAATTAGGCGAGATTATTCTGAGAATAAACCCTCTACCATTATAACATCAATAACAAACATCTTAGAGACCAGAACAATGGTTTTGTGGTACTTAAAAATGCAGATAAGTGTGGCCCTGATGATTTCACTCAAACTCATCTGTATTTATTGGTCTAAATAAAACACGGGATTTTGTCTTAAACTTGTGTTCTGTGAAGGGCACAGGTGTCCAGAACAGACACTGGTCCTCTGGGTGAGTCTTATTGACCCTTACAGTGCCCTTTGTCTGAACTCTGAGACTCTTGTCACATATTTACAGATGACCATGTTCTTCACAATTGTTTGTCTCACAAGAGTCACTTTAACAAGAGCTGCATTTCCTCCAGACACAGCACATAGAGCAGCATTCTTATTACAAACTGCTTCACCACTGCTGTGTATTTCCTAGGGAACTCTATAGGAACTTAATGTTTGTGAATAAACACATCCAGCATCTTTCGTCTACGAGGTGAGTATGTTTGAAACATTAAAGTGCTTGCTCTGCATGTTTGAAAATGCCATATCATCTTTGACAGGGGTTCAAAGCCAGTGCAAACCAATATGACTCTATAGTATTATTTGAGAAGTTAAAAATAATTCAAGGCAACAGCTGTAGCTAATATTATAACTTTATCAAGTTGACGGTCAAGAGGAGCACTCACAATATTTCCAATCTTTTCTTTGTTCTTATTGTAAACTGTGAGCGTTTGTCAATACAAGAAAATCCATTCGAGTTTGGTTGAACAATAGTTCAGTTTTGTGTGGTGATAAAGAAACACACGTTTGTAATGGAAATGAGCCAATGGAAGAGTAGGCAGACATATTCGTCTTCAGATTGATCACAAGCCTGCGTCCTTTTATGGAAATACTACATTTAAATGAAAGCGCAATTATGCCAGTAAATCAGAAATCCACAGGATCAGGCTATTTCACAGATATATAGTATCTCATTCTAATGATGTTTTTTTTTTTTTTTTTTTTTTTTTACAGATTTAAGATGTAAGATGTAAAAAATCTCACCGCTATCGTGCCGTGGTGTTTTGGAAGTTTGGGTAAACACATAGACACATCATTGTAACTGCTTAGATACAGTATTTCCAAAATGATCAAAAAATTTCAACTAATTATATGCTAAGAACACCAAAATTCAATGATCTTGATAATTACAAAGTGACAAGAACTAGGTATAATAGACTTTATTTATATGACTAGATTTATATGGCTTACACATTTTCATCCATAGGCAAGTTAGGTAACATGTCTTGTCTTAGGACACAAAACTTTAAAATTTTCACAAACCAAATAAACCATAGTGATAAATAACCTGACCTAATAACCTTTGCTGTGGTGCAGCCTGTTGCCTCTTGCATTGTCACTGTTGACTCTGCTCCATTAGTTTATGCTGTGTCCATGTGTCTGAATCCAAACTCTCTATTCACACAGAGAGGGCTCCTGTGTTATCGTGGAGAGAGAGGATCCTGCTCTGTCCCACTGCTCATGGAGCCTTTAGGATGTCTGTAATGAACACTCAGGGGAGATGTTTTGACAAGAAAGGAAAGATACATGTCAAGATACGAAGTCAAAAGACAGTCAAGACAGATCCTCTACCCAAATCCCATTGACTGCATACAGTAGCGGCTCTGTTGTCATCTCTCAGCCACAGCTGGACAATCTCGTGCTGCAGTATATTGTAGGAGACCCTGGTTGGATAAGGATGCGAAATTGGATATGAAGATGGAATCTAACACATGGTTTGATTGTTAAAACTGATATAATAATTGCTGTCTGTGGTTCTATATGGGCTTTGGCAATGATATTGAAAAATAATAGCTCGCAGCAATGTATTGGGAAAAAAAAGAACTATGAACTAGTTCATTTTTTGGAACTATGAACGAACTACTAACTATAAACAATTATGAACTATAAACGAACTAGTTCATTTTGAAATGTGTGAACTGAACTTTGAACTAGTTCATGTAGAAAATAAACTTTCTCAACACTGACCTTAAGGTGGTGGAGGGGTTTCAGTGCCAGAATGATCCTGGGAGCTATGCTGTCGGGGGCTTCATGCCCCCTGGTAGGGTCACCCAAGGCAAACCTGGGGGACGGGTCAGACTAAGAGTGGTTCAGGTGAGAAACACAGCAGTTACGTCGCCCGGATTGGCATCACCGGGGCCCCACGCTGGAGCCAGGCCTGGGGTGGGTGCTCGACGGCGAGCATCTGGTGGCCCCCATGGCCCAAAGGAGTGACGTGGGGCTGTCTTCCTGTGGAGGATCCTTAGGGGGCTGGTGCAGTGAGATCTGGGCAGCAGATCTTTTTAGGCTGTTGCCCCCGTGACCCAAACCCGGATAAGAAAATGAATGGATGGATATTTTAAAAGTGTCAATCCTTGGATCAAATTGCAGTCAGCCATTTTCTGAGCATGCAGTAGTGATTATGGCAATTATGTGATGTGGAATAAAAAATAAATCCACAATATGTGATTAAGGTGATAATTATTATTTCATGCTAAGAACATCTAAGGGGCACTCAAAACTCATCAAATGTAATATGATGTTCTATTAAATCCTTATCAACCTAGTTATATTTGATAGCATTCTTAATTTTCTACAGTCAAGCATTACAAAGTGATATTACCTCAAGTATGTTAAAGGGTCCATATCACACTATATTCTATTCTATGTGGAAATGTTTTTTCTTCATCACAACCATATCTCCACTATGTTTTTAAAGTCCATACATCTTTACTAGAATAATTTGGAACATTTCAGGCCTGGAATTGCCAATATCTGCTGAACTAAAGGTAAAAGTTTGCCTGGTTTACACCTGACCATATCACAAGTGAGATATGGTCTGGAAGCCACCTTCGAAATGTCTCGTACCGGAGGTGTGCTTTACGATCGCCAACGGCGTTACGAATGTCTATCATTTGGCGTATACGTAGCCCATAGCCAATCATGTCAGTTGTCAGTTCAAACTACAAGCTTGTACAAGTTTGTCACGTAGTACGTGTCGCCATCTTGCCACCCCTCCCCTCTCTCTGATTGGCTCCCAGAATCGGGAGATTGCCATAGTCGCCAGGCTGTATTTCAGATCGAACAACAGCCTGGGATTTCCCAGGTTAGGTAAAAGTAGCTGTTAAATTGAAAACTACTGCTTCATGACATCACAAGATGGAACAGAGCATGCTGAGCTTTGGGAATGTAGACAGCCTAATAATAAAGGATTACTCAAACATGTGTGAATGAAACAAAATATGACTCCAGGTATGTTTTTGGGGAGGTAACAACATTCTAACATGACTTAAAGCTCACAATAATCTATTTTGTGTAATATAGGAAGATACATATACAATGGAGGAGTTGGATGAATACAGAAAGGACAACAGATTTGCTTCATGTAAAATATGCTTCTCTGCCATTGTTCAAATATGAAGCAATACTGATGACAAAGAAAACAACTGCAATTATCCACAGTGCCCTCGTCGTCAGACAGCGCCCTCTTGTGTTCAGAGTTTGTCTCTTCATTCTCTTGCATAGACTGAAGATGGAGAGGTCTATCCCGCCTGTAGCAGTGTCCCAGGGGACCAGGCCAGTAATAGAGTCTAATGCACTCATAGGCGCACCCAATCAGAGTTTTAGAACAAGCCCTGTTCTGAGGAGAGGGGCTGGGGAAATGTGTGTTTGAGGAACAGAGATTGTCCATATTACAAAGCAGGATTAAGTCCAGAGTCAGAGCTTTCACCATGGCAACTCTAAAGAGGATCCAGTGTAGTGACACTGCAGAAGGCTCCCAGGGGCATTAGGGCTGTTGTCATTTCCACACTTCCATTAGTGAGCAACAATGAGACCGGGGTTTTGGGGATTAGACATAACATTTTGCTAATAACATAAAAAGCCTGTGCGTAACATTCAGGAACTGGTCTAGTGGTAAATCTTAGTTTAAAGGTGTTGCAAACTGCTGAGATTTTGTGGACATTATAGGCAAAGAAGAGACACATTATGCTTTTGTCCCCTGTATAGTTAGACACTAGTAGATCATAATTTATTTATATTTTGGACAATTTAAATTGCAACCTTGATCTAAAACAACTTAATAAAAAAGACAAGGCAGCTATTGAAAACTGCAGTAGGTCACTATAAATGTCATCAGAACAAAATGACATGCTGACAGTCCCCACATATGGATAGTTACAGATTAGAAAACAAGCAGTGAATTTTGTTATATTTGGACCAAAATGGCAATGTGACCCAGCAGAAGGTACAATATTTGCCTTTATGAAACTGAAAATGAAAGCAGTCTGGAAAAAAAAAAAAAAAACTGCACTGCACTGCACAGAAATGAAACAAAACACAACTTTGCACATGGCCAAATATCCCTTTTCTATAATACAGGTAGCTTCATGGACAGCTGACAAGAGTTGTCTTTACATTATGAAGAAAACTGCAGCTTTTTGTGCCTCTGTATTTCTTGCATAAATCTAATAATATCTGCTCTCATAAATCTTTCACCTTGCACATGCAGAACACAATTTACCTTGTCAGAGATGGAAATGATGACAAACATTAGTACTATAGTATCCATCACCACTGCAGGAAACTCTATATTACTTCTGTTATAAAATAAAGTACAGCCACACATTCATTTTTCATTTTTCAAGTTTTCCAACTTTAAATGTGTCAGAGATAACATTAAAAAGCAAGCTATAACCAGCTATTGTGATGTTAAATTGCTTCTTGATGTTTCTCTCTGTTAGATTTACGATACTGTATTATGCAGGCTATTACAGTGTTCAAATGGAAAGTACTTAGATCATAGTACATTCTCCAGGGACTCCCAAGAACACATGAATAACATATTTAGATGTCTTATAGAGCAAGTTGTTCTTATAGGTATACATTTACTTAATCCACTAACTTAATATTAAAGACAAGCACCTGTGGAGATGTTATTGATTTGCCTGGAACGTTCATGGTATGACTTAAAAGACTGGCCTCCTATGACTTCCTTTTTTCAATTACATCAGTTGTTTTTCTTGCTCAAATTTGCCTCTCTTGCTTGCCTCTCCACAGAGCTGATCTCTAACCTTGTGGTGTCACCTGCTTGTCTCCTCTGAGAGAGGTAGGCTTAATGTCATACTGTGGAACATTCCAGGCACAGCAATAACATCTCAGCAGCAGCAATAATAATAATAATAATAATAATAATAATAATAATAATAATAATAATAATAATAATAATAATAATAATAATAATAATAATAATAATGGACTAAAAATTGCAATACTCAAGTTTTGGAATTAAGAAAACAATGAAATAAAATAAAATAAAATAAATTCCAAAACAAAGAAGTTTGACAATGATAAATAACACAATGCTCCTCTATCATTACTTGATATCAGAAAAAGCAGAAATTGCCCTTAAAGGCAAATTAAAGTTTTTTTACAATCTGAGCCTTCTTTCGGCAATAAAACAAGTAGTTTTACTCACCCATAGCATTTTTCTGTCAATTGGAGCAGTATCGCAGAACTTATGTTGAGCCGTTCTGTTCTACTAATGATCCCGTATCCGTTAACATGGGGCTCGTATCATATGCTCGGGGCATTACTTTGCGGTCTCCAAATAACACAAACTTTAGCACTTTTCAAATCATAGAAGCCCGATGTCTTAATGAAAGATTTCGTTTGAAGCAAAAGTGGCCTGTAATCCGAGATTTAGCCATAGTTTCGAGTAGATGAGGACGCCAGTGCGCATGCGCGGACTGTGCTATCAGCTCCCGGGACCCAAATAGGAAACGCAAAGCTGAAAACTATGGATAAATCTCGGATTACAGGCCACTTTTGCTTCAAACGAAATCTTACATTAAGACATCGGGCTTCTATGATTTGAAAAGTGCTAAAGTTTGTGTTATTTGGAGACCGCAAAGTAATGCCCCGAATACAAATGCTAACGGATACGCTACAACATAACTTTCTTCAAACAGCTCCAAATGACACGAACGTGATATGGGTGAGTCAAACGACTTGTTTTATTACCGAAAGAAGGCTCAGATTGTAAAATAACGTTACTTTTCCTTTAAGTTTGGGGTCAGATTTGGCCTGTTAGCTCTTTTAGCTCTCTGTCACACATGGTGTGTCCCACACATTTCAGGTCAGTTGCTCGTGATGTGTTCAGGGGGTCTGGGATATTTCATCTGGCCTCTGCCCAAACCTCTTCGCTATAGGAAACTCTCCATCACTCTGCGCCAATGGATTATATTGACTGAGGCAGCATTACAAGGAGATTTACGAGCCCAATTTAGGTCAAAATGTTGGGCGACTTTTTAAAAAAATGGCAGGGCTGATTTGGCTCTGCTCGACAAAAAGTGCTTGGTCATTCCCCACAGTAATGAACCTGATATTGAGCAATTGTAATAGGAAGCTAGCTGCACCGGAAACATAGATTGAAACTGATGTATTCATGAGCTTATGTAGTAAATGTACCAATGCAGCTGTGGAGGATAATGCTTCATGTCTCATTCATTAAAATCAGTTTTTCTCAAAAGCAGGAAATGGTGGAGGAATGTAAAATTCTATGATCCAGCGCTTGGACAAAACCTCCCAGCTCTAAAGTAACAGCACAAAGAAAGCAGCCTTGGCCGCTTGTATGGATGAATAAAACTGTCAGAGTGCAATGATGAGGCAGAGTTAGCAAGAGGTCCTGCTTCATCGGACCTGGAGTTAACATCTTCGAACAAATAAAGGACGAAATGTAAAATTATCACAAGAACTCTCGCCAGTGAAGCGTTGTGTGTAGTTTTACAGAATTACAGGTTTGGGGATGTGAACTTAGGTCTTGAATAATAGAACATCAGATGAATAAAAGAACTCCAGGGTTGACGTGTTCTGACTAAATAAAATTAAATAAGCTGTTACTGAATTCATTCACACATTTGAATTGCTTTTAGTCAAGTAACAGGACAGTTCTTTCGTGGGTACATTCATTGTTGACGCACCAAGAGTAACAATGGAAAAGTGGGGTCTATCTCTCTGTAGCTTGCATGTTCTCCCAATGTACTTCATTGCTAACATAAAACCTGTTTAATTATCTAATCGTCAAGGCAGGTAGTCCTGACCATGAATATTTCTCAAGATCTGAAGATAGGTTACCATGCTCTGTGGTCAGCCATTTTCCCTGACAGTTACAAAAGTGCTTTACATTAACTTACAACACAAGCACATGACATCTGATCATGTGACTAAAGTAAGACCTAACCCAGAACAGACCTTACGACCCATTAGATTGATTTTATTGAGCTTTTGAATCAATGTAAACGTGAGACATTATGAAGTAGGCTATATTCTCATTGGATGATCAGACACCATTGAAGGGGTCATTGACATCCTGCGCGCATGAATTACCATAATAATCATTTAGGACCTACATGGTTGATGTGATTTGTGTCCCAGAAGACTGAAGCTCCACCTCAAGGTGCAGAAAGCAGAACAGATCAGTCTCGAGCTCCTCCCATCCTAATGTCAATGCGTCCTTGGGCAAAGCACTCAATCATAACCTCGTTGGATGGCAGCTATAACTTAAAGCAAATATTGGTGATTATCTGTTCCTAGTGCACAAAAAAATATGAAGTGGTAGTACTTAGTAGTACACAGTTCCAGTAGTCTATTTCTCTGCCAGCTGACTGAAGTAGGGTGGAAGTGGAAAGAGATTCAGAACTGTAAGTCTTGTAAAAGGAAGACAAAGTGACAGAAAAGAGAGCAATACCACAATGCATCAAGAATCATCACATGTGGTTTCATGGTTTCATCGTCAACAGAGAGAAGTTTGGGAAAGTGGATTATATATGAATAAGATTTATTTTTGTAACTCCAAAAAGAGAAAACAGTTATGATAGGTATGGGTTAGACTGGATATAGACCGGATATATATAAATGTAAATGCGGTC
This sequence comes from Paratrypauchen microcephalus, assembly GCA_036785185.1. Classification (NCBI taxonomy): domain Eukaryota; kingdom Metazoa; phylum Chordata; class Actinopteri; order Gobiiformes; family Gobiidae; genus Paratrypauchen; species Paratrypauchen microcephalus. The sequence continues at coordinate 7,090,779 of JAVJIX010000010.1, forward strand.
GTTAAATCCGGTTTTTATCATTTGCGGCTTTTATCAAAAATTAAATCTTTTTTATCTTTTAAATCTTTTGAACAAGTAATTCATGCTTTTATTTCCTCGCGTTTAGATTACTGTAATGCACTTTTCCCCGGCATTAGCCATCATGCACTTTCTCGCTTACAGTTAGTACAAAACTCTGCTGCGCGACTTTTAACTGGAAGCAAAAAATGTGAGCACATTACTACGATTTTAGCCTCATAGCACTGGCTCCCGGTTCGTTTTAGAGTTGATTTTAAGATTTTATTGTTTGTTTTTAAAGCTTTAAATGGACTGGCCCCACAGTATGTCTCAGACCTCATCCAAATCTACACCCCCACGCGCAAGCTGAGGTCTGAGGGCCAACTCCAGCTCGTGGTGCCTAAGTCCAGACTTAAAACCAGGGGGGATCGGGCTTTCTCTGTAGCCGGCCCAAAGCTGTGGAACAATCTGCCCCTTCATGTCCGAACTGCCCCGACTATCGAGTGTTTTAAGTCTCGTCTTAAAACCCACTTTTATTCTCTGGCTTTTAACACTGCGTGAGTTTGTGTGGTCCTCTGTGTCTCTTATTGATTTTATTTTATTTTACTTTATTTATTTATTTATTTATTTATTTTATTTCATTTATTTTTAAGCTTACTTAGTCATTTTATGGTGCTGTTTTAATTTGATTTTACTTATACATACATGCTATGTATTCTTTATGTTTTATCTCTGTGCAGCACTTTGGAAACGGCTAGGTTTGTAAAATGTGTTGTATAAATAAAGTGGATTTGATTTGGATATAAATGGACATATTTAATCCGGTAGCCGCCGCGTTCCAAATAGGAAGTGTTCATGGAGGCGCTTCTAGCTCCATCGACTCTGTTTCCATTGACTTTACAGTGAGAAATTGTCACCTCTCTCTGTAACTGCCACAGTGAGCCTTGTCATTTTGATCTTAAAATGTTCATATAAACCCAATCTGCATGATCCTGGTGTTTTTTTTACCATTTTGTCTGTAATAAAAATTCTAAATCTGTCCCTGTAACTGCTAGGATCGTGAACTTCATTTGATTGGAGCTGACTGCTATGGGTGACGTCACACTCCCTTAGTCTGCATTTTTGGTTCATGGGCTCAGTCAACATACCTGTTTAATTAAGTCCTTTATTATGTCCCAGTTGTTTTCTCCTCATTTACATTCACAGACGGCAGATTGTGTGACAGTATATTCTCTGTGCTCTGAGAGACAATACATAGTGACATGTCTCTTTTTCTTTAGCTCAAAATGAAACCATCTGCAGCTGCTGATGAATGGAACACATTATCCAGAAACATCACAATAGATTCCTGTCACTTTTTCACACAGTAATTATAACATATGAAGTGTGGATGCAGTCAGATAGTACTGTGCCTCCCATATACAGAAAACAATTAACTCTTAGTGAAAGCTCCCATTTCAAGATAAACGACTTTACTTTACTTTGCTGTATACGTAACGCTAATCTTTGCCAAGGAATTAATGTGAAGCAAATAGCTGCTGACTGGGGGGTTATTTATCTGAGGAGCACAGAGATGAACATGACTAAAAGCTTTGGTTTCGAATAAAACGTGATCTTCTTTGACTGTAAACAAACAGGGCCGTGGTGACGAATGATCCATATCTTCATTATCTGATCTTTGATCTTTGGAGTTATGTCATATTCAGTCATGTTATGGAGGAAGTCAATTTTCCAGGAATTATTATTGATTTGAAAATCCCTTCTTCTTATAGGATTTAGGTCTCAGATGAACTGATCAAGAATGACTATGTCTCTATGGAGGTCTTAGTGCAGAAGCCCAATACAAATCAATTAGGAGTGATTGCTCAATATGGAACAGGGCTAGCAAAACAATGATTTGTGTGTTTAGCTAGTGTTCAAAACATCTTATGGAGCATATCCACTGGGGCTGGTGGATATAAATAAATAATAAGCTTAGCAAAAGATAACTGTGTCCTGATAAGAAACTTGCTATTTTTGCTACTCATACTGAATTTATCATTATCATTCATATTGTTATTCTTGTTTATTATATTATATTGTGATGTGTGAGCTACTGTGTCCAAATAATTTCCCTTGTGGATGAATAAAGTTTGTCTCAGCCTATAGGTCTACCTGCCTTATACTGTATCTGTTTGAAGGGAGGAGCTAACTACACTACACACTACAAGTTACACAACCTAGTTGTTCACAGGACTACCCTAAGGTGTGAATAATTTTGTTCATTTTAAATATGGTTGTTTTATATATAAAGTTTTACATGGACTTGCTCCTCCTCTGCTACAGGATTTTATTAAAATAAAGACTGTCAGTAGGATGGGAACTAGGACCACGGCCCAGGGGAACTGTGAGGTCCCGCACAGACCCCGGGGGAACTGTGAGGTCCCGCACAGACCCCGGGGGAACTGTGAGGTCCCGCACAGACCCCGGGGGAACTGTGAGGTCCCACACAGACGCACTACGTTCGGACAAACTGTGCTCTCAGTCAGAGGCACTACGTTCTGGAACTCCCATTATCAATAAGACAGACTCCAACACTGGCCACTTTCAAATCACATTTGAAACAGTGGCTAAAGGAAAACCAGACTTGTGGACACTTTTAATGTTTTAATGCTTAATGTTTAATGTTTTAATGTTAGTGTTATTGTCAATTTTCATTGTTTTTATTGTTTTTGCTGTGGTGTCACCTGCCCAGGGACTACAGATGGAAATTAGCATTCTTGCTATAATCTGGCGTATTTACACTGCAATGTTGCAGATGTTCATTAATATGCACTGACCCTGTTAAATAAAGAATAAATTAAAAATAAATAAAACTGTGAAGTATATTTATATTTTGGATAATAGTTCATATCTCATCATCTAGCATTTCCGGAATACAGTAGTCCATTTATCAAACAATAAGGACTAGATTAAAAAGTAAAGTTGACAAACCCAAGTAAGTAATGTGGTATAATTTGTATGGGCTAGATAGAGGATGTTGTCAATAAAATCTGAGCTATCTCCAGACATTCATCATTCTTTTAAGTAGACATATGGTAACAGCCTGTCACAACATCTTCAATCACTGTAATTTATGAACGCCATTTGCAGTCACACATTTGAATGTTTTTCCAAGTATAATTTATGTTCAACTTTGAAAACATCAACACATTACTATTCATGATCAACTGTTGAGAATTCAAATAACAAATGCACAAATAATATAAAATACTTATATTTCTGCCTAAACTTCTTTACATTATTCCACTGTGCTCACCACTGTGGGAATCTTCATAAAACTAGAAATGACCTGATGCCCTACTGCCTGAGGCTTATTTTGAATATTATCAGTGATCCAAAAGTAGTCTTGTTTTAAGAAGTTAAAAGCCTGAGTGGTTTATTTTGAAAAATATGCAACTATATTGTTTTTGTCTAACAAAAACGTTGAACTATGTCACTTTTTTTATTTTATAGGCACAGTAATTATTTTGGAGGAATTATTGTTATTCAGAATCAGTCTCTTTAAGTACACTCTAAATGCACACCCACTGTGCATAAGAAACACCTTATGTTCATTTCACTTTTTCTCCTTAAGTGTCCTCTAAGCTGCACTGTGGGGCGTTCAAAACAACTGTCTCTACAACTGAAGACCAGAGGCATATATGAATGTAGCCTCTGAGAGAGCACAGTGTCTGAGTGAGCCTCTGATTCACCACTAACACTTTTAATTGAACATCACTCACAGGAAGGAAGTGAGGGATGTAAATGCTGGAGCTGGGGCTTAGTGGGTGGAGGGGGCAGAGGAGAGGTGGAGGAGTTTGATGGAGCTCCACCTGGGAGGCAGGTGAAAGCAGTTTCTCTGTAGTGCGCTGGACAGCAGCAGCACCACAGTGTAATCCCTGACAATAATATAACAGTATATTGAATGATTCTATAAAATCATACTGGAGAATTATTTACTTGATGACCTTGTAAGTGCTTAAGTATCCCAAACATGTTGACGTATCAGTTGAGCTACAATACATTTCAGATTGGAGTAACAAAAGTACAGCAGAGGCAAGAATGGGTAACACTATTTCACAGAACACAAACCTTTGTGGTTTTATTTAGTATAATTAAAACTGTATGTTTAAACTATTATTGAATGTACCCATCATGTTTTTGTTGTTGTTTTGCTGTTTACTTGTTTTATGTTCAACCCAAAGCTTTTTATAGAATCCTTTCTGAATGAAATCAAACTCTATATTATAGCACCAGTCAGTGATGAAACTACACTGCTGCAATCAATTTGATTGGCTGTTTCCTTGGCAACTACTTCCTCTGTGGTAGAAGGCAGTAGATCACTTTTCCTTTTCTCGTATCGTTTTTTGCCATGTGACAAAAGCACCACCCCTGCCAAAATGTAAATATGACATAATTGCTCAACTATCAGCACTATCTTTTCTGTGAGCCATGGTGTTGGATTACATTGTGTTATATTGCATTGTTATACAGCAGCATTTCAAAACTTGAAAATTGCTTTATTACATCAAGTAATGCATAAAATTCTAATCAACAATAAGCATTTGTGATTAGTTTACATTTTCTTGTGATTTTGAGCTGTCACTGCTTTATTAACATCACAGTTGTAAGTAAAAATATTTTGATAGGTTCATAAAAGCACTGACTGCCTCCATATCAAACCCATTGTTTATCATTTCCTCCTTTGCCCTCTGTGCAGCTCATCACAGATTCCTGCAGTCTCATCTCGAGTGTGTGACACTGGAGGCTCTCAGGACAAAATTGGTGTCTTCTCTGACTGGGACGTTGATTGGAGAGAGAAGGGCCCTTTCCAGCTCCACTGCCCCAGGCAAGTCACTTCTGGCTGGGCTGAAGCACAAAAGCACCTCCATGTTCTCACAGCTCATGTGGAGATCCAGAAATGGACACAAGTAAGAACATGTAGGCCTGAGGCTGGTGAGGACTGTACATCCAAAATATAATGTACTCAGGTTGAGAGAGGAATAGAAATAATCTTATTAATGCAACAGTTTTTGAGTTGAAGCTGTGATGAAATCATACAATATACTTTTTTCTTTATAAATCTGCTACAGATACCAAGGAGTTTTGTATTAAAATAAATTGAAACCAGTTTAATATAAACTAAAATATAAACAATGCATTAAAAAAAAATTAGACATTTTATTGATCAATATTTAGTGTAGACCCAGTGTTATTGTTGCGCCCTAAAAAGCTATTTATTCCCTTTATTCACAGAATTTAGCTGATTATCACAACAGGCAAAAAAAAATATAATAACAAGATAAAACTCCCTTTATTGACAAAATTGCATAATAGCCAAAGAATTGTCAGTATGAACCTGAGCAGCTCCGATTCTGTGCTTCTAAAACATTGTCAGTGAGCTGCTGAAAGACAGTTGAATGATGATTGGAATCTGCAGGTGTACTTCTGAATCGTAGTAAAGTGTTTGTGAATGTGAAATCTGTGGTACCTGTGTTCCTCACCAGCTGTGCTCATTCTTATCCAAATTGCGAAGATGAGTTCAGAAAGAAATTGCAAATGTATGCGATCTGCAGAGAAAAATGGAGGTTGAAGGACAAATTTTGTACAAATGTTCATATTCATATGTATCTGTATCACAAGAATTTCAATCATAATGTAATGCAATGTCACAACAACAAGGAAATCATGGGGCAGAAATTTAAAGGTGTAAGGTGAAATTTAACATTGCTTTCTCTGGAATGTTTCACAGTTTTCTATCTTCAAGGAGACCAAATCAGACCAAGTTACAGGTTCGATCTGTGGAGAGGGTTCTAGGTATTTTGAGCTCTAAACCTACCACCTGTAATTGTTTAAAGTCCTACTGTGGAACATTCCAGACAGAGCAATGACATATCTATAGAAAAGTTACGGACCCAATATCAACCATTATCAGAGCAGATACTGAAAACAGCATTAATTTCCTTTAAACAAAAATAAAATATAATACTTAATACTTAAATGTGCACTGTGTAACTTTTGGATGGGGGTCCATCACCTGCTTGTTTCTATGGCTATGTCATTGCTCTGCCTGGAATGTTCCACGGTGTGACATTAAACAGCTCTACCTTACATTTATTCAATTTGGTTTTATAGCTCCAAAATACCTATGAAACAGGCATTCTGACTGTGAGCAGGATTGCCACTCCACAGATCTGACCTGCAACTTGATTTTGTTTGGTCTCCATGAAAATAGAAGACAGATAGGTTAGGTTTAATACTGCAATGTGAAACATTCCAGACAAAGCAATTATATCTCCATGGACAAAAGATTTGACGGACCATCCACCAGAGAAGTTACACAATTCACCTTAAAAGTTACAGGAACTGAAATCAGTATCGGAACTGAAAAAGCTGGATTAATGTGTGTTGTTCTCTAAAGTTTCCCTCCAGTCGTTAGGATCAGAGTCTCTATAAGCCGCATGTGAGTTTGTCGTACCACTAACACTCTGAGTACATTGTCTAAACACTTAATCAGACCAGCGTCACCAAGTAGCAATCAGAGCTAACAGGGCACCCATGGGTCACCCAAACACTGCACCCAGAGGAGAGGTGTCACATGACCTGCGGCTAATGAGGAAGAGGCTGCTTTATATGGTCATGCTACTTTGACAGTTAGGAGAGAGAGAATAAGCTCTGCTTTGACACTATGTTAATTGAAACCATAAACATAATTAGGAAGTAGGTTTACAGTTTTCATAATGATTTTCTGGCACTGAAGATTTTACAAAGATATGTTTTTGGTAAGAGAAACTCCCATGTGCATTCATGTTGTGGGTAATTATTTTTACCATAAATGTCTGCACTCATAACTTTGGAAATTTTAATAGAACCAATGGTAAAAACTGTTTAAAAAAAATGTTTTTTCCCACATACAATTTACTCTGATATTTGTGCAGAAAAGTTTCTTTTCAGAAGTCAAATTTGAGCGGTAAATGAAATCGTTAATGAGAAAGTTTTTACCCTTCCACTAAAGACATATAAAGAAACAACAAAACCCACTTCACTTTTAGATATCTCACGCAAATTAAAAGAGTTAAACAAAAAGATTTTATTCAACAACTGAAGCAAACATAAAAGCAGAGCATTTATAAGTCTGAAGAGTTTTCTCTTTGAGCCTATTGAAGGACCAGTGCTCCCCAGGCCTGCTTCATGCTTGTTAAACACTGTTGGAAATCCATTAGGGTATGCAGGCCTGCCGCAGTGCTTTAGATCAGAACATAAGGTCATGTAAAAGGAATAAAAAACATCAAATATGTTCCAGAAGTCTGTTTCCTGTTTCGTGTGTGGGGTCCTGCCCCAGGGAACAGCACACACAGAATGGAGCCCCAGTGACCCTCCATGAGCAGTGAGTGAAATGATCATGTGTCATGGGTGGACTCTGTTGGTGGTTTTCAGATTCTAGGATGCAATCATACTTCTAGAGGAGAGACAAGAGCCACTTTTTCCTACTGATAAGATTGTACTTTTCCATGAAATATCCAAAAAGTTACATACCCAGTTTTGAACATGAACATGTGTAACATGTTCACACAGGAAAAATAAACATTTTAACAGTATTAATTTTAGTTGTGCCATATCTGTATTAAATATTATTGTTCAATAAAATACAATGTCATCTGAAAGCCAGCACTACTACTACTAATCAAGAGTGATATCAAGAGTGATATCAAGAGTGATATCAAGAGTGTCCTGCTCCTGGTTGTATCACAGAACAATTGGGCATAGTGGTTTTATTTAAAGTGGCTGTTAAAAGTCAGTGTGAGTTCACAGGACACTGTATGTACAGGAAAGTGCATGTTTCAGTGGGACAGTGTGACAGCAGCACAATGGAGCACCATCAGGCCTAACAGATACAGGGCCAGAACAGGTGCACGCTGGAATAAATGGATTACATTTACTGACTTTGACACCTGTGCCCTGAATGCATCACGGTGTCACAAGTCCAGTGGATCCAGGCTGAAGGTTCAGGATTTAGCATGATGTTCTGTGACATGACAAACAGCAGCAGCTGGGCCACTTCTGATGACATGTCAAATGTGACATGGGGACCATTGTGCTTACAGACTGCATCTTTTAAAGGATACACACAATTGATTGAACATATCAAGATTTAAATAATTGGTTTGTGATTGGTTAAGCCAATTTACTCTGAATAGGGAGTGAAATGTTAAGTAAAGAGCACTCATATAAAATGAAACATGAAAAACACAATAAAACAATACAAATTTTTGCTTGTGTTAAAAGCCAGTGCATACAAATGTTTTTTAAACTAAGATTTTAAAATATTTAGAGATTGGGCTGTTCTAAGAGTCTGGGACCAGCTACAGCAAAAGCCAGGTCCCTTCTAGTTTTTAACCGGGACTTTGGAACATCCAAAATCATCTGGTTTGCTGATTTTAATGTTCTCCTGAACATGGACAGACAAAAGTTCAGAGAGAGATCGGGAGGGGCCAACCCATTTAGATATTTAAAACACATCAACATACCGGTAATCTTAAAATGAATCCTGAAGCTGAGAGTAGCCAGGTTGACTTTACTGTTGCAATCAAGACTCCAGGCTTATCTTACTGTAAATGATATCTTGTTAGGAATGGGACGAGACTACAAAATCTCATGAGACAAAATTGCCACAGGATTGTGCACACATGCAGAAAATCAGAGATTTTTTTTCCCTATGTTGGATTGGATAAAACAAAGAGTTAAATAAATGGTAAAATGGTAAATGGTCACATCTTTATATAGCGCTTTTCCACCTTGAAGGCACCCAAAGCGCTTTACAACAAGGAACCAATCACCCATTCACACACGCATTCACACACCAGTGTACGCAGACACTGGGGGCGAGGAGGGTTAAGTGTCTTGCCCAAGGACACAACGGCAGCATTCATCTGTGGGAGCTGGAATCGTACCAACCAACCTGTGGGTCAGTGGATCTGGAATAATACAAACAATATTAAATACAGTAAATCAAACATGGTAAGGCTAAAATTAGGAACTAGACTACACAGTTCATTTGTAACAAATAATGTCAAAATCTCATCTTGTTTTGTTCTTGCAGAGCCATTTTCGTTTCTCGTCTTGTCTTGTGGAAACTGTATCTCATCCCACCTCTATTTCTTGTTATTTTACTCATATGAAACCCCATTTCACTACACACATCACAAACAGGTGAACCAGTTGAACCACTTATTTTTCTCGTATTGTGACATTTAGAGTTTTGAACAAATTCTCAAACCCATTTATGCCCAAAGAGGCCAGCCGAGTCTGACATGTTTCGGCTGTTTGCTACATGTACCACAATAATATTTAGAGAGAAAGGTTTTATTTTTGCCTCTTGTCTGTGAAAGGTTACAATTTGCATACAAATGGAGCACTTTACTTCTTCAGCAGCAGCAGCCCCAGCCTTTATTTAATTTGTGTTCATGCTAATATGTGTAAAACACTGTTTATTGTGATGCATGTTTATATGGGCCTACTTTGATTAAGGCAAGGCTATTTTGATAGTAAAGCACAATTCAAACACAAATTCAATGTGCTTTACAGAACAGGAGGGGTGTTCTAATCAATGTACAATAAGTAAACAAATGAAAACAAAAATCATCTTTAATCTCTTTAATCTCCTGAACTTGTAGTTAATATGAAAAACCTGCTATTTGTATTGTCTTTGGGCTTACATAAATCAGAGGCACCCAAACTGATTAATACCAAACTGTCTGATATTTTGAATATATGGTCGCAGAGTGAGCCCTCCTCACAAACTATACCCCTGCACATTTTTACAGTACATAAGAATGTCCACATTATTAATGATTTGAAATACAGTAATGTTAATTATCATCTCTAAAGCACAGACTGAGTCTTTGTGTGCCTCTGTCCTAAAATATTCCTTATGGACAAACTATTCAATGTTTCTTTTGAAAGTGAATCTTGACACAATGATTTCTTTTCTGAATAACCTTCAGATTTGGTCCTTCAGAGGACATGCTCTCCTCTCTCACACACACAGACGCACACACTGGTCTTTTTCCCACAGTACACAACCTGAGATAGCAGCACACTATACAAATAAGTGCAAACTTCTTCTATTTCACATGTCCCTAAAATGTCCCTAATATTTTCACCAGCGCTCCAGTGGAGCAGACATTAAACAAGTCCCAAATATGAGAGTTCAGGTCAGATAAAGTCCGGTTCTGCTGTGGGATTTGTGTTTGTCTGGTCTGAACCAGCTGTGCTGAGTGCATGATGGGATATGAGATGCAGATCTGATATGCACGAGTAGATCTGAGATAAGACCAGCTACTTTGAGGCACAAACAAATACATTCAACATAAACAAAACAATGTTCAACAATGTTGTTTTTAGTGGTTGATGATTGGTCACTTGGCAGATTAAAATGTGCTGCACTATTGCACAAAACATCCAGCACAAAACTACCAGTGTAAACCACCCGGAAGGACGCTGAGGTCAGAAGAAGAGCAAAACTCTCTCAGGACTTTTATATGCAGTGAGTGGAGCCTCCATTATAGATCTAATGGATAATAATAATGACGCATCAGATTTATTTAGCAGCTTCCAAGAAACCCAAACCACTTTATGGAGCATTATTCATTCACTCCACACTTGGTGGTGGCATGGTACTATATTGGCCGCAGCTGCCCTGAGGCAACCTGATGCAAACAAGGATGCCAATCTGTGCCATGGCCCTCCTGACGACTATAGACACTCACACACACACACCACCCTCATTCTTGGCAAGGTAGGTGAAGTGTCTTGGGCAGCTGCTGTAACCACTGTCACCCCACTATGTACTGTGTATGTGTGTATATATATATATATATATATATATATATATATATATATATATATATATATATATATATATATATATATATATATATATATATATATATATATATATATATATATATATATATATATATATATATATAAACTTGAGAAAAATATTTGCTCATCAAATTTTTTAGTTAAACCAAAATACTTAAGTGAAATAAAATAATAATGAAGTCTTATATAGTGCTTTTCCAGATGCTTAAAGTTGCCTTTTGTGCATTATTCATTCACTCCATAGCTGGTGGTGGTGGTTAGCTACTGTTATAGCTACAGCTGCCCACACTGACGGAAGCGAGGCTGCCAATTTGCACCATTGGCCCCTCCAACCACCACCATCACTCATGTGCTCACCATTCAAAATATGCCTAAATACTTTTATCATCATGGTGATTTGTGAGAGATTGACTAATAAAAACAGTTCTTGCTTTGGGGTACAGGACAAACCAGATTTGACCTATACAATAAATATCTCATAAATAATTCATTATCCAGTCACATATGAGTTCTACAGGCTCTTCTTGTGAGTCCCATTCCCCTCCATATGCCTGTTGTCCTGCTCACCGTGTGTGGCTTGTATTGCGAATGATCGATGCACTGTTTACCGCACATGACTGTATTTTCACTATAGACTCGGGTCACATATAAAAACATCTCCCATATATTTCCTTATCTCTGAGTCACATGTAAGGATAAAATGTTGTGCGTCTATTTGCTGTTCCCCGTATTTAAATAATGGGGCTTATCTGAGCACTGCTGTAGCTCAGTCTTTACATTAGCACAGCCCAATGACATTTTTCATACACACAGGATACACTGGCTCTTAATGCACGCTCTGCACAATGCCCCGTCAGCATTCAGGCCAGAGGAGGCGACTGCCGACTGCGACCAGTAAATGAAATCTGTCCCGGGACGCTGAAAACATCCTCTGCTATGGTTGTGTGTGAACAGGGCTGAGAGTGGAAATGTGCTTATGTGGACAAACGAAATCAGATAGAGGACTGATGGAGATAGCACATGGAGAAGTTTGTGTTGGAGTTTGCTGTTATTGAGCTATACTCCCAGAGCTAGTGTTCAGAGAGGTGCCAATGACACTGCTATAGGTTGAACCAAGTGCAGTATACTATAGTTCCTGAAATGTCTCTGGATCACAGTTTGCAGAGGTCCAAAGTGATTCCTTACTTATCCTATGCATTCCTGGCATTCTGGTTATTCACAACAATGAGTTTATAAGCATTTTTCACAACTTTCAGAGGCCAGACCATAGGTTTGCCATCATAATCATAGTCTAAAGAATTGAGCTCCAGTCAAATGAAGCTTACGAGGATAGCTATTATAAGGGTGAATTTGGAGCCAAGTTCCATATTAGGAATAGGAAATAAAATAAAAATGCCAAGATCATGTAGAGCGGGTTAATGCATACATTTGAAGATGAAAATGACGAGGCAGTTACAGAGAGTGGGGTAATAATTTTTCAATGTAAAGTTAATTGGAAACAGAGTCGATGGAGACGGAAGTTTCCTCACGCTCACTTCCTATTTGCAACGACTAGTGGGTTAGCTATGTCCATTTATGGTCATAATGCATAATGCTAACAACAACTAGCATGCTAATATTGTACTTTCTGTAATAATTAGATGTAGACAGCATACACCATTAGTATTACCTTTAGAGCTGCTTATACAATATATCTACAGCTACATGCAGCTACGCAGCTTAAGTAGCCACGAGGTTTGCTTCTAGCACGCGCGCTAATCGTCACGCGAATGGCGAGTAGCACCAGTATGGTAATTATGGTAATTTACACACGCCCCGATTCTTTCCGAAAAATTAGTCAATTTCAAAGACAAAATGTATGCTTTTAAAGCAGCCAATGCTGTTATCTGAAACATGGAGTGGCTTCTTCATAATCTCAACTACAACATTTTGCAAAAAAAATTAAAATCGCAAAAAAATGCTTCTAACATGATTTTCTCCTGTTCGCTCTGAGCGACTTGTGATGGGTTTTGCGGTGGTCGATCACATATATCTTGCTCAAATACACAGGACTTCTAGTACTTCCAGTACAGTACTCTCTGGACACTCTGCATACATAGATCGGCATACAAGGTCTTCTCTCAAATTGGAAACACTCTGTTCCACCTTGTGATGACATGTGGTAATACAGGAAGTGCTCCACTTTGTTTTTAAATTCCATGCACCTTCACTAGAATCATTTGGATGATATCAGCCATGGAATTGCAAATCTCTACTGAACCAAAGGTAAAAGGTAGCTGTTAACTTGAAAACTTCAAACCTGTGTGAAACAAAAAAATACAACTCTAGGTATGTTTTTGATGTTTTTTATAACATGTCTGTGTAATATAGACTCTTTAGACAGCATGATTTTGGTTCTTTGGGGTTGGGAGGCTGGGCGGGGGAACTATTGGCAAAGTGACTGATTCTGACTCTTCTGTCACCTGCTCAGTCGATCCATCATTATGTCATAGACTGAAAGGCTCAATACTTGTTCACAGTAATTGGATTACAATGTCACAGGGGACCCAATTTGCCTAGAAATTGTACAAGAAAGCAATGTTTGTCATGTTATAGCTCTCATAACATATTGACAGCATAACCTATAACATGCCCTGGTCACCCCTCGCCCTAATAAGATCAAGATAAATCAACATTGACTTGTGTTGTTTACATTTTGAACAATAGAAAACTGAATGGCACACCCGTCATGCTTCTGTGATTATTATAAAGGTCTGCACAACAAATCAATCACTGGGGCTGATTTTACACTTCTCATTTAAGAGCACATGTCTGCTGTTACACTGTTAGCTCCACTCGCCATTGGATCAGCCACACTTTGGCCCAGTCCATGCTTTATGTGTGCTGCTAATCACATTATTTAGTGCTGTATTGTATGTATAGGTCAGTGAGTCAGGGGGTCAGGGGGTCAAAGGGACTCTATTGCTTTGACAGCCAAGCTTCAGGCGTCAGATCAATGAAACCCATTGAGAAAATAGGTTATAGGTTTGTCTTCCAGGCTACCAGTGCCTTTCTTTTTGGGCAGAATTTACATGTTTCAACCATCACCTTAAAGTCCCCAAACACACACTATGGCTGTACATAATAATGTGAGAGATGCAAGCAGCAGTGGGCCTACACTCGAAATATCAGATTTAAAAATATATTGTTTGTAAACTATTCAGCTATATATTTTCTCTAGCAAAACTATATCTTGATTGTTTGTGAATATAAATATGGTCATTTTTGCATTTTTATTCTTATAATTTGCATACATTATAATAACAGCAATATGTAGTTTTTATGTATTTCCTCTTAGACCTGTCAGAGTGGTATGACCACATAGGGCAGGCTCTTCCTCATTAGCCGCAGGGTATGTGACACCTCTCCTCTGGGGGCAGTGTTTGCGCGACCCATTTGTGCCCTGTTAGTTCTGATTGCTGCTTGGTGACGCTGGTCTGATTAAGTGTTTTGATCAAGCGGCATGCGAGTGTCAGTGGTAAGAGTGAAGGTAAACATTAGACTTTCAAATGAGCCTGGCACAAGACAAACTCACATGCTGCTTATAGAAACTGCTCCTGACAACTGGAGAGAGAGGGGGAGGGAAAGAATGGGTAGGAGAGAGGGTTTGGAGAGAGAGAGAGGAGAGAGATCAGAGAGATGAGAGTGAGAGGGGGAAAGAGAGAGAAGAGGAGAGGGGCGTACGGTATAAACAAAGGTAGAGATGAGAAGACAAAGAGGGGAACAGGAGAACAAGGAGTAAACATCTCAGGAAACTTTACAGAACAACTCATCGAAAAAGTTGTGCATGCACTGTTCAGCAGTGGTGACTATTGTATTTCAGTCACTGTTTGCCTGTTGTTTGGTATATTTTAGAAAACTTAGAGTCAGAGTGAATTGAGTGCATTCATTAATTAAAGGAAAACCTCTAAACTGATTCATACTGTTTTGGCTGTGGCAGGGTGAAACTCCTTTACAATGGGTAATGTATATGGTGACTTTGCTTCTATTTAACTCAGTCAGTTACCTCTATTATGATGGATCATTTCAAAGACAAAAAAGAATGCCAAAACCCAGTAGAATCAGCAGTAAATGTATGTCATGTGTCCACCAGGCCCTCACCTCCACATGAGCTGTGAGAGTAGGGAGGTGCCAGTGTGCTTCAGCAGAGCCAACAGTGACCTGACTGGGGGGCAGTGGAGCTGGAGAGGGCCCTTGTATCTCTAATCAACGTTCCATCCAGTGTCACACACTCAAGATGAGACTCCTGAATCTGTGATGAGCTGCACAGAGGGCAAAGGAGGAAAGGATAAACAACAATATAGTGCAAGAGCAAAAGTGGATGTCAAGGATATGGCCAATCAAATTCAAGGCATTTTTCTCATCACATACAGTAGGTCACATCATGGATAGAGGGAGTCTTATTCATAGTGTTATTATAGTCATTCACATATAATGGGAGGATTTCAATCATGATATTAATCAGTACATTTGTTGTTATGTGAATGTACACCCACTTATCCATGGGTTTAAGAATTATATCAAATTAGAACCATTGCTATAGCGATAAACAATTCAAAAACAAAATAGTATATGTTTTGAATAGAAAAGGCCTCAAATTGTTGCAAATAACACAGCTAAAAAGATGGAAATTATAAACAGGTGCAATGGTAAGGCCAAAGATTGGATCTCGATCCAGTCTCGAGCGGTGTACATTGATACACTGACTGCAAGTGCGGTGCAGTTCAGGACTTGCAACTTAATAAGTGATAAAAACCAATTCGCCCTGCCACATCTGACCTCTGTGCTCTGACACACTGACCTCTGAAGCCCTGTACCCACTGAAAACGTCTGGCATGGCAAAGGTGAGTGATTTACATGTAAACCCTATGTAAAGGGGCGAGTAACAGTTCTGCAGCGCGAATGAAGAGAATTCAGCGGCGCGATTGTGCAAATCTGGCATTGATGTGTGAATGGGTGAAAGAGGAGGGGCACGCGAAAGAAGCGCCGACTTCGCCAAAGTTGAAAATGTTTAACTTTCTGTGTCTATTTGCGTTAACCAATCAGGGGCATGTTTTGATAGTGACGTAAGCTCAACAGAGCAGGACCTACACCAGTCTCTTTCCCCCTCTCCTTTAATCTGTCCCTCAGCTCTTCCCTTCTCCAAGCAATGTCCTTTTGTATTCTGGTCTATATATTGTATTCCGGTAATATATTATGTTAATATGTTTAATTGTACATTATGTATTTTGTATTTTGTACATAAATCATTGGCATTCTATGGTCTTTTAATACACATCATTAATATCATATATTTGTTACTGGTTATGTATAAACCATTTCTAACTGTTAATGAGTGCGTGCACATGGTAGGATCGGATTGGATTTCTCCAAATCCGATCCTGTTACTCGGCGGGTGGTCTGTCGTCCAATCCAAGAGCACATGAAACTCGTGCAATCGGATAATGGTCAGCGACCTGGACGGCTCCACTATGCTATGTGGCTACTTCCGGGTGATGGCTACTCAATAAAAACACAACAAACTATGTGGCGATATACAAAGATGGCGCTCGAAGATTTTGACGAAGCAGCATTGGTGTATGTGTTGTGCATTCTTTCTTCACAGCCATGATTTCGTCTGACTTTTCCGGGAACAATCGCTACTTATGATGGCGTCGGCCACTTCCGGGTGAAATCCCTGGCGAAAATTCCCAGGCATGTGCAGTACGCCAATCCGATCCGAAATCATGCACCAAGCAGCCCATTACTATCGATTACTATCAGCCTAAGACAGCGGTTCTAATCGGATTGGGGAAACCAATCCCTATCCAATCCTTTGCCTGTGCACATGAATCCGATACAATCCCAATCCGTTTGCAATCGGATTACACTCGCCCATGTGCACGCAGTGAATGTTTCATCATAGTTGACAATAGAATATAATGCTAGTATACACCATCAAACACATAGGATTTTGACAATAACTAAAAAAATATTTTTTTTAAAAAGGGTTCTGTAATTTTAAGACCTACAGAAAATATAACATCTCAAGGATATATAATATATATCCTTGAGATGTTATATTTTCTGTACTTTACTAATTCCTCATTATTTTTATTATATATATTATATATAATAAAGATCATGAATTAGTAAAGTACACATATAAAGCAGTTAAGTGGTGCAGTGTTTATGTATTGGGTTGATCAGAGAATTGAATAAAGGCAGCAGGTCATCAAACAACCAGATGCAGTGACAGCACTGCTCTGGTAAATCTCCCTGGGACAGGCAAAAGTACCACTGAAAACGTCCCTCATCCAGACCCAGATCTTGGAGGAGATGGTGGACCAGAATAGAGCCGATTTAGTCGCACGACCAAATTCCAAAACTTGAGCATCCTTGATACACGAATGAAAAAAAAATTAAGTGTCAGTTAGGGGCGTTTGATGTGATTTTTTTCACTTGCTCTTGGTGGGAACAGGGCATGGGGAGTGTGAGTGCGGATGAGGTGCAGGTCTGCGGAAACAGTCCACAAGTTTTGCCGGTCATTACGCGTAAATTATTGCGTGAACTCACATGAAAGGCAAATGGGTCATTCCAGAATTGGAGGACATTTTGGCTTTAAAATTCTTGAAAAATAAACCTTCACTTTTCTGATTTTCTGCTACATATTCATCAATAATAGGTAATAAACTATTAAATGCTTGATTAGCTCAGCTGACGGTCAATGGTAAAATTTTTATTATATGATTTATATGGTTTATTTATTTATTTACTCTAATCACAGTAACAGGGTTGCAGGTAACAGGGTTGCAAAATCGCGCTAATGTTAGCTTTATCTCAGGAATAGAAGCTAGCTGTTTAGCTAGCTGTTATTACTAATCAAGAGGAAAAACTTATTTATGCAAATACATAAAGGAAAAAATAATAATAATTGTCTTATTCTGATCATTTGCATAACAGGGTTGCATGAGGCAGAGTGAGACATTCAATCAAGGCTAACTGTTTTATAAAAAATATGAAAAATAGAAGAGAAGATAAACCTTTGCTCTGCCCATTCTTTTGGAAAACTGTTTGATGATGTCAAGTCCAGGGGATCATGTGGCCTTTCTTCTTCTTCTACCAGACTAAAAATGTTCTGGTAACAGGGTTGGTGCATGTTGTGGGACACATGTTCCATGAATAATAATTATTATTTGAAATATTATGTCTATTAAAACAAATGTTCCCACAGTTACAAGAGATGGCAATGAAACTAATTATAGAAAAAACAAGAAATTTCAATTCAATTTTAACTGTTTTATTTGAGATTCAATTTGGTCATTAGAGGGGTGGGACAAGAGGAAAATTGCATTTTGGGGGGTACTCCAGACTTATTTGGTATTTTAAAAACTATTTTCAAGCATTCTTTTCTCTTAGTTTTTTTAGATTTGGTCTCAGGACAAGTAAATTCACTCAGAAACTGTATGTTTTAGTATTTTGTATGTGGATTATTTAATATTTGATAGGTGGGACGTAAAATGTCCTCCAATTCTTGAATGACCCAAATACGCACCATAGTTGGTGTAACAAGCAACTAACCCACTGTAAGTACATACTGGACAAGCCTTGCAATCAGTGGTCACTGCATGCTGCATAAAAACCCACTTCCTCTAAACAGCACTGGAGCTGAAGACTGAAGATCAGAGGCAGGCGACGTGAATGCTGCCATAAGAGAGATATGTCTTCATATTCAGCACAGTGTCTGAGTGAGCCTCAGATTCATCACTAGCACTTTTAATTGAACGTCACTCACAGAGGAAGGAAGTGAAGGACGTAATGCTGGCGCTGAGGTTCAGTGAGGGGGCGTGCAGGAGGTTTCCATCACAGTCTGATGGAGCTCCACCTGGGAGGCAGGTGAAAGCAATTAACTCTGTAGTGCGCTGGACAGCAGCAGCAGCACTACTCTGAACTGCCTCCACACTGTAGCCACTTCACAGAGATTTACGTTCTGTACTGCATGAAGAATGTACAAATCAGACTTAGAGCTAATAAGTTTAACACACAAATGCTGCATAAGTTGGGTGAGTTCCTCTTCCACACAATAAACACTCTGTTTACCTCGTGATGTCATATGGTAATACAGGAAGCTCCAATGTGTTTGTAAACCCCTTACACCTTCACTAGAATCATTTGGAAGCAGCCCTGGAATGCCCTATCTCTACTAAATGAAAGGTAAAAGGTAGTTGTTCATTTGAAAACTACCACTACATGACCTCACAAGGTGGAAGAGAGCATTTTGAGCATTTCAAACATGTGTGAATGAAACAAAACACAACTCCTGTCAGCTATCTAATTTATTTTCTAGTTTTATGAATACTATCTCAGCTGTGAACACATTAGAATGATGTAAACACTGCTCGGCTTAAAGAAAATATTTGGACAAGTGACAAGAGTTGAATAAAGTATTTTTCTGTAGTAAATGTTCTCCACTACACTACACCAAAACAAATTTGTAACAACTCAAGTCATTAAGCACCAGATTTTCACAGTACAAATACTAATTGTGGTGCATTAGACAGGACAGAATTTGTTCAACTAAAACGCTCATAAATTACTGTGATGGAAGATGTTGTGACAAGCTGTTTTCAAAGCGTCCACTGAAAAACACAGAATGACGGATGGCTTAGAAGATTTTCATATTGTATAAATGTTTGACAACATCCTGTAAGACCAGAGAATATGAAATGTTGTTTAAGATGAGGGGACAAGCTTTTAACCCAGACCCATTATTTGTAGCATGCGTGATTTCATCTATTCAGTTAAAGTGCAGGTTTTGACGATTCTCTTATTTTTACTTTTGATGGGGTAATATCTGTTATAAATATAAATTATAGTTTTACACCAGTCAAGAAGAAAAAAGAAAAAGTTTAGTGAAATGAGTAGTCTAACCTGTCATAGGCACTTTAATGACTTCATGTCATGTAGGAATATTATGTTCTTAACCAAGTGTGTGCCTCATTTTACCGTTTGCTTTTTGGTTGTATTTAGAGTCAAAAATATATTTACCGTAATTTCTATACTATTGAGCGAACCAAAATATAAGCTACATCAACTAGATTTTAAAAGAATTTTATTTTTGTACATATACAGTATAGGTCGCACCTGTCTATAAGCCGCAGGTGTCCACCTCTTCAAGACGTTTTCAAGTTTGAAGCATCTGCTTTCATTGCCTCTGAAAGCTGTCGTCTTTTGCATTGAGTCAGTTCATCACGCTGACATCGCCAACATCTCACCATCGACTTATCGATGCCAAGCTCACGTGCAGCAGCTTGATTTCCTTCTTCGACAGCCAGATTGATTGCCTTTAGCTTAAAAGCATCATATGCATTTCTTTTTGTGTTTTCCATGAGTCCTGTCTGGGATCATGTCACTGTCAGTGTCTGGGATCATGTCTCTGTCTGGGATCATGTCAGTGTCTGGGATCATGTCTCTGTCTGGGATCATGTCTCTGTCTGGGATCATGTCAGTGTCTGGGATCATGTCTCTGTCTGGGATCATGTCAGTGTCTGGGATCATGTCAGTGTCTGGGATCATGTCTGTATCTGGGATCATGTCTCTGTCTGGGATCATGTCAGTGTCTGGGATCATGTCAGTGTCTGGGATCATGTCAGTGTCTGGGATCATGTCAGTGTCTGGGATCATGTCTGTGTCTGGGATCATGTCAGTGTCTGGGATCATGTCTGTATCTGGGATCATGTCTCTGTCTGGGATCATGTCAGTGTCTGGGATCATGTCAGTGTCTGGGATCATGTCTGTGTCTGGGATCATGTCAGTGTCTGGGATCATGTCAGTGTCTGGGATCATGTCTGTGTCTGGGATCATGTCAGTGTCTGGGATCATGTCTGTATCTGGGATCATGTCTCTGTCTGGGATCATGTCTCTGTCTGGGATCATGTCTCTGTCTGGGATCATGTCAGTGTCTGGGATCATGTCTCTGTCTGGGATCATGATAGTGTCTGGGATCATGTCTGTATCTGGGATCATGTCTCTGTCTGGGATCATGATAGTGTCTGGGATCATGTCCGTATCTGGGATCATGTCTCTGTCTGGGATCATGATAGTGTCTGGGATCATGTCCGTATCTGGGATCATGTCTGTGTCTGGGATCATGTCCGTGTCTGGGATCATGTCCGTGTCTGGGATCATGTCTCTGTCTGGGATCATGTCTGTATCTGGGATCATGTCTCTGTCTGGGATCATGTCAGTGTCTGGGATCATGTCAGTGTCTGGGATCATGTCCGTGTCTGGGATCATGTCTCTGTCTGGGATCATGTCACTGTCTCGTAAGATTTCAGCAGATTTCAGGCTCTCCTGGTGGCGGGGCTAGTTGTATCGATCAGGTATGAGTGGATATCCGGCGATGTTTCTTCTCGTCATTTACACACTCATCTGCATTTAACGCATACAGGTCATTAAGACTTATCCCTCTCACGAATGTTAATTTAGCATCATAACTTATTTCAGCACATGGCGATAACCTGTTTTAGTGCTGACAACAGCGCTCGCTAGTGTTGTAACTTCATGTTAACCGCACAGACAGCGGCGCTTTCTGCACTCAGGCTGCGCACACACATCTACTGTATTCATAAACAAATAATCTGTCCATATGTTAGCCACATCGTTGTAAAAGCCGCAGGGTTCAAAATGTGAGAAAAAAGTAGCGGCTTATATTTCGGAAATTACGGTACTTATTTTTCTATATAGATCGAGTGACTAAACCTTGACTACATAAACATAAAACCAAGTGCCTTGATCTTTGAAAATTTTGTTTAATTTATGTCAATATGCTGTCAATGCCTGTGCACATTCAGACATTTCAAAATAAAGATTTATTAAAGAAGCACTATTAAATTTTCTGGGAGTTGAACGCATAGACTGTATAAAAAAGTGGACGAAGCGAGTGTGACGTCACCCATAGCATTCAGTTCCGGTCAAATGAAGATCCCGATGTTAACAGTTTCAGGAGCAAATTTGGAGCCAGGCTCCATATTTGGAAATCCAACCACGAGTATCGCACTAGCTGTCAATCAAACCTGTTGCTAACACTAGCAGGAGTGACCTCAGGGAATGAAGGCATTTGATTGGTCTGATATTTATGTTCATATCTTAATTTATGGACAAAATAGTTAAATTAAAAATTCAGGATCATGTAAAGCGGGTTAATACGAACATTTTAAGACCAAAATGACGAGGCTCACTGCAGCAGTTACAGAGCGAGAGGCCACAAGATCCCAACGTAAGTTAATTGGAGCCAGGGTCAGAAGGAGCCGGAAGGCCCCCTAGTGCACTTTCTATTTGGAACGCTGCGCTAGCACGTTAGCTATGTCCACTCATATCTAAGGCTGAACGCCATCTGCTCATCTCCATGGAGATGTTATTGCCTGGAGTGTTACCACTCTGAATATTATGAATTACTGTATGCATGTTTTTTTTGTTTGCAATAAAACACCTAATAATTGGATTATGCAAGATAGATCACTTTAATGCAATATTATGGATTTTTCCAGGAAAGCAATTCAAAATAAGACATTACTGTGATTTGAAAACACCATTAAGCCATACAAGGATTTCCCAACACTCCTCCACATTTGCCATTCAAATCTGATGTGTTTCCACATTATAAGGTCTGTAGAGACCTCATAATTCCTGATTGGTTCATCTGAGACATAAATCCTATAAGGAGAGGGGATTTTCACATCAATATTAATTCAAAGTAAAAAATTGATTTCCTCCATAACATGACTGAATATGACATAACTCCACTCATCCTTATTGACACTGATCAAAGATCAGATAATGAAGATATGGATCATTCGTCACCACAGCCCTGTTTGTTTACAGTCAAAGAAGATCATGTTTTATTAGAAACCAAAGCTTTTAGTCATGTTCATCTTTGTGCTCCTCAGATAAATAACCCCCCAGTCAGCAGCTATTTGCATCACATTAATTCCTTGGCAAAGATTAGCATTACGTATACAGCAAAGTAAAGTCGTTTATCTTGAAATTGGAGCTTTCACGAAGAGTTAATTGTTTTCTGTATATGGGAGGCACAGTACTATCTGCCTGCATCCACACTTCATATGTTATAATTACTGAGTGAAAAAGTGACAGGAATCTATTGTGATGTTTTTGGATAATGTGTTCCATTCATCAGCAGCTGCAGATGGTTTCATTTTGAGCTAAAGAAAAAGAGACATGTCACTATGTATTGTCTCTCAGAGCACAGAGAATATACTGTCACACAATCTGCCATCTGTGAATGTAAATGAGGAGAAAACAACTGGGACATAATAAGGGAGGTAATTAAACAGGTATGTTGGCTTTTATGTAATGTTATGTACCATGTTGATAAATCTCTTCATTTCTAAGCTAAGCAAGCACTTGGTGCCCTACACGCTGTGCGTAATGTACTTAATGGGAGCTATGGTACTGTATGTGATAATTCTTACCAGAGAGAGGGGGGCTGTTCTAAACGTCATTTACAGCATGAACAACGAAGTGTGTGATTTTGTACTCTGTTAGTAATAATGGCCTTTATCATTTCTAACTGACATACTATTCAGATTTCTGTCTGGACTGTATGGATCTGCCTTGGGGAGAGACCTGGGAGTACCTTGCTCAAGGACACATTGACATTCGAATGGGAGGAGTTCTGCACCTCAGGGTGTAGCTTCAGTCGGCAGGAACCAAACAATATATGGGAGAGAGGGACTACAGTATTTGGGTCAAATATGAGGATCATGGTTTGCCTGGTTTACACCAGACCATATCAAGTGATATATAGTCTGGGAGCCACCTACTGAATATCTCGTAGCGGAGGTGTGGTTTTACGATCGCCAACGGCCGTTTATTGGGCGTTATGAATGTCTATCATTTGGCGTATACGTAGCCCATAGCCAATCATGTCAGTTGTCAGTTCAAACTACAAGCTTCCGTTTGTCGCGTAGTATGCGTCACCGTCTTTCCACCCCTCCCCACTCTCTGATTGGCTCCCCAAATCAGGAGCCCTCGCTTAGCCTAGTTGCCAGCAGTGTTGTATAAAGTAGTGGAAAATCAAACTCAAGTAAAAGTATAGGTACCCCTCCCAAAAATGACTTTGTTAAAAGTCGAAGTCACTGACTGAAATGTTACTTGAGTAAAAGTCTTAAAGTATCTGGAACTTCTTGTACTTAAGTATGACAAGTAATGTAAAAATAAATGTACTCAAGTAATGTAATTAAAAGTACAAGTAAAAGTATCAAGCAAAGGCAGTGTGAAGCTAACCCTTGCTTTGTTACTTAGCACAAACACCAGCGCACATGTTAATGTTATTTTTTATCCTTTTGAACTCGTGTGCCCTTTCTCATTCGTCACACTTAGCCTACAGCTATGCCTTCCCTTGAGCCGAAAAAGCTAGGTAGCCTGTTAGCTCCAACATCGTCAAATACGCTTTGTGTAACCGAAACAATGTCACACAAAATTAATTTCACAGGTTTCACAACGGTGTCTAGAATGTCCATGCTATGGTTACTGAAATTGGAATATAGACGCTAACAATTTCATTAATCTAGAACTTATCTCGATGTGTTTCTTGAGGTTGGACAGGGAGTTTCTGTAAGATAGGATTTCCACATTTCTTGGAAGGCACAAGAGGCACTTCATTCGATAGGACGAATCCTTCATATCAGCGTAAGAGAACATTGTGTTTAAGTACGGCCAGGGATGCTCATCGTCAGGTCCCCCTTCATTTGTAGCCGACGTGGATGCTGTCTCCTCTTCCATCAGGGATGTTGATTGATTAAACTAGCTGCATGAAACCAACAGGTGTAGGCTGATTGTCATGCGCAAGTAGCGAACAAGCCCAGACACGTCCTGACTTCCTTTCAGTTTTTGTAACGAGTAACTAAATGGCACATTGAAAATGTATCGGAGTAAAAGTATGCAATTAAATTTGGAAATGTAGTGAAGTAAAAGTAAAAGTTATCTTTTTTTTTTTAACTCAAGTAAAGTACAAAGTCTCCCAAAATGTACTTAAGTACAGTAGTGAAGTATTATTACTTTGTTACTATACAACACTGGTTGCCAGGCTGTCTTTTAGATCGGAACGATCGTGCAAAGCAGCCTGGGATTTCCCAGGTTAAATCATGGTAATTCATGTGAGCCGAATGTCAATGAAAGTAGCTGATTATTCATTATAGCCTATATTATGTGCTGCCATTTTACACTGCCTGAAAAGCTCAGTAAAATAATGGGATCTCTACTCCGGGTTGTGTCATAGTCACATGATTATATCCTATAGCTGTTGGATGGTACCTTAGTAACTCAAACTAACAGCATGAGTACAGCTGGAAGTTGCAAATGCATTAAAATTATTGAATATCCAAATAAGTACATTCATGATCTATTTAATTATCTTCCTTTAATTTAATGCTTCAACCTTCTTCCATTATTCAATAATCTCACCTTCCAAAACCTGTAATTCTGTAGTTTCATTGGTAAGAGTTGTGATAATTTTACATGTTGTCTTTTATTTGATCTAAGATGTTAACTCCAGGTCCAATGAAGCAGGACCTCTCTTTCTCCTTCTTGCTAACTCTGCCTCATCATTGCGCTCTGACAGTTTTATTCATCCATACAAATGGCCAAGGCTGCTTTCTTTGTGCTGTTACTTTAGAGCTGGGAGGTTTTGTCCAAGCACTGGATCAAAGAATTTTACATTCCTCCACTATTTCCTGCTTTTGAGAAAAACTGATTTTAATGAATGAGAGATGAAGCATTATCCTCCACAGCTGCATTGGTACATTTACTACACAAGATCATGAATACATCAGTTTCAATCTATGTTTCCGGTGCAGCTAGCTTCCTATTACAATTGCTCAATATCAGCTTCATTACTGTGGGGAATGACCAAGCACTTTTTGTCGAGCAGAGCCAAATCAGCCCTGCCATTTTTTAAAAAGTCCTCCAACTTTTTTACCTAAATTGCTGTAAGAAGTCCTAGCCTAAAGCAGCCTGGGTCACTAAATGCCATTGGTACCTATGATGGAGAGTTTTCACAGCAGAGGCTTGGTAAGAGGCCTTTTGTTCTAAGGAATCTGTAAATTATATGTAATACTGTTGTTGTAACTCAATATTACATGTTTAAAGGGCACATATTACACTGTTTTATGATCTGTGTTATACCTCATCACAAACATACCTTTGTTTTCTTTCATTCACACATATTTAACACACAAATTCTGCATATTTAGACTGAGTTCTCTTAAACAGAAGACACTCTCTTCCAACTTGTGATGTGGCAACGTCATGTGGTCATACAGAAAGTATGAGCATTTTGAGAAAAAGAATGTGAATGATACAAAACACAACTCTAAATATGTTTTTGAGGAGGTAACAACATTCTAGCATGGTTTAAAGCTTATAAGCTCCATTTAATATAGGATCATTAACAATACTGACATAAAATTCTGAATTCATTTAGCAATTACCCATAACATAACAGACCTTTGTTCTATACTTGACCTCTGTTACTAATATTAACAAACTTTCTGGAGGAGTGACAAAGAAAAATTGCCTGTGATCTCAAATAAATTTTACGATCATAAAAGCTTTCAAAAGTAACTACTACAAATTTAGGCAGTGTTTAGGAGGTGTGAATTAAGTTTCCAAATTTAAGACTGTATTGTTTTGTGCTTACAGCTATTGGAGAGGACAACCACAATCCTACAGCGGGTTTCCATGTGACTGTTGCCACGGTGAAGAGAGATCACATTTTGGTTTGGGACTTAATCCTGTTTTCTCAAACATATTTCCCCAGCCCCTCTCCTCAGAACAGCGCTTCTTCTAAAGTTCTGATTGGGTGAGCCTGTGAGTGCATTAGACTCTATTACTGGCATGGTCCCCTGGGACACTGCTGCAGACCTCTCCTCTCCAATATCACCCCCATTCATCATTAAAAACATGGGGGTTACTGTTTTCACAGTGACAAAGTATTTCAGCAAAAAAAAATTTCTCTTTTGTAGTAATGAAAACTCTGTCCAAGCCATATACTTTGATAATATAACATCCCCCCAACCATGTATGAGACATTTTACACTTTTTTTCCCATCAATACTAGCAAGCAATACTTAATTTTAAAGTATTAGACTTAAAGTATTATGACCTAATGTCATGCCATTCTGTTTTCTTATGTTTATTCCAGCAAAGGTTGTTGTTCTTGTAGGAAAAAAAAACTCTTAAATGATATACAATAATTTCTCAGTTTGTTGTAAAGGTCCAGCTTCTTTCCTCAGTTTATGTTTGTTTATTGACTATCAGTGAGATTTTCTATCTACCCACACAATGAAGTTTGCCTTAGCTATAGTTTAGAAAAAATACATAATATTTCTTTGAGCTTCTGTAGTGTATATTCTGAAGTACTCACAGTCTGGATGCACATATATAGAGAAAATAGAAGGTAAAAGCTTTAAATAACTGTATCACAAAAGCATGTAGGTTGTAAGATCTTGTTTGACATTTTGGCATGTCAAACTATTGTGCACAGGCCAAATGAGGTAAGGATAAATAATATGCGTTTAATGGATTCTTTTCTTTTATTAATGTACATTCTATTATTCATGTTTATGCCTATTATTTCTGCATGCTTTATAAAAGGCAGCAATATACAGTAATTCAAATGTAGATAAAAAGCAGTCCTTCTTAATAGTTTCTTATAAAGACTGTATTGTTTTTAATAGCCTTGTTTTGTTTTTAATTCACTGTGTGCAGCTGATTTAATTGCAATAAAAGACAATCACCGTGTTGTTTTTATGTTGGATTCCAAAGGGCTGTTATTATAGGCATTAAATGGTCTGGGCTTTAATCACAAATCATTAATTATTGTGATTCTAATGTCTGCTTTGTCTCCCCCCTCAATACAAACTAACATATCAATTACAGTTGCACACAGGGATTAAACCAGGGACAATGCACTTTCTTTATCTGTGAAGGCTTTACTATAATGATATACAATAGAATACTGTTTATTATTGTATTGTATTGTATTTTGAACAGCTACTTGTGTTATACTATTCAATATGTACTGTAAAATTCAATTTTTTATTCAATATAAAAATCATATGTACAGGTTGCACACACAGAATTTGAAATTGCAGCGCCCCCAGGCCCACAGTGAACATTAAACATCTTATAAACAAGACAATGAACACAATGACTAAAACATCACATAGACTCGTAGCAAAAGTTACAGTAAAATTGTATATAATACAAAAAGTAAAACACAATGTGTGGCGTAATAAAGCTCACATGCTGTCATTTAAGCAGCAGTGTCAGTGTCCTTTAAGTGTCATTTAAGCAGTAGTGTCAGTGTCCTTGGGTGACACACACATTAGAGAACACAGCCTGACAAAACGGATTTAAACAGATTTAAATAAAACAACATTTTCAGGAGCCTGTGATCAGTACAACTATTCACGGTCTGTCGACTGTAACATTTGAGAGGCAAGCCCCTCTCAAACAGCACAAATCAACTGCTCTCTCAGATTTCTGATCAGATTCTGTTGAAATAAAGATTAAAGTCTAACAAAGCCTCAGACAGAACATACCTACAGTTAGCGTCACACCCCAGGGAATGTTGATTACATCAGCTGCAAATTATCAATACAGGCCCAATATTAAAGTACATATTGCAGTGTCTGTTTGCCCAATACCACCTTAGCAGTAAAATGGAATGGAATGGAAGCTTTATTTGTCATTGTATTTCTACAGCGAGATGAGATTGGAAATGGACGGGTCAACAACATCCCCCTGTCAGGAAAAGACGAACCTTAAGGCAGCCGATGTGCAGCGCTAACATTCCACCTCTCTCATCAGCGATAGAAGAACATGAACAGAATAGAAAATGCAGATACAATCAATAACAATAGTCACAAACATATACGACATAATACGGTGGAACGGTTTCACATGAGGCGTCTTTTTGTTTGGTTTACATTACGGGAGTGTGGGGGGCAAGAGTGAAATCCAGAGAATATTTGACAAAACTGAACTGAGGCAGAAGGCTATGTAAGGCAAGGGCAGAGTGACATGGGAGAACATGGAAGGACATGGGAGAACAATGAAGCAAAAGAGGTGACTTTAAGTTTGCACAATCATCATAAGTCTACCAAATAACACGCTAAATAAATACAATTAGTAAAAAAAATTTGCAAACAAGAGAAAAGGTAATTAGTGAACTGTAATTCAATGTGGGTGTAGTAATCATAATAAACCACAATAATCTTTGAGGTTTATTAAACAGACTAACCAGAACCTCCCCAAACTCTTTGTTGCAAACTTTGTGCTGTGGTGTTGACTATTAAAATCAGTTCACGTATCTTTCCTTTCCCATCACAACTCTTCCCCTGAGTGTTCATTACAGACATCCTAAAGACTCTATGAGCAGTGGGACAGAGCAGGTTCCTCTATCACTCTCTACAATAACACAGGAGCCCTCTCTGAACTCAGCATAAACTAATAGAGCAGAGTGAAGAGTGACGCTACACCAGGCAACAGGCTGCATCACAAGTGACTAGTCCTGATCCATTACAGAGACGCAGAGGCACTGGATCAGTCGAGTGGATTTGTTTGGTTTATGAATGATATTAAACCTTAAAGATCCCATGACATGGTACTTCTTGATGCTTTTATATGGCTCCTTAATGGTTCCCTAATACTGTAAATGAATCCTTCTTCAAAATCAACGCTCACTGCATGAGAAACAGAGATAAGATGAGAAAGAGTATTTTTTCTCTCTCTGGAACACTCCATAATGGGCGTTGTTGCTTGAATGCAAATGAGGAGAAAAAAGCTGGCCAATAGTAGAGGGTGGCGGCGTGGCCAAACTCTCCGCTCTCGCTCTGAGCGCTCAGCTGATCCATTTCCTTGTTTTTGCACGGGGGGAGAGATTTGAAGCGTTCCATTGAAAAATAAACACATTTCCACATAAAATAAAATTAAACCACTGCTGTTCAAAGGTCCAGAGGCTCAGATAAAGGACTTCCGAGCCTAGAAACACTCGGACGTGCCTCCAGGCAAATTAAAAAAACGCATTTCGCATTGCCTAGCGCATTCGCAGTCCAAACTCTCTGGGCGTGATTTACAGAGACGCTGAGTACAGACAGACGGGGGTGGAACTGCATTTGCATTTCTTTTTTCGATCTGACGTCAATAAGGTGCCTTGTTCAAAATCGCCCGTTTGAGCTCCGATTTTTTGTAATGCAGAAAAGGATCGCAAATGCTCAGTTTAGACATTTCACAACTTTTAGCCATTGGGGGGCCCTAAACAGGGTAGGGGAGCTCACATTAACGTGAAAACAAAAACCGTAACAAAAACCTCAGAAAGTGAAAATTTCATGCCATGGGACCTTTAAAGTCAGTCCCTATACATGTAAGTAGTAGAATCATGCATACATTTTCTCAGAAATGTTACCCACAAACAAAAATAAGGGCAAAATTTAAGTGCATAGTGGGGCTGGAAGACATTGTTTCATTTTATTTTTTGCAATAACTCCAGAAAAAAAATAGATAATAGGAGAACAAATGTATGTATGAATATGTATTTATTTTATTAGGTTCATGAAACTATTGCATGTGTTACAATGGATATGCAGTATATGGCCTCACACTAAAGCAGCTGTACCATATTTTGAAGGTTCTTTCAGCTGACGTTTGAAAATAATGTTTTTTATCATGTGGAAAAAGGTTAAATGAAAGAATGAATGGATCTACAAAACAGAAAAATAGCACACAAATCACCTTTATCCACTGCACTGAGCAATATGAATATTATGCAGAGAAGGCTCCTATGAGTTTCATCCCATTGCAACGCTAGATTTGAGATTAAAGAGGGTATTACGGTATTTAGCGTTCTACCGTGTTATAATGTTCTCTCATCAAAAACATGCTTGATTCTGTGCAATGTTCATCCCAGTAATTTAAATGTTCCATGCGAACTGCCCTTTGCATGTTAGAAAGAACCGTTTTATTGTCTTCAGTTGAATTATCCTAATATTACTTTGACTTGCTGTAAAATATATTCTGGCTCTTGTCCAAATGCACTGTTTTTTATATTGTTAGAACTGTAAGTAACTAATACTTACACCTTAAACCTTTAAAATGCTGAATGTTTCTCTTCTCAAACAGACGCTTGGGAAATACACAGAGGTGTTGAACAGGAAGTAATGCTGGGGCAGTTTTTAATGAAAGTGCTGATCTGTGTGGTGTGTTTGGGGGAAATGCAGCTTTTTCACTTTTGTCACAGTGACACATGGGAAACAAACAACTGAAAACAAAAACATGATCATCTGTAAATATGTGAGTCAAAGTTCAGACAAAGGCCACTATCAGGGGCAATAAGACTCAGCCAGAGGACCAGAGGACACATCACACATGAAGTGGAGGTACTAAAAAGTGAAAGTACTTAAAGGGATATGCCACCCCCAGGTCAAATTTGGGCATCTCCCCACAGTCCAGAGACTAAAATAAGTGGTGGAAAGCGTTTTCCTGCTCACCCAGCCATTGTCCGAGTCTGTCGCCACTGACCGCCGCAGTATCTGCAGCTCCTCCGCCTTAGACTGGAGTCTAACGTCGCCAGAGAAAGATTTCAGCCAAAAGGAATTAATTTGCTCGATGCGTTTCCCAATTACTTTATGTGTAGTGCGCATTCATATCGAGTGCAAATAAATGTGCAAATCAACACGGAGAGCTTGCCTTGGTCATTTTGGGTGGGAACTATTTTCCAGTGCGGAAGAATACAGTCGAATCACGCACCACGTTGTGCAACAGGGGAACTCCCTTCCCGGTGCGTAACTGGGATTCCCCTGACAGCGTGATACGGCTGTATTCTTCCGCACTGGAAAATAGTTCCCACCCAGAGGAGCTGCAGATACCGCGGCGGTCAGTGGCGACAGACTCGGACAATGGCTGGGTGAGCAGGAAAACGCTTTCCACCACTTATTTTAGTCTCTGGACTGTGGGGAGATGCCCAAATTTGCCCTGGGGGTGGCATATCCCTTTAAAAGGCCCACATTACACTATTTTATGATTTATGTTATAATGTTGTTTCCTCATCAAAAACATGCCTTGAGTTGTGTTTGTTTCATTAACTGACAAATCCTGCATATTTTGGTTCTTCTCTCTCTCTAAAAACACTTTGTACCACCTTATGAGGTCATGTGGTAATACAGGAAGTGCTCCACTGTGTTTTTAATCTCTATACCAGAGGTCTTCAACAGGGGGGTCGCGGAGGTACTGCAGGGGGGTCGCGAAATCTTTTGATTTCACTTTAAAATAATATAATTTAATATTTTATAGTGTAAAATACAGTATTAACCTGTGTATTATTTCCTTGTATTGGATGTAGCATAACAGAGTAGCAATGTTTATACATGACACTAAGCTCAATTTAATATAAAACACAATTCTATGCCGTATATATAGTAGGGGGTCCCTGGCCCAGTTCGCCATCTGTTTGGGGGTCCCTGGCCTGAAAAACGTTGAAGACCCCTGCTCTATACACCTTCAATAGACTCATTTGGATGATTTCAGCCCTGGACTTGCCAATCTCTACTGAACACAGGGTTAAAAAGGAGTTACAGTATTAACTTGAAAACTATCACTGCATGATATCACAAGGTGGAACAGAGCTTTGGAGATGTAGACAGCCTAATAATGCAGGTTACTCAAACATGTGTGAATGAAACCAAACAGCATTCTAACATGGCTTGAAGCTCACATAAATCCATTTTTGTGTAAAGTAAATCTATTGACAAATAAAATAACTACTCAGATGATGCATTATATTTTCAACCATGAATATATAATGTAACTTGAATATCCTGCTTACTCCACTGTATTCCTAAGACCTCCATGCTGAAGACGGATGTGAAGAACTGAATGGGCACATTGGACAGTGAAATGGACAGCTTTGTGACGACCATGACAGTCGCCCCTCAACTCCTCACTCACTGTCAAACAAGCTACAGTGTATTTTTCACCACACGGGCACTTGACCATTAGCACAAAAAATGGTCACTGTTTTCTGCATCCAGTTTCTTCACATTTGTGCGGGAAGAAGAGAGCACACCCCCCACGTTTGGACAGGACACTTGGCTGTATTCAGCAGAAGATTATTTTAGTTTAAGAAAAATAGTCCCCCTGTGGTTCATACAAATTTTCTACTTACAGAGGGAGAGTGGTTTCAAAATTACTCATGGGGGGATAAGCATGGGCAAAAGTAACTGGAATTGTGGGGAACTTTTTTGCCAGCACAGTGTATGCCATGGTGACCTTGAAATAATAAAAGATAAAAAAAAACAAAAACTGCAAGCTCCAAGTTTCTGCAGGAAATTGACTTGAAAATCAATCGACCAAAACTTTCTGACCTATAGACTATCTCTGTAGCCTCCTATCGCTGACTTTTAAATACTTTTTTTATACACTACTGTAAGCTAACAACATGCCCCAATCTATTCACCTCTTATGATGGAGCTAGCACATTTTCACTCAAAGATAAACAGATGAATGAAGAGATGATTGATTTATGACAAACCTGTTATTGAGTTTTACATGCCAATGCCAAAGCAGGGGATGATGACATTTATGCTTTCTGGGGTAGCACAATGGAAAATATCGATGCTTTTTCCAGGGCTCTCAAGGCTCACGCATTGAGAGTGTGACACACGCAATTCGACGTATTCACACGCGCCACACATGGCATTTCTCACGCTGATTAGTGTTTTTTTTTTTCTTTTTTTTTGTGTGTGCCCAGAAAATCGGTCTGTGTGGCTAGTTTATGCAGGCTCCGCGCGTTTTCAGCGCCGCCCCCTCCCCCTGCTCCCCCGAGCAGGGGGAACAGGGGGAGGGGGGGGCGGCGCGTCTGCTCGCCGTCCCCCGGGCACGTCCTGAGCCTCAGTCCCGGTGCCACGTCTCCTCTGAGACGCACCGACTCCGGTCCCGGTGTCTCCGTCTGTGCGTAACGTGTCCCCCCCGACGGCTTACGCGCGGAATACGCGCGGCCCAGAGCCGAACTGCCCGCGGTGAGACGCGGTGAGACGCGGTGAGACGCGGGCCCGGTGCATTGACCAGACTCTTACATGAATCCGTTAAAAATGTCCCGCTCCCTCCTCCCCGCCCCTCTCAGCGCGCACTGACAAAGTGCAGTGATGATAAAACAAACTGAGAACCATCAGGTAATAACTTCATTTATATAACTCTCATTAGTTGCTTTGTAGTTTAAGTTTGCTCTTTAGACAAACAGGGCTCTCAACACGCAATTCGACGTGTTCACACGCTCACACGGCATTTCTCACGCAATTCAAGCGCCAAAAATTGTTCACTCGCCCCCCCCCGTCCTCGGAAATTACAGTCACACGCACGACCCCGCTCAAAACTTGAGAGCCCTGTTTTTCATAGTGCTGTGTCGCAACAGCAGGGGACGGACAGAACCATGACACTCCAACATGTTTGTAGCTCAAAGGCACGGAAGAAGAAGTGATGTGTCAGAGGCAAAATGTGTATCACTGCTTGGCCATTCAACATAATATTGTATTACAGGAGAAAATGTTTTGGTCATTAACTGTAATATGTGTAATGTGTACAGTTTATGTTCTTTCTGATACCATTGTCTGTTCAGTAGTAAGCAGGAATGGCTGGTATCAGTGGGCTAATAAATGCATTTGTAATTTTGGTCATTTGTTTTTTGTATCATAACATCATGATCATCTAATCAATAGATTTATAGGCAGTGTTGTGCAGTAACGCGTTACTAATAACGCATTACTGTAACGCCGTTACTGTTGACAGTAACTAATACTGTAACGCATTACTTTTAAAATAAAGGAACTCAATTACCGTTACTAAACGGCGCGTTACGCGTTACTGAACCTACTCATTTAGAAACTGGCATCATGTGCGCGACTCGCACAGGCACAGGGGAATTTTTCTCTCCCTTTGGTAAGGGCGGGATAAGTAATGATGATTGGCTAAAGCAGAGTAAGATTTCATGTTGAGCCAATCAGAGACACCCAGTGGGCGGTGGGCGGGTTCTACACACAATCCCAGCACACAGTAGTAGCGCGCACACAATCCACACACCCCGTGTCAGATGGCGAGTCCCGAGCCGAAGACAGAAGTATAGGCAGTATTTTAACCTCGTCGAGGTAAAAGGTAAAAACGTACATGTTACGTGCACATTGTGTCAAAGACCAAAGACTTTGTCCACTTCCAATATAAGCAACTCGAATTTAATGAAGCATCTCTGGACGGCGCACGCTTCTGTTAAACTAGTGGCCACCAGCAGGCCCCATGATGATAATCGCATGCTCAGTGCCGTTAACACTGAAGGCCACGGTGACGGAGCCACGCCAGCCAAGCAGCAAAAGCTGTATAATGCACTGTAAAAAAATCAAAATTATTTGAAATTTTTTTAACTAAAAAAAAAAGTAACGCATTAGTTACTTTCCTGGGTAACTAGTTACTTTTATAGTGTAGTAACTCAGTTACTAACTCAGTTACTTTTTGGGGTTAGTAACTAGTAACTGTAACTAATTACTTTTTCAAAGTAACGTGCCCAACACTGTTTATAGGTGTACTTCAACTTTTCTGATGGTATTGCTTTGCCTGGAATGTTCCATTGTAGACTGAGCAATAACATTCACATGGAGACCCTCCACCAGAAAAGTTGCACAGTGCACCTTTAAACTATGATGATAATACACATTAATAACATCACACTCAGATGTTATTAATGCATATAATTATCACAGTATTATACATATAATGACTATTTGCAAAAAAAATATCATAAATGAGCTAGTTGATTAGCCTCAAACATAGATCGATGGTCCTGAATGACACACAAGCTCAGAGATGCAGTGACTGACAGATGCTCATACACACACCATAGAAGTCTGAGGTCCCACACCTTTTTAAAAATGCATTTGCTTATTTATTTATTTGTATTATTTTATTTCTCCAGTTGTCAGTCGTCATTCCCCATGTGCATCACTGTCAGCTTCTCAACAATGGCCATTATAGTATTGGTTTGTCCCTGCGGTCTGATCTATACTTATTTGTATATCACATCAAGTCAACCACTGTGTAATATTCTATATGGAAAATGTATTATATAATATTCCATTTTGGTGCTCTGTATTGCCTATGGAGGAGGAGGTGTCTGGCCTGTGATGAACCTAGAGCTGACAAACTGGTCCCAGGACAGTGTCACCTCTCTGTGTGTTATCTCTGTGCACATAATGTCTCAGGGCTGTTAGCAGGTGCCATTCCAAGTCAAATGTGAAGTACCTGCTCTCACTCTGCAAATCACTGCTGACACTAGAGCTCCATTATATATACACAATAAGTTAGCAATACTTATTGTATTTTTAAAGGTTATGTTCTTGAATGTTCTTTGAATACTTACTATAAATAATACCTACATTTTAAGGTCCTATATTACCCAAAATGAATTCTTGTAAGCTTTGAGTCATGTGATAATGCTGTTCCCTAATATACCTGGAGTTGTTTTTGTTTCATTCACACATGTTTAAGTAATCCTGGTTTAATAGTCTGCCTACATAGCCAAAGCTCAAAATGCTCTGTGTGCACGTTGTGATGTCACGTAGTGGTAGTTTTCAAGTTAATGGCTACCTTTTAGCTTTAGTTTAGTAAAGACTGGTAATTCCAGGTCAAAAATTCCATCCATCCATTTTTTTCCACTTATCGGGGGCCGGGTCGCGTGGCCAACAGTCTAAGCAGGGACTCCCAGACTTTCTTCACCCCGGACACTTCCTCCAGCTCCTCCGGGATGACCCCAAGGCGTTCCCAGGCCAGCTGGTAAACATAGTCCCTCCAGCGTGTCCTGGGTCTTCCCCGGGGCCTCCTCCCGGTGGGACATGCCCAGAACACCTCCTGAGGGAGGCGTCCAGGGGGCATCCGGAACAGGTCTAAAATTATCCAAATAATTTTAGTGAAGGTATATGGAGTAATACGTTGTGTACAACATGCCATCACAAGGTGGAACAGAGTGTTTTCCGTTTTAGAAAAGAACCAGGCCTAAATATGCAAGATTTGTGAAACATGAGTGAATGAAACAAAATACAACTTTGGGTATGTTTTTGATGAGGAAACAACATTATAACATATATCAGAAAATTGTGTGGTATAGGCACTTTAATATTTTCTCTGCCTATGAGTGCACTACCCTTTATTCAAACTATTTCAATCACAACCTGAATGGAAAGCAAAAATGAAAATTCCAGTATATTTTTTTTTCTAAAATCATAAAAAGATAAACAAACCACTTTCAGTCATCTGTGTCAACTGAGAGAAAGATTTTTGGAGCTGTATAACTTGCAAAACTTTGACGGATTCCACTTTAGAAACTATAATTGCGCTGCCTCTTTAAACAAAAACAAAAAAAACAAAAAACACACACACACAAAAGATCCAACTTGCCTCAAAACTGAAAACTGCCACATTGATGTTGATGCTTTTAGCCCAAAAACAAAAAAACAAAACTGTCAAAGTCTTGGATCCAGCCATGAGACACAAACAGCACAGGGGAACAATTGTTTTCTGTCATTATCTATTTGGAGGAGACATCTTGAGGTTGTGCATGTTCTGGGGCAGACGTTTGAAGACCAGGCTGACTGAAAGGTGACAAATGGTTTTCTGTTTCAAGTGCCAGACGGTGATATAGTCGTGAAAACAGCGGGAACATGTTTAGTGGGGACGCAGCTTTTTCTCTTTCAATACCAATGTCAACACTTTAGATTTAAATATTTGTGGATGCTCCATTTAAACTGATGTGCAGAGACCAAAAATGGCATTTATTTTCTTTAAACCCAAACCACATGGTAAATAATGATCCAAATGGGTTGTGTAACTACACAAAAATACAAGTTTAATATTATTATATTATGTTTTGAGCCACCATTGGCCAGTAAATCATCTTATTACAACGATTTATAGACCAACATGGGATATTGACTGAGCTGATATCTTGGAAGCTGATATCCCATCCACCAAAATGTTCATATTTTCAATGTTCAATACCAGTATCAAATCGGTTTAGCAATAGTTAATAACAGATTATGAACTGAGTAGAGAAGTATCATCAGTGTATGAGATTGAAATTGTGTTATCATACCTCAAAGAATTTTCACTTTGCCTATTGTTAAACCAATGAAGATTTGAAGACACTAAATACTTAAATAAGTGTTCATAAATATGTGATCCATGTGTTCATATCGGGTCCAGAGCTCTTTTATTTAGCCTACTTTTTTTTTTACATATATGTGTAATAGCAAAACACTGCACTGAAATATTGTCCATAAATATACAGTCCATATTAGTAAGTAAAGTTATAGTAAAATATTAAAAAACAATTCTATACTGCCAAAAATAAAGCTGCAACTGTATCTGCAGCTAAGAGAAATAATTTTAGCTTAGGTACTGAACCAGCTCCAAAGGACAAATAAGCAGAAAGCTAATATACCAGAGCTGCGCACAATAAACCAGCCGTCAATAAATCTTGTGGCAGTTTGTGTCTGGGAGCTATTATCTGTAAGTCTGACGTGTGAATAGAGCAACACAATGGACTGAAATGTAGGATTTGTCTCCACTGCATCATGACTATAGCATATCCACAATGGGGCTAATGTTTTGGGAAGCACACAACCAAAGAGAGGAGGCCACAGGGGGACATGATTGTACAAATATGTCAAGTAAACCTTTATAAAATAGATAATGTATTCTGTATGATTGTGAGGGTTAAAGGTGCACTATGAAACTCCTAAAGTGGAGGGTGTGCTACTTGCTTGTCTCCTTTCTTTACATGGTATTTTCCTCAATAGGGCACTAAAAATCTGCCTTGGATTTATTCAATTACATGTCTTTTAAATCTCAAAATTTTCCAGAAAAACATGAATTCTTAATAGGTGCAGGCTTGCTTTTTATTGGGCTGGTGTGGTGGAAAAGAGAAAGCATGTGAGACAAACTCAGTTCACTACACCCCACAAACGTGTCTCTGTTTGAAAAAGCACCAATCCCAGGGCCCACTGAGATGCTCCAAAACTCCTCTGGTCTCTCAGTGTGAGTCAGAAATAACAAGCTTCATCTGTGCTCAGGCTTTTTCCACATGGTTCTGTTCTGTATGAGGTCTACAGAGGTCTCATCACAGCCTCACAACAAGATAAGGCCAGGGTCACGGCTCTGGGGTGGGTTTCTCACAGGGAGGTCAGGAGTTAGAAAAAAACTTTATTGATTTGATCTTGGCACTAATGGTGATTCGTATTGTCGTATTGTCATATTGTGCTGTAAATTAATTGTTTACTGTGCTATCTGGTATTGATTTGTTAGTGTATTGCGTATTTATGAGCTGCATGATTAAAAATGGCTTTACTACAGAAATATTTCAGAACAACTCAATATCTCACTACCTAACCTTCTTAAATATATCTGTATCCATAGAGACAAGCAGGTAACCAGGTCAAGCCAGAACAAGTTACAGGTTGGATGTAGTGACGTCACATTCATAAAAGAGTCAACTCTTTTGAAGGGTTCCTTAAAGTTGTGTAAGTTTTCTGGTGGGCGGTCTGAATCATCAGATTTTTTTATTTTTTTTTTCCATGGAGATGTTATTGTTTTGCCTGAAATGTTCCACAGTGTTATTAAACTTATCTATATTGCATTTATTCAATTACAGGTGTTTTTTATTTCTTAAAAAATACAAGCTGGGTCGACTCTTTGCAGATCTGACATGTAACTTGGCTTAGTGGTATCACTTTTTAGACTCCATGGTCATACATGTATTGAAATACTGTAGACCCTCCACCAGAAACGTTGCACAGTAGACCAGTAGTCTGACACAGTAGTCTGACCTTCCCAAAAATACTCCAATTGAGGAGAAACTGTGGTCTTCAAAGTTTTATGAAAATACATTAATATTTATAGGTAGCTCAAACGCCCTGAAATTTCTGGAACTGATGCAGTTTCAGCGCTATCCATCATGATCATCATTTGCTCCTATACAGCTCAGGAATAAAAAATAAGAGACCACTGCATTTTTTTTTTTTTTTCTGAAATCAGCATCTCTACATGTATTACAGCAATTTCATTCCAGCGTCTGTTGAATTCCAACACAAACACAAAGCTGAGCTACTTCAGTTCTTGCACCAGGAGTTGAATAAAGTCACCCAAGAACAATGTGAAAGACTTGTGGAGAGCACGCCAAGACGTATGAAAGCTGTGTTTAAAAATGAGGGTTATTGCACCAAATATTGATTTCTGAACTCTTCTTAAGTGTAAACATTAGTATTATGTTGTTTTAAAATGAATTTGATCTTGTTTCTTTGCATTGTTTGAGGTCTGAAAACATGTATTGTCATTTTCTGCAAATAAATGCTCTAAACGATAATATTTTTATTTGGAATTTGGGGGAAATGTTGCCAGTAGTTTAGAGGCTCAAACTAAAATGTTCCTTTTGCCCAAACACATACCTATAAGTAGTAAAATCAGAAAAACTGATAATTTAGCAGTGGTCTCTTATTTTTTTTTTTCCAGAGCTGTATATCATACATATCAAGGAGGCTCATATGAGTCTACCCATGGAATAACTGCCATCAAAACTAAAATCCAATAGACTGAGGAGAAGATGATGGTAGTGCAGTGATGACATTGACACAAGCCTGGGAGGGAATACAGTGTAAGCATGTACCTGAATCAAGCATTCAAGAGTTTTCTCTCAGACAAAGACTTCACAGAGTTTGCACTGAACTTTGCAGATGCCCACGTTTACAGGATGTTTTGTCTAATTGAAAGGTGTCTTCAGCATAATGTCTTAGCACAAAAACTAGCATCAATAAAATATTTTTCTGTCAGTCAATATCATGTTTTCTTTCATAAGACTGTTGAGTGAACAGGATATTATGTTGCAAAAATGTGACTCTTTAATTGCGTAACCTTCAATCCTTAAGCAGTAATGGAGGCTACAATGACAAAACTTCAAGGTCTTTGAGCTACCTTTAAATATGCATGGATTTTTGTGAAACTTTGCAAACCCCCATTCTTTGCACTAAACTGCCCGGAGCTAATGTGGCAAGTATTTTGAATGGCTCCAAAAGATTCGGATCCCATAAAAGAGCCAAAAAAGACAGATCACAGTCACATCAGTGTAGGCCAGGCAGCTTACAAGATGCATGGTTTTCAAAGCATTTACTGTATGAGCATCAAAAAAACATGTCTGTGATAGATAAGTTTAATGCTATGAATGCTAATTAAAGCTAAAACTTAAATCTTAAAGAGTTGTAATTTGCAGAACATGTGTTAGTTTCCAACAACACATCGTGAGTCGTAGGACCACCACATTTCTATATATGACATTAAATACGAAATAGAATTCATTAACTGTTGACTCACGGTCATGCAGGTAGGTACTGATTGGATTTCTGCACCAATAAATTAGCATCCAAGATATAAACGCTAATGTAAAGATTGCCTCCAGATATTTTTCTAATCACTGCAGAAAATTGAGCCTTGAATCTGTATTTAAATTGGCCAAGCAGAGCAGGGCTGGTGCTGTACTTTATAATGGGCAGTGTGTGCACGATATGTGACATTATGAGAAGTCTAATTGAATTGGAAAGAATGTTAGCAGAGCGTTGCACTGATCATAATGCGTCAGGGGTCATGGAGGGGCTTAATGGGAAAATATGAAATCAAGAGAAATATATTAGTTGGACACCAGAGTGAGATCTACCTACAATCAAGAATGGAATATAATGATTTTAAAAGTCAAATGCACCAACGAATTTCTATGGATATAAAATACAAACCAAGGGGTTCAACATTTTGAAATGGGCTTTTCCACCTTCAAGGCACTTAAAGCCCTTTACGTTAAAGGGACAGTGTGTAAGATTTTTACCCATTAATTACATAAATTGAAGATACCCATTCAAAAATACATTGTTTTCCAAGCCTTTTCACTTCCATCATGAAATCAAAGTATTCTTTTGGACTTAGATATAGTCACATAAAAGGGGGATCTTCCCCCTATAGAGGCAGCCATTTTGAATACGAGAGCCGCAGAAGGACATTTGGGCTCATCCTTTGCCTAGGCTCCTGCTAGCGCCTGCTCAGCCGCGCTGCATGTGGGAGCGAAGGAGAGAAGGAGAGAAAGGGAAGGGGAGGGGGGAGCCTCGTGGTTTTTTGGTAAACAAGACAGGCTGCTGTATCACACGTCGTAATAACACGTGTTTTGGACTAAATTGTTTTACTGGATTTTATTCGCTGGATCCTTATGGACAGATTGAGGCCAAGTTTATGGTGAAATACAGAGTTTGACCTGTCCAGAGCCTTCAAAGGTAAGCTAAGTAACAAACCTCGTTTTGTGCTTTTCTGTATAAAAGCCCCATGTGCTCGGGGAGTGATTGTTGTGCAGGGAAATGAATTGCATAGTCAAAAAGAGGAGACTGTGAGGTTTCATTTGATGTGTAGAGTGTCATGCTACACGATCAGGAATGTGTGTTTTCATGCGTTTTTCATGCGTTTTATTTATACCGTAGTTGTCGGCGAGAGCTCGCACAGCGCCGGGTGCGCTACGCGAGCTGTCTGCGTTACGGCGCGCCCGGGTGACCCTCGAGGTCTGCCGTAGCCAAAAGAGGAAGTGGAATAGCTAGTATCCACCTATGCGCCACGAATCCTACACACTGTACCTTTAAGTAGCCACTCACACATTCACATACACTTTTGTACACTGGTGACACTGGGGGCAAGAGGGTTAAGTTAAGTTTTGCCCAAGGACACAACAGTATTCATCTGTAGGAGCTGGAATTGCACCACTAGCCTGTGGGTCAGTGGATATGACCACCCCACCAGTGATGTTTATGTAGAGAGCAGGAAACCACCAAATTTTGGAATAGTGAAGAAACACTCAACCTGAGCTACTTTTGTCCAAATCAGACAAGAGCTGTTGCTATGCAGTTTGAGAAGGGGTAACCACCACCTGGACAAAAGTGTCTCCTCTGTGTACTGTAGTCTAAGCATCACAATTTCCATAGTTGGCATCAAGAGTCTAGCATTTTGGAGGTCCGTAATTAACTCCATGCTAGCTCCATGTGGGGTTGCCATGGACACAGGATACTTTAATCAGTGAATTAATCCCTAGAAAGCCAATCTTACCAAATTCCCACATCTGCGTGTTCCGGTGAGCGAATGAAGTGCCCTTATATTGCAATCATTTCTTTGTGTGTCATCAGAGCTGCCGTCAGAGTGGGGGGATGGGCCTCAGAACCAATAGAATAGTGGACTAGAGGAAAAATATTATACTTATTTGAAAAAGCCTGGAAAAGGTTTCACAAATGTTGCATCATAGTTATTGGAGTGCGCAGGCATAAGCAGGTGCACAAACTCAAACTATAGGCTCTGGCAGGTATAACATTGTTAGGTAGTCCTTTGTGGGAAATATAAGTTAAAGTGCCCATATTACCCTATTTTCTGATCTATTATCGTTTCCTCCTCGCAAACATACTTGGAATTTTTATTTTTTTTAATTCACATATGTTTAACACACAAACCCTACATGTTTAGGCTGAGTTATTCTCTGAAACGGAAAACACTCAAGCCTGGAATTGCCCATCTGTAGTAAACAAAAGCTAAAAAGTACTTGTTAACTTGGAATCTACCGCTTGATGATGTCACAAGGTGGAACAGAGCATTTTGAACTTTGGGGATGTTGACAGAAAGGTTACTCAATCATGTGTGAATGAAACAAAACACAAATCCAGGTATATTTTGATGATGCGACAACAACATTCTAACAAGGCTTAGAGCTCACAAGAGTCAATTTTGTGTAATATACTGTAGGTGTGATAGAGACATGAACGAACACAGAGGACACCACACAGGGAAAAACAAGTGCTGTTCAGAAAGAACGGTGAAAAACACAAATGGGAAGTGACATCACTAATGATGTCAACCAGACAGTACAAAATAAAATAACTATTTACAAGTAAAGATTTTCTGACAATAGGACCTTTCCCAAATGAGAGCTTTGGCCCAGTGTTTAGTGTAATATAGTGTAAAAGTTTTGAGAAGAAAATTGACTGAATGAAACTGCTATACATTTGATGAGATGAGAACCGTATAATATCAAATATATGTGATATGTGTGGGCTACTTTGACACATGACTGTGACTATCCCAGAAAGATGTGTAAAAGGGTGTGAGTCTTTAAAGTATTGTACACACCATGAAAAACATGTTAGT
The DNA here is from genome assembly GCA_036785185.1 of Paratrypauchen microcephalus. Classification (NCBI taxonomy): domain Eukaryota; kingdom Metazoa; phylum Chordata; class Actinopteri; order Gobiiformes; family Gobiidae; genus Paratrypauchen; species Paratrypauchen microcephalus. The sequence goes on from JAVJIX010000010.1 coordinate 7,135,026, forward strand.
AATGACAGCTTTGGGACAATTACAAGATAATAGTCCAAGAACAATGTTGTGTGTGTCTAGATCAGTAACATAGCACTTTCACTTTTCTCTGCTGCTGTTTTCCACCCATAGTTAATGCACGGACCTGTCAGTCTGGAGAGGGTCTCAAGTCAAATCAAAGAAAGAGGCATCCCTGTGGCTGTCTCCGTTGATTTATGTCAGAGAATATGTGTTAAAGCTGTTAATGCAGTCTATTCTCTATCTTTCTCACCTATTCGATTTTTAAAGTGCACTATGTTACCTTTTCTTTCATCACATATTTACGGTAGATACATTAATATATCTCAACCTGTGACCTGAGAGATTATGTGACCTCATAGATCAACAAATATTCCAGTACTGTCCTTGTAGACCCTTACTTAAAGCCCCAGTGTGTAGGATTCGTGGCGCCTAGGTGGATGGTGCTATTGGACTTTCTGTTTTAGCTACGGCAAACCTCGAGTTCCGCGCGCCGCTTCTGTATAAATAAAACGCGGTCTCGTTTTTGTTTATTGTTTTTCTCATGAAAACACACATTCCCAATCATGTACCATGACACTCTACACATCAAATGAAACCTTACAGTCTCCTCTTTCTGACTATCACTCCCCGAGCACATGGGGCTTTTATACGGAAAAGCACAAAACGAGGTTAGCTTACCTTAGAATGCTTTGCACAGGTCAAACTCTGTATTTCACCATAAACTTGCTCTCAATTTGTCCGTAAGGATCCAGCGAATAAAATCCAGTAAAACAATTTAGTCCAAAACACGTGCTAGATCCATTACGATGTCTGATCCGGCAGCACGCTTGTGTTGTTTACCCAAAACCACGAGCCTTGCCGAAGGCGAAGGCGGAGCCCAAATGTCCTTCTGCGGCTCTCGTATTCAAAATGGCTGCCTCTGCATGGGGAAGATCCCCCTTTTATGTGACTATATCTAAGTCCAAAAGAATACTTTGATTTCATGATGGAAGTGAAAAGGCTTGGAAAACACTGTATTTTTGAATGGGTATCTTCAATTTCAGTAATTAACGGGTAAAAATCTTACACACTGTCCCTTTAACCCAAGGACAGCCTGTGGGTAGAAGCTTTAAAGGCGCTTTGCAAAATGTGTCTTAAAAATGTGACAGTTCCTTTTAAGACTTTTGCAGGGGTCCAAACATATTCTGTACTTTACAAAAGATGCGTGAAAAGTCCCTCAGTCGTCCAGGTAGAATCCATGATAACAGGAGAAGTTCAATTTGTCAACTGGACAAAGTTTGTTTGGTTGAAAACATTTCACCGCTCATCCGAGAGGCTTCGTCAGCTCTAATAAGAATACTGGTAAGACACTTGCTTATATCTTGCTGTAGGGACGAGCTACCTAGCTAACTACTTTCCGGAACTATCTCATTGGTTTCTGTCTTTTGTTTCTCTGGCGTCTAGCTAACGATCCCTATTCATCCCTACACGCCTGTTTTTTCACACCTCTGGCCCTGACCTGGCTAGCCCTATTGTTTCCCTGTTTGCTTGATCTGCTTGATCAAATTGAACATCTCCTACTTTACAAAAGGCTAATTTTTGCTCCACTTTCATAAATAAAAACATATCTGTGCGTTCCAAGCATAGGCTGTATATATACGGCTATAGCCTTTATACAGGATGGTTCTAGCCTTGGTAAACGTCACTGCATTTATACTTCCAAACGTTTCTAATGTCAAGGCTGCAATCTCTTAAAAAATCACAAGAGGGCACTAAATTAGCCAAGTTGAACAAAACTGTTACATGACAGAAATGTTGCATGGGCAAAAGCCAGACAAATGGACTACTCTGCTGATTGGGTGGCCTTTAGGAAGCTCTGTAATACTTGCACCACTGCTATTCGGAGAGCAAAATCTGATCATTTCATCAAAAACACAACAGATAATCTAAACAAACCTGCAAAATGTTGGAAAATAATAAAGTCCCTAAATGAAACAAATTCTGATATGGAGCTGCCAGTAAGCATAATAAAAGACTCCCGGAACATAACAAACAAAATGGAGATGTTATCATGCTTTAATGAGCATTTTATTGCCTCTGGGTCATTATTTGACTCTACAAACATCTGCATGACTCTTCTCAGCCAACAATGAATCCACACCTGACGCGCAAATTCTCTTTTCACCCTTCGACTATCCTGGATGTGTCAAGGGCCCTAAAGGGTCTGGATCAAAGCAAATCTGCAGGCCCTGATGAGCTAGAGCTGTATTATTTAAAAACTGCGGCCGATGTCATTGCTTGACACACCTATTCAATTTGTCTCTGTCTATCAACACCATTCCTCGGACATGGAAATATATGTGTTACCTTTATTTAAGGGTGGAGATCCAACAAATTTAAACAATTATCGTCCAATTTCCAAATTGTCAATCTTAGCTAAGGTGTTAGAAAATCTCATTCACATGTAATTAAAAGAATTTCTTACCTGTGCAAATATTTTTTGTCCCTCTCAGTCCGGCTTTAGAAAACAGCACAGTACAACAACGGCAGCTATCAAAGTAATTAATGACATCTTGCAATCCATGGATGAAAAACAGCATTGTGCAGCTCTTTTTGTTGTTCGATACTGTAGATCATACTGTGCTTGAACAAAAACTGCACAGCATCGGGCTTTCAGATCACACGGTTGGTTTTCAAACTATCTGTCTGACAGGACTCAGTGTGTCAAGGTTCAGAATCATAGATCCAGTCTGCAAAGAGTGTCCACAGGAGTCCCGCAGGGCTCTATTCTCGGGCCTCTTCTTTTTATTATCTACATAAACAATCTTGACAATAACATCACAAATGCAAACCTACACCTTTATGCCGATGACACCATTCTATACACTTCAGCCCCCTCAGCAGAGATCGCACTGTCCAAATTCCAAGGAGCCTTTCATCAATTACAAAAAATCTTTTATCATCTCAAGCTTGTTTAAAACTCAGATAAAACTAAATACATGCTGTTTTCCAAATCCAAAACAACACCTCAACATCTCCCCCAAATCACCACAAATGAAGGCAAACCAATTGAAAAAGTGTCAGAATATAAATATCTTGGGATTATGATCGATGACTGCTTTTCCTTTAAGCCACATATTCAAAAACTGATTCACAGAAATTGAAGTTGCGCTTCTATTTTAGAATTAAGTCTTGTTTGTCATTTGAGGCTCGTAAAAACTTGTTAATGCTACTTTTCTTTCTGTTCTTGATTTTGGTGATGTAATTTATATGAATGCCTCTATTGATTGTCTGCATGCTCTTGACACTGTGTATCATGGTGGACTACGTTTTATTACAAACATGAGGTCCCTGACACATCATTGTGTCTTGTACGCCCATGTGGGCTGGCCTTCCCTGACCTATCGTAGACTGAAGCATTGGTACCTTTTTATTTATAAATGTCTTGTTGGGCTGGTGCCGTCCTATCTCCAGCAGCTCATAGAGGTGAGGAGCAGCGGCACTTACGGTCTCCGCTCTCAGGAGCTGCTCCTGCTCTCTGTGCCCAGAGCTCGAACCGAACTTGGTAAAAAGTCTTTTCGTTTTGCTGCAGCTCATTCCTGGAATGAACTCCAGAGGGAATTTAAACCAGTGGTGAAAGTAAAGCGGTGCGCATCGGAACGCAGCACCAGTATAAAATTCACAGCTGGTACACAGCACCGCTAAGAGAATATGGTTAATGGTGGCCAAAACCCATATTTGAAAAAAAAAGTAAGGTGCGCTATTTAAGTAGAAAACACAAACAACCACATTATGCCATTCGAGAATAACTGAAAGCTACCCGAAACTCTGCAGTCTGTTAAGCAAGGATTGTCAAAACTTATCTGACTGTAGCTGTGAAAATAGCCTAAACCACTGCGAGGCGGTGTTACGCACTGGTAGAAGATTTAAGGCCGGCGCGCTGCCTGCACCTGTAAGAGAGGGTTTATGCTGACTAAAAAAATATGAAATAATTAAGTATGAAAAAGGTGTAAAATGTAAAAAAAAAAAAAAAAAAAAAAAAAAAATGGTAAAACAAGTGTTTAAAAAAAAAAAAACAGTAAAGTGATGCACTGGACATTATAGCACCTGTAAGAAATGAAAACTACTTCACCACTGATTTAAACTGAAAGATCTGGTGTCATTGAACTCTTTTAAGTTACTTTTAACTGAACTTGAAACAAAATTATCAATTTGTAAATGTTTCACATAAGACTCGTTTTATGATGCTTTTATGTGTGTGTGAAAATGTGAACATTTTGTGTTATTGTTTTGTTTCTGTGCTGATGCTGCCTCTTGGCCAGGGCACTCTTGTAAAAGAGATTTTTAATCTCAATGAGTTTTTTATCCTGGTTAAATAAAGGTAAATAAATAAATAAAATGAGCAACAAATAAACAATATGGAGACACCCATGTCAGGTTTTAGATCACATCTGTTTCAAAAAAATCACGAAAATGAAGTTACTTGCATCTGATTCTAGTCTTCTAGTCTTTTTAAAGGTCCCATGGCATGAAATTTTCACTTTCTGAGGTTTTTGAACGTTAATGTGAGCTCCCCTACCCTGTTTAGGGCCCCCCCCCCATGGTTAAAAGTTGCGAAATGTCTAAACTGAGCATTTGCGATCCTTTTCTGCGTTACAAAAAATCGGAGCTCAAACGGGCAATTTTGAACAAGGCACCTTATTGACGTCAGATCGAAAAAAGAAATGCAAATGCAGTTCCACCCCCGTCTGTCTGTACTCAGCGTCTCTGTAAATCACGCCCAGAGAGTTTGGACTGCGAATGCGCTAGGCAATGCGAAATGCATTTTTTTATTTGCCTGGAGGCACGTCCGAGTGTTTCTAGGCTCGGAAGTCCTTTATCTGAGCCTCTGGACGTTTGAACAGCAGTGGTTTAATTTTATTTTATGTGGAAATGTGTTTATTTTTCAATGGAACACTTCAAATCTCTCCCCCCGTGCAAAAACAAGGAAATGGATCAGAGAGCGCACAGAGCGAGAGCGGAGCATTTGGCCACGCCCCCACCCTCTACTATTGGCCAGCTCTTTTCTCCTCATTTGCATTCAAGCAACAACGCCCATTATGGAGTGTTCAGAGTGAGAAAAATGACTCTTTCTCAGCTTATCTCTGTTTCTCATGCACTGAGTGTTGATTTTGAAGAAGGATTCATTTACAGTATTAGGGAACCATTAAGGAGCCATATAAAAGCATCAAGAAGTACCATGTCATGGGATCTTTAAAAGTTTAGGTTTCACTATTGAGCTACTGTATGTTCACTACTGTTCCCTGTGGTTTACATGCACAGCTCTCTCATGTGCAGTGCTAAGATTTCAGATGTTCTGAGGAGATAGATTACAGACAGAACAATGCAGAGGACAGACAGATGCCTCCATGCGTATCCGTATCCGTGCAAATGAGTAATGACACATTCCTACTGAGCATCCTAATTATTCACCACAATGATTTTACAAGCGTCTTTCCAGAGTGACGCCACTGCCAACTAACATTCTAACAGCGGCAGATAATTTGACCCAGACAGAACACAGCAGTCTGATTTTCAGTGATTACATTTTCAGTTCATTAATACATTGATTGATGTATGTGATATTTTTACCCCTTGGTTGTGTGTATGTGCCACACTTGCCTCCCTGGTGCTGCACTCACACATGCTGTTTGATCACACAGATGTTAATAATAGGAAACCAGAGCTGCATTAATCCTCCTCAGAAAGGACAAATTCATTAGCCTAAATGTCTTTGGACTTTGATGTAGTCGGCTGCCTCACTTCACCTCTGTCTGAATGTCAGTGTAACCCGTGCACTGATCACAACGTACAAATCAATATCCACATCGTTGCTTTGATGACTGGCATTTTTAGCATTCAGGCATCATTAATTCATCCACAATCAGATCCACTGAGACCCACTGCTGGCTGCTAATTGAGTGGTCCAGGGTTTGTTACAGCACTGGGACGGGTAAGGTGTCTCTGAGGACTTGAGATAAAGGATTAAACCCCATTTGATTCATTCATTCATCAATAATCAATAGGATTTATACACAGTGGGAGGTCAGGGCCAGGAAGCAGGGCACTGGTTCATAGGGCTGAGGTGGACACTGTTCATACCTTAGGTCATCCACAAGATCCAATTATCATCAGAAGAACATGGTGTCAGAAGTCTTGGTGTGAAGGGACCATGCCGACATCCACTGCTCTGTAATATTTAACAGGCAAAAAAGTTCAGAGCACTAGTGGTATGGAAAAATATTTTAAAAAGGAGTTCAGTAAAGTTTGATGAACCATGATGCAATAGTTGGAAATTTGGGATCATGAAAATAACACAACAAAAAAAGTACATTACTAAATAAAGGTGCACAATGTAACTTTTTTGGTGGAGGGCCTGCAACCTTCTTCCATGGAGATGTTATAGCTTGCTGGAATGTTCTACAACAGCATGACATTAAGCTTACCTATCTCCATGGGGACAAGCAGGCAATGTCACCAGGAAATTAACAGGCCAGATCTGTCAGAAGCTGTTCTCAGTGTTCCCTGTAATTGAATAAATGTAAGCCACATAAGTAAAATGTCATACTGTGCAGCATTCCTGCCAAAACAATACAATCTCCATGGAGACAAGTAAGCAGCAGAAAAACTGTAAAATATAGAATTGGAATATTGGACTAATTTTTAAAAATGCTTTGTGACATATGGGTTTTAATGTGAATTGACGGAGCTTTTATTTCTTAACTAATGATAAATAAATCCACTAAATCCATCGGTAATATCATTGTGTTGGCTTTTTTCTAGTAAGGAGTTCACTGCTTTTGCTTTAGTTCCACTTCTTTGAGATTTTTTTTTCCTTGTACATTCCAACATCTGAGTAATAGCAAGCATAAACCTCTCAAATCAGACCAAATTGAAAGAAATCTTATGTGTTCATGTGCTACAAATACACCGTCAGCATGGAATCAAATGATCAATACACCTCTGCACCTGAAAATACCATTATAACTGCCAGCTGCTGTTAGGGAATTATGGGATTTTGTCTTATTTTATTCCTATGCGCTCCACCTTTTTCGGAGTAAAGTAATGCATTTTTCAAGGATTTTTAGGAAGTCTGGTGTGAATTCTGTGGATTATGTAACACTTTACTTGTGTCGCTGTATTGCGGCGCAGGTGGTGTCTCTTAATGTGTAATTAAAACATCATTCACATCTGCTCGCTAACAAATTTAATGAGAGACAAGTAGCACCCATGATGGCGTAATGTGCTGGATTGGAACGGGGAGCCAGGTATTGAAGGTCTACTGCACAGGCTAACAGAATGTCTGCTAGAATATTTGTTGTGAGTTGTCCTTGACTACTTTGTTAACAAAACAAACAAAAAAAATGCATTACCGCAGTGTCTTTGGCCTTTTCTCAGCTTTTTAGCAGGAATTGTTTCCTGAAATTGTTTTTTGTTTTGTTTTTTCCTCTGCAATAATACAATCAAAAATACGAATAGTCTCAGTGTCGTCAACATTCCCTGGGGGTAGGGTGACCATTCGTCCGGATTTCGTCCGGACAGTCCGGTTTTAGAGCTGTCTGTCCGGCCGTCTGTCACGTGTCCTCCTTTTTTACATTTTGTCCTCCTTTCGGACCCTCGTCTGCCTCCGTTGCATAAATCGTCAGAAATCCCCACCCATTATTTACACTATTTACACTTGCTACTCTGCGATGTTGTGTCGTATGCAAACATTCGCGATGCGCGCCGCGCGCAGCTGATCCAGCCCGTCAGCCCCTCGTATTGTCCGCTCTCTATCTGCGCTATCAGCCACTCTTTGAGGTGCAACTTGGCTCCTTCTTCCATCTTCATCGCCTTATTACTGTCCCTTAAAATGTTGTTTTCTTTAGTGCCATGCGTAACAGGTTTCGCTTACGTTTCCTCTCAATGTAGACAGTTAAAATACGTTACAATATTTACATTACGGCTTTCATAATTGCAAATAATATTTTGGGGATTTTGTGCGAATTACACAAATCCAGGTAGCGAGATCTTACCTCTTATAAGTGAAATTTCTTTCTTCTTTGGTATGGCATATGATGGCATGGCAAAGACTGTTTTTTGAGTGAATTAGTGATGATATTGTTTTTTGTTCATATCATCTTGACCAAAGTTGTTTTTCTTGACCGTTCCCCTTCCCCGAGGGAAAACAAAAAAAAACAAGGTGTCCTCACTTTAGGGCCTTTGTCCTCCTTTTTGGACACAAGTGTCCTCCTTTCCTGTTTCATGCCGGTGGTCACCCTACCTGGGAGAGTGATGCTAACTTTAAGCACTGCTCTGTCTAAGGCTTTGTTAGACTTGTTTTAACACCGTCTGACCATAAGAGCTGATTTAGCTAGGACTACAAGTGAGCTGTTAAACAAGTATTTCACAAAGATGGTCACAAGCATTAGCCAACAGTTTTTTAGTTAGTCACTCTCACCCTTTTGTTGACAACTAAACGACCGTGAATGCTTGTATTGATCACAGGCATTTTTTTCAATCCATCCATCTTAAAACTTTTGCTAATGTGTTACCATGGTAGTTGCTGAATAATCCATCAGATACAGATACATATAGAACACCCCTAGAGTGATGTCACTGCAAAGTAACTGTTACATTTATTATCATTTGAAGGAGCATACAGTGACAGGATCTCAAGTTAAACTCACTGCAGTTTGTTTCAATAATAAATCTGTTGTAGCTTTAAGGATTGTTTTGTGTGAGCAAGTGGTAAATTTAGAGGTATTACTGAGGGAAGTCTTCTCATACATTTGATATTACAGGATCAGACGCAGACAACTCTGTCCCCCAAAGACCAATTATTCTGGACCTTTCTCTTTGATACAGACAACCATAACTCCAAACGATAAATAAAACCAGCACAAAAGAAAATAGACCCATCAAAGTTTAAAGGATTGGTCTAACTTTTTTCTAGCCCTAAAGAATATTTTGTGGAAAATGTCTCTATCATTTTTTTCAAACTGCAAAGGACACGTGCTAAATCCTGTCTGAAAGGTCTAAATCAAACACAAAACAATTACTTTTAATAAACACTACAAGTCACATTCATGTATTGAGGCCTTATGTATTAGTTGTACATTTTATTTACACTCACACACATACCACACATTCAATATAGGCCCAAAATGAGATAATAATTGGATTTCAGTGTACATGTAAACAAAGCAATGACTTTTTAAAAACATGCATAGTTTCCATTTTACATACATCTTGTTCACTGTCCACTGGACCTTCATGACAGATGTAATGAGACTGTCCATGCTCTAAGTGTCCTGGGTCTTATACATGTCTCATACTACTGCTGTATCTCTAAGGAGTCTCTAAAAGCCGAACATGCACACACAGTCAGAGCACATCCCTCTCCCAGCCCTGTGCTTCTCTCGCTCAGACTAGTGCAAATTCAAAGAGATTTGTGAGGCCCTTGTTCCAATCAACAGACAAAAAGCAAAGAACAGCAAACCATCCAGATCAAGTGAGGCAAGTCTCCAGAGAGCAATGTGGTGTCAGCGAGAGTGATGTGGTCCTGCTGTGTTGTGATCATTGAGGATAAATCTGAGCAGGGACAAAGAGACAAGAGATATCAGAGTCTGTGGAGAGGAGAATGCATGGTTAGGCCAAAATTCTGCTGTCTGACAATGTTTTATTAGGTTCTTATAATTGGAGTGTTTGGTATGACAAAGGATGGGATGAAATCTTTCAGAGACAGATGGGTGGAATATTTTCTCTCTCTGAAATGTTCCATGGGATGGCATTTATGATTGGGGGGCGACAGTAGCTCAGCTGGTAGTGCATTTGCTCACTTATCATTGGTTGAGCGGTAAGATCCACTGACCCACAGGTTGGCGGTGCAATTCCAGCTCTCACAGACAAATACTGTTGCTGTGGCTTTGGGCAAGACACTTAACCTTCCTTGCACCCATTGTTTACGTACTTTGGTGTATGAGTGTGTGTGTGAATGGGTGAGTGCTTTGAGTGCCTTGAAGGTGGAAAAGCGCTATATAAAAATCTGACCATTTACCTTTTCCATTGAACTTATAATGTATATTTCTGTGGTAAGAATGCTTGGGTATCTAGCATATGAGAAATTAATTAAAGAACTACAAAACATATGAAGTCTGATAAACATTTGAAGTCTCATCTGAAACTCCTTGTGTGCTCTGCAGACCTGACATGAATCTGAGCAGAAGGCAGCGGTGGTCTTTGGATTTATGTGACCTTTTCTCCATCGTTCATCATGTGTCTGCAGCTCCAGCAGAAAGACGAGCAGCCGCCTCTGAGTTTTCACACAGACCAGAGAGGAGCAGAGGACCCACTGCGCAATATCTGTTGCTTCACAGTACATACAAAGACAAGCAAAGTCATTATAACATGTATGGCCTGCATGTTGACTATATAAACACAAATAAAGGTGTACAAGTAAGTAGTCATGTGGGAAATAGTTGAAGTTTTATAACAGTCAAATGTTTTCAGGTTCAGTTGTGTATTCTGTATGTGTATTGTTTTGATTTAGCTCCAGCTGACATGTTCAGAGATCACATTGACTTTGTTCTGGATTGTCTGTTATTGACTGTGGTAAACACTAAACTGTAAAACATCTGTAAGTGATGCACAGTAGGTAGTGTGCATTTGTTTACCCAGTTTGTAATCCTCACTGTCTGCTAGAACACACAGGCTCTTTATAACCTTTCAGTGGAATAAAAATAAGTCCAAAAATTGTGTTTGTGTGTCTATTGGGAATATAAGAATAGTCAGGACAATTTGGTTTAGTCTTTAAAGGTGCACTGCATAATATTTCATATCTCCATGGAAATATTATTGTATTCTTTAGAATGTTCCACAGATTAAACCTATCTATCATGAGGCAGACAAGCAGGTTACAGCACTACGGTACAATACAATTGAGATCTGTGAAGAGTCACCCCTATTCACAGAAGGATTTTTGAGCAATAGAAATACCTGTAATGGATGAATGCTAGATAGATATGTTTATTGTCATACCATGGAATATTCGAGGCAAAGCAATAAGATCTTCATGGAGACAAGCAGGTAGCGGACCCTCTGCCAGAAAGACCCTGTGCACAGTGGACCTTTAACAAGAGCAAGACTTGAGATAATTACTTACTTTCAAAAACGAATAGCTAAAGAATGTTTGTAAATATATTGCAGTATGTTCACTGCGGCTGAATCTGCAAGCATCACATGTTATGAATTATGAATGGGGCAGAGAATATAGTTCCATGATTAAACATGTCCATGCATCAGCACAAGTTCAAAGGGAGTGTTGCCGCTAACTCACTGGGGTCATTGAGATGTCGGGCAGTTTGACACTTGGAGCATTTCACGTTGACTCATGTTACTTTTGTCAAATACTGATGAACTGCACCTCTCTTCTCCTCACAACACTGGCACAAACAATTCGATTTCCTGTTTAGATTTAAACCCATAACAACTCTGAGCCCAAACAAGAAACCACAAAAGTACAGTAGGCCAAAAGCCAAAAAGATAATAATAAAAAGTTCTGTCAAAGCGGAGTTTTCAGTGCTCCCTAATAATAAATAAAGTCCACTTTTTTGTGTGTTTGTTTTGAATTTTTATTGAACCACTAAGGATGACCAGGGAAACTTTAATTCATAGTATATGTCTCTCCTATTATATACATTCTCTAGAGTCTATTGTTGTGAAACTCAAACCTTAGTCTGTGTTTACAAATCCACTATTTTCTGTTCAGACATAGTGAATCAGGCCTCTACTGATTCCACTCATACCACCTGTTTGCTGTATAACAATATTTGTACGATGACAGATGCGACTGTCCCCTCAAAGGCTGCGCTGTCCGACCCAAAAAGGAAAGCTCTTCATCTTCACACTCTCCATGTAGGAAGCCTCTGTCTTTGGCTGCACTGTAAAAAAAATAAATAGTTAGTTCAACTCAAATTTTCAAGGCAACCAACTGCAGAGTTTTTGAGTTGTGAGTATCAACTTAAATTTTTAAGTTTTTAAGTATTGCTGTTAAGTTAAGTTGGGTCAACTAAGCTTTTAAAGTTGTGCCGGCTAATCATTCATTCATCTTCTTCCGCTTTTGGGCAGCAGTCCAAGCAGTGTTCTGCTGCCCAGAACACAATGCACCAGTCCCCATGAATCCTCCCGTGGGTGGTGGGTCCACAGGAGGACAGCTCACGTCACAACGGGCCTTGATGTATCTTCTGCCATGGGGGCTACCACTGTCTGCAGACACTGGGGGCAAGGTGGGGATAAGTGTTAAGTGTAGGACACAATGGCAGCGCTCATCTGTGGGAGCTAGGATCACATGCGGTCAACCCGTCAAGAGCGGGATTTGAACCGCCACTAGACAAGCACTCTACCAACTGAGCTACTGCCACCCACGCCAGCTAATCATTTTAAGTTCAAGTTTCTATTTTACCAACTAAAAACTGCAAATAATGCACGAAGAGGAGATAAAATAACGTCTCATTTCGTTTTCGTCAACATCAATGTTGACAAAAGGACTCGTTAGTCTCTTTATGACAAAGTTTTCTGCAAAGACAGCCAGCGCTTCTGAGGGGAAAAATGATGGACGTTTCTTTTCCGAAGCCAAACCCAAGGAAAACCCCTGATAAACTCCTCCGGTTACCCTGTTGTAGCAGATCCCAACGGCAGATTATTCCAAATGAGCATGCGCCGATTAGTTGGCCTGGCCCAAACTACCGTCCACTTGAATTTGTATATCATGTCAACTCAAAATATGTATATCATGTCAACTCAAAATATGAGTTGAAATTACAGACGCTCCTCGACATACGAACATTCGGAGTTACGAACAGGGTCGAAATTTTTTTTTTAAATGTTAAATGTTTGGGCAAAAGCGCTGTACATGTACGTAAGTGAATTTTTGTATTTAGCGCCTATTCCAACTTCCGAGTACAGTACGTAGTGCGTATTTCCGCCCCTGACGCACAGGCAGGGCGCTGCGCAGCATCCCCCAAGCGTCACGCCCACTCAGTTGAAGTGTTCAGACGTACTACGGTATTACTACGGTGCGGTGTTACAAACTTTGTTGTTTTATCTTGCATGCCTAATCCAATATGGTTGGTGAAAAGCGAAAAGCTTCTAGTGAAGCTTCTAGTGGAAATGTGAAAAAGCGGCAAGCCATCTCATTTGAAAAGAAGGTGGCGATAATAAAGAAACTTGATGCTGGTGAGAAGATGGTGAATGTGGCACGCGCGTACAACATGAACCGTTCGACAATTGGTACGATATATAAACAAAAGGACCGCATTATGGAGCATGTGAAAAGTGCAGCGGGTATGCAATCCACCATCATATGCAAGAAGAGAGGGAAACTTATGGCAGAGATGGAGAAACTCATCAACCCTTCAAGTACCTCTTCCAAAGGTAAGCTAAACTTGCATTTTTTTAAAAATAGGCTACACACACACAGTCTCACACATACATTCACACACACGCTCTCTCTCGCTCGCTGGCTGGCTGGCTGGCTCGCTTTCTCTCTCAGCTGACTGCATCTGCCTCTGTGTCCCTCTCTTCTTTTTATCTCATCAGTTTTCCATATTTTTAAAAAGCATATTGCTTTGTTACTGTGATGTAATGGAGACACGTAGTTTGAAAAAGCTTTTATTTTGACACCTTTATTTTGGACACTTGTACTTCCTTAAGTTCCTTAACTTCCTGTTTTGAGGTAGGTTTTACAATGTTATTCTGTGAGCAGTTCAGCTCAGCTCCTGGGAACACTTTCTTTTGATTTTGATGTGGCATTGCCAGTAAGTACAACTCATTTACCAGTGAAAATGCATCATAAGTAAGTAGATAAATAGTTTAGGGAAACATTTCATTAGAAAATATAAAAACTGTGTTTTGTCGGAGCTAAAATGTTAGTGTTTTCTTTGTGCTAAGTGTGACACAGCATAACTAGCATGGAAGCTAAGTAGCCTATGCCGTTTTGACATGTATTAGACATGTATATCATTTGATACATGATTATTTTGTTTATCTTGTCTATTCTGTTTTTATTTCAGTTTCACCGTCTCTTTAATAAATCTTGCAAACTACAACACCGGCCTGTTACTTTGGGGATTGGTTGAAGAGATGAGTTTAGCTGGATGTTCCATATCTATGAGAACAGTACAGTTACTATTTAGTGTTATTTAAATGCAGTCCAAATCCATATAGATTACTTATACAAGCCTTAAACATACATTCCCTTCTAATAACGACTTACGAACAAATTCAACTAACGAACGGCCATTCGGAACGTAACTCATTCGTAGGTTGAGGAGCGTCTGTACTCACTGGCAGTTTTATTGTCTATGAACGCTAAAATCCTAGTAATCTGAACAAATTCAAGTTGTCATTTTTACAGTATGGCCTCTCTGCACATGCACAGGACTAAATGAGAACTTGGATGTTTGGTGACATTTTCATAAAACAGATGATTCTACATGAGAGTGGCGGGCATTCAGGAAATAGTCAACGCATTTCATACAGTTGTCAATTTCTGAGAAGCAGTGGAAAGTTCAGTCAGCTCAGTCAGAATGTTTATTAAAATGTACTACTTGGTGTTTCAGTGTGAGTAATGGGTCAGTGTGCACAGAACACATTTGTGAGCAATCCTATGATACAGACAGGACAACATTTAAAAAACACTCTAAACCCAAGGGAAATTCAAGGTTGCAACAATATTTACACTATGCTTCTCAGTCACCTTTGTGTCTCAAAGGTCTCAGTGCAGTTTAATGGGGGACTGATCAGGGAGAGTCAGCAGATCCTGTGTCAGGGCAGTTTGAGGAGAGAAAAAGACAAAAGAGTCAGTGTCTGTTTCCTGCAGCATCACAGCAGCATCCAAGGGGACCCATACTCATAACACTGTGGCATGCATCCTCTGAACGCTTTCACTGATATATTTTATTTCCTTTGTTACTTTTATTCAAACTTGTCTAAACTTTTACTCTTGTTGCTTAGAAGATAAACAGCTGTGTTTCTTTCATATCGACATTCACAGCTTGTTAGCCTTATCAAGTAATTACCACTCTGAAAACTTACTGTATGTTAATTGTCATCTGTTTCCACACACACACACACACACACACACACACAACAGCATGTTAAGTGATTCATGTCCTACTATGTCGTATGTGTTCCCGACTGTCTCCATGTTTGATTGCTCTAACAGAAAATGTCTGAAACCTGATTATGCAGCGTCAGGACAAATCCCGATGAATGATTTATGAGTCTGGAGATGAAATTGTTCCAAGTGAATTAGGCGCGGCTAACATTGTTTACACAAAAGAGAAGCAAGGTCCTCAGGTTGGCTTCCTCATTTCAGAGCAGAACAATTAACTGATAAAATGATCAATATTGTGATGAAATTAAGGGTGAAGAAAGAGCTCTGCTACATTTGCTCCAATGCTCCAGAGAGAAAACAGTGTAAAGTGCGTGTATTGTAATGCATTTCCTGTGGCACACAAATACCAGATTGCTTTGGAAGGCATCTTGAATGATTTACACTTGGGAGAAAAAATACAGTACTTTTTCAACATCACTAGTAATGTGTGATATCATCAAAATGACAAACAATATCCAGTTAAGCTCCAGCTGAGTTTGACTTGAAAAGGTCCCGTCCAAATAAAATACAACTTTTGTAAATAGATTTAGGATGACTGCGTAAATAATGTTTGCCTGATATTGTTGTCATAAGAATTTGTGGTCTGGTCACTGTTGCGAGTTCAGCCTGCAGTGATTGATGGATTGCTACCAAAATACTGATATTTCACTACTGATGAGGTGCCAAAAGCAAGCTTTGTCATGCACAAATAAGGTTGGCTAAAGTTACTTGAATTTACAATTTATTAAATGCTTTTGAGGTTGACAAACAGCACCCTTGCTTCAGTATCTCATGTTTTAGAACTTAAATAGAACCAGATATTATCTTAAAGCTTGAGCACTCAGCGTACATGAATCTGCAGGTGGGCTCCATCTACTGGCCACAGAGGGGCTTACCATGGGGGAAAAACCTCTTTCTTTCTACCTATGACACAACAGTCCTGGGAAAATTTTAACCAAATAATGTTCTCTAGCTCAGAGGCAAAACACTTTTACAGAAGATTACTGAAACCACCATGAATAAAATGAAATAACTGCAGGTATGTTGTTGATGAGGAAATATTTTATAGCATGGTTAAAAGCTCCAAAACTTTAAAAAGTTTAATGTGTCTTTTAAACATTACCAGGCTGACAATGTTGCAAGAGAATTAATGGTAACCTTGCTGTGTTGTTACAGGTGTTTTTGGTCATCATAAAAACACATTTATCACATTATTAATGACACAGCCACAGGTCAAAGTAAGGGAGTAAAAGATTTGTAAACCATGACATCTGCTTTGGTTCTGTGTTACGAGTCAGACCTGTGACTGCCATTTATTCACAGTGACTCTGCACCCAGATCTAATCAGCCTGAACAACAGCCTGCCACGGAGAGGGGCCTTTAATTGAAACAGGAATTAATGTTTTTTCTATGGTAATTTTGTCAATTATTACATTTGTTTGTAGTGACTGTGCATATCAGTGATCCCAAATGATGAGACCTGCACATGCACACTGGTGACTAATGTTAGTGTAGCAGGTTTAAATGAGAGCTGAATGACCTTCGTATGACCTTGAGGGTCTGTGCCTCTCAATTAACACTAAAAACGTCTCCTGTGCTCCCATGTAAATGAAACTAAGTGTTTGAAAAGTACTATCACAATTTAGATTTCAAACAAATGTTTGTAATTTTTAAGACAAAGCAATTCACTTAAAGGTCTTGAAACAGATTTTTCCTTTGTAATTGAAAAGAACTGATCATGTCCCAGTACATATATTTTGTACAAGAAGATCTTGAGGTCAAAGCATGTCTTCTGTGTGCTGTCTGAATCTAATTATAAAGCATTTTCTTCTTCGGTAATCAGAAAGTACATGTTATATAGTTACTGTTAACTTTACCATGACAGCAAAACTACACTCTTGCTTCAAAAAGTTGTGTAAAGCTTTTAAAAACTCAATGCAGTGAATAGGATGCACGAAATGGACAAGGTTAAATGAGGAATAACTCTGAACCACTGCAAACTATTTTAAAAATGAACTAGTTATGTTTTTCATATTTTAAGACAGCCTGACTTTGAGCATATTTAAAGGTCCCATGACATGGTACTTCTTGATGCTTTTATATGGTGCCTTAATGGTTCCCTAATACTGTAAATGAATCCTTCTTCAAAATCAACACTCAGTGCATGAGAAAGACACATTTACACAGACATGGTCAAAAATTCACTCGCTGAACAACTCATTCTGGGCCTTCTTGCTTGAATGCAAATGAGAAGGACACAGGACACCCCCCCACCCCCCACCCACTCCTCTGCGCCGCTGGAGTGCTGCTCTGCGCTGTCTCCCATTTCCGCGTTTGAAGCACGAAGACAGAAAGGAGAGGCATTTCAGTGAAAAAACACATTTTCACATAAAATAAAATTAAACCACTGCTGTTTCAGAGGTCCAGAGGGTCGGGTAAAGGACTTCCGAGCCTAGAAACACTCGCATGTGCCTCCAGGCAAATTAAAAAACGCATTTCGCATTGCGTAGCTCCTCCGCGGTCCAAACTCTCTGGGCGTGATTTCCAGAGACAGGGGGTGGAGATCCAGACAGTGGTGGAACTGCATTTGCATTTCTTTTTTCGATGTGACGTAACATAGTTGCCTTGTTCAGAATCGCCCGTTTGAGCTGTGTTTTTTTCAAACGCAGAAAAGGACCGCAAATGCTCAGTTTAGACATTTCGCAACTTTTAGCCATTGGGGGGGCCTAAACAGGGTAGGGAAGCTCACATTAACGTTCAAAAACCTCAGAAAGTGAAAATTTCATGCCATGGGACCTTTAATGCCAAATCTGAAGTAATCAGGTTCTACAGTAAAATCTATTAGTCTTCTGCTTTTTTAACTGCAACTACAAAATGTTTCAAAGCAAGTGCAATGAGATAGAAAGAAAGGAGAAAAAGAAGAAAGCGTGTGCCCTTTCACTCACCCTCTTTTGCAAAATACTGTATATATTCACCTTTTGTATTCCACCATTTCCACCATTTTATCTCAGTAGCTCCCAAACACAGGGTTATGAGCTTGTGACAAAGTGATAATGTGTTCCCATAGGGGCTGGTGCACAGAGGAGAGGTAGCAGGAGCTCAGGGTTGGTCTTCAGACTCACATAAATGTTTCATTGTGCAGATATGGGGCTGGGTTTGTCACTGTGGGTCACGCATGGCTCTGCACATCTAAGAGCACTCACAATATTAATAAGAAATGAGCTCAAGTGGTTGCTGGGTTATTTGAGGGCAAGGAACACGAATAAATTAAATGATGATCCTGTATGCATATTTTAATTTCCCTTATTCAAATAAAAGTGTTTATAAAAAGTGTAAAAGGTTGTTTTGTTAATCGCTATGACAACGTTTCTATTTTTTTCTATCATACTGGAACCCACAGATATGTTTGTATATCTTTATTAACAAAAAATGATTTAGCCTGAAGGAAGTTTGTAGCCTGGGAATTCCCAGGCCGCTTCCGTTCGTTTCGAACTGGAAGGCGGCCTGGAAACTCGTCCAAGCGAGAGTCCCAGATTTAGGGCCCCAATCAGAGAGC
Source organism: Paratrypauchen microcephalus (assembly GCA_036785185.1). Taxonomy (NCBI): domain Eukaryota; kingdom Metazoa; phylum Chordata; class Actinopteri; order Gobiiformes; family Gobiidae; genus Paratrypauchen; species Paratrypauchen microcephalus. The sequence continues at coordinate 7,153,736 of JAVJIX010000010.1, forward strand.
GGGGGAGGTGTGGCAAGACGGTGACGCGTACTACATAACAAACGGAAGCTTGTAGTTTGAACTGACAACTGACATGATTGGCTATGGACTTACGTATACGCTCAATGATAGACATTCATAACGCCCAATAAACGGCCGTTGGCAATCGCTAACCACACCTCCGCTACGGGATTTTTCGAAGCGAGTTTCCAGACCCATATCTCACTTGTGATATGGTCAGGTGTTAACCAGACTAGGAAGTTTGTTCTTATGTTCGAGTATAGAGATCTGTTTGTATTTCTGCATTGTGCCTTACTGCAATAAAAGTTTACAACAAAATGCATATACTGTATTTTAATACTGTACTGTGTAGTGTAATAGTATTTTGCTTCTTTATCAACCTACTGCGGTAAGTTGCCATTTTGCCCTAAGATTTGTTGTTTATCAGCCTGAATCCTTTGAGAAGTTCAAGTTACATGTTTTAGTAATCGCTTATTCTTCCACACCTTCTAAAGTAATATAATATATTACCTTCGAAGGCTAAGCATTCTGGATGTATTTTGTTATCACTGCATACTTTTCAGTGCTGCTTATCACTTGTGGTCAGGTGTTTATAAATAATAATCACACAAGAGCAGAGAAAGCTTATGTATTGTTCTAAGCAGATGTGATTGTAGCTTGTTTGCCTGATTCTCTCAGACAGAGCAAAATCCACTGCAGAGGCCCAGGCTGCTCATATCAGCTTAACACATTTCACTGTGGCATTTTCAAGTGATGCGTGACCTCTCTGGTATTCTTTCTGTCTCATTTACAGCTGGTGAGATAAAAAGTTTAATCTCACCATTTAGCCTCACACTCAAACGACCACAAAATGCCAACTTTACTTAAGGAGGAATCAAATAAATGTTGCATACTTTTTGGATCAGGTAAAGGGGATAAACACGTCTGAACTATAAAAACACAGAGGAGTTCTTCCTTGATTGCAGTTACACCATCACAACATTTTGCATAATTAATTTCCTTGTTGCAATAGTCCATTATTTGTTAGTGTTGTGCTATAAATAACTATGTGAAAATAATCAACAGAAATAAATTGCGGAGACAGCAGCAGTCAAATCTCTAACATTTGGAAATGCCATGTTGTTTTGATACATCTGCCAGAAAATATGAAAAACAAACAAATTCCATGACAGGTGGAAAGGCCCGGACACACTTCCCTTTTCAATCTGATGGCAGGGGACATTTTGGAGAGGGATCTGGCAGGTGCAACAAGGAAATAACGAACAAAGAAAGTGGCTGGACACTGTACTTATTTATCTCTACAACACAAACAGTGGGCAGAACCTCAGCAGTTCTTATTGGTCTAAACAGGGCTGATCCAGGCCAAGGAAACAATCTGTATTTTACATGTTCATTAATGCGCAAATTGCAGGCTATAATGTATAAAAAAAGGCGCTGCTTCCCATAGTAATAGCCTACATTTTTCAGTATCTAGAGTACTTTATCCAACAATTGTATTACCCAGATCTGGATGCAGACTGAAAAACAAGAACCTATTAAAGGGATGAATAACGTTGAATATCTGAATTCAATTCCAAATTCAGTCAAAATAGTATAGTGATGTACAGGTTTACCAGGGTTATTTAAAGAGGAGCTAACTTTGCTGCTGAACTGTGTATGTGGTGTTTGAATAGCATTGTCTGTACTTGTTCTGATCCTTTTTTGGCAATCTTAGTGCAAACTAGGTAAATTTGTAGCTTTGTGGTGAGAAATTCGTAAAAAAAAATGGGTGTGTCCTGGCTTCTGTGGGCACTGCAGTTTCAGGTACTTGATGACGTCACACAAGACTACTCTGATTACAGTGGGTGCAGTTTAAAGTGTGGCTACTTGTTAGACCAATCACACTCTTTATTGTATGTCGAGACCCCGCCCCTTCTCATTCCTCACTCTTTTAGGCTGCGTCCAATACTCTGTCTTAACCCTTTACTCTTCCCCTTTATCTACATCTTTGTCTTGCCCCTCGATACCGAGCTGAGAGGGCTCACGGTACGAATGTTCCCCTAGGAAATGGGACACCACTCGATTACTGTTTGCATCATCATCCCTTGCCTCTACCTGGCTGCTACGTCTACAGAGGCGACAACAATTGTCGCAAACAAATGTAAACAAATGTCAAGGATTATCGGGTACCTCAGCATGACAAAACAAAATAGCTTGTTTATAAGATAAAATAAGATAAGACTTTATTGATCTCACACAGGAGAAATTCACTTGCCACATTAGCTCCAGGCAGTTTACTGCAAAAAAGAAAGTTTGAACAGAAAGTGCATGCAGACAAATAGTAATAACAATAAAAATAAGTAAAAAAGAGAGTATAGAAAATATTGCACATTTGGACTATACAGTGGAGTTATACAGTCTGATGGCGGTGAGGATGAAGGATCTGTCATAGTCATAGTTTGCTTTATTGTCGAAAACAATCATGTACATGTACATAGAGTGAATTCGAAATATCGTTTCCCCACTAACCAGGCAGGACAGTGATAGAGTGGGCTAGGGGAGGGGCCGCTGCGCATGCGCGCGCCGCCGATCTGTGGTAGCGCGCCTTCTTGCACTGGGGGTGCCTCAGTCGGCTGCTGAAGGAGCTGCTCAGCTCCTCTACAGTCCGGTGCAGAGGGTGAGAGGTGTCGTCCATGATGGACGTAAGTTTGGCCAGAACCCTCCTCTCAGCCACCTCCTCTACAGAGTCCAGAGGACAGCCCAGGACAGAGCTGGCCCTCCTGACCAGCTTATTAAGTCTTTTTCTGTCATGTTATACATGAAAGTTCGATGAAAACGATAACGTCGGCTAAACAGACATCACTACAATTAAAACCGCAACAACAGTTCACGTAGAACATAAGCATCATAATTGTAAACCATGCTAAACTGTTAATCGATAATTACAACTGCTGAAAATACATTTATGAGACTCCTTGGCTGGTCGATGTGACGCTGCCATCCTGATCCCAAAACCTGCCTGAGCTTGTAGGCGTACCCCTTCGCTCCAAGTCTGGTCGAGAGCTTACTTCGTTTCAAGGGGTATGTAGCCCTCGGTCGTGGCCCTAGCCCTTGATCAAAATTAGAATTGGGACACCCCTTGTCCTCACATGAACAAGCAAAACCAAGGAGCAGGGGTAAGACGAAGGGGTAAGACAGAGAAATGGGACCCAGCCTTAGTCCTCCAGACACTGTCCAGTTTAGTAGCTCTATTTGTCAGTGGGATGGGAACTAGGGCCACGGCTCTGGGGAACTGTGAGGTCCTACACAGACACACTACATTTGGACAAACTGTGCTCTCAGTCAGAGGCACTAAGTTCTGGAACTCTCTCCCATTATCAATAAGAGAGACTCTAACACTGGACACTTTCAAATCATACTTGAAACAGTGGCTAAAGGAAAACCAGACTTGTGGACACTTTTAATGTTTTAATGTTTTAATGTTGGTGCTATTATCAGTTGTCATTGTTTTTATTGTTTTTGCTGTGGTGTCACCTGCCTAGGGACTACGGATGGAAATTAGCATTCTTGCTATAATCTGGCGTATTTACACTGCAATGTTGCAGATGTTCATTAATATGCACTGTCCCTATTAAATAAAGAATAAATAAATAAATAAATAAATGTGGTTTTTGGTGGAGTTTAGGTGTTTAGTCCCACTTAAAGAAAGGTGGGTCTTTTTAAACTTCTGCTCGCTGTAGGGAAGAACCAAGTAGTATATGAGCATAACATCCTTTTGTCTATTAAAGACTGCAACTAATAATCCTAAAATGATAAATGATCACTAATGTGGATATTTGTTCAGCTTGTTCTGAAAACCATGAATACAAGGTAAGTCTTTTCTTTGTATTAACCAAGCCTCTTCGACTCCTCTGCAGAAAGCAAATAAATAATTAACCACATTACCATTAACCACAATATTTTTTTTCTCTAATGAGGACAAAGGACATTTACGCGTGTCTGATGCTTGTCCCCTGTGCACATTTGGTTGTGAGACTTGAGCGGATAATCTGTACACAACTGTCGCATGTCAAACAAAACACACACCTAAATCTAAGCCCACTTCTCTGATGCGATCATGAAGCATAGCTCTAGCACATCTGATAAAAGTGTGAATTTTTATCTGATGTGACGTGTAATCACTTGGAGGCGTGGCTGTTTTGGCAGTCATTTTCCATTTCCTGTTTCTGTTTTGACGATCGATGTGTGATTGTGTTAACATTGGACCAGAATGCCCTTCAGTTATCCTGATTGCATTCTCTGACATCTTAATTAAAATAATGAAAACCCACATTCTCATTATGCTCTCTTGTATGGCCTGATTGTCAGTGTTATTCTCCGCTCTTTTGCAGCAATATAAATCACACCAAATACTAATTATTCTATGGAATGGCAAACATTTGCATGAGTTTTCCCTGAGGATCAAAATTGTCCTTGACTAACATGACCCAGTTTTGTTCATGGGAGTACACAGAGACCAAGAATGTTTCTCTAGTGGTTAGTGCCTTAGTGTGTATGGACCTTTAAAATGTTATAATTTTGTCTTTTTTGCATTACTTAAAGGTGCACTATGGATATGCCATTGCTCTTACACTTATTAAATTACAGGGGAAAAAACAGGCATTCTGACTTTGAGTGGGGTTGCTTCTCCACAGATCTGACCTGTAACTTGGCCTGGTTTGATCTCCATGAACATAGAACAATTTAATACCACACTGTGAAACATTTCAGACAAAGCAATAACATCTCCTTGGAGAAAAGCATTAGTGGACCCTCCAACAGAAAAGCTACACAATGCACCTTTAAATTTGTACTAATAATCGTTGATTGGTTTCATTTGGCTTTGTGTGTATGGGTGTTTGAAACAGTTTCTAAGATCTAAACTCATTTCATACATTTGCATATGTATATGCCTTATATCTGCTTGAAGGGAGGAGCTAACTACAATGAAATTACTATGAAGCTATCACGCCTACTTGTTTTCAGTTTCTGTTAGTTAGGTAAGCCTATTCAATATGCAGTGGGAGTAGAGGGCCATAATGGGTGTTTTCACACCTCTGGACCTGACCTGGCTAACCCTATTGTTTTCTTTGTTTGTTTTGATTTAGGTTTGAGGATAGAGTAGATGGATGGGAGACAAATTGATGTCTGAGACCTCCATTTCTGTTCAAGGAAGGATTCTTTAACTCCCCTCTCAAACCAGTTCTTTTCTCTGGCTGAGATCTGTACCTCACTGTCCTCAAGGGAGTCGCCCCTGGCTTTTAGGTGGAGATGTACGGCAGATGAAAATCCACTCTGGCTCTCCCATCTGTGTTGGTACACCCTCTTGTGAAGTGGCTGTTTTGTTTCTCCAAGATAAGATAAGATAAGATAAGACTTTATTGATCTCACACAGGAGAAATTTACTCGCCACAGTAGCTCCAGGACAATTGGACAGGAGGGAAAAAGTGCATGCAGGCAGGGAGGGGATAAAGTAAGTAATAAATAGTGCAAATAGTAATATGTAATAATAATAATAATAATGGAAAATAGTAATAATGATAATAGTAACAACAAGCATCAACATGAAAAGGAGGATATTGCACATCTGGCCTATATGTTAGAATTATACAGTCTGATGGTGGTGGGGATGAAGGATCTGCGGTAGCGCTCCTTCTTGCACTGGGGGTGCCTCAGTCGGCTGCTAAAGGAGCTGCTCAGCTCCTCAATAGTCCGGTGCAGAGGGTGAGAGGTGTCGTCCTTAATGGACATGAATTTGGCCAATGTAGCGCTCACTGCAGTCTTCACACTCAAAAAAGTCAGATTGTATGTCTGCTAAATGAATCAAGGTGTAAAATGTAGCTTCTACCATATATAATCATGTTTTGTGGTTGAACATCATTAAGTTATGTTATTTTAGCATGATGTGCAATAACTTAACATTTGCTAAATTCAGTCATGCTGACACTCTCATTCATGCATTCATCACCTCTCGAATCGACTACTGCAATAGCCTTTTTCTATGGTCTACCCTCCAAAACTCTCAACAAACTCCAATACATCCAAAACTCTGCTGCCCGCCTCCTCACCCACACGCGCCACCGAGACCACATCACTCCTGTCCTCCAAAACCTCCACTGGCTCCCCATCCCTCAGCGTATCCAATTCAAAGTCCTCCTCCTGACCCACAAAGCCCTCCATAACCTGGCCCCATCATACCTCTCTGACCTCCTGCACCGCCACACCCCATCCCGCTCCCTCCGTTCCTCCGACACCAACCTCCTGTCCCTCCCCTACAGGACCAAGCTCCGAACCTGGGGTGACAGAGCCTTCTCCATTGCTGCCCCCACCCTCTGGAACTCACTCCCACAACCTATCCGTGACTGCTCTGACCTCCCCACCTTCAAAAAACTGCTCAAGACTCACCTTTTTAAAACTGCTTTTAATGTTTAATGCTTTTCTGATTGTTTATTGTTTTGTTACTTGTTTTTACTGATTTTACCTCTTGTACAGCGTCTTTGAGTGTCTTGAAAAGCGCTTTATAAATAAAATGTATTATTATTATTATTATTATTATTATTAGAACCTAATGCTTTGGGGGTAAGATAGCAAATCGCGTGTACAACTCCAGAACAGAAGGTGGCAGTAGTGTGCGAGCTGGGAGTGTATGTACAAACTGGGAGTTTGCAGAAGAACACAGACTGGCGGCATTTGGAAGAGACGGGAGAGTGGACACTCGTGGTCAACTGTGACAGGCTGGAGCGTATAGGTAAGTATGACATGGAAAGGGGAAACTGTAATGTATCCAGATAGGCTTGGCTAAGCCTTTCTCTAGACCAGGAGTCGGCAACCCGCAGCTCTGGAGCCGCATGCGGCTCTCTGATCCCTCTAATGCGGCTCAGTACAGTGGTGCCTCGTTTATCGCGGGGGTTACGTTGTAAAAATAACCCGCGATAGGCGAAATCTGTGAAGTGCTCAGCTTTATATTACGTGTACAGGGGGTCCTCAAGTCAAAATCCGACTTACGACGAAATTCGGGTTACGACGCGTCTTATGAACGGATCAACATCGTAACCCGAATTTCGTCGTAAGTCGGATTTTGACTTGATCTTCCAACCAAAGCACCAATAACCTTTCCATCTCAATAATTAGACCACTACGCTGCTTGGTTATCACTGCCGCTTTCATAGGAGCAGATCAGAGCCCAGGTACTTCCGCCCACATTGGGCACGCACACGAGGCTGTCTTCTCCGCCCTACAACCACAACAGAGCGTATTCTTCCGGCGTGCGTCGCGCCATTCGCGTTTGCTTACGTCGCTTACCACGCTAAACCGCGTAAGACGGAATGACGCGTAATATATACAGGGCTGTCAAGTCTCACGCATTGAGAGTGTGACACACGCAATTCGACGTGTTCACACGCTCACACGCCACACATGGCATTTCTCACGCTGATTTTTTTTTTTTTTTTTTTTTGTGCCCAGAAAATCGATCTGTGTGGCTCAGTTTATGCAGGCACCGTGTGTTTCCCCCTTCCTCCCCCCCTTCCTCCCCGCGCCGCTCAGCGAGTGTCTAAGCGCGCGCTGCACTGTCAGTAGGGTGACCACCGGCATGAAACAGGAAAGGAGGACAATGGCCCTAAAGTGAGGACACCTTGTTTTTTTTTGTTTTTTTCCCTTGGGGGGGATGCTGTTGTAATGCTGGATATTACAACATGGATAAAGCCATGTTCAACGTTTACTGTAAATCAGGGATCAAAGAGCTTTTAGCGGATCTCTGCTTTTTATTCAGCCGCGGGGTCATTTTTTTTATATCTGCAAAGTGCGAGCCGCGCGCGGGGGGGGGCATTTCGGATGTCGAGCACAGGGATCCAAGGAGCGCTCACGGAGTTAGTGTGTTTGCTCAGACACATTAAAAATTAGGGGGAACATTGGCCATGTCCCAATTCCAAGTATTACTAGTCGCAATAGAATAATATTTTTGTCATTAGGGAACAAGGAGCAGACCACCCGGCTCATTGAGCTGAGGCGGGATCTGTTCCATTTCGCAGACGCCCATGTGATCCCCGGACTGCACTCAGGGCTCAGCGAGTATGCACCGCCTCGACTGCAGACTGAGACCACACTCCGAACCGTGCACTCACTGAATTGGGAAACGGCGAACATCGCAGAGTAGCAAGTGTAAATAATGGGTGGGGATTTATGACAATTTATGCAACGGTGGCCGACGAGGGTCCGAAAGGAGGACAAAATGTAAAAAAGGAGGACACGTGACACACGGCCGGACAGACAGCTCTAAAACCGGACTGTCCGGACGAAATCCGGAAGAATGGTCACCCTAACTGTCAGTGAACGACAAAACGGAGAACCATCAGGTAATAACTTCATTTATATAACTCTCATTAGTTGCTTTGTAGTTTAAGTTTGCTCTTTAGACAAACATTTACACAGGGCTCTGTGTAAATGCAATCGCAATTTGACGTGTTCACACGCTCACACGGCATTTCTCACGCAATTCAAGCGCCCGTGCCCCCCTCCCCCCGCTCCTCGGAAAAAATTGTTCACTCGCACCCCCTCTTCGGAAATTACAATCTCACGCACGACCCCGCTCAAAACTTGAGAGCCCTGTATATATATATATATATATATATTTAATGGGGGCGCGTTCGTAACCACGAAACGTCGAGACTGTCGTAACCCGAGGACCCCCTGTATAAATATGCGTGTATTTCACAGTTCCTCTGACAGAGCCTCTTGTCCTGGCGCCGCACACTATAAAATACACTATAAAAAACTGAAATAAAAAAATCCCCCGAGGCCACGAAAAGTGAACCGCGATATAGCGAGGGACCACTATATTTAAGTAAATGTATTTTATTTTAGACCGTTCATTTTCAAAATGAATTCTGTGGACAAAAGCAAAAAAAAAATGTTATGTAGTGTTATTTCATTTTATATTTCAAAAGGGTTTGTGGCTCCCAGTGTTTTCTTTACTGTGTGAAACGGGTCCAAATGGCTATTTCAGCAATTATTTGACATTTTCTGTCTCTCTCTGAATAAATGTTTCCTTCACGCTAATTAATTGCTTTCTCTCTCTCTAATCATCACAGAAATCCAAGACATTCACCTTAACTGCCACCCCTGCGCTCAAGTGTCCCAGAAAAGGTGGTCATCTGCCAGTAATAGGCCTGCAGAGGTGTGGACTCGAGTTATGTGCCTTTGACTCGAGTCAGACTCGAGTCACGAATTTGATAACTTTAGACTCGACTCGACAAAATGTACAAACACTTGCAACTAGCCTTGGACTTCAATATCAGTAACTCGTGACTTCACTTGAACTTAGGACTTTTGACTTGTGATGACTTGCTACGTCCAATGAAAAAAAAAAAACTCTAAAAGTATGTTGATAAGGGCCGCACTCGTTGTACTTGTGAATCTGCGAAACTGTATGCAAAGAGCATGTGTAACATGTTTTTTACACCTGGATCCTTTCATTTTTTTCTAATGTTATTTGATATGGTGTAAAAAGGTAAAATGAATACAGATCTTACAGACATTATATGATTTGTAGAAATTTTATTTCTTTGTAAAGGGGACTCGAAATGACTCAAAACTAAAATGCTAGGACTTTGGAATCGACTTGAGACTTGTGAGCTTTGACTTTGGACTTGACTCGGCACTTGGATACTCTTGACTTGGGACTTCACTCGGACTTGAGTGCAAAAGACTTAGACTTACTTGGGACTTGCCCAGCAATGACTTTGTCCCACCTCTGTAGGCCTGAGCATAGCTGTCAAGCACCAGCTCATGGTATCATATTACATGAGAGCATCACGTTTTGAACCTGCTTTTGAGATCACAGGTGTCTCAACTGTTCCTGTTGATGTTCTAAGAAAAGAAATAATGGAAAACATTGAACAGATATTTCCTGGCACCAGAGAAGTACACATGACTAAATCTGTGTTAACCAATGGTTTACGTATCAGAAAGGGCATGATTGTAGCTCATGGTTCTACAAGTTGGCTACCTGAGTTCAGACAGATTGATCACATTTTTGTCATACAAGAGAGACTGGTTATTGCGGTCAAGAGACTTTCTATAGTGAGCACCACAGAGCCTTTGAGCTCATGTCCAACCAATGAGACAGATCTGATTGAGTTTAGTAATCTTGCAGATGACTACCCTCTGGCAGACAACTATGTTGGATCTCTGAGAATGGTGACCCTCAAAAGACACATAAGTCTTTAAGGTGTGTTAACATTAATATTTACATATCAATGAACATAACGTGTGGAATCTCACAAAGCAAATTTCCATGGGCAAATTCTATGAAGCTGAAATGTGGCTCCAACTGTGTGTGTGTGTGTGTGTGTGTGTGTGTGTGTGTGTGTGTGTGTGTGTGTGTGTGTGTGTGTGTGTGTGTGTGTGTAAGTTCCAAACTTTTGACTGGTAGTGTGTTTATATAATATTCACATTTATGTCTGTTTTAATTGCATAATTACAAATTAATTTATGATTTTCCTATATTTACTGAGTGATGTTTTCTTTTTTTCTCATTTTCAGAGTGGTGTGAAATGGTTGCTTCAGTAAAGCTCAGAATTATACTTGGGGAAATGGATTCCCAGAGACTGATCCTACCGGATGGGCTTCCAGCGACTGCTGCTGAACTTGTTGAGCACATTAAGAGGGAGTGTGGAGTCCAGCCTGACTTCAGGCTTCAATTCATTGATGCTGAGTTTGGCAATGTATTTACTAACTTGACTTCTATATCAGAGATTGAGGACAAAAGTACCATAAGGCTAATCTTTGATTCTGGCCTGCCTGGCACTCCACACCGTCACTCCACACCTCACTCAACGTCTGCTACATCATGCTCTAGTGATGACTCATCACTTTCATGTGCCTCATATGACACCGACATTTTGACATCTCCGGAATCTGCTGCCTCAAGATCGTCTGGATGGCCTCTTGTTTTTGATTTTCCCAAATTCCCGTATGATTGTGAGCTGCAACTGGAAAAAGCCAATGCGGCATTCAAAGCAACTGGAACTTTGCTCCACCCTGACATCAGACTATTCCTGACGGTTTAGCTGAAGCAATTGTGCATTACAAAGTGTACCCCACTGATGGTGAGTTTGATGAAGTAGCAGAAGCCCTTGTATCATCACATCCATGTTTGAGAGAACCAGGCTCTGCCACTGGATATGCTGGCTGGAAAGTCAGTTTGAAGTATAAACTTGCCAACTACAGAAGGAAGCTCAAGCGGCTTGGATGCCCAGAAGTCGAAGTAAATTCCTTGACAAAAGAGAAGACCAGTCCTGCTTGTGGTGTGAAAAAAAAACAAAAAAGCTGAAGTGAATTACTGCCCCTCTTACTCATCAGGTGAATCTGCAGAGACACTTGAAAAGATAAGAGAAACCCTTATTTCCGAAGCTAAGAAAAGGAACAATGATGACACAGTGGCAGCAATGATGACCAAGACCTTCGCTCATAGAAGGCAAGAAGTGATTTGAGATGCACCCATGATTGCAGTTTTTAAAACCATATGGCCAGCTCTGTTCAGTGTGCGCGAGGTAAATGATTAGAGTATGTTTTAAAATTCAAAAATAGTTTGGAATAGTTTTTGGTGGTAATAATACTAATTGCTGTTGTATCATATTATTTCAAGCCTTTTTGTCACCTTTGCCGCAAGACATAATTTCTAAGTATTGTGCTTCTGTGGATTGCGCAATACGGCTAAATGTGTAGCACCCAAAAAATGTTTAAAAACAATTTTATTACGATTGTTAAATTAACACGTTGATATTTCTCTGTACCCATTTTCAAGTTAAGTGCTGAGTTCAAGAGGATAACAATGGTTGGTTTGCTGCCGAAGTTCTTCTGAGCTTGATGGCCAGTCATCAAAACTGCTCCAGGTCTTTGGCAGGAAGGGCGGTGGTCAGGGAAGACAGATAAAGAGGATCCTGATACCAATGACACAGGTAAAACAAAGGGAGACACTGCCAGACGCATCACTGTAATGTTGACATTTTAAGAGGAAATGTAATGGGGAGAAGAGAGAAGAAGGACAAGATAAGAGATAAGATAAGATAAGATATGCCTTTATTAGTCCCACAGTGGGGAAATTCCAGTGTTGCAACGCACAGATCAAGGAAAGTGGAAACTTTTTCACTATCTATCATAAAAATTATTGATAGAGATGAAATGGGTTACATTTGGAAGAAAAAAAATGTCTCATGTGGCATTATGTTTGTGACATTTAGTCTACCTGTCGGTTAAAATGGTTTTCCTCATGTTTTTGTTTCCTGCATACATTGTGCGGCCCACATACTCAGACTGACTAACACTGATGTGAAAAGAGAGTGCATCCTCAAGGCGCTGACGGTCTACCTGAATGAAGAGCCAGACAAAGTGATGAAAGAACGCCTGGTATGTAAATAGGTCCACACACACGCACATACGCGCACACATGCACACACACACACACACACACACACACACACCAGTGTTTCCCCCAGTAGCCCTTAAGGCCACATTGACAACAAACACGTCCCCCCTTGACTAGATCCCCTGAAAAGATAAAGATTTTGTATTGCACATGTAGTTTCTAAAGTTGCTTTACAAAAAGTGTATAAGCTAGTTATTTTCTGGCTACCAGCTAACCCCCCACCCACCTTGACTCACAAATGTTCTGCGGGAAACACTGCACACACTGTCACAAATGGATATAGTCTGAAGTTTTAAATGTTGCAAACTGAACCGCTTAAAATGTAAACTTGATCTAAAGTTTGTCATGGAGATCTGGATTATCACACATTTGGGGGAGGGGAATATTTTCCATGGATGAGACCAGGTATAGATGAAAGTTGTATTGTTTGAAAGACCATAGTCTTATTGATAAGATTGGGATGGTACACAGACATTATGGTATGTATTAGCCACGTGCCCCATTGTTTAATCTGTTTAAACCATAAATGGTTTTATTTACTTTTTACAGGACACTGATGTTGACAACGGTCAAGCTGAAATGGAGACGCTCTTTGGTGTACTTGTGATTCGCAGAGAAGATGCAGACGTTGATGATGGTCTCGAGGATGTTATCATCATTTTGGAGGAGGTGGAAGTCCTCAACGAGCTCCGTAATGTACCAATGGCAATTGCGATGCTGTTTGCTTTAGTTTATGCACTTAATCTCAGCTACCCTCCAGAGTGGAAATACACTTTCGAAGCTCTGCAGAAACTCATCATGGGGCTTGATGGACAGAGATTGTCTAAGAAAGTGCAGGTGCTGAAAACCCTAATTGCACGTTTGTAACATATGTTGTATTGCCAGTGCCGCTGCTAGGTTTAAAAGCATAACTGGTCAGGGATAATAATTTCACACAGAAGTTCATGTAGTTAAAATGTTAAATAATAAAGTTAAAAGCATCTTAAAGTTAAAAGCAGCTCTCTTTAAGAAGAGCGGTGGAAATCTGCTGTGGTTAATGTGGTTTCATATTAGGGTCAATGTTTTATTTTATTTTATTAGCAACTTGAATAAGTTTCTTAGTTCTTAGGCTCATATTTTATTTTGTAAGTCTGAAACTAAGAAATAAACTCTTTCTAATCTTTTATTTCAACAATGTTCTGAAGTGCATTTGTTGCTGCTAGCCTAATGGATACTCTTAAATGGATTAGCTGCTTAGAATACAGTAAGAATTTTTATTGCATCACATATCAAGATTTCAAATCTCTACACTGCTTACTGTCTGGTCGCATTTGAAAGTGCTTTTCCTGCTCTCTTCTGGTACTGGTTCATTTTCAGCATACATAACCACAAGATTTGGTGGTTTGGTGGTGGTCGTATTGATTTGGACAGTGCCTTAGAAAAAAACAGATCGATTTGTGAAAATGTTTATATTGTTTAAAGTATATTGATGTCAAAATTTTATTGCATTATTACTGTTGATTTTCATATGACTGACATAAGTCTTGTCTGATCAGCACGATTAATTAGTCATGCTGGACACTCAAAAAAATAATTTGTACATAAAAACATTATGGAAAGTATTTCCATCTAATTATAACTAATTATAATAATTATTTGTTCAGTGTATCATTTTAAATACAGTTGTGCCTACCCCACTAAATTGGGTCAATCACACTTAAATCAAACATGTTGAACCAACATGTAAAAGTTATGCTAGATTAACCCTTTTAAGTTGGAATAACCTTTAAAAGTTATGTTGGATTTACCCCTTGAAATTAAGTCACAGTAACACGAACACATTATGTTGACCCAGCATATTTACATTTATATCACTCAACAAAAAAGTTACTTGCTAAATTAGCGTGTTGTAATTGGATGGAAATACTTTCCATAGTTTTTTTTATGTTCCCCCAACAAATTATTTTTTTCAGTGTACACTGAATGGAGTAGACCACATTTTTTTGTCTTAAAGTGTTTGTGGGTTTGAAATAGACTGAGATTTCATGTTGTCTGTCTGTTTGACAAATTGAATTTGTCCTTTTGCCATGGATTCTACCTGGAAGACTGAGGGATTCTACAAACAACCCACTTTACATCATATTTTAACTGCTAAACTTTCCTCATGTTCTCCATTGAAATTAATGGGAATCCCGCTTAATCGGCAGTGCCAAAGAAAATGCGGTTTAATAGCATTTGGAGGAAAAAGTGGGTGGGGCAGAATAAGGTCAATAATAATTGCCAATGTTGTGTGTTATTATTGCACTCTGTAAACTTCTTAGTGATTTTTATCTGTGCAAATTGCTTTATAAATAAAAGCTTGCTTGCCAGATTAGCAAAACTTCTCCTTGGCAAGTGTATAGGTGTAGTTATTTTTGGATAATATACTGATTATTTGTTTTTAATTTACCAACTCATCTTTAAAGGTACATTGTGTAACTTTTCTAGAGGAGGGTCCGTCAAATGCTTTTCTCCATAGAGATGCTTCACCTGGAATGTTTCACAGCATGGTATTAAAATTTTCTATCTTCATGGAGACCAAACCAGATCAAATTACAGGTCAGATCTGTAGAGGCAACCCCAGTCACAGTCAGAATCCATGTTTTTCTAGGTATTTTTGAGCTATTATTTCTTCAATAATGGAGATAGTACCGTCTTGTAAGAACACAGTCTTTATAACCCAAAGCTCAGTGCATCCCAGGGTCACACAAGAATAGTGTTCATTTGTTCGCTAGACAAGAACATTTTCTTCTGTTTCCTTTTTACATGCTGAAAACTTGAAACATTTAGAGCTTTGACATTTAGAGGTCAAACTGTGCCAGACTTCTTTTCTGTAGAATACAAAGAGTCAAAGCACAACCAGCACTACTTGCTACTACTGCATCTTTCTTGGTCTGTAGAGCACTTTGGATGGCATCCTGTTTGAAGTAATGGCTGCAATTAGACTGTGTTATGACTCCCTCTTATTGCTGAACATCTGTTTGCTAGTGCACATATTTGCACCTGGCAAACACAGCGCTAATCATTACTTTTAATACATTTACTATGCAGGATGTTGTTTTATCCGCAAACGTTTTATCACAGTGAAAATGCGTCTCTAAACGACGCTCACAAGCTGCTGTTAATGTACTGGTGTGAGAGGGAATAATGCATGAGCGCGCTTTTTGTTTTTGCTATAGGTGCACATTGCAAAGTGAGAATCATTATCCAAATACAAGCTAATGGCATAACTTCTAATTATGATCCTAATAGAGAAACTGCCTTGACGAAGCAAAGGATGCTTTATTCTCATTTATGCAGAGATTGAGAAATAAATCATAGTTTCTGTAATCATGGAGCTTAGTTGAGCTTTTCTACAACTGTAATCTCCAGCACCGTGGGACTATTAGTTGTATGCATCATGGGACATCAAATGAATAAATACTATAATACTCTAAAAATCTTTTGCACTGAGAAAGTACACGCATACCTGTGTACTATTTGTGAAACTTCTGCCGAGGAGGTGCCAGGTTCTATTCTCAAAACAGGTTTATACTAGGGGTGCACTGATCCAGCTCTTTCAATTCCGATACTGATCTGATACTATAGCTACTATAGCTACTAATACATGCACATTTTTTTTTGTTTTTCCTTTTTTATTTTATTTTATTATCCTTTATTTATCCCTGTAAGGAAATTATTTATCTGCATTTGACCCATCCTTCAGGAGCTTTGTATAAATAAAAATTGGGACTATACATACATACTTATTACATAGATTAGCTGAACTGATATTTAAAAACTGATACCTGATCCAACAAATTTTTCAGTATTAGCGCCTATATCCAACACCAGAATTGGATTGGCGCATCTCTAGTTTATACCACTAAAAGCAGTACAATTGGTCATCTCTGGGGTCAGGACAACCCTTTAAAAGAGTGATGGTTACTTAGTGGTCACTTGACAAACTTCCACAGTTAAGTATTACTTCATATCTTCATATCAATATGCCAGACCATAAGTCACTGATGCCGACTGCCAGCTAAAATGAAATATGAATATCCCAGTAAACAAAATGCTGGTTAGCATTCACACATTTACATAATAGTTTTTAGATTAAAAACAAAGTGATGAATAAGCTTTGGAGAGGCCGATTTCTGTATTACTTTGCTGAAGCACGTCTGGGACACACTGTTACAAATAAAAAACAACATCTCATCTCACGCTGTCTAAAACTCAGATTGCTAGAGCTGGCACAGCTCTACAATTTACAATTTATATTAATGTTATGTATTTATCTTTCTTTAAATGAACAGTATGTCAGATTTTGATTTTAAATTCCATAAAAATGGCCAAGGTAGATATCGTCAAATCAAATATAGCTTCTAATGATAATCATTGTAATGGTGATTTATGTGTGATTAAAAAACAATAAACATGATGGAAAAGTGTTTATGGTATAATTTGGTGTTTTAGCTCTCAACATGATTATCCATCAGGAAGCAGAGCCTCACATGAGTGTCTTTCATTTGGGTTGCCAGTTTCAACCATTTTAAACCTAAACCTGACTCTCTCTGATCTCGCTCCCTAAATAATCAGTGCCTCTGCAGCTCAGTGAGTGAATTATGGAGGTTCTAAGCTTCTGCATGATGCATGGCTTGGCATTGTCCTGAGAAAGGGAAAAAACTTGTATTTGTCCACAAAGTGCAAGTTAAGGCATTGCAACTCAAGTTCAGATCTGATTGTAGTTTTTTTTTTTTTTTAACACAGTAAAAGAGTACAGGCTTTATACGGCCCCATTCATTTATGTATACATATTTTAAGTATAGTAAATCAAATACAAATAGCATGGATATACAATAGTTATGAATAAAAGATCTGGCATCTACTATCTTCTGTTTCCAATACTATACGGATTTCAACAATGGAACAGTGTTCAGAAACATTCACACAGAACACATGGTGATTGTCAGCACACAGAGAATCCCATTTCCTGTCTTTTGTTGTGTTGCGCTTTGTGATAACACCGCCGTGACTCTGTAAAGCCGCCAATCTCCCACAATCCTTTACTCCTCACCACACAGCACATGAATGGCGAGCAGAGCAGACTGTGTGTGCTGTTCACAGTGAAAGACAGGCCTCATTATGTGACATAGGATCCACATGTTATCATTATAGAGGCTCACTCAGCTTGAATTTATTTATGGCATGGGGGAGTTCAATAAAACTGTCAGATCTTGCTCTACTAAATTTTCAATACATTCACAGCTAGAGAAAAGGACATCAGCTTTGTCACCCCAAGAACTGTTTACTGAAATGTTCCACACTACAGCGTTAATAAACAAATAATATATATATTTTTTAATTTATTAAAGTACTTGTGTTTTCATTACTCAATAATTCTTGGGAAAATATGCTTTCTTACTATGAGAAGGATCACCTCTCCACAGATGTGACCCATAACCTGGTTGAGTGCAATTCTAGTGTCCAAACATTTTGTCTCGGGTGAAGAAATTGGTTATGAGCCCCCTACTCCCATACAGATAACCTCACCACATTGCCACTAAAATATGCATGGGAACAATATTCTAATGATCTAGTGGGACACCTTAACTCACCCCCCTTTGTCTAATGCAAGCAAATTACACTGTTTGTTTCCATGGAGCTGTTATCTCATTGTCAAAAGGTTTTCACAATATTGTATTAAAGTTATTAATCTCCATGGAAACAAGCAGTGTAAATTGCTTGCAGTTTTTGAAAATCTATTTATTTATTCTTTAATAGGGACAGTGTGTATTAATGAACATCTACAACATTGCAGTGTAAATACAACAGATTATAGCAAAAATGCTCATTTCCATCTGTAGTCCCTGGGCAGGTGACACCACAGCAAAAACAACAAAACAATAACAACTGACAATAACAGCAATATTAAAACATTAAAGTGTCCACAAATCTGGTTTTCCTTTAGCAGCTGTTTCAAGTATGATTTGAAACTGGTCAGTGTTGGAGTCTCTCTTATTGATGATGGGAGAGAGTTCCAGAACTTAGTGCTTCTGACTGAGAGACACTTTGTCCAAATGTAGTGTGTCTGTGTGGGACCTCACAGTTCCTCCGGGGTCTGTGTGGGACCTCACAGTTCCCCCGGGGTCTGTGTGGGAACTCACAGTTCCCCCGGGGTCTGTGTGGGAACTCACAGTTCCTCCGGGTCGTGGCCCAAGTTCCCATCCCACTGACAGTCTTTGTTTTGATAAAATCCTGTAGCGGAGGAGGAGTAAGCTTATCCAAAACTTTATATATAAAACAACCATATTTAAAATGAGCAAAATGATTACAATTAAGCAAGTTGTACGTAAAATAGTGCAGTGGTGAGCTAAGAATGGTTTCTTATCCAATATTTTTAAAGCTTTTTAAAAAAGTGATTCAACTGGTTTAAGCGTCTTTGAGTGTCTTGAAAAGCGCTTTATAAATAAAATGTATTATTTATTATTAAGTGCTGTGACCATGTGGTTATGCAGTACTCAGACAGACAGAATCATGGAGTGTAAAAACATGTGTGCCGCATATAGAGTCATAAAGGATCTTGCCTGTCTAAAATTCACTAAGTTAAAATTAACAGTTTGTGTGAGATGCTCAATGTGTTTCTTAAATGTTAATGTCGGGTCCAACGTCAGTCCCAGGTATTTAAACTCTTTGATGAGACTGAGTTCCACCCCGTCCAGAAAGACATTGGACCGCTGTAGCACAGTTGTTTTTTTACTGAACATCATGCAGACAGTTTTCTTTAGTAGTTTTCTGCCTTGATAAAGTGAATAACAAATATTTAGTCTGTCTTTTTGAGACTCTAAACGTGGATAAAGGTCTGGTGACTCCTTCTAACCTGTTATAAATACACATATTTGAATTATCACCATATTAACCACCAGTCTATGGCCCTTGATGAAAAAGGTTTGGACAGCCCTGATCTAACGTATGAATGTAATGTTAATAAAAATGAATAAATAAATAAAGAAATTAATTAATTAATTCCACTAAACCTCTGCATCATGATCATGCAGAATGTCTCTACAACACTTTTCACACTTTTTATGTAACAGAATATTATGTAAATTAGATGTAGTTGAAGTGTGGAGCACCTTGGCATATGGCACACTTGATGAATATTCTCAACTAAATTTGTGTAGCTGCAAGCCCTTTAAAGATTGGCTCTCAGATTTGCAGGTCAATATTTCAGACACTACCACTTACCATTAAAGCACTTATTCTAACTCTTAAACTTGCTTTATCGATTTCACATAAAAACCCAAAGCTGGGAAAATTTGAATTATTGACCCAACAAGATTCTGTCCTCAACCTTTCAGTGCGCCTTTTGTCTGACTCTTTATTACTGGGTTTAGCCAAGTCCAAGGCAGCTATTTTGGAGAAAGTATATAATTTCACTTCTTTGTGAAACCTGTGTTTTTCTTAATCTTATTCTATTGTACCTCAGATCTAGCCTCAAGTTGACCGAGGATACAGATGATGGGAGAGCCAAAGCCATAATCACAGCTGTCAGTGGAAGAATAGTGGACACAGAGCAGCCATTTTGCCCCCTCTGAACTCCTCATGTGGCCTCTTTATGGCATCTCTTGACATCCACAATTTTTCAGTCTGGTCCTGATTTATTTTTCACACAAAGATAATAGTGGTCAATGCCCCTCACAGTCAATACAGGCATACTTAACACCTTCAAACACTAATTAAACTATCTGGAGATGTTTCAAATACCTGTGAACTGCAATTTAAAAGTGACAAACGTCTGCGATTGATAGCTACCATTAAATAGATAAATATATTGAATGTGTTTCCAGGAAATCCTTAGAGCTCATTTGACAAAGCCTGATATTTGTGCTACTATGACTTCAGGTGCAGTTTGAGTGCGTGGGTTTCACTAAGAAGAATCCCAGGAGTTCTATTACCATTTAAACACATTCATTTGAGAGATCTGCTGTTTACTGCTCTGTGTTTGGTGGTGATGAATGCTGTGCTACTTAGAAAAGTCCTACCTCAGTTATTTGTCTTTGAATAATGCTGAGCCTGTGTTATTTCTTTGAATTCAATGTTTGACATTAACTGCAACGCACATTTATACCTGCCTCTACAAGCATAAGTAGCAGTTATTTTGTTGTAACAGAAGCTTATCTTGTATTTGATATTATCTGTATCCCAAAATCACCCCCAAAGAGTTTGACCAACTCATGACAATTTCTTTGTACTTTTTTTCTATTTACAGACCAGACATTCAGACCCCACTATAAAAAGTCTTGATCCCTTTTATTGCACTATTAATTGCTTAAAGCTCATATGGACACATGCTTGAATCACAGAGTGGACAATAGAGTCACAGATGTGAGTCACAGAGTGGACAATAGAGTCACAGATGTGAGTCACATTAGACCCTTTGAACAGCTCTCTGTGGCTGGAGCCTTTATATTGTGCTTTACTGTGTCCAGAGCCTGCGGCCGGCCTGCTGCAGTGACCATTTGTTTGCACTTACTGCTGGCACAAAGACACTGAGACTGGTCATCTGTTCCCTAGGGCTCCCACCTTTGAGAGATCACATCCATCCTACAGCACATGTAGTCTAGTTATGTCAGGGAGAGTAATCTAGTGCTGTCAAGAGCTCACAACACACAGCTCAGCAGAAATAGGAGGAGAAAACAATGCACAATGTTAAGTTGTTTGTGTATTTTATATGGCACAGCTGAGGATGGGCTTTGGATTCATCCTTTCCAAAAGCAACTGCAGAGCTCAGATGTGTGTTTAATTCATTGAGCTAATAATAACAGCTTCTTGCTAAATCATTCAAAACCTTCACTTTCTTTTGGAATCACATTTGTCTCAAATGTTCCGTATCGCCCTCTCGTCTTGATACTTTGTAGTGATGTTGGGGGTGTTGTATGTGTATCTCTAATGGTGGAATGTTTAGCATTTACCATGGTGACACAATGTACACATTAGCAAAGACTGTCAAAAGTGTTAAGATTGTCTGAAATCACAAAATTGGTTTAAAAAAAAAAAACATTTTCAGGTATCTGTGATCAATACGGATGTTCATGGTCCTGTTTAGGCGTTTGATTTTCAACAAAATGATGAGTGTGAGTAACTGAAAAGCTTTTGCCTAATGCTATCTAGCTTGTAAATGTGATTTCAGTTCTCCGTGTGTTATAATAAAGCACAGATTTAAGTCTATAAAGCCTCAAACAGAGCAGAGCCCACAGTTAGCATTACTCCCCTGGGAATGCTGTTGACAGTATCAATTGGCACATCCACTGAGTGAGAGTCCTTTGACAGTCTTGCCCACTCTATGGGGCTGTCAGTTGTTTTTATCTCTTCAAACTCACACTAAGGAAGTCAGCAGTTATGTCCTTGATGATGATGATGTTATGTATTCATTTTCTGTTTTGCATGTGTGGATAATCTGATGTGTGCCCCCTTATAAAAACCTTGCCAAACTGAAGCATATTTGTCAATGCAACCGCACTGTGTTCAGGGCTCGTGTCAATACCCATCCACGGTTATGACGGTTATACAAGATGCATGTGAGAATATGGTTGTGCACAAACCAACAAGGACTAAATTTGTCCTTGGTATGGCTATGCTGACAGGTAAATAGAGAAGCAGCATTACTTACATTGTGTTTCTGTTTGGCCTTGCTTGGGCCATGTGTGTTTCTGATTGGTTTACTTTCTCACTCTCTAAATCAATAAAGTCAGAAAGCCTCACGCTGCAGAATACGTCAAAGCATACCACAATCCCTGCACAACATGCCTACATTAGCAGCTAAAAGAGCAAAGTTTGGTGTTGGATCAGGCCACGGAGTTTTTAACAGATTTAGACATTCTGACGCCTCCAGCCCCCAAACAGCAGAACATGACAAAGTGCTAATGTATGTAATTTTTCAACTACATAATTACACTCTAACACCAAACATGAAATAGCATCTGCAGCAGAGGCCAGATGGCATCGCCTCAAACACTGCACCATCACAAACACTCGCACTGACGCTGCATCAAGTCACTGTCTGTTAGTAATCCAAAACAATTTCCCTTGTGGATCAATAAAATTTGTCTAAGTCTAAGTCTAAATCTAATCCTCTGAAGGTTCAATAATGGATTAAGGTGTGAGCAAAAGTTCATCAACTTTTACCCACAAAGGAATTCAAATTAATATTTCCAAATGCTTCACAGGACTGTACATTTTCATAAAAGGTTCTGTTAATTTCCTGTCCATTTGAAGGCCCACTGTAACTTTTCCAGCCAAATACTTTTCTCCATGGAGATGTTATTGCTTTGTCTGGAATATTTCATAGTATGGTATTAAACATTCCTATTTTCATGGAGTCATGGAGACCAAACTAGATCTGTGGAGAGACAACCCCATGTGCCTGTTTTTCTAAGTATTTTGAGCTATCAATCAACAGTAACTGAATAAATGTAAAAGTAAAAGTAGAGCTATTTAATGTCATACTCATAGGGAGAGCAATGAATACACAGAAACAAACAAGTGAGGGACTCCCAACCAAAAAGTTACATAGTGCATCTTTAACCTGAACAGTGATTCATGAATTAAATGTCTTCAGATGAAATCAGCCAGAGTCAAAACCACATCCCTTAGAG
The DNA here is from genome assembly GCA_036785185.1 of Paratrypauchen microcephalus. Classification (NCBI taxonomy): domain Eukaryota; kingdom Metazoa; phylum Chordata; class Actinopteri; order Gobiiformes; family Gobiidae; genus Paratrypauchen; species Paratrypauchen microcephalus. The sequence goes on from JAVJIX010000010.1 coordinate 7,176,836, forward strand.
TCCAATAATGCCAAGGTCATCAGTGCTGAAAGTAACAAATACTTCAACTGGATCAGGGAGACCATTGAGATACACAAGGAGCATAAATCGGGTCCGACATCAAACATGTAAAGCAAGAAACCAAACATTGCTGTCTGACAAAAATAACTGATATTTTTCATTCTTGACAGGTTGTTACTTGACGATTTGTATTTCTCCACCTCCTCAGAGCAGTCTTAAAACCTCAAAGCTATAATTGTTTTACCAACACGGCTCCCTGTCTCACCATTTCCCTCATAATAGTGTTTTCTAGTCATACACAGCCACCACGGAGCACTCACTTTGCCGTGCCCTAATCAATTTGTGTCACGTCTCTGGAATAATCCAATTGGCTGAAGTACCCTCTATGGCCCTGAAGACAACACAGGGAAATGGGCTAAATATATTTGAACTAGAGGTCGTCAGATAATCAGCATTGCTTTCATCTTCTTATTCTTATTAATGAGACATTTTTAAAGTGATCAGAAAAGGAGAAAAACTTAGTGGAAGAATATAACTCCAAAATTGTCCTCAAACAAAACCTAACCTTGCTTTCACCTCACTACCATAAGCAGGGATGTCACATGTTTCGACAGTGCTGCACTTTGTTAATAAGAGGCAATTTTTGTCAAAAAAGAGAATCCGTCGTTAAACAGAAATGGGGGAGTTAGACATAACTTGTCTCCCATTTATAATTCGATTCTCAAACCAAGTCAAAAACAGACAAAGAAACATTATGGCAGACAATCCAGGGCAGAGGGGTGGAGAGGGTCGTTAGGCTTGAATAGGGAGGCTAAACTAGTCGCCAGAGTAATTTGGAAAACAAAGAGACAGATTAGTGGAGATAGTTTCAGAGCTATTTCAGTGTAGGGAGCTCCTCCCTGCAGCTAGATATAAACAGGGTCTAACCAGCACTAGAACCAGAGGTGACGAAGCCTCTCAGATGAGCGGCGAAACATTTTCGACCAAACAAACTTTGTCCAGTTGACAAATTGAATTTCTCCTTTTATCTTTGTTAATAAAGTTAATAATGTAAAGTGACCCATTCCTATTATTAAGTTGTTTTACAAGAATATTTTGGTTTAAAGTGAAATAAATGTAATATAATTGGTCATAGATCATGGGTTTCAGAATGATGAAATGTTAGGACCATTTCCATAGCAATTAGCAGTTCAAAACAAAATGTTTTGAACTGCTAATTGCTATAATCTTTTGAATGGTCCTCTGTTCTCAAAATGCTATCGTGTAATCGTGTAAGAATCTGAAATCCATGAATAAAGCAGAAGTATTATCTTACACTAGATTTTCCTTGTTTTTACTTGAATGCTTATCTTGAAATCATGATGTATTCTAATGCGGCAGCACTTTTTCTTTGAGACATTTTCTTCCTAAAATCAGATTAGAACACAGCTATTTATCACTTTGTAAGATGTTGCAACACTTGTCAGAAAGATGGAGTCTACCAAGTATTTATTTTCAAATTTGCAAGTTTATCAGGCTGGGTGTTTGTCTGCATGTGTGATATACGCTAATCTCCTGCTGATGCGGCGCCTGTAGTTGTTTCGTGATGGAAATGTGAATCTGTGAATTCAATTCTCAGGTGCACAGGGCTATTTTTGTTGCAGGAGTTATTTGGAGTTTAAATAGTGCTATTGTGGAGATACACACTCACAAACTGACAAAAATGTCTATTATATGCTATATTTGTGCTGCCTCATCGTAATGGTCATAAGTAGAGTAGCCAAATATTTTACTGAGGTAAGAGCAACGTTAAGTAGTGGTCCAAGATTTTAAAAGTATTTGTAATTGTAAATAATGTAAATGGAAAAAAGAAAACCAGTAATGGTCACATTTACATAGCATTTATATAGCTCTTTTCCACCTTCAAGGCACCCATTTACAACAAGGAACCACTCACCCATTCACACACCAGTGTACGCAGACATTGGGGGCGAGGTGGGTTAAGTGGAGCTGGAATCATACCGCCAACTTGTGGGTCAGTGGATCTGACCGCTCAACCAATGATGGTTTTTATGTGAAGAGCCAGACCTGAACCTCCAACCTTTGGATCAAAAGCTGCTATGTAGTAAGGATAGAACATAACAATTCTAAAATAAATGAAGGAGCTGTGCAAGAAACACAAATGTCCAAATCATTTAATATTGTCAACATGAACTAAATTAATATGACACTATCTGCATAACGTTTGTCACTTGTAGATTTACTCACAGTGGGAAAGTAACTAAAAGTTTACTGAGTACTGTTAAAAAAGAATATTTAAGTAAAAAGTGTGCAGTCCAAAATCTACACTTTTAAGTTACTCTAGTAGATGTAAATGAGTAAATGTAATTGAGTTTTAACCACGTCTGTTAATCTGGGTTGTTCTTACTTTCCTTTACTATCACAGAACTTTGTATTTGGTCAGTATAAATTGTAATGTGCATTGTGAATGGAAAATGGTTCATAAGAAAGTGCAAATAAAAGTCCACCTCAGATTCATGTTACAGAGTAGAAATCTCTGCAAAATGTATGGCCTAATAATGAATAGTTTATCTATTACTAATGTGTGTAGAATCCCTCAGTCGTCCGGGCAGAGTCCATGGCACAGTGTCCACCAGCACTCCAGCCAGAACTGAAGAAGCAGCTTGGATGAGCTGCGAAACATATTCGACCAAATAAACTTTTGTCTAGTTGACAAATTGAATTTCTCCTTTTGCCATCTATTACTAATCTTTTATCATAAATGAAATGGTCCACATCATTTCATACCCAGTACCTACTGAGAAATTATACAATTTTCTGAATGCCACAAATCAAATCTAAACATTGTTTTTATTACAGTCTTAAAGGGATATGCCACCCCCAGGTCAAATTTGGGCATCTCCCCACAGTCCAGAGACTAAAATAAGTGGTGGAAAGCGTTTTCCTGCTCACCCAGCTATTGTCCAAGCCTGTCGCCACTGACCGCCGCGGTATCTGCAGCTACTCCGCCTTAGACTGGAGTCTAACGTCGCCAGAGAAAGATTTCGGCCAAAAGGAATTAATTTGCTCTATGCGTTTCCCAATTACTTTATGTGTAGTGCGCATTCATATCGAGTGCAAATAAATGTGCAAATCAACACGGAGAGCTTGCCTTGGTCATTTTGGGTGGGAACTATTTTCCAGTGCGGAAGAATACAGTCGTATCACGCACCACGTTGTGCAACAGGGGAACTCCCAGTTACGCACCGGTGCGTAACTGGGAGTTCCCCTGTTGCACAGCGTGCTGCGTGATACGGCTGTATTCTTCCGCATTGGAAAATAGTTCCCACCCAAAATGACCAAGGCAAGCTCTCCGTGTTGATTTGCACATTTATTTGCACTCGATATGAATGCGCACTACACACAAAGTAATTGGGAAACGCATCGAGCAAATTAATTCCTTTTGGCCGAAATCTTTCTCTGGCGACGTTAGACTCCAGTCTAAGGCGGAGGAGCTGCAGATACCGCGGCGGTCAGTGCTAACAGACTCGGACAATGGCTGGGTGAGCAGGAAAACGCTTTTCATCACTTATTTTAGTCTCTGGACTGTGGGGAGATGCCCAAATTTGCCCTGGGGGTGGCATATCCCTTTAAAATTCTTCTCATCTAAAGAAGGGGAAAGGTAATTTACTTGAAAGAAAGACTATACCTTTAGTGAGCTCTGCATACCACCAGTAGTATTTATACCACAGTTTGAGAAACACATATTGTACGTGACATACAGTCTTCTAAATGGAACTTGGGTAATGCCATTTTCTTCTGCCACACCTGGAAATAGGCCTGATACATCAAAATCTCATCAACAGCCTGTCTGTACTGAAAGTCTAGTTTGAGAATAATTTAAACAAATCATTAACTTTAAGCTGACCTTCTTTTTCCTCTCAGTAATAAAGTGTGTTCTAAAGTATAGATATCTATAAACATTTCATTCATTGTATGAGATTTATATTTTTACTAGATTTTTTCTATTCTGCAAACCATTCTCAAACCAACATCATCGAGTTTTGTCCTAGAGAAATTTGTTTTCTGCTTTAGTGAAATTGTTTACTCAGTCCTGAATCCAGAACTGTGTTAAATATAGAGTTGCTTTTCCTCACAGCTAATAATACAACTATTATCTATTCTATTGCAGGAGTAGTTTAATTCAGACCCTTTGAAAATAGGTAACCCAGGAGTGCATCTAAATTCTGTTTTAGTGTCACTGGCACAGAGAAGCAAAATACGGTAATTAGGTAACGTGTGGCTAATGTCGCTAATGAACCATGCTCATTTGCATGCCTTTCAGAGCCTGATATGCCAAGTCATTATCATTCATAAACTACCATGAAAATTAATGCACAGTAACTAATCTGCAGCTCGGATGAGAAATATTATGGGACAATATTTTCGTCAGCTCAAAATAAACAAGAGCACAAACATCAACAATTGTAACCAGTGAGGAATAGTCAAAATCTAGCACAAACTAGTCAGGATCCTGATTAGTGCTGTACAAATGCAGTGTAGACCACCGAAGCCCAGTCCAAACACAGTGTGAAGCAGCCTGATCTGGATCTACTGTATATCAGAACTTAAGCTTAGGCTTTTAAGATTAAGATTAAGCTTAGGCTTTTAGCCTTTATTGGTCTCACACACAATGACACACAGTGACACACGGGAGAAATTTGACTTCTGCATTTGACCCATCCTTTTTTTCAGGAGCAGTGAGCAGCCATCTTTTTCGGCGCCCGGGGGGCAGTACCGTGAAGGGTCTTGCCCAAGGACCCACACTGGTTAGCTCATTGCCCGGGGGGGGTTTGAACCAGTCCAAAGTCCCGACCAGTCAAGCATTTTAGACCCAGTCAGAACCAACCAGTTCAAACTGAGTCCTGATCACCCAGAACTATTTAAAAAAAAAAAAAATATATATATATATATATATATATATATATATATATATATATATATATATATATATATATATATATATATGCAGTAATTTTGGTCATTTTACATTCCGTTCAAGGCACACAGAAATAATATCAGAATTTTCCGACCAGTAGTTCATGGTGAGGCATTATGGGTTTAAAACAAGTCAGAAAAATATTCAAAGATGAAATAATCTAGGTCTATCAAGTATGAATTTAAGTCACTTTACCTTGAAATTCTTCTCTTTTTTTTTCTTTTTTTTTCAGTGCATGCATAGTTGTTGAAGGTTGGAACCAAAAGACAGGGACGCACACATAAAATGGAAATCAGGTTTACCTCAGTGTGCACTGTTGTCATTCAGAGACACAAGGTTGAACCACGGCATAAACACATTTATAAGACATTTCGTTGAATTTAAAATGTCATGACTACTTTCTAACAACAAAACAAGTCTAACATATTCCACCCATTGGGAGTGATAAGAGTGAATGTGAACTTATCCTCCCCATTGAGATTCTCGTGACCACAGCGGCCCTTCTACCACAGTGACTGATGATGGCTGACTTTGTCTTCTGACTTCAGGTCCAGCTCTGACTGAGGCCTGAAAAACAGTGCTGAAGAGAAGCTTTGTGTGCTTCTCTTTTATGTGAATACCTGGGCTCTGTAACCTTGAGAATGCAGACTAGTGTTATAACAGATGGAAAGATAAACATGTCCTTTGAAATTGTGGTAAAACATATTTATAGAAGTCATTAGAGACACCGGTGAAAACTATATTATCCTGAAATATAAATACATCTAAAAACATCAGTTAATTACTAATTGTATATGGGTATTTGATATCCAGTATTTAAAGTAGCTTTTGCTGAAACATTGTTTGAGTAAATAAGTAAACGATACAACTACAGTCAGTGTAACCAGTGTAATAGCTATGGCAGGGTGAGGTCTGCCATGTGAATTGGGTGCACATGAATGGTTTAATTACTTCACATAATTGTATGGTTGCCATAGAATTGATGTGTAGCTTTTGTTTATCCAGTCAAGATTCCAGGTGCGTAAAGTACATAGATTTGTTTAGTTATTATTAATTTTAATGGGGACAGACACAACAAGCAGAGATTAACAATGGTATCATAGTGTTTATAGTCTAAGCTAATTCCCAACACCAGTCCACAGAAGGGCTTTTAACTGTTTCACAAAAAACAATGGCATTATTTGTAGAAAAAGCAATACATATAGTGAATTTGTCAAGAGACTTAAAGAGCATCAAAATATCACATACTTAAAACTCAATGGTTGGTTGATTTAATTCACTGTAAACTTAGCTTAACAAATAGCTTAAAATAGCCACCAAAATTCGATCCAGTAAATGCTTCAGATCAGACTGTAGTGCATGATTATAGTAGCCTGGCCCTCTCTCTCTGGCAGTTCATTTGAGTGATCAGCAGAGGGGGATTAGTGCACAGTGAGCTATCTGGCATTTTCAGTAGGCTTTATCACAGGCTCCACACCAGCACCATTTTGGCAGTTTGATTGTTCCTGACACACACCCCTCCCTCTGTGGTCATACACTCCTATTGTTCTAGTGCACTTATGTCCCACAGACTAATCTGAGCTGCCCCTGAACTGATATTTAGACCATGCACTGATAAATTGATGCACATAACATCACTCACTGTCAAAAAAGCTGTTTTTCTCTATTGGGATAACTCTATTGGGATATATGAAAATGTAACTTTTACAATTCTTTCAAATACAGGACCAAATTAATCCTTCTTACACCACCGAGAAATATGGTTGCAATGTGTGTGGGCTTGAGTGACAGGCCAGAATAGATTTTTTTGACAGTGAGATGTGGATAAACAGAATCGGGGGCTATTTTGGCTCAAAGTCACGTACAAACAGACAGGTGATGCACACGTCTCCACTTTGATAGTCTTTAGCTGCTATAGGCCTCCATCTCCAGCCGTGAAGGTCAGTGACCTGTTCTTCACAAAGAACAATGGGAACAGACGTCTTCATCTACCATATTTTTACTGTCTTAATAACGTGAAAAAACAGAACTAGCTTAGTTTAAATGATATGCAGCACCCCAACTTACTCCTCACTTTCCTAATCCATTACCATCCTCATGATTCACCAACATGAGTTTATAAGGGCATTTAACAACTTTTAGAGGTCAGAGCAGAGCCACTGTTGTCTTGGTCACAATAATGCTAACAACAACTAGCGTGCTAACAGCAGAGTTCCTGTCTTGACCCTGGTGCTGCTTTTACCATACCAGTACTTCTGGAGCAAAACAAATCTTTCGTGGCAGGCAGTCATGGGAAATTTGAGTATGCATTTTTTTAATTGCTTTTTTAAAGGTCCCATGGCATGAAATTTTCACTTTCTGAGGTTTTTGAACGTTAATATGAGCTCCCCTACCCTGTTTAGCCCCCCCATGGTTAAAAGTTGCGAAATGTCTAAACTGAGCATTTGCGATCCTTTTCTGCGTTAGAAAAAATCGGAGCTCAAACGGGCGATTTTGAACAAGGCACCTTATTGACATCAGATCGAAAAAAGAAATGCAAATGCAGTTCCACCCCCGTCTGTCTGTACTCAGCGTCTCTGTAAATCACGCCCAGAGAGTTTGGACTGCGAATGCGCTAGGCAATGCGAAATGCATTTTTTTATTTGCCTGGAGGCACGTCCGAGTGTTTCTAGGCTCGGAAGTCCTTTATCTGAGCCTCTGGACCTTTGAACAGCAGTGGTTTAATTTGATTTTCTGTGGAAATGTGTTTATTTTTCAATGGAACGCTTCTCGTCTCTTCTCCACGCAAAAACGCGGAAATGGATCAGAGAGCGCACAGCTGAGAGCTGAGAGCGGAGAGTTTGGCCACGCCCCCACCCTCTACTATAGGCCATCTCTTTTCTCCTCATTTGCATTCAAGCAACAACTCCCATTATGGACTGTTCAGAGAGAGAAAAATTACTCTTTCTCATCTTATCTCTGTTTCTCATGTGTTGATTTTGAAGAAGGATTCATTTACAGTATTAGGGAACCATTAAGGAGCCATATAAAAGCATCAAGAAGTACCATGTCATGGGATCTTTAATTGTTATGGATTGAATAAGATCATGTGTGTAATATGTGTATCTAGCAAGACGAAAATGCTGCAAGATTATGGTCTTTTGAGTATTTTCTTCTTGAATTTGCCACCAATTCAACCATTCAACCATTATACGTTGGGTTACATTAGACAGCCGAAGAGTGAAATTATCATAATAATGACTGAAATATGTCATGGGAAGTACATCAGTATATGTATTAGTTTAGATGTAATTATTGTATTGTCTAGTTTTCATGGATCTAATAGCGTGTCTTGTGGACTTTGTCTCTTCTCACCCCAGTAACAATAGAAGAATAGATTCAAGATTCAAGATTGTTTATTTGTCATATGCAGAATCAACACAAGGTCAACAATGCAATGAAATGCTTAGGATCAGAAGAACCGTTTGACTCGCTAAGATAGTCAAGAAGTACTAATAACATCCAATAATAGTACATGGTAAAAAAGTGTTGCAAAGGTGCAGGGGAAGAAGTAAACAATATAATAAAAATATGTAATAAAATGTAATAAAAATACAAGGTACAATGTACAAAGGTGCAGGTAGGATTAAGTCAAAGATCAAATAAGGTGTAAGTAGAGTATTTCACAGATTGCACATAATATGGTGTAGTATAAGTGTTGCCATGTGGATTTCGTATTGCACATAGTATGGTATAAATATTGCAGATAGGTAATTGCACAGATTATTGCACAGGTAAAGGTAACAGTAGTTTACAGTGAGGTAGTGAGGTAGTGACAAACATGATACATTCATACAGAGCAGCAGCAGTAAACATAATTATGCATAATGAAAGGTAGTTTAGTGCAGTATTATTGGGAGTTCAGTATTATTTAGAGTATTATCCAGAGTTCAGTAGTCTGACAGCTTGGGGGTAATAGCTGTCTTTGAGTCTTTTTGTCCGTGCTGGCAGGCTCCTGTATCGTCTACCAGAGGGTAGCAGACGGAAGAGTCCTTGTGCCGGATGAGTATGGTCATTAGGACCTCAGCGTTGTTGATGAAGATGGGGGTATGCTGGAATAGAATATCCTTTAAAGAACTAAGTATCTTGGTTCTCCTCACCTCTGGCAGTAAATAATGAGACATGACTAAATACAACCTGTCAGGCTCCTATGGCTCTAAGATGGAGATATCTGCACTGAATATTGAACACTTATCCATTATTGCAACTGCCGACGATTGTGGCTTTTGGCAACTGTTTAAAATGCAGCCTCCCAACAAGCTCCAAGTCTAATGAAAGATAATCCACTAAGAACTTCTGAATTGCTTGCCTCTTGACACCTCTGTCTATGTGTCGGTCTGTAAAGTGAAAGTATTCCCAGGATAACTGATGATGGGAAACTATACAATTACCTGAAGCACAGCACTGCAACTGTTACCTGATGCAACACACTGTGAAATGTATGATGATATATGTACTGGGAATGAAATGGGACACACATATAAAGGACGCAGACTTCATTAAAAAAGGCAGCATGTGTGACATATGAATAGTGATAAATTACAGGAACCATTTGGGTGTATAGAAAGTGAATGATGATAAAGACTGTAACTAGTGAACTGCAGTTTTAGATATGGCAATCAAAGGAAATTATACAGACAATGTTATTAGGAAAAAATGTCTTTTAATGTACACAACCCAAAGGTCTACAATTTGATCAAAGCTCCAACCTGTGACTGATACTGATATTGTGTCCTTGAGCAAAACACTTAGCCACTATAGCCAAGTAAGTATGATTGTATGTGTTAGAGATGCAGTGATAGAGTGTAGAATGGAATCCACAATTCATTCACTCTCATCAAATGCAGCTGTAGCTATAGAGGCAACTGGTCTAAGGTTAAGGTTAAGATACACTTTTTGTCCCCATAGAGAAATTGGTACACTGCATTTGACTCATCTTTCAGTGCCATTGGTGCAACCTGTCAAGAGCAGTGGGCACAGGGTGGTCCAGGAGAACTCAGAACCTTCTTGCTGTGAGGTTAGAGCTAGTTTAGTTTATTTGCCATTTGTAGTCATTTGGGGGGAAAAAACACATATGTACTAGCCAGTCAGTCACTGTACCGACAAGGGTTTGAATTGCACCTATCCAATTATCTATACCTTACATAACATTTAAAATATTTGTTCACATTAAACCCAAATACACCCAAAAGGTTTTGGTAAACTCAGAATGTTAAATATAGTCAGTATCAGATGCCAAAACAGCTCAAATCAGGTTGCTTTATTAGTCATCTATGCTCCTTCTTTCCTTGTACTAGAAAACCACAGCCTAAAGGGACTTGTAGCTGTTGGTGGTGGTACAAATGACATGCCTCACACTGTTATGACATCTGACGACAGGCGCAGACAGAGACAAATGGGCCTCCACTGCATTGACCTCTCTATTCTCTTCTGCAGTGCCAGCCCCCCAAACCCCCACTGAGTCTGAATGCTTGGTGAGTTCATGTTGTATGTGTGTGGTAGTTTGTCATATGGGCAGAAGAGATGGAAGAGAATGATCTATGTGTATGTTAAACTGCCCTTGCTCTGAGAATATGGTTGGAAAGGTGATTGTTGGGGTTCAGATAATATTATTATAGAGCAGTTATATTTAGAGATGAATATTGTTAAATAGCTGATCATTGTTAAACTAAAAGCTCATACATAGTTCATAGTTCATAGTTTGCTTTATTGTCGAAAAACCATATGTACATGACACATAGTGAATCGAAATTTCGTTTCCCCACTAACCAAGCAAGGAAAGGTGATAAAAGGAGAAGTTCAATTTGTCAACTGGACAAAGTATGTTTGGTTGAAAACGTTTCGCCGCTCATCCGAGAGGCTTCGTCAGCTCATCCGAGAGGCTTCGTCAGCTCTGACGAAGCCTCTCGGATGAGCGGCGAAACGTTTTCAACCAAACATACTTTGTCCAGTTGACAAATTGAACTTCTCCTTTTATCATGGAGATAACAGCGTGGAAAGAGATGCAATACAATCAATAACAATGTTCACAAACATATTAAGACAAAAAAAACCAAAAACAATTGGACAGGTAAAACACACAGTGTTTTTTTCGTTGGTGACAGACAGATGGGTGGGAAAGGGAGCAGGCCAGAAAAATTGATTAAATTGATTGAAAACTGAAGTAGAGGCAAACATTTCTAATAGACAGGGCAACGTGTTTACATAATAACATGTGTCAGAGTGTCCTGGCCAAATTGAAGATGTCCTTGATTCATGGTACGCTGTGTAAACAGCTGTGAGTGTCCTTGGGAGTGTGTAGGAGTGCAGAGAACCAGACAAAACACAGTCCCATTGATATGAGATTTTCCAGGGGGACTGATTTAATTACATCAGGGGCATTAATTTAGCATAATCAAGTACACTTTAGAGACCCAGGCAAATGGGCAATTAGCCAGAACCCTGGTTCTGGCTAAATGTTCCTCCTGGTGTACAGGAGTAGCCGTAGACTGCGCTGCACTGTTTCTGCACAGTTCTGTCAGCATGCTCATGATGGTGTCCAAACGTCGAGATGTTTCCTCTGGATGGAGATGTTCCTCTGATGTTCCTCTGATGTAATCCCTTCACTAGGTCAACAACGGCTCCACTGTGGTGCGAACTTACAGCAGACAGCTTGGGCAACTCTTTACTTGCTGCCAGTCCTCTAGGTACAGCGGTGCTAGGCACACAACGTGCCATCAGTGAACATACCATCAGGACACCCCGCTTCCCCAGGAGCAGTACTCCTCCATGAAAAAAGTGTGTCAATTGCATTGAGGGACCATCTTATCAATTCCATAATTTAGGATTTTGAAAAATCTGTTCCAATAAGGAGAAATAAGACGAAAAACAAGAGAAGGCACGTTGACACAGAGCCAAGGAAGGGGAGGAAGCAGAGACGTGTCCACACACCACGACAGCTAGAACAGATGCATATTCTTGGGTCTAGTCACTAATAGAAACAAGGAGGTTAAATGTTGTGAATTTACCTTTTGGACATTTTATGGCAAAATACAATGTTAACAACTGGAAAATACTGGCTCTGGCCCCCTTTCTGGGAGTATGAAATCATGAGCAAATTTGCACAGTAGATCTGGAACACTGAAGACAAAAATAACTAACTAGCTGTGCTGTCAGGTTTTTAATAGTTGCCGCAGGTGAAAAATATGGTCCACAGGTTTTGCCAGAGCTATTTTCTGTGTAAAATGTATTGATTTTGGAATAATCCTCTTGAAAGTCTTGAACTTTGGGGGTATTTGTCACTGGAGCAGTGCTACTTTCATTCATACCATGGAATGTAGCCGCACCGAAAGGTGTGTGGAGTTTTGGTTGTTTTTTCAAACTCTATTATGTGGGTTGGGTTACTGAAGCCCTACTAACAAGTGGTTCTAGGATTAAAACAGTACAGTAATCCCTCGTTTACCGCGGGGGTTAGGTTCCAGAAATAACCCGCAGTAAGAGAAATCCGCGAAGTAGGACAACTATATTTCACAATTATTCTACATGTTTTAAGGCTGTAAATGCCTCACCACACACATTATACGCTTTTCTCAGACTGGAATTAACCTTTTCTCACATTTCTCTCTCGTTTAAACACTCAAACTTTCATAGATTTTCAACAAAATGTATTAATAGTGAAGCGTGGGGGGAGACACCGGACGCCGGACGCACGAGGAGCGCGGAGACATGAGTCACTGGATCCGCAGGAAGCACCGCGCTCATCCAACGGCACTGCCACATCCCGGGACGCGACGCGCATCAACAGAAGTGCGCAACACATACCCCTCATCGTGCTCAAATCCGTGACAGAGCAGCACGACCGGCGCAAGGCCGCGCGTACACTGGGGCTGCGAGCACGAGATCGAACCGCGGCACCCGGACCGCGTCCTCTCAGCCCGAGCCACAAACCAGCTGCACGAAACCAGCAAAGAGCGGCACGTGGTGGTTTAATCCTGGTTTAGACCTGGTCTAGTCCCTGTTTAGTCCAGGTCTAGACCTGGTCCAGTCCTGGTTTAGTCCAGGTCCAGTCCAGGTTTAGACCTGGTTTAGACCTGGTCTAGACCTGGTTTAGTTCTGGTCTAGACCTGGTTTAGTCCACGTTTAGTCCTGGTCTAGTCCTGGTCTAGTCCTGGTCTAGTACCGGTCTAGTCCTGGTCTAGGTCCAGTCTGGTCCCGGTCCCCCGCGTCTCCCATCTATCAATCGGCAAAGGTCTACAGTCTCTTAGCCAATCAGGACGCAGAACACAAAGTTACACTATAAAAAAAATTTTACACTATAAAAAAAAATTATAATTAAAAAAATCTGCGAAACAGCAAGGTCGCGAACAGTGAACCGCTATAGAGCGAGGGACCACTGTACAGGCATGTCTTAAGTTGGCCTTAATGCTGTTGAGATTCAAATTGTGGCAAGAAATTCAAATTGTGGCACTGTTGTAATGACTGGTGGATCAAATGATACAGACAAGTGAAACTCAAAAATGAACAGGCTGTATTCTTTGCAAAAAGGCAGGGTGCTGGGAGCTGAGTCGGAGGCTGGGGTGGTATTCCAATACAGGTAATGTCCAAAACAGGGTCACTGAGGATAAACTAACGATCTGGGAGCAAATTATGCATGAGCCGGTTCTTTGTACTGGAGAGGCTGAAGGTTGATTGGCAATGGACTGTAGGTGAGTAGTGGGTTGGAACCATAAGGGAGGGTAGTGCCACACTCTCCGCCCAGCTCCAGTCACACAGAGACACAGAAGGGAGGGGGGGGGCACAGAAAAAAACAAAACAAAAAAAAAAAAACAGGGATCCTGGCAGGCATATACTTTAATTTTCAGTTATTATATCCCAGTAATCTGTTCTGCATTTTATTCTTATTTTTATTCACCCAGTACAAAACATTTTTAGACAAGGGTAACTAATAAAATAAAATTGTTGTTTAAAATTCTCCTTTTTCAGTTAAAATAGTAAAATGTGACTTCTAAGGTATGGGTCCGCTACTTGCTTGTCTCTATGGACATGTTATTTCTTTGCCTAGAATATTCTACAGTATGGCATTAAACATACCTCCCTTGCATTTGTTCAATTACAGGTGTTTTATAGCTCAAAAATACCTTGAGAAACATGAATTCTTAAAGTGTTTTGCCTTTTCTAAGTCTGACTGCAACGAAGTCGGGACAAGCCTGGGCTTGTTCGCCTCTTGCGCATGACAATCAGCTAGCACCTGTTGGTTTACGCAGCTAGCTTAATTGCAATCAGCATCTGATGGAAGAGGAGACAGAAACCACGCTGGCCAGAAATGAAGGGGACCCTCAAGATGAGCACCCCTGGCCCTACTTAAACACAATGTTTTCTTACACTGATGTAAAGGATTCGTCTTACAGAATGAAGTGCCTTTTATGCCTTCCAAAAAAAGTAGAAATCTTATCTTACAAAAACTCCCCGTCCAACCTTAAGAAACACATAGAGGTAAGTTTAATGTTGTACAGTAATCCCTCGTTTGTCGTGGGGGTTAGGTTCCAGAAATAGCCCGTAAAAGTGGAAATCCGCGAAGTAGGACAGATTTATATTTTACAATTATTCAACCTGTTTAGGCACGCGCCGACACGTGCACCCGCAGACACGTGAACACGCACAAGGTTACTGTGGTTTAATCCTGGTTTAGAATTGGTCTAGGCCTGGTTTAGTCCAGGTTAAAACCTGGTCTAGTCCAGGTTTAGTCCAGGTTTAGACCCGGTTTAGACCAGGTCTAGAGTCTAGACCTGGTCTAAACCTGGTCCGGGTTTAGACCCGGTTTAGACCAGGTTTAGACCCGGTTTAGACCAGGTTTAAACCGGGTCTAAACCTGGTCTAGACTCTAGACCCGGTTTAGACCAGGTTTAGACCCGGTTTAGACCAGGTTTAGACCCGGTTTAGTCCCGGTCCAGTCCTGGTTTAGTCCAGGTCCAGTCCTGGTTTAGTCCAGGTCCAGTCCTGGTTTAGACCTGGTTTAGTTCTGGTCTAGACCTGGTTTAGTCCATGTCTAGTCCTGGTCTAGAAAAATTTGCGATGCTACTACTACATCACAAATTAAATGTTTTTTTTTAATGTGTCCAATGTTAAAGATTAAATGCCAACCAGTTTATCATAGGTGCTAAATATATGCTTTATTTGTGCATTTCTGTAGCAACTTAAGTAAATTGGTAAATGTAATGAACTCTTGTAACTGATGTGTGACTTGTGTCCATTGACAAAATGTAGTCTTGTTTTTTGTCTGTTTCAGAGAAAGCATCCGCACCATGTTCAGATATACACTGAGCTGACCACAGCAAAGCGAAAAAGGGTCAGTGGAGAACCCACCACCACCAAGCAGACCACATTAACACAGACCTTGAACATGACGCTTCAGAAGAACATTAACAAAGCCATTGTTAAGTATGTTGTACATGGGCTCCAGCCATTTTCTGTAGTTGAGCAGGAACCCTTCAGAGAATTTGTGAAGGACCTTGTCCCTAATGCCAAAATGATGTCCCGGGTGACTCTCACCTCTATGATTGATGATGGCTTCGAGCAAATGAAAGCTGCTCTGACCGAGGCAATGAAGTCAGTTGACCATGTTGCGACTACTACCGACTGCTGGTCTGTGAGAAGGCGAGGCTTCATCGGTGTTACTGCACATGGGATTGACCCTGAGACTCTTCAAAGATGTTCAGCAGCCTTAGCGTGCAGACAGTTGAGGGGCTCCCACACATTTGACCTGCTAGCCAATACACTGAATGACATACATGCGGAATATGAGATCCGAGGCAAGATTGTGAGGATGACCACTGACAATGGTTCGAACTTTGTCAAGGCTTTCCAAGTATTTGGGGAAGATGACCGCAACAATGTGGAGGGAGTTGAGGAAGCTGAAGAGTCTGCTCAGTCTGAAGAGGAAGATGGTGAAGTGGATGAAGACGAAGATGTGCAGTACATTGATGCAGCAGCTCTTCTAAATGAAGATCATGGCTTTGAATTTCAACTACCGAGACACCAACGCTGCGCTTGCCATATCCTAAATCTAATCGCCAGTGAGGATTCCACAAATGCAACCTCCAGTGATGCATACAAAAAGCTGCACCATGCAACGTTTGGCAAGTGTTATGGCCTATGGAACAAATGTGGAAGATCCACACTTGCAGCTGAGGCAATCGAAGATGTGTGTTCCATTCAGCTTTTAAGACCAAATAAAACAAGGTGGAATTCCTTGTTCATGGCCGTTGAACGCCTACTCAGGATTTATAGAGAGAAGGGAGAGGGGGCCTTAAGAGCTATTGCCATCGACCTGAAGGTCCCAATGTAAGTTGGCCTAGGACTTATGTGTTTTGTTGTTAAAGTAAACATAGAATACCAGATTAAGATTAACAAATAACAGAATTCCAGTGATTTGTTTTTTCAGTCATCATAGACACTACTGTATTTTTTTACATTGTCTCAAAACTGTCAAATTTCTATTTATTATTAATATATAATTCTTGGTCCCATCTAACTAAAGTATCCGTTGTGCGTGTTCTTTTTTTTTTTGTCAACACAGGTTCAACCCAGCTGAACTTGCATTTCTCACTGAATATGCTGCTGTGATGAGCCCTGTCGCCCAAGCAACCAACATACTACAAGCAGAAACCAATGCACAAATGGGGTGGCTACTTCCTACTATCCACCTACTGACGGTCAAACTTCACAAAGTGAAATTGCAGCTGAAGTACTGCAGGCCTCTTGTTGATGCTTTACAGTCTGGAATTCAAAACCGTTTTGGGCACATGTTCAGGGATGCTGAGCTGGCTGCTGCAGCAATTCTTCCCAAATTTCGAACGCCATGGACGAAGGACGATGCAACTATCAAAATGGGTAAGACATTCATGTAGTTAAGTCTGTGTGTGTCTTGACACTTTGTAATAACAGATTTGCATGTTGGTTATTGGTGCATGAAATGGAACAATGAATGACAGGCAAACAATAAATTGAAATACTTTTATGCATAATTTCATGCTGTTGCATCATTTCATGCTATAGCTTTCTATATTTCAGGAATCGACTACATCAAGCAGCATATAGAGGATCCCTCCCTGCAGCCAGGTGATGCGACCAGGTCGTGTTCATCAGATGAGGATGACTTCTTCTCGTCCCTGCAGACATCAAAGGCCCAAGATGGCACCAAACAATTGGATGCCTACCTGTCCTGCTCAGCTGACCACATGGACTTGCTGAAGTCCTTTCCTTCTGTCTGCAAGTTGTCTGTCAAGCTTAACACGCCACTCCCAGCATCAGTGGCATGCGAAAGGCTGTTCAGCATAGCAGGGCTTGTTTTCAGCCCACGAAGAGCACAGCTAAATTCAAGGCATTTTGAAAGCCAGTTGCTTTTGAAGATGAACAGAAAGTTTTACAGTTTCAAGTGATAGAGGTTGACCTTAAGTCAGAGGGTAAGGGAAAAAAGGTCACTTTTGTATGGGGGATGGGATCTGGGGCTGTTGATTTTACTGTATGTAAAATAAGATTTAGTTTACAAACTGCAATAGCGGCAGCAGCTTTTTTTTTTCTCTTAAAAAGGAAAACTGTTTTCTTGCAATTGGGCCCTTAGTTGTACTGTAAAACATCATGTTCTACTCACCAATGGTAGCTTTGTGTCATCTGGAGCACTGCCAAAGATATTGGTAGGTTTGGTGATGTCCATGAAACGCCTTCCTATGGGCAAGTAAATGCCGGCACAAAATACATTATTTGTAATTTATTAATTACGGTATGGAGGCACTAATAACGTGTAGTGAATGTTCTTGTTTGGAAACATCCAGGTTATGTGGGGAATACAGTTTTTGCAAGTCCGAATGAATGAATGGCAGCCACTCCAGTCAGGGGCCAGCTGATGAGATCACAAGCACCAGACTTGCAAAAATTGTATTCCCCACACAACCCAGATGTTTTAAAACAAGATCACTACACGTTATTAGTGCTACTGTACCATAATTAATAAATTACAAATAACACATTCTGTGTCTGCATTTACTTGCCCATAGGAAGGCATTTCATGGATGTCACTAAACCCAATATCTTCAGCAGTGCCCCAAATGACAAAACTACCATGGGTGAGTAGAACATGGTGTTTTACAGTTGAATTAAGGGCCCAATTGCAAAACACAAACAAACTGTGTACTCCTTCAATGCCTAATTTTCAGCACTCTTGTTCCCCCAAAACCTTTATTTAAAAAAATAAAAGGCACTGCTGGAGGACTGCTGAGGAGGGTCCAAGTGTACACCATCTTCAGTAACTAGAACACAAGCATACTATTAAAATACACAAATGCTTGGATCACAGCTGAGGCAAGCATTAGCCTAGAGAATACCTTGAATATACTCTTCACAAGAACTCGCAGGAAGGATCTTTGATGGGGTCCCTCCTTCAATTACCTCCACCAGTGGGCGACCCCGGTTTAGGGCCAGTGCCAGCTCCTCTGCAGGTGAAAGGTTTTGAGGGGGGCTCCCACCTCCTGTGGCTTGGTAGCTACTGTTCATTTTAAATTAAATTAAGGTACCATTTCAACAGTATTACTAATTTCACTGAATAATAATATTAATACAGTATTAGCCTACTTACCACTCTGCAAAATGTTATTATGCTCTGTCTTTACCAGCAAAACAGTCCTCTTCACATTATTCCTGCTCAAAGACAAGATAACACAATTTAACGTATTAGTTTTTTTACACAGTAAAAATAAATTACAACTGACAAGACTGCTATACAAATATATAATATTTATGACATCAACTGCCCACCATGAGAATCAAACTCACATCTCCTGCACCCCAGACCGCAACTTTTCCCCTGCGCCACAGATCAGCAGTGACATCAATGGTGAAAAACGTACTTTAAAAACTCCAGCACTGTTATAGGACTTAACTTACGTATTTAAGCGCTCGGCGATCTTCTGCCACGCCATGTCTCTGGCCTTGGTTATTGCAAGTGCATTGTAGAGTTCCAGAAGCAACTTCTGTTCTGATGCGCTGAAATAATCGGCCCAAATCTTCGACATGATCGCATTTTCGACAGTCGCTTGTTCAGGGCTTCTTACCTTCCCCGTGCACGCGTCTAGGCCCGGCCTGATTAGGCCTCACTGAACTTAGCGCTGCTGAGGCGCAGCTGAAATGCGTTAGTGGAACGGCTTCAGGCTTTCGTCTAAGTTACGGCTATGTCAGGCGAGGACTTAGCACTTAGTCGCCGCTATGTTTAGCGACGTTCGTGGAATACCCCTCAGGTGTCAGGGCTCTCAAGTCTCACGCTTTGAGAGTGTGACACACGCAATTCGACATATTCACATGCTCACACGCCACACATGGTATTTCTCACGCTGAAATTTTTTTAAGCAATTCAAAACTGTAGCCACTGTTCACAGCGCTTCTGTGCCCAGAAAATCGGTAAGTTAATGCAGGCACCGCGCGTTTTCAGCGAAAAAAGCACACCAGTACTCGAGTTGAGCGATCAGCTGTGAGGCCGATCGCTCACAGCTGTGAGCGAGCCGCGTGAATGTTTACGCGGCATTTCCAAGAGAAGAATCCTTAACTTGCTACATAAGAAGGAACTCTCGCCTCGGGACACGGGATAAGTTCGGGATATGTCCTTTTCTCCGAAGCTCCGGATTATTAAAGGCCGTGACACGTGCATACATGGATACGAGTGACCGCGTTCTTATGGGTGAGTCATATCAGATTATTTCTGCATCTATTTGGGCACTAAACCAGAACTAAACCAGGACTAAACCAGAACTAAACCAGGACTAAACCAGAACTAAACCAGGTCTAAACCAGGACTAAACCAGAACTAAACCAGGACTAGACCAGGACTAAACCAAAACTAAACCAGGACTAGACCAGGACTAAACCAGGACCTAGCCAGGACTAAACCAGAACTAAACCAGGACTAAACCAGAACTAAACCAGGACTAAACCAAGACTAAACCAGGTCTAAACCGGATCTAAACCAGGATTCAACTGGGACTAAACCAGGACTAAACCAGAACTAAACCAGGACTAAACCAAGACTAAACCAGGTCTAAACCAGGACTAAACCAGAACTAAACCAGGACTAGACCAGGACTAAACCAGGACCTAGCCAGGACTAAACCAGAACTAAACCAGGACTAAACCAGAACTAAATCAGGACTAAACCAAGACTAAACCAGGTCTAAACCGGGTCTAAACCAGGATTCAACTGGGACTAAACCAGGACTAAACCAAGACTAAACCAGGTCTAAACCAGGACTAAACCGGGACTAACCCGGCACTAAACCAGGACTAGACCAGGTCTAAACCAGGTCTAAACCAGGACTAAGCCAATACTAAACCAGATCTAAACCGGGTCTAAACCAGGACTAAACCGGGACTAAACCAGGACTAAACCAGGACTTAACCAAAACTAAACCAGGTCTAAACCAAGACTAAACCAGGTCTAAACCAGGTCTAAACCAGGACTAAACCAGATCTAAACCGTGTCTAAACCAGCACTAAACCAGGACTAAACCAGGTCTAAACTATGACTAAACCAGGTCTAAACCAGGACTAAGCCAAGACTAAACCAGATCTAAACCAGGTCTAAACCAGGACTAAACCGGGACTAAACCAGGACTTAACCAGGTCTAAACCAAGACTAAGCCAGGACTAAACCAGGTCTAAACCAGGACTAAGCCAAGACTAAACCAGATCTAAACCGGGTTTAAACCAGCACTAAACCAGGTCTAAACTAGGACTAAACCAGGTCTAAACCAGGACTAAGCCAAGACTAAACCAGATCTAAACTGGGTCTAAACCAGGACTAAACCGGGACTAAACCAGGACTAAACCAAGACTAAACCAAGACTGTGTGTGATAACATATTATCCTGTGCATTATTGAATGATAATATGGACTTTTAGTTATAAAAGCATTTCCATATTAACAAAGTACCTTCTAATTCTGCCCTGCCCTTCCACCATCCCCCCTGGTTTCATTTTATAACTCGACTACTGCTCGCACCCCCCCCCCCCCCCCCCCCTCAGGAAAAAATGCCCCAGGCATTTCCAAGACAATAAGAATCCTTAACTTGCTACATTAATGCTACGAAGCTCCGGATTATTAAAGACCGTGACACGTGCATACATGGATACGAGTAACCGCGTTCTTATGGGTGAGTCATATCAGATTATTTCTGCATCTATTTTGGCACTAAACCAGAACTAAACCAGGACTAAACCAGAACTAAACCAGGACTAAACCAGGACTAAACCAGGTCTAAACCAGGACTAAACCAAGACTAAACCAGGTCTAAACCAGGACTAAACCAGAACTAAACCAGGACTAGACCAGGACTAAACCAGAACTAAACCAGGACTAAACCAGAACTAAACCAAGACTAAACCAGGTCTAAACCAGGACTAAACCAGAACTAAACCAGGACTAGACCAGGACTAAACCAGGACCTAGCCAGGACTAAACCAGAACTAAACCAGGACTAAACCAAGATTAAACCAGGTCTAAACCGGGTCTAAACCAGGATTCAACTGGGACTAAACCAGGACTAAACCAAGACTAAACCAGGTCTAAACCAGGACTAAACCGGGACTAACCCGGCACTAAACCAGGACTAGACCAGGTCTAAACCAGGACTAAGCCAAGACTAAACCAGATCTAAACCGGGTCTAAACCAGGACTAAACCGGGACTAAACCAGGACTAAACCAGGACTAAACCAGGACTAAACCAGGACTTAACCAAAACTAAACCAGGTCTAAACCAAGACTAAACCAGGTCTAAACCAGGACTAAACCAGATCTAAACCGTGTCTAAACCAGCACTAAACCAGGACTAAACCAGGTCTAAACTATGACTAAACCAGGTCTAAACCAGGACTAAGCCAAGACTAAACCAGATCTAAACCGGGTCTAAACCAGGACTAAACCGGGACTAAACCAGGACTAAACCAGGACTTAACCAGGTCTAAACCAAGACTAAGCCAAGACTAAACCAGGTCTAAACCAGGACTAAGCCAAGACTAAACCAGATCTAAACCGGGTTTAAACCAGGTCTAAACCAGGACTAAGCCAAGACTAAACCAGATCTAAACCGGGTTTAAACCAGGTCTAAACCAGGACTAAGCCAAGACTAAACCAGATCTAAACTGGGTCTAAACCAGGACTAAACTGGGACTAACCCCCCCCCCACACACACACACACAGCTGATCGGCATGTTCGCCGATCAGCTGATATTTACGTGGCATTTCCAAGACAATAAGAATCCTTAACTTGCTACGTTAATGCTACGTAAGAAGGAACTCTCGCCTCGGGACACAGGATAAGTTCGGGATATGTCCTTTTCTCCGGAGCTCCGGATTATTAAAGACCGTGACACGTGCATACATGGATACGCAAACTTTCGGGAGTGACCGCGTTCTTATGGGTGAGTCATATTATCAGATTATTTCTGCATCTATTTCAGCACTAAACCAGGACTAAACCAAGACTAAACCAGGTCTAAACCAGGACTAAGCCAAGACTAAACCAGGACTAAACCAGGTCTAAACCAGGATTAAACTGTGACTAAACCAGGACTAAACCAAGACTAAACCAGGTCTAAACCAAGACTAAGTCAAGACTAAACCAGGTCTAAACCAGGACTAAACCAGGACTAAACCGGGACTAACCCGGCACTAAACCAGGACTGAACCAGGTCTAAACCAGGACTAAACCAGGACTAAGCAAAGACTAAACCAGATTTAAACCGGGTCTAAACCAGGACTAAACCGGGACTAAACCAGGACTAAACCAGGACTAAACCAAAACTAAACCAGGTCTAAACCAAGACTAAGCCAGGACTAAACCAGGTCTAAACTGGGACTAAGCCAGGACTAAACCGGGACTAAACCAGGACTAAACCAGGTCTAAACCAGGACAAAACCAGGATTAAACCAGAACTAAACCAGGTCTAAACCAGGTCTAAACCAGGACTAAACCGGGTCTAAACCAGGATTAAACTAGGACTAAACCAGGTCTAAACCAAGACTAAGACAAGACTAAACCAGGTCTAAACCAGGACTAAAACAGGACTAAACCAGGTCTAAAACAGGACCAAACCAGGACTAACCCGGCACTAAACCGGGACTAAACCAGGTCTAAACCAGGACTAAGCCAAGACTAAACCAGATCTAAACCGGGTCTAAACCAGCACTAAACCAGGACTAAACCAGGTCTAAACTAGGACTAAACCAGGTCTAAACCAGGACAAAGCCAAGACTAAACCAAATCTAAACCGGGTCTAAACCAGGACTAAACCGGGACTAAACCAAAACTAAACCAGGTCTAAACCAAGACTAAGTCAGGACTAAGCCAGGACTAAAACAGGTCTAAACCAGGTCTAAACCAGGACTAAACCAGGACTAAACCAAGACTGTGTGTGATAACATATCCTGTGCATTATTGAATTATTGAATGATAATATGGACTTTTTCTTATAAAAGCATTTCCATTTTAACAAAGTACCTTCTAATTCTACCATTCAGAAATACATATATACACATATACATACAGATATATACATACATATACATACACATACACATACTCATGTGCATACACACATGCACAAAGACATATGCATACGGTAGCAGGCAACTAACAACAATAACAATATTATTATTGTTAACATCATCATCATCATCATTGTCATCATCGTCATCATCATAATCATCTTTATGAGAGAGAGAAAAAAAAAGAAAGGTTGGAATTAGCATAGCCTTAGTTATTTAAAAGAGATTTTAAAGTTGTCGTTAGGTCCTCCCACAGCTGTATGTTTTTAAATTTGGCTTTATGGATTCTTGAAGCCCATTGCTCTAATGATGCCATATCCATGAAGTCCAAGATCCACCTTTGCAAGTGCACAAGCTGTGGGGTCTTCCACCTGCAGACTACCAGACGCTTTGCTGCAGTTAAGCCAACTAAAAGTATGCGTCTTTCCATGAATGTCAGACATAAATTGGAGGTGTCATTCAATAAAAATATTTCTGGTAGGCATGGTATTGTTTTTTGTAATACAGTGGTACCTCACCTTACGAAATTAATTCGTTCCAGAAGTGGTTTCGTAACGTGAATTTTTCATAAGTTGAGTAGCTATTTCAATGGAAAAGGCCTGATCCGTTCCGCGGCTCCATCCCGCACCCACAGTCCCGGTGTACTCGCGCCCTTGCGCCGTGTTGACGTCGCTTTTTGATCCTTCGATGTTGGCTCTTCCTCTTGTGAAGCAGAAGAATTCACCAAGCGTTGGATTGTTCACTCACTAAGGGAACGTGAGCGGGGTTTAGACCGTCGTGAGACAGGTGAGTTTTACCATACTGATGATGTGTTGTGATAGTAATCCTGTGTCTCCGCTCCCCTTGCGCGTTCGGCGCTATATTGAGCCGTGCCCCCCCCACGCTTCACTATCAACACATTCCATTGAAAATCTATGAAAGTTCGAGTGCTCAAATCAGAGAGAAATGCAAGAAAAGCCCAACTCCAGTCTGAGAAAAGCGTAGAATGTGTGTGGTGAGGCATTTACAGCCCTAAAACATGTAGAACAATTGCAAAATACAAAGTTGTCCTACCTCGTGGACCTCTCCCACCCCGGGCTACCTCTGGAACCTACCCCCATGTGTGTTGATAAAGTGTATTTACGTTTCGGGGCGTGCATCTGAGCGCGCATTAATTGAATTTTTGAGATTTCGCGTTTCGTAACTTGAATTTTCTTTCATATCTAGAGACCAAAACTTGATGTGAAGGCGTTTCGTAACTTGGATATTTCGTATGTAGGGTCTTTCGTAAGGTGAGGTACCACTGTATTTGAGAAAGAATTGTTGCAACATTCTCCCAAAAGGAGGATCATTTTGTGCATTCCCAAACTAAATGGATAAATGATCCTACTGCATTACAGTCACAGAGTGTGCAATTGGGTGAAGAAAGGGCTCCTATTTTGAACAATATATAAGGAGTGAAATAAGTTGTATGAACAATATTGAAATGAATGGTTTGGTGATTGGGGTTACGAGAGCTGTATATTTTGCCATACAGTTCCCCAATTCTTGGAGCAATCAAGTTATGTTATAGAATAAATTGTTTATTTGGGCCCATTAGAATATTGTGACTGTTAAACATTTTGTGTGTTGAGGTTTACCCTTGAAATGTTCATCAAATGCTTGAAAACACTTTTGAGGTTAACCCTTTAAACACAAGACATATAGTACAAAAGTAGTTCATTTAAGAGTTTACACACATTATACTAATAAGAATCATTTCATGTGTACCGTGCATTTTAATACCTTTAGTAATACTGTACTAAAAGGTGTAACCACACTAGTATAAATGTGTAATAAGAACTTAGTCTCTCACATAACAAACACAATAATAGGCAGGGAAATCTATTGGCACATTAGCCCCATCAAGATTTTTTTTCACCAGCCGCCACTGAAAGAGATAATTGCTATATTAGTGTTTATGTTAAATGATCCCCTAGTTACTGAGGAATGGATCATCTCAAGAAGCAAAGGTCCTATTTGGGACCAAAATGTCAAATAGAATTCTGGAGGTAGGCCATCCAATCCAGGTGACTTACCCAAATTCATAGATTTCAAGGCTTTGAAAAGTTCTGGGAGTCTGATGGGAGACTCCAGACTGGAACGTTCCTGTCCTGTAAGGCTAGGGAGATGCAGAGGATTTAAGTAATTAAGGTTTGCTTGCTCATTAAAAATAGTTTTTGATGTGTATAATGAGGTGTAGAAATCGGTGAAGTTATCATTTATTTTTTTAGGATTTGTAGTCAATTCGCCTGTATTATATTTGATTGAGTAGATGTTAGAGAGATTTTCACAGGTCTTGAGTTTCATAGCAAGCTCTCAGCTTGGCTGGGAGCTATTTCAATAAAGTTTTTGCCTTGTACGGTGTGTTAGAAAATCTGCTCTTTTTGTAAGCAGATGGGTAAGTTGTTTATTGAGTAACACTTTCCTGAGTATTAAGTCAGGAGAGGGATTGGATATCAAAGGCTGGTCTACTACTAAAATTTATTTTTCTAATGTTTGAATATGCTTGAGTCTGGATTTGTTTAAGTTGGAAGCAAAGCTGATTGTTTTTCCTCTGATACCACATTTTAATGCCTCCCAGAATATTTCAGGATCATCCACTGACGCCTTATTGAAAGCGGTAAATTAATTTATATGAGCTATCATTTGTGTTACAAACTCTGCATTTTCCAAGAGTGTGCAGTTAAAACGCCAGTGCGTAGCCCTTTTTGAATCAGGAAACAACAGCACCTTTCCATTAACAGCCTTGTGATCAGAAAGATAAATTCGATGAGACAAAAATATAATCAATACGGGAGAAGGAGTGGTGCCTAGGAGAGAAATAGGTAAAATCTTTCAATTTTGGGTGCATAGTGCACCAAGCATCCACAACAGAGCAATCTGACGCCCAGCTTTTCAAAGCATTGGAACTTAGTGACTGATCTCTAGATTCGATTATGCCTGTGTTCCCAAACTGCATTGAAATCACCACCCATAGGTGGTGACAAGGGCAAAGTCTGATAATTCAAGCGTGATATCAGTTAAATTATAGAATACAGGGTCAAAATGATTTGGTGCATATATTGTAATAAATGCAATTTTTGCTCCATTTTTTGTTGCTTTAATATACGCTATTCTTCCCTCACTGTCTCTTCCTGATCCCAGGTCTGTGATATTTAAAGTGCGCTTGGCGAGAATTAGTACACCTCTAGCTTTCTTTGAAAAAGATGAGGAAGTAATAACAGTGTAAGATTTACTATGCATTCTGTAAGAGCCGTTTCGTACATTCTGTAAGTGTGGGAGCCATTTTGTTTTCGTTTCTATATTCTGTTCTCAAAATGGCGTCTGCCCGCTTTGATGTGGAAAAAAGGCGTTCCGATTGGCTCGCTTTGATCCTTTATTCTTTGATCGTTTATCTTTGATTCTGCTTGGTATATATTCAGACGTAGGGAACACACAACACAGAAGACTCAAGACACAGAAGACTCAAGACACAGAAGACTCAAGACACAGAAAGACAGAAGACCACCACAAGACAAGACACCACACCAAGACACACATATACACACACAAGAAGAAACGACTACGCTACGTAAGGATAGAAGCCGCGGTCTGGTGGCCAGGAGGTTACCCCGAGCCGAGAGATGGCGGGGTATTGGGATGTCCTGGACCACAGAAGCTACACAGTCTTTTGACCGTCATGTAATCGTCACGTGAAACGTCATGTAACAAGTAGTAAGTAAGACGGATTCCCGTCGGGAGCATACGAAGCACGGTCTCCCGAGTGACAGACGGGAATACGCACCGCTACAAGGCACATACAGACAGCAAAGAAGAATGTCAAGTAGCACCGTCGACATCGAAACATAGGGTGAGTCCTGTCGGGAACCAAGAAGTACAAGAAAGCCCGGTCTCCCAGTGACAGGCAGGAACTCACCACTATACGACACGTAAGGACGTCAAGAAGGACGTCACAACTCATACAGAGCCTTACACCACACGCATAGGAAAACCACAAGTCTCAGAAATTCCTTCTTCCATTTCCTTCTTTATTCCCTTTTATCAACTCTGTATGACCTTCACTTTAGTAAAGATAGAAAAGACAAACTTTTGATTCAAGACTTTTACGTTACGTGACGCGTTGGAAAGAAACTTCAAGAAACACAGAGGCCGAGGCTAGTGAGTCGGTTCGCTGCACTCACACTTTAAGTCAAAAGACTAATAAGCAACTTTAAGTCACGAAGTCTACAGCATCACGTCGAAAGACTAAACATCAAAGTCAAAAGAATCATTATCAAGTCAGGAGACTTGGTTGAAGAAAGAACCATCTGAACCAGCAAGAAACTCCATCCACGGCTGAAGCAAGCGTTCTTGTCACAGCTAACCAAGCAACGAAACGACAATGAAACGAAGGAATGGATCGCAAATGCTGAAAGGGTCACGGATAAAGAGCAAGATGCCATTGCATCGGAGGATAGCTTTTTTAGGGCTAACTCAGTTACGAGTCGCACCTCTCAACGTTCCACTATTAGTTCGGTGCAGTCAAAAGCCAGAGTAGAACGTGAAGCTCTGTTAGCAAGCCAAGCGGCTATGATACAGAGGCAAGAGCTTGAGCAAGAAGAAAGACGCTTGCAGCATGAAAAAATACGCCTGCAGCAAGAAAGGCAGCAAGAAGAAATACGCTTGCAACAAGAATTTGAGGAAAAAGAGGCGTGCTTGAGAGCTAAAAAGGAGTGGTTGCAGATGGAAGCTGACATTGCAGTCGCGAATGCTAAATTAAGAGCTTACGACCAGTATAAAGATGCTCGGAAGTCAAGAGCTGGATCGAAGCGTACGACTGGTGGAAATGAAAGGTTCACCAACTATAGCAGCGACCATGTTGAAATTGAAAGGCCTTTGCATGACGTCGGGTCTAAAGCTGCTGCGCCAACTGTCTCACAGGCGCAGCCAAGCGTCCCTTCAGTCAGTAGAAAATCTCCAACAAGGCAAAGGCAAAGCCCATTGTGCAAGGGTGCTGGGTACGCCACCTCAGCCACCGATAAACATGCAAACACGGAAAAGAAAGCCAACTTAGGAGAGGGTGAGATCAAAAGAAGCAGCTTCGCTGTCACTGTGACTGCTGCTGGTAAAAACAACGGTAAAGACCGATTAGAGAAGAAAGCACCAGCAGTAAAGTCAGCCAACGCCTTCCAAAATCCCTGCTTATACTGTAAAGGGAAACATGCGCTGAACGTGTGCAACAATTAAAGAGCGGCCTTTGCAGGAGAGAACCGACTTCCTGAAATCTCGAGGGCTTTGTTTTGGTTGTCTTACGCCAGGCCACATGTCTAAGGACTGTAAGAAAAGGAGCTCCTGCCCTGACTGTTCCTATAGACATCCTGCCATCTTGCACGTCACAAAACGAGATCAATCACCGGAAGAGACCAAAGCAGATGACAGCTCAACAGGTACGGCTGTTGAGCGTGGTGCTCCTGTACTTGCAGAGTGTAGAAGCGGTGAACAAACCGGGGCCGGGAATGAAGACATTCCAAAGAAGCTACAACAGGCATGGCAGAAGGAGCCAGAAGTCCTTGACAAGCTGTCAGATCTCAGCGAAAGTAAATGCTTTAAGTCCAACACATTCGGGCCCACAAAGTGTGCACAAATCCATCATTTCTCAAACGCAAGTCAAGATGGATATGGGGTTGTGTCGTACCTCTTGTTGAAGAACGGACTAGAGGAGAAACATGATTGCCTTTTGGTGAAGAAGTCCCAGGTCGCTCCTCTTAAGCAGGTTACAATCCCTAGGTTGGAGTTGACAGCTGCAATGATCTCGGTCAAGAGGAAGAATTTAACTAGCTATTTCAGTAGCTATTTCAATGGAAAAGGCCTGATCCGTTCCAAGGTTTTTTTTTATAGTGTAACTTTTTTTATAGTGTAACATTTGTGTTCTGCGTCCTGATTGGAATAAACCAGGTCTAGACCAGAACTAAACCAGGTCTAAACCTGGACTGGACCTGGACTAAACCAGGATTATCCCGGGACATGGCAGTGCCGTTGGAGGAGCGCGGTGCTCCTGTCTCCGCGCTCCTTGCGCGTTCCGCGCTAGAGCTAAGAGGCCGAGAAAGACGCTCTTTCAGCGGGGCTCTTTAAGAGCGGGGCGGGGTCTGGTTCTATGTGACTTCCAGAGCCGGGGGGCTGACACTGTGAGCTGCGCGGGCCCGCGGCCCCGAGGGGGAGGCACGGCCCGGGCGCCACTGCGCCGTGTCGACGTCGCTTTTTGATCCTTCGATGTCGGCTCTTCTGTGGAAGAAATTCTCAAGACCTCGTAGAAAAAATGCAGGCACTTTAATGTTGAACAGCAGAGGATACAGACATGATTCTTCAGATCCTTGTCGTCTCCCATCGTCTCCTGTCTTGGTACAGAACTGAGCTAAATTTAACCTACAGAGTAGTTAACCATTAACTCAAACTAGGACGCTTAGGTAATGAACTTATGCAAACAGCGTGTCAATGGTGGTCCATAACATGATAGTAAAACACAGGCAAAGTCCAGTTTAAAAGACCACGTCTTCTAGGTTTTTCACTGAATCAGCATAAATCAGCCATAGTTGTCGTAAACCTCAATGTATTGGTAACTATTGATTGATAACACAAGAACAGAACATCAGCGACCTTTGACGTATTTCATAACAAAGACATTTTCCTCACAGTTCCCTCCTTTGATCACATAAACACATGTGATCACACTTACATAGTAGAGTGGCATGATGCTCCCTCTACAAATAAAATGAATCATCCCAATATAACAATTTAACCTTAGCATTCATAGAGCATAACACATCTCAATGTCTTCATGTCAATATATCATGTAAATCATTGTACAAAACTCGGACGGCAGAATAAGTCACAAGGAGCAACACCTTAGGGCTTAGATTTTAGATCATTTATTTATTCAGCCAGAACTTAATTCGTACAGTTTTGATTAGACTAGATTAATGTATCAGTAAGTCAAAATTGCTCTATTAAACCTCTGAGGCAAGGGACAACGCAACAGCCAATTACAATTAAAATAGCAATTGCAGTCACTATGGTAGTGATAATGGAGACAATTGTCGCAGCCCATGGGCCAAACATTTTATGAAACCAACTTGTCCAGGCATATTCAAGTACACCAGAGTTTCTTTAAGCTGTGGAGACAAGGACCTCTTGTGGACATGGTCCGGTCCCGTTTTATATAGAACTTGAGTCGGTTTTAAATTCAATGAATCTGTAGGACCTATAGTGAATGGGATAATTAGCATAATTGGCACACACCCCTCACCATGTTGGAGATAGTATTGCATATAGACGGAAGTCTGCACATAACCACCAAATATCTGCTCATGAAATGGATTGGTTAGTCAAAAGTGCAAAATTGTCATAATTGTCGGAAGTAAAAGTCTGATTACAAAAATTATTAGTAAAACCCTCAATGTCAACTCTGTTGTCAGTCCTTATGTCTGCGTTTGTGATCGTATCTCTGAGAAAACATGTATACATTACAGTTCCCATTTTCCAAATAGTGGGTATGTCCTTTAAAGTTACAACCAGTAACTTATCATGGAGTTAATAACACTCATCAGTCCGTTCAAATGATTTTCTAATAAAGAGCTTAAGTATACTCGTCAAGTCCTTGTTATTGGAATATGGTATGGATGCAGTAGTTAGTTGTGGTCTGGCAGCCAAACATACAATACAATCTTCTGTGGTCAGAGTATGGACCGTATAATGTACTCATTTTAACTCATTTTAGTATGTTTAAAGTGTTTTCTGTCATTTCCAATCCTGTCTCTATTTTTATTGCTTCAGTCAAAGAATTTATTTCATTCACTGGAGCAATCTTATTAATTACTAATATGGTTATGTGGATATAGCCTTCAAAATTTAAATTGATTCTCCGATTACATGAAACAGTGGTGATTTTTTGAGCACTGGAAACCTATAGCATATATTCCTAAGTCACTAACTTCTGGATTTTGAATAGATAGTTGCATCGCTGAGTAGGGGATTTACTCCCTCTGCAATGCTTTAGATCTGCTTGATAAGATGCCTCATCTTTCCTGATCTTTGTCAGGGTAATTCTCTGCTGTTGATCAGTTCTAAAATCACCTTGGTCTGTATTATGATGATCGTCCGTACTAGAAATTGCTCTGACATTGTTTGTGACCCTGTGGTCCTCATAATTATTAACTCTGGTCAGACAAGTGTCTTTACAAACAATTTGGGTATTAAAAACATAATCTATAGCGGGTATGTTTAACATACAGTCCAATATTTCACATACGTCGAATAAAACATTACATATTTGGCCTTCATAGCAATATTTTCAATTCTGGAAATTTTAGGAAGTTCTCATTTTGCCCTTTTTAGTGCTCCTTGTGTCTTACCCATATGGTTGGCTGAGTTAGTCGTGCCGTGAGTGGTCGTTGTGGTTGTCGTGTTGTTTGCCAGCCGTCCGAGATCAGTCTCAGTCAGTAGAATGTATTCCCCCTTACTATAACAGAGAATAATATAATCAGCATAGTCAAGATTACACATTGTAAATTTAACAAATTATCATAATATGGCCTATACTGTCCTTTTTCTTCTCTATCTCCTCGATCTCCTCCCTTTTTCCTCCCCTTCTGGAGCCTCAGCGACGAAGGGTCGGATGGGGTCATCAGGCTGTTCACTGGTTTCAGCATCCGGTTCTGCATAGGCAGCTTCATCCTGATTCCAGTAGTCCATTGATGGTTTCTTAAATTCCTGCTGCTTGTTCTTCTTTGAGTTCATTTTGGTATTTCTGCAGTTGGAGTTTCATAGTGGCCAGTTCCAGCTCTTGCTTCTTCTCCTCGGCCTCTTTTTTCCCTCTATGGTACTTGTTTATTTGATGGCTGCAGTGTGCATCGAACTCATCATCAGATTTAGTGTATATGCCCATCACATCGTCCAAAGCGTCTTTCACTGCTTTTGGCATACCTTTCACCAGAGCTGAGCGATAGATGATTGACATTCCTGCTCTGGCATCGATCCGCTCTCCTGTGGCATCATGGTATAGATTAGTAGCACGTTGTTTGTAACTGTAGTAGTCTTCGTTGTCTTTCATTTGCATTGACAACAATTCTTCAGTCACGACAGAAGGATAGCGTTGACTGAGTTCTCTCTCCAGCACATCACGATAGTTGTATACACCTTCTTGATCACACAGTGCATATCTCAAGCTCCTTTCGATAGCACTTCTGATGTTCCTGGCAACAGTTTCGTCAGCAGCTTTGGTCAGAGCAGCCTGAATATCACCCCAGCAAAGTTGGTCTCCTGCCGTCTATTTGAAAAGAGCTCTTAGCCATGGTAAGCCACCTTTGGTAAGTCTTGGAAGTGTCAACATCAAAGCACTCCAGTCTTTGATTGAAAATGGCTGATAGACCACAGTTTGACCATCTGTTCTCACTGGATACACACTTGCTTTTGGCCCTCGTTCCTTCCGCTGGCTGGGAGTATAAACTCCTGTCAGTACTTTGTGCGTTGCCCTGGGGAGTGAGTATTCTCCAAATTGGGAGGGCTTCGAGGATGTAGCAGCTTTAGTATCGGGGGTTCTCAGCTTGCCGCTGGTGTAGGGTGAGGGATGGTATGGTCTTGGTGACTTGTGGTAATAATCTCTTCGTTCAATAGGTGGGTCGGGTAATGGTTGGTACATGTTATCAAGTAGAGAAATCTCTCTGTCAGTGTCCTCATCCCATGCCCTTCTACTTCTTCTGTGTGACCTTCCTCTTCTCTCAGCAGACCCTTTTTCATCTTCGGTGTCACAACAAGAGTCTCTGAATTGTTTGCGAGTTAACACTGAATCTTCCTTTATTTTCACTTCTTTTCCGGTTTTCTTTAGGACCAAGATAGAAGACAGTTCTTTGGTATCTTGTAAGACTTTCAGGACTTTTGATTTGCTCGGGCTTGTTTGGGGTCCGCTTCATCCTGGAGTGCTTTATTCAACCAATATTCTGTCAACTGGCCAACCATGATAAAGTGTGAGGACATTTTGTGGTAATTTGTTTTTTAAAGTTGAATTATTTATTTATTATACAAATTTTGGGCACAACGTCCAGTTTATGGCTTTTTAGTGAATGTATCGCTATTTTGAGTACTGTGTACTTTTGATTCTACCTTTGGCTCTAAAAAATTTAATTCTTGGGGGCTTCTCCGTTCTATAGACAATTCTCTAGAAGGGAGAAGAAATTTGATTTAGATAATTGTGACTTCAGGTTATAATTAGTTTAAAATATTTAATTTAAAATTTTAATCACCTAATTTACGCACAGTTTTTCCTTAATTAGAATATGTGTCCGTCACGTTTTGTTGTCTGCGGGACGGTCCGAATTGCAGCTATTAAGTTTTAAGCTTCTGCAACAAAGAGAGAGAAAAGTAGCGTAGGAGTAAACGTAGAATTTTGAAAATAATTATTTTATTAATTAGATAAAATAATTTAATTTAGATAAAACAAAAAAAACTCCCAATCTTAAGTTAATTATAAAAGCAACTAGTTTATCCAGTACCTCCTTTAATGTGACAGGTGATACAACCTTTTATATTTTTGAATTGTACCCGAAAAAATGAACTGTAATAAATTAAAAATAACTTTGAGCAATTTAAACCTCTATACTCCAATTATTTGTGTTAAATTTTAAAATGTATCTACCTCCTCAATTGTTTTAGGACCTGATTGCCGATAAAATATTTACTTTAATAATTGCAATGCTGTCTCAATAGCTTAAACTGTTTCTTATTTATTTATTATTTCGTTCATTGATGGCACCGTGCAAAGAGTAATTCTCACACTGCTCCTTTAAACTCAAACTAGTCCAACTCGTACTGAGCAAACATACAGACCAGAGGCGCTCCGAGCCTGAAGCAACAAAGCGCTTTCTTTAATTCCCACATAACACTCAAAATACAGATTAACACTATTCTATCCTTGTCCCTAATTTTTCTAATTCCTTACTCAACTCTTACAGCATTAACAAGAACAACAACATTAATAGAGCTAAATTACGAGCTGACATATCTTTCCCTGTGACCCCTTGACCTCTCTGCTCGCTGCCGCTCATACACTCACACACACACACACACAGAGAGACCGCAGGCAGAAATACACTCATAACAAAATGTATTATTCCCATGAAATTGATTAAACTAGCAAATCTTTAAGAGCTGAATTTAAAATATTTACAATTGTATTAAATTTAGAATTTATTGGTTTAAGTAAATTACACAATGCAAGACTTTTAATTGAGATTCGCCAAAACAAGACAATTTTCAGTAAATAGAAAAATCTCCCGTTTTAGGTTATTCTCCAAATATTCCAGGACATGCAATAATTTCAGAGACTTATTCCGAATTTTAAGAACATGCAATTTATTTCTAAGAACATGCAATTTTAAATTACTCAATAAATACAGAATTATTTGATCCAAGTATCATTTGTAAGATCATGACACTCACACAACCAGAATTTCCACAAACATCTCTCCAATAAATGCCATAATTCTTATCTTTCAACATTCTTCTATCACATTTTATTTATAATCCAAGCTTTCAACAAAACTTTACATAAACCACCATAGCCAATATTTAACTCAGATCAAAACTGGATTTTATCCATCCTAAACAACTCTGAACACCTCATCTCATGCTTGCTCAAATAAGTGCTTCTTAATAATTTAAACCATTTACAAAGTGCCATCAATTTGAACAATTTATTTATACTGTCTTCCTCTTTAAATCGACACCAAGAAACAAATCTCCCAGGTAATTCTAAATGTGTCCTACTCGTCTTTTTAATTTTTTCAGTATCTGCGTAATTTTGGTGGAATTAGCCGAACACAGACTTTTCGTTATATTTTCAGCTTTTTCTGTAATCTCCTTTACAAGCTCAGCTTTTAGTTTCAAGTGTATTTCTTTTTCACAAACTTTTGATGACGCTCTCGTAACAGTACTACCAGACGGGGAAAATCATGCAAGGACAACCTGCTTGTGATTTAGGTCGGTTTTCCAAGTACAACTCAATTTAATTTTGGTCACATCAGTTTCCTGTACCAAAGTATTATTAATTTCGTCACAAACAAAATTGCGCATCCCCTATAAGATTGAGTATGCTACGAGTGTCTGTCCATTTGTATCAGTTGCGTTTAGTTGGACAATTGACCTTCGGCCAATTTTACAGAAGCAAGTGACGTCATGTTCTTCGAACTCTTACTTCTGCATCTTGGGTGTCTTGAGAGCTTAAGGCAATCAAAAACACCAATAATGTTACTTTTGGAATTCCTTTTTTTGTAAACTCAAATTAGGAGTTTTTGTTTTTTCTTTTTTGTGTAAAGTTTAACCACAAAAGTGTTTTTCTTACAAAATCCGCTTTTTTTCTCTCTTCGTGCAAAGCAATAAACACGGAACTTAATTAATAACTTTGTTTTTAATCACGCTTTATCAAATTTAAAGCTTAAACGCTCACTATTATTTTGATTCTACGCTCCTTCTTTTCTCACGTGTTGGCGTATAAACACGGACTTTTTTAATTACTAATTTGATATTGTTTTAAAATTACCACTTAATTTAATACAAAGGTCCCTCACAAAACATCACATATAATTTTGGTTTTGGCCAATGTGACAGATATTCTTTGAAAAAGGCACTGCCATACCGTTTTGTGAAGCGCGCTGGATGCGTTGTTTCTCAAAGGGGCCTTTGGGGAGACGACGGCCTGGTCCTTTCTGCATAGTTCTATCACGTCGCGGTGTCACCACATTGTGGAAGAAATTCTCAAGACCTCGTAGAAAAAATGCAGGCACTTTAATGTTGAACAGCAGAGGATACAGACATGATTCTTCAGATCCTTGTCGTCTCCCATCGTCTCCTGTCTTGGTACAGAACTGAGCTAAATTTAACCTACAGAGTAGTTAACCATTAACTCAAACTAGGACGCTTAGGTAATGAACTTATGCAAACAGCGTGTCAATGGTGGTCCATAACATGATAGTAAAACACAGGCAAAGTCCAGTTTAAAAGACCACGTCTTCTAGGTTTTTCACTGAATCAGCATAAATCAGCCATAGTTGTCGTAAACCTCAATGTATTGGTAACTATTGATTGATAACACAAGAACAGAACATCAGCGACCTTTGACGTATTTCATAACAAAGACATTTTCCTCACACTTCCTATCATTGTGAAGCAGAATTCACCAAGCATTGGATTGTTCACTCACTAAGGGAACGTGAGCTGGGTTTAGACCGTCGTGAGACAGGTGAGTTTTACCCTGCTGATGATGTGTTGTTGCAATAGTAATCCTGTGTCTCCGCTCCCCTCGCACGTTCGGCGCTATATTGAGCCGTGCCCCCCCCCCACGCTTCACTATCAACACATTCCATTGAAAATCTATGAAAGTTCGAGTGTTCAAATGAAAGAGAAATGCGAGAAAAGCCCAACTCCAGTCTGAGAAAAGCGTAGAATGTGTGTGGTGAGGCATTTACAGCCCTAAAATATGTAGAACAATTGCAAAATACAAAGTTGTCCTACCTCGTGGACCTCTCCCACCGCGGGCCACCTCTGGAACCTAACCCCGTGTGTGTTGATAAACCTGTTGATAAAGTGTATTTACGTTTCGGGGCGTGCATCTGAGCGCGCATTAATTGAATTTTTGAGATTTCGCGTTTCGTAACTTGAATTTTCTTTCGTATCTAGAGACCAAAATTTACCGTGAAGGCATTTCGTAACTTGAAATTTTCGTTTGTTGGGTCATTCGTAAGGTGAGGTACCACTGTATATATATATATATATACTGTATATATATATATATATATATATATATATATATATATATATATATATATATATATATCCATGCGCATACACATAGATATATATTCACATATACACACTTAAATATGGGCAAATTATATCTGCCTTAATTGATAGTTCAACAAATAGACCCCCTCAGTCAAAAGAATGTCAATCTGCTCAGTTTTGGAATTAGCAGAGCCTAAACCTAAAATCCATGTGCCACACAATATTTATAGTGCTTCTTTGTCCTGATGTGGCCACCATACGAGCGTACAAAATAAATAGAAATAGTTCAAGGAAAATGCGTGAACCGGGATCCGTCCTCTGATGACCTCATCGTGCCCGGAACAAAAACAAAACAGCGTGCCACCATTTGTGCGAAAGTGATGGTGATTATGGTCAATGGAAAGGTCTTACCAATCAGAGTTTTCACCGAGTGGCATTAGAGGTTTCACGCTCTGAGAGATACTCTTCTGCTGCAGCTGGGATATCAAAGAAGAGTTGTTCGGGGCTGCTGACAATCTTGATGGTCACTGGGTAGAGCAGAAAGGTGTCTAAGCCCATGGTGCAGGCCCGGTTCATAACTGCATAGCAGGGGCGCCAACGCTTGGCCGTGTGATCGCTGAAGTCTGGAACGAAATGAATACCATGTCCGGCAACTTCCACCGTGTTTCTCCTGGCCTCTTTAAGGATGCGGTCTCGGTCCGAGAAGCGAAGGAACTTCAGTATCATCACCCTGGGAGTGGGTGAGGATTGCCGCGGCGGGCCGATGCGATGAGCTCGCACCAGTTCGGGTGGAGTTCCAGTGAGACCCGGGAACCATTTGGGAAAAGCGGCAGAGAGGTAGGCTACAGCATTGTTCTTTTCTTCACCTTCTTTTATGTTCATGATCCGCAGATTGTCGCGTCTGCTCCTATCTTCCAGTGAGACGAGCTTGCTCTCCATTTGAGTTAGCACATCACTGAATCTCAACAGGGTGTCTTCGTTTTTCTTGACACCCGTTTGCATAACAGTGAGATCTTTGCGCTGTTTCTCAATATCCTCGGCCTGTTGGATTTGAGTTGTTTGTATCGCAGCCAATTGGTTCTCAAGACGCTGGAAACTTTCTTTCGACGCTTTCTCAGCTTCCGCGAAGAACTTTTTCAAAGTGGCGTGGAGGTGCGCCACGGTGAGCTGGCTCGATAAGGTTTCTTCGTCCATCTTATCTTTTTTAGCTTTAGCTTTATTTGCTAACCTTGTGTGAGGCATAAAAGGCACCAAGAGACGGTAGAATATGGGCAAATCCAGATATTACAGCCAGATGATTGTAGTTTTAGATTTTCAATGCACGGGGAATTTCAGGGTGACTGGTCCTACTCCGCCATCTTGAAGAACCTCTAGTCATTTCCTGTGGGACTAATTTCCTTCCAGTTTCCTGTCTATCTTTCTAAACTGCAGCAGATGTTGTGCATCTCCCCTGTACACTAAGAGACAGGGGAGATGCAAAGACTCCTATTTTATTCACTGAATCCAAGTAGTCTCAATTTGAATAATGTAAGCGGTGAATGCAACTATTAGCAACAATCAATAATTCAATGTTGTTTTGATCTCACTCAGCATGTTCTAAGTAACCACATGCCTAAAATATTTTTGAGATTTCATACAAAAGCCAAGAAGCTCTGACAACCCAGTAATACAACACTAGTTTTCCCTCTGCACTGTCTGCCAGTTATTGAGGTTTTTTTTATTTTATTTTATTTTTTTATTTTTTTTTTCATATCTTGTCTCACTTTTGTTTGGTGTCATTGAGAAGCAATATTTTGATTGAAATTCAGGTTTGTGTAACAGGGTGTAAAGATATTTATTTGTTCGTTTTAAGGAAAATGCCACACATGAGCAGGGGCGCCTGCAGGTTTGAAATGTAAGGTACGCCCCCCCCCCTAAAAAAAAAAAATAAATAAAATTGCACAGTGCATATAGGCCTACTGTCCCCAATCTGTAGGCTACAATACAACAAAATAACTTATATGAACGTATGTGAACAACACACGAACAATAAACATTGGATGCGTGAAAAGTCCCTTCAATAGTTTATCAAAAGTTTATCAATAAACATTGGAACATATTTTAAAACTCACATTCGTGCACAGTAGCCTACATGGGCCACACATCCGCAAGCACAGCAAAGAGCGCACTCCCCCCCAGGCTACAATTTAATATCGCATTTGCAACACTTTAATTACGTCTTTCCAGCCAAACATATTGTTGAATTCGAGCAATATCACTATTTCAGTAAAAAGGACTCGAACTTCGTTGTGTGTATACTGAGGAGGTGACCTGCTGCGATGGAATGTTGGATGTATCATTTTTGTGGGGGGGGCGTGAGGAGTGTGCTGTCGGGCTGTGAACTTGGTGCTTATCGCACTTCCAGTCTGATCGGACCCAGTTCGCTTGCGCTCTCCATCTCACACATTCTATTTATATTAAAACATTAAATTTCTATAAAAATGCGTTTTTATTCGCTTAATGTTGTCTTGCAAAAGTGCCAAACAGGAATTTAAAAAAATAAAAAATCTCTCCAAGGTACGCCTAGTGCGTATGGCCGTACGCCTGGCGGCGCCACTGCACATGAGAGTACTTTTGATCTAAGAGGCAAGAGGATCAAGAAAATATGCTGCAGTGGATTGCCAAAAGGGCTAACCTAAATAGCACTACAAGCTACTCATGATGTTAAATGTGTGCTAAACTGACATGCTGGGACCAATGAAGTGCTATTCTAACACTAAATAGCAAAGCTGAATCTAGAAAATTAAGGGAGAGACTATGAATCTTTGTGATAAGTTGTCACATTTTTATATAAACTTTACATCAAGGAACCACACACACATTAATACACCAGTGTACAAAGGTACTCAACCAATGATGTTTATGTTGAGAACTGGATTCGAACCTCTACCCTTCAGATCAGTGGACAAACACCCTACAAACTGAGCTACTGTCACCCAGTTTGTGAACACCCTGGAGTTCCCTGGAGGAGCTCAAGGAAGTTTCTGGGATGAGGGAAGTCTGATCCTGGATAAAGCAGAAGAATGACCCTGTGATGTCTTTGCACCTTTGGGCTTTGTGAAGATGTGTGAGCTGCTATCCGTATTAGCACACATCACATCACGCAGAGTTCACTAGC
Source organism: Paratrypauchen microcephalus (assembly GCA_036785185.1). Taxonomy (NCBI): domain Eukaryota; kingdom Metazoa; phylum Chordata; class Actinopteri; order Gobiiformes; family Gobiidae; genus Paratrypauchen; species Paratrypauchen microcephalus. The sequence continues at coordinate 7,217,405 of JAVJIX010000010.1, forward strand.
ATAAATCTCTGGCTTCTTGCTCCTCCGCTGCTTTACCTACAATGTCAAGGTTATAAAGGCCATGGCTATCTGCATTTTAAGAGGAGCTCCAATCCAATATTAATGAGAGCCCCGCATGCAGCTTAAGCCCAACACGTTTGTTTACTTATTAAAGACAGCATTGTGCATACAGCATGCACACTGAGGCATTTGCATCGTTAATGTGGGACTCCTCCACTTCTCCTCTGGTTTCCTCTGCTGAGAGCGAATAAACCGCCGACCCATATTTACGCAACATTTGTTTCAATTTCATCCAAGCAGGACAAAAGTACAGACTTCCGAAGTAAAAGAAAAATGGCCTCTCAATACATTTGTCTGAGCCGGCGTGGGTTCCTGCTCCCTGTTGTGTTCCTGGAATGACTTCAAAGATTGTTTCTTGCACAAACATTTGCAGCTTGAATCAGCTTTGCTGATTAATATTCATAAACCATGTGGCTGAAGATCTGGTCCAGCAATATGAAAAGAACAGTTTTCTTCCATATCAACTTACAGTAACATGATTTGGCAAAAACAATTAACACTGCTTCTGAAAAGGCAATTAAACCATGGCTCAGTAAAGAGAGAAACAGTGTCACAGTAACAAGAAGCCAGAGAAAAGCAGGGATATTCACCCAATCTTCTGGCTACAACAACTTAATAAAGAGCCCATATTATGCTATTTTCTGATCTACTGTACATTACAATGCTGTTTCCTCATCACAAATATACCTGGAGTTGTGTTTTGTTTCATTCGCACACGTTTTACAGACAAACCCCTGCATATTTAGGCTTCTCTCATACAGAAAACACTCTGTTCCACCTTGTGATGTCATGTGGTAATACAGGAGGTGCTCCAATGTGTTTTTAAACTCCTTTCACCTTCACTATAATCATTTGGATGATTTCAGACCTGTCACTATAGAGAGTGATTCCAAATATGTGTGAATGAAGCAAAGCACGTTTTTGATGAGGTAACAACATTTTAGCATAGCTAAAACCTCACAACAGTTAATTCTGTGTAATATAGAACCTTTAATTCCTTCAAGTGCTTTTACTGACCTTAAGCCATTCATTGGGTAGTTTAAACCTTTCAAGATACCTCACAAAAGTATTGTTACATTTTCAGTAACCTTTAAATGATAATGTGATGAGATATAGTGTAAAAAATAACATAAAGAACTGTTTTTTCTAACATATGACATTTTTGGGTTTTCAAGTCCCTGTTCCTCATCGCCTCAATTTTCCTCAGGTCCAAGCTCTCCTAATGGCTGTGAACCTTGTTTGGATGTGGACAGGCCCAGCTCCCTGCAGTCTGCATTTAGACCTGGGCTAATGGGAGTTTCAGTGAAGCAGAGCAAACCAAACTCACCAGCTTTTCAGATTTCCCTCGAACGCTCTCAGCGGCATCAAACTTGAGCTGCTGATGCCATAAGACATAATATGAGCAATGGAGACCACAAAACACCTTACATACAGAAATATTCAGCGTACACCTTCAGAGAAACATTTTGTTTATTTATTCATGAGCCTTTGGGAAGAGGAGGTTTTCGTTTCATCAGTTTCCTCTCAAAACATGTCCTTACTGGTTTCTTCGAGCACACTCTCAAGCAATTTTTGCACACATAATTCTACTAAAGTAGGTCTTGGCAATCTAAATCACAACAGCAAAGGTAAAGTGTCATGCCCACCTGTTGTTTTGAACCACCAACCCTCTGGTTTGTGACTGTCTGAAAGACGTCTACTGCCATATGGAATCATAAAGACATGAAGCAAACCATAAAACACATTTTCTATGGTACAATTCCAATATGATTATGAGTCCAGGTCACAAATATATGTGGACATTATTGACGGGCAGGTCAAGTTGTATGCCACAGGTTGTTAGGGTGGGTCAGATGGCTTAATGGGATGCAGTACATCTATTCAAGGTGGGTCGAGTCAGGACTCCACTATCACTGAATGTGATGAGGTTATAAGGTTGGCCTTAGATGTTGTATATAAGCTAGTCTACTTGCTCCAAGCTGCTATCTGTGGATATGCTTTTTCATAAGACTGTCAGATGGTCCAACTCTGTAGCATCAGTGAAGAACATGTAGATACAGTGCACTCTCATCTCTGCTCAGCTCTGACCTGTGTCTACATCTGATGCACTGGCAGCACCCCTTGACCTGCTGGAGATACTTCCTGTATTGTCTATTTGATCTCACATAACAGTGTAGTGTACAGGGAGTCCTCGGGTTACGACGTAGATCCGTTCTTAAGACGCGTCGTAACCCGAATTTCGTCGTAAACCGGATTTTGCCTTTGATCTTCCAACCAAAGCACCAATAACCTTTCCATCTCAATAATTAGACCACTACGCTGCTTGGTTATCACTGCCGCTTTCATAGGAGCAGATCAGAGCCCACATCAGGTACTTCCGCCCACATTGGACAGGCACATGAGGCTGTCTTCTTCTCCCTACAACCACAACAGAGAGTATTCTTGCGCCGTGCGCCGCGCGCCGTTCGTGTTTGTTTACATCTCTTACCACGCTAAACTGCGTAAGACGGAATGACGCGTAATATATACATATTTTTTTTAATGGGGGCGCGTTCGTAACCACGAAACGTCGTAACCCGAGACCGTCGTAACCCGAGGACCCCCTGTATAAGTCTGTATGTATTATAGCGTTAATCTTTTGCCCCTGGAACAACAGCCCACCAACATGCTTGTGGGTGCTATATATTTCATGCATTTGTCTTATTAAATCCAGGTTCACATGGGAACTTGTGTATTTTTAACAGAGAAGAACCTCCTCATTATATGTGTGCACTGACTCTAAAGACTAAAGACTAAAGACTAAAGAAGATTGTGTGGCTCCTAAAGGATCTCATACATTATACTGACTGTCAGGTCTCTGTTGAGTTGCTGTTTCTAGTTCAGAGCTCTCCACCAAATCCCACCTGGACTCTCACCAGGCAAAGAAGGATAGAAGACAGTGTTGTAGCCCTGAACGCGGCTGCTGCTCCTTAGGTTTGCATTGGTAATGTTTGTGGTTTTTTTTTATCTTTTATTATTACAAGGTACATATATTAACACCACAACAACATTCGCAAAGCACTCAGAAGACACATCGGGGGATGTGGGCACGGGAATAAACACCACTGGGCACAAGGGCTAAGAGAAACAGGGGAAGTGTAGAGGATGTGTATTGTAGACTGTCCATCAGCACACACCCACAGTGGTGCAGGAGATACAGGTATCAAAAGGACTGCAGCTCACTGGGCAGAGCAGAGTCAGTGTGAAGGCCTCAATGTGGGGCAGAGAAGTAAACAAATATGCAGGGCCTCCAGCAGACTCTGCCCAGGGCTATGTGCACCTGGGATGGTGCCAGCGGCGCACCTCCACGCCCACACTTCTATCTGCTCATATATTCACATGGATCCATGTAAGTGAACACTGGGGTTTGTATTTATGGGCCAGCTGTTCTTTTTGGATGAGCTACTTTAATGTCCAATGGAGCACAAAGAAAATATAAACAAATGTTGGATGATTTAAATGCTCGAAAAAATGCACTAAAGTGAAAAGAATACCATTATCATATAGTTTAAGTCAAGTATGTCTTAACAGCATAGTTACTGCCAGAAAAATGTAATGTTTGGACATAATATTTGAATTGCAAATGAATAATGAAAATAAGAAATAAATATAAAATAACAGTGTTCATGTGAGTTAAAATAGTTCCTCTAGGTCACTGAACCTATACTTTTGCCAACAAGTTAGAAGTAATTTCACAGTCAAGTTTACTCCAGACCATCCATCACACCTGGTTACCCCGTATTGCTCATATCTGTCCAGGCAGCTTTAGGTTAGGTAACCCTCTGTCTTTACTTCAGTCCAAATAACTGTCACATTCCATATTTCTTGAGTCTGACAGTGACGCACAGATCTAATTTTGTCCTTGGAGGCTTCCGTACAGCCCTATACCATTTATCTGCAGGTCACCAGTGAGCTGAACACTGGAGATGGATGAAGTGGCCGCAGATGAAGGCTTGAAGAGTATGAGTTATGAGAGCAGTTGTCCATAAAGTCCTCCAGGCAGTAGACACAGATGACGTGCTGAGACCTGGGTTAGCTACTGTAAACCACCATCACAAACCATGAACACGAGAGGGAGAGACTGAAGCCCTGTTTACTGAACGCCACAGATTTATACCCTGCTTTGGTGATTGGGTGGTCACATTTGAACCACTTGTCAAGAAGATTGGATGTGATGACAAGGAAATGTGTGATGCAAATTGGCTTGTCAGAAATGAAAGCAATTTTCTGTTGCATTAGCATTCAACTTTAGAGCCTTTTAAAAGTGATGCAATTTTGTAAGACAGCGCAGCTCTGGAAAACAGGCACTCTTTGATATGAAGGTAAAACCATTTGAGACCAAAGAAAAGAAAAACAGACGCTGTGTAAAAAGTCAACAGGCATGAGTGTGCGGGCGATGACTTTAGAATTATCTTTTCATGCATGCTCTGAAAATGCTCTAAAGTCATGGGACCACTGAGTCAGATATTGCTTTCATATACAAATAAACAATTTAGATTCGTAAGCCAAAAACTTAAATGTTAGTTATGTAATTTTAGGGCAACTTGCTGTGATGCATAGTAACCTCTTGTTTTTCACATAATATCATGATTGTCAAGCTCATTACGCTGCCAGTAGCCTATATTTAAAGGTCCTATATTATGGTATACAATGGCAATGCCGGGGTTGAAATTATCCAAATGATTCTAGTGAACAAGTAAAGAGTTTAAAAACATAGTGGAGCACTACCTGTATTACCAGATGACACCACAAAAACTCCTAAATATGTAAGGCTTGTGTTAAACATGTGTAAATTAAACAAAACACAACTCAAACAAGTATGTTTTTAATGAGGAGATCATATAATTCTTAATAGCTCTAATATAATAATAACATTTTATATAAAATGTATAATAATAAATATGAAATGTGTTATTTGTTGTTGTGATGTTTTAAATACTTACAAGATAAGACCTCAGTATGTGACTTATGGACTTAACTTGGAATCACCTTTGTCATTCTGTTAAATAATCGACAATCATCAGCCATTTGAGAACACGTTGCCTGGTGCTTTAATTTTACCCAAAAACTGCTTGAAATGTATAATAACACGGAGCTAGTGTAGTTTGATCTGAGTTGAGAAAACCAAGAACATTTTAATCAGCAGCATCAAAAATCCTCAGAAGATCTGCATTGTCAGGAGAAATATGTTGCACTAATGGGATGATTCACAGCACTACGTCCTGTATACCTGACTAAAAATTACACCAGCAAGTACAAGGAGTCTTATAGGTTTGCTCTGTGTACAGTTGCTTTCATTTCCTAATTAGGTTACCATGGTCACATTTAATATTTTTTTGTTATGGATAATTTGTAATAAGGTTTCTTGTGAGATAGAAACTCGACTGAGGCAAAGACAATGGAGTCTGTTAAAGCAGAATAATCCAGTGATGTGGTTTGTACTGTCCAGGGAGAGAGAGCACTGTCCACTCAAGTCTGCCTCTTAGACCCCAGACTGTACTGCCCCCTAGCAGTCACACACTAAACAATTAATGGACTTCAAATGTACAGCCCTTAAGTCTGCAAAGATTTTAATATATTATTCTGTCTGCATACAGTAAGTTCTTAAGTCTCTTGTGAATATTTCATTCTGAATTGCTTACCATGTTCTGAGTCTCATGTTTCTTCCTTTATACAATAATCCCAAAACTAAAGCGGTCTAACCAAATAACCAACCACATTAGTATTATCTTTTAAAAGTAAAATATGCTCAAAATGCTAAAATTGAGAAAAGAGCATATTTTCTCATCTAAATATTTGTCTCAAACACAAACACAACACCCACACAAAACAATGATCCCCTTCAGGAATTACTCTGATTATGCCCAAATGCTAATTAGCTAAACCCAAAGATCAAGTGGGAACATGGCAGCTGATGCGAGCCCTCCTCTGAGTCACTGTGGTCCTGCTGTGTTCCAGAGGCGCTGGTACAGGGCTGTAGTGCAGAGGGAGGGAGGTTTCTTCCCTTAGAGAAACACTGTTACCTTTTCCAGTCCATCAGTGATGTGTCTGCCCCGGGGAACAGTCGATAGCAAATGTCTGGGCACTTAGTCACAGAGTTAGCTGTCAGATTGCACGGATTAGAGCTCACCTGGGTGTACATGAGTGTCTATGGTGGGATTGGGTACAGGGTGAAAACGCCTCTTGTGTAGTCAGTGCTGCAGGTTTGTGTTATAGGTCAATGCCAACAGGACGGTCAGATTGTAAATAAAAAGCAACGCGATCATTATCATTGTCCCTGGCTCCAAAATCATTTCTCTGGAGATGGCAAACAGAACTGTGTAATTAGTCTGCCCTGGATAATACAAAGCAGCATTTGAGTGATTCATTTTAAAGAAGCTCTAATCTGGGCTGAATATAACCAAGAGCACACATGTGCACGTGAGCTGAGGACACAAGCCCCACGTATATTTGAGCTCTTTCTAAATGAATGTGCAGCCTAATACTTTTCTATTCAAAGACCTGTAAGTGCGACAACTTTGATCTCTGAGCTGTTCAGTTTTCAGACGCGCAGGAGAAGATTCAGTATGAGTCGGTATATGACAGGCCCAGCGGGGACTCATCCTCGTGACCCCAGATCCACTTTATCTCTACCTCTCAGCGTGAAAAGTCCCTCAGTCGTCCAGGTAGAATCCATGATCAAAGGAGAAGTTCAATTTGTCAACTGGACAAAGTTTGTTTGGTTGAAAACGTTTCGCCGCTCATCCGAGAGGCTTCGTCAGCTCTGGCCCTCATGCTGGTTCGACCCTGTTTATATCTAGCTGCAAGGGAGGAGCTAGCTTCCTTGAACAAAGCTCTGACCTATACCCGCTACTCTCTTTTTGTTTTACGAATTTTGTTTTAAGGAATTCGTAAAACAAAAGAGAGTAGCGGGGATAGGTCAGAGCTTTGTTCAGGGAAGATAGCTCCTCCCTTGCAGCTAGATATAAACAGGGTCGAACCAGCATGAGGGCCAGAGCTGACGAAGCCTCTCGGATGAGCGGCGAAACGTTTTCAACCAAACAAACTTTGTCCAGTTGACAAATTGAACTTCTCCTTTGATCTACCTCTCAGCGTTTAAACAGACATAAAGATGCAGGAGAGAGGTAGAGTTTAAAGTACAGGTGTTTGCTACTCTTCATCTTATATGTGTGTGCATATGATGTCAACACAACCACAGTCTCAAGTGCTGTAAAATATATAAGTAAGACGTGCATTGAAAACAACAGTATGAGTAATGGTTCAGCATGGTGGCTCTTTAGGGGCATAAATAGTCCCCTGATATGACACGTTCAGAAGTGGGACCAGTCTGATTAAGAGACACAGTCACTATTTAACATAGAGACTTTCACTTACAAATAAGGCTAGTGGTTTAAATTTTTCAGACTCAAGTAAACCTCATTAACAATTAAAATAACAAAGAAAAGACCAAAATCAATACAGATCAGTGTTAAAAGTAAGTATGGTCAAGATTATGTCTACAGTATGCAAGAAATTAACCACTATTTGAAGAAGTACTTGGATTTCAGTAGTTCCAACCCCAGATAGCTTGATAATGCTATAAACAATGTTATTTGTTACAGTTGGTTATACAGTGTGCCTATGATAATGCCAGTGTATATTTTCCATGGCACAGAGGACACAGGGGAAATATTTAGAAATTGTTATCTGTGACCAGCCACAGGAAAACTAGTCACAAATTGCCAGAGAGGCATTTTGAGTTATTCACAGATTCTGAAAGTGTAGATTCTAAGCTTTCCAACGATGCCTTACACATGGAAATCTGACAACATTTGAAGAATGTGTGGCCATTTGAAAGCATGGGATTATGGAAAGCTGAGGAAAAAGCTCTTGAAGTTTCTCTCACTCTAGGCCTTCAGGGCAGAAAGGTGCATGACATTAAGCTAAGCCCTCCCCCAGCATCTATCATTGTGGTGTGGTGTTCAGGGCAGGTCAGAATTAGAAGGTACTTTGTTAAAATGGAAATGCTTTTATAACAAAAAGTCCATATAATCATTCAATAATTCAGTAATACACAGGATATATTAAGTCATACAATATGAAATGTATTATACAATGTAAAATGAAAAAGAGAGAAAAAAATAGCAGCATATAGGTAAATATAGTATAGGACACTATATACACACACACAAGCACACACACACACACTCACACACTTACTCACACACACTATGCAAAAAAAAAATTGACAGTGATGCTAATGATTTAGCAACAAGTACTGCAATATCTGCAATCATTACTTCACGCACTAGTCTAGCAATTCAAGCATTATTCATATTAATCGCCCATCGCAAATCAAAAGTATGCCATAATGGGCTGTTTAGGCTAGTAATATGATGCTAATGCTGCTTTCAGCTAAATATCTCCCTTTCATGCAGAAATAATATGACCACACAAAAGCTGTATTTAATTTTAAGTATTTAAACATGTCCTAAAGTCTGTAGTGTCAAAGTTTAGAGGTACTTTACTCACCCCATAAGAAAGAGAAACGTGTTCCTGCAAACATCATCGGGTGCACTTACTTTTTTGTCTGGTGCTTTCGGCAGGATGTGGTCACCTCCGATGTAACTACTGTTTGCCTCGTTGTCCAATAATTTGTGTATCCTGGCATATTCTGGCTGAACGTGTCCCAAGGAGAGAGTTCTCTTTTCTTCTTACATAGCATTTACAGTCAAAGTTACGGATTTTCATTGTCCCTCACAGCTGACTGGCAGAAAAAGAAAACAAAAGAGCACTAATTGGCACGTGAATGGCCAGTAGTGCCAGTATGGTGATTATGGTAATTTACACACACACATACACACACAGACACACACAGACACACACCATTCTTTCCGAAAAACTAGCCAATTTCAAAGACAAAATGTATGCTTTTAAAGCAACCAATGCTGTTATCTGAAACATGGAGTGGCTTCTTCATGATCTCAACTAGCACATTTTGCAAACAAAAAACAAAAAACGAAAATGCTTGTAACGCGATTTTCTCATGTTTGCCCAGCCCAAGTTGTAGCGGCTTTTGCGGTGGTGGGTCACATATGTATAACTCAGGTAGAAGCCCTGTGCTTTCTGGATAATGTGTTGCTGGTATGTTTTGCATGAGGCATGTGGGGAGTGTGGGTGTGTATGTGTGTAAAGCAGGGGCAGGTGCAGCCGTCAGACCTCATCAATGAAGCCAGACTCTCATTTCGCTCTGCACTGGAACAGCCCGGGTTGACATTTGGATATTTTGCCCTGTGTCACTCAGAGGTGTATGAAATAAAATATAGGAAAATATCAAATATCAAAAAGCAGCCACTAAAGTTTAAAATTCCCTTCAGCATCTTGTGAGACATTTTTCAATTACTCTGGTTCATATAGGGCTGAATGAAAATACATATAGGCTTGTATTAACATTTGATTCAGTTTTGTACTCTTTCTGTTTCATCGAAGGATAACGTTAGCCAGCCGTGCTTATGTTGAAGGTGCATGTGGTTTCTCTGGTGGTGGGCCCACCTCCTACTCTTTTTAATGGAGATATTTGTTCCACAGTATAGCATTAAAATCTATTTCCATGGAAGCAAGCAGGTGATATCACAAGCCCAAGTTACATGTCAGAATTATAGAGATGAGCCTGCGCACAATAACAATTTCTGTTTTTCTGTCTTTCACTTTTCACATGTAACAAACTTTCTGCCATTCTCTATAACGCATGATTCTCCCTGGGGGCCTCTGTCTCCCTGTCACTGTCATTGGCTGTTGATAGAGCAATGTTCCGCACTACACCTCCCCTCACATACAGTCACCGGGGCGACCCTTAGTACCATTGGCTCAGCTCCGGCATCACCTGCATACTGATCAGACTCTTCACTAGCTCATAGAAAGGAAAACTCTATCCATGACAGTGAGAGAGAGAACACCCTTTTATACCTTTGGTGAAAAGCTTTGTCCGACTTCCATTTTATGTTCAACATGTGGTGGAGATTTTTACCATTTTTTAAAGACCCTTAGCCCTCATCTTGGAGTCCATGCCAGTACTCACTTAGAGTAAAAGCCTGGTGATTGGAGTGGCCAGAGTGAAGTGGACGAGTGTAGTATCAAGGATGTTGAGGTTTTCGGTGTACTCAGAGCTCAAAGTCAATTGGGATATGAGGGTCAAATGAGGCTTATGTGAGCGTTCAACCTCTGGCCATGGCCTTGTTGTGATAAATGTTTTCACTGTTGTAATTGTGAAATATAGTTTGTTTGTTTTTGTTTTTTATTGTTTGCAGAAACATTGTGCATATTGTGTGCATTTTGTGTTCAGAAAGCAGACTAAACTCCTCCTATAACACTGTCACGGGTTTGTACGGACGAAATAGAAGAAAAAATGATCGATAACTTCATTTAAGTTGTTTTTTTCTTTTTCACACCACAGCCCAAGATGCAAAGTGCAAATATTTACAGTGAAACCAAGTCCAAAAAAAAAAAAGTATTTAGAGTAGCGCTCACAGCAAGCCAGCACCCACATAGTCAGGCCAAGGACAGACTACAGATTGAGCAAAGCTCTCCCTTATATACCCCTTAGCCCCTCCCCCTGGGCTAACCAATTGACACAAACTGTAATCCAACATAATAAAAAAAATTCTTAAATAACCCTCCATATGGTAAGACTTAATTAACTAATAAACTTAAGAAAACCCACAAATTAACATTAATGGTTGAGTCCGGGGTCATGTGGCCTCCTTTAGCATGCTATCATGCGCTATTTATGGCACAACCAGGGAGTGCCCCAGTTTGGCCCCTGAACTAGAGAGGGGCGTGGAGACAGCGGCATCAAGTGTGCACCCTCGAACGCACTAGGGGGGTGACAGAGTCCAGGCAGCAGGGAAACAGTTTGCAAAACCAGGGGAAGCGCTTCGCGTGCTCTGCCGGCTAAGGCACCAGGCCAGAGAAAGAGGCGCCAGTCAGGGAATGACGGGGCAACTACGGGCACTCCGTCACAAACACAGGCCGTTTCCCAATTCACCGACGGCACGCTTGTTAGCGTCCTTGGAACGGGATATGCGTCATATCCGGCGCGACAAGGGCCGTTCCATTCGTTTTTTTCCCCCTGCATCGTCAAGACGAGCTCTGAACGGCGCCGTCGTTTCCATGGAAATCGGGGCGTGGACCAAGTGTGCAAACATGCACGCTCCGCACACTTAAAAGCCCCAGCATGCACAGCGCGGGAGGATATATGACTACAAAGACCGACTCGCCAGCGACATCCACAAGTGAGAGTTGCGACGTCACTATAAAATATACGTACTGGTTCTCCTCACCTACAACTATGCTACATGAAACTCTTCATAAACTACACTAAACATGTGTGACAGTAGCCGTAACGGCATAGATCACGGCACCTGTATTACCGTTCACATGCTTTTCCCCTTACACTTCTATATTTCCTTTGCTGTTGTAATGCTGGATATTCTACAGTGTCGCCATGTCCAGCGTTTACTCTAAGCTGCGCACTGTTCGCACATTCTCAGCGCACAAGAAAACTTGTGCAGCGCCCTGTAAACCAGGGACGAAAGAGCTTTTTATTCAGCCGCGGGGTCATTTTTTTATATCTGCAAAGTGCGAGCCGCGCGGGGGGGGGGGGGGGGGGGTTCATTTCGGATGTGGAGTTAGTGTGTGTTTGCTCAGACACATTAAAAATTAGGGGGAACATTGGCCATGTCCCAATTCCAAGTATTACTAGTCGCAATAGTATAATATTTTTGTCTTTAGGGAACAAGGAGCAGACCACCTGGCTCATTGAGCTGAGGCGGGACCTGTTCAATTTCGCAGGCGGCCATGTGAGAAACGTAGTGCACTAAGGACAGAGCGAGTGTGCGCCGTCTCGACGACAGACCGACGGCACACTCACAAGCGTGCCGTCACTGAATTGGGAAACGGCCACAGTCACTTGGCTAGCCCATGTTACCTGGTGTTACATCAATTTCAACATTCCATCATGTACAAATTAATTTATATATAATTTAAGTTATTTAAGTATTTTTGGCTTTGATTTGTCATTCAGTTATGTTACTGTATGATGATTCTATGATGTCCCTGTAACTGCCATAGCAATAGAATTGTGATGGAATGTTAAAATGTGTTCCAGTTTTATGGCCGCCACTTTTCTCATCTCTGACTTTACACTCAAACAGGAAAGACGGATTTCAAGAGCTCAGAGAAGCTTCACAAAAACCTCCACAGACCAGCGCTGTAATGCTGCACACTAAATACTTTACTTGACCTCAAGGTGGCTGCTACGCAAAACTACTGCACTTCTACAGCCAGCGGCCTCAATGCCCTGACTTAGGTTTAACAAATGATTTATGTTAAATTACTTGTGCAAACAGTGATAAAACTTGTTTGTAATTTTTGTATGGTTTTACATCTTAAATAATCAGTAATGAAGAAAATCTATGTTACAAAATGACTATTTTTCTGCATTTGGTTTGCAAAAAATTGCCTCAACTGCTTAGCTTATTCAGTACAGTTAGTTAGTGGTCATTTCAAAATAAATAAGGGATCCACATACACTAAAAATACATTAAACAAAATCTTAACCCCATTCTGTATTATATTGTGTGCCATTGATGAGCAAATTTCAAGTGAATTTTGAGTTTTTGAGTGTGGGAATGATGATCAAGTGAATATAGATTTCTTCAACTGTTGCAACATTTGTATCACAGGTGAATGATCTGGCAACAAAGCACCCATTGGGTTCTTTGACTGTCAGGAGCTTGGGCCCGTCTGCGAAAGGATCTACTCTATTACCACCAAAGTGGTAACTCTTTCCGCAGTGGGTCAGGCTTGCACCAAGAAAAAGGCCAGAGCCACAGCAGCAGCTAACATCCTGGGAAATGCCTTGTTCTTGAAAACAACCAGACAAATCTAGGAAATAAGAGAAACAAAGATATACTCCTTAAACCCAATGGATAGCTGTTTGAAGTGGTGTAGGCAAATGGGTGAAGTTGGCCGTATGTATGTGCTGTTGGTCTCCAGGCTTCTGCCCTGCGGCTGGCTCTTCACTATGAGGGTCTTAGTGCAGGGGGTAGACGCAGTCGGGACACTGGGGTTTGAGTGCCCCAAGTACAATTCCCTGATCGACAAAAAGGACAGCGCCTCAAAGGAGCAGGTGGAAGAGGTCCTGATACAGAGCATCACTTTATTTAATGTAGATTATGAAACATTTCTGGATAAGGATCGTCAGGACATGTGCAGAAATCTAGATGTCACCATAGAGGATATAGTAGAGTATCTCGATGAGGCCTCGGTCCCATGTGAGACAAATCCTGACCTGGACTCAATCAGCCTGTCTGAGATCCTCCTGGAGAACCAGACTGGATCAGAGGAGCAGGGTCTGTGTGAGACCCAAGACCAAGAGACTGATCTAGAGACAGAGAACAATCAAACAGCTGAGATTGTTGGACCTGACATGTCCAGGTAAAATATCTTTCAAATATTAACAAAAACTTGCAGTTTTTTCATATAGATACATTGCTATTAAAGAAATCTTAGCATGTCACTGTAAGAATAGCATTTAATCTTACAGGGGAACCAAAGGATGAAACCAAAGACGTTTTTGCAGAAACATTCCTGATCAGACTTGGTCCATCTCAGGTCTTCAGGGAGACTGAGGTATTTCCTGTCCAAGAGGATGTGACAGCCCCAGGATCTGACCAGGATCACCAGTTTTCAGAAATCATTATAGAAGAACAGTTTCAACCCTCATATGATGTCAGTGAAGACTGCACAAGACCAGAACTCCAGTGTGAGGCGTATCCTGTCCTGTCTGAGAGCCTCAAAGGCACTTCCTCTGAGCTAGAAACAAAAGAAGAGGCCATGTTTGAAGACGGCCCTGTTGAGGCCAGTGTCCCTGATGGTTCACCTGAGGTCCTTAAAGAGACCGATGTGTTAAATCTCAATAACGACATGAAAGGATCTGACAAGGATCACACCTCTGAACTGGAAAAGGGTGGCGCAGCTGAGCTGAGAAGGACAAGGCCTTCTAGGAGGTCATGGTCGTCTAAACAATTTCCTGTTCAGTACAAAGAAGAAGGGACTCTCAGCTGGGCACAGCTGTGGCCAGATTCTTCTATGCCCAATAAAATTCTTCAATGCATTTCAAATGAAGCACAAAAAAGCATTATGTGTTTGTTTTCTTTTATGTAGGATAAATGCAAAGAATACATTTTTTACTTGTGCTGGCAAGTAGCTAACTAACTTAAAGGTCCCATGACATGGTACTTCTTGATGCTTTTATATGGTGCCTTAATGGTTCCCTAATACTGTAAATGAATCCTTCTTCAAAATCAACATTCAGTACATGAGAAAGACACATGTACAGAGTCAGAGTCATAATCTCTCTGTCTGAACGACTCATTCTGGGCCTTGTTGCTTGAATGCAAATGAGAAGGACAGAGATTGGGTTAGAGGAGCGGCGCTGGAGCGCTGCACTGTGGCTGGCTCCCATTTCCGCGTTTGAAGCGTGGAGGCAGAAAGGAGAGGAATTTCAATGAAAAAAACACATTTTCACAGAAAATGAAATTAAACCACTGCTGTTTCAGAGGTCCAGAGGGTCGGGTAAAGGACTTCTGAGCCTAGAAACACTCGTACGTGCCTCCAGACAAAAAAAAAAAAAAAAAAAAAACGCATTTCGCATTGCGTAGCTCCTTCGCGGTCCAAACTCTCTGGGCGTGATTTCCAGAGACAGGGGATGGAGATCCAGACGGTGGTGGAACTGCATTTGCATTTCTTTTTTCTATGTTACGTAACATGCCTTGTCCAGAATCGCCCGTTTGAGCTGTGTTTTTTTCAAACGCAGAAAAGGATCGCAAATGCTCAGTTTAGACATTTCGCAACTTTTAGCCATTGGGGGGGCCTAAGCAGGGTAGGGAAGCTCACATTAACATTCAAAAACCTCAGAAAGTGAAAATTTCATGCCATGGGACCTTTAATTCTGACAGTTTAGCGTTATATCTGTCTAAAATTAAACATTTGAAATAGCAGACCTTACTTGAAGCAAGCAGAAAAATAGTGGCCACACAAGTTGCTTCAAATTCCAGAACTAAAGGGTGGGGTCAAATTTAGCAGAGACAGTGTAGGGGGTCTACACTGAAAGCTTAATCTACACCAACTCTTACTCTTGGTAGTGTTAATTCTTCTGAATTCAGTGTTAGATTCATTATTGGTAGTGCCAAATACAAGTTACATTTTCTCTGTGCAGTTTTAATATTTTCCAATTCATATCTATATAAGAATATTGGGTCTCCTAAAGGAGATTTATGCAGACTTCAGCTTTAAGCGACAATGTTAATGTGTGGAATAATCTTTATGGTCTGTTTAAAGAAGAAATATAAGCCAATATAACTCTCTTGAGAGTTATTTCTGTTGTTTGTGTCTGCACAGGCCCATTTAATTGATAAGTGCTCCCATAAAATCACAATTAGAGCGATCGGTGAGAAGCACAATCCACTGGGTGCTTTCTGAGCCATGTGAGTTCTTACACATCTCACTGTTTGTTCCTGTAAATCCAGACAGATCACAGCGTTCAGCAGCAGCACTGCTAACAACAGAATGTCTGTGCCATGTATCTGCTGTGAAAAGAACATGACACTGTGAGAAGACTGCTGCTGTGATCTGGAGATCTGTGACATAAATGAGGGCCACTTCAGGCTATCTACAGCAAGAAAATACTGTTCAACGTTCAAGTGAAAAGCTTATTAAGTTATAGTATTGGCACATGTAAATTTTTAAAACAGTGAGTAACAAATGGACTAACAGTTTGTGGTGTATGAAGAATCCCTCAGTCGTCCAGGTAGAATCCATGGTAAAAGGAGAAATTCAATTTGAATTTCTCCTTTTGCCAAGTTTGTGGTATCAGAATCAGAATCAGAAAGATTTTTATTGCCATTGTCAAGTGAACAGAGTTCACAAAACTAGGAACTTGTCTCGGTGATAAGGTGCAAACATAAAACACTAAATAATAATAGTAATAACTAGAGTATAGACACTATATATTGTGGTGTGTGTTGTTATTTCACAATTTCAAGTCAGTCAATCAAGTACTGATTGAGAAATGTGTTGAAAATGAAACCTAAGTAGATAATGAACTACTTATAAGCTTATTTACAGTGCAGCCCAGTCCTATTTGTCTCCCACCAAAAAAGAAGAAGGACAAACATTTCAGAGCTAATTTATGGTGGATTTCAAATAGAAGAACTGCCATCCAGCTGGAGTCAAGATTCCACAGGTTAAAGAAAAATCACAATCAACTGAAGCCTGCTTTAAAATCGCATTGATTAGATAACGTTTATCAGAGCAGGACAGAGCCACTAAATGCTGTTGGGAGGACTTACTCACTGTGCTGCCAAAGCTCAATTAACCCTCCTGTCGTGTTCGGGTCAAATCTGACCGTTTTACAACTTATAATACTCATAAATATTATGTTTTTCATCTGATTACCCCAAGACCTTATGATATCCTCCACACTGTGTACTTGAACATATAAAAGTGATGATCACCTATTTCATTCAATTTTGAGTGTTTTAATCAACCTTGTTACACCTGTGGTGTTCCCGGTCAAAAGTGACCGCCATAGGAAATGAATGGGTATCCAGAGTAAATTCATTCAACATACAGAAAACATCCCCATACACACTGCCCCAGCTCTCTCTCTCACACACACACACACACACACACACACACACACACACACACACACACACACACACACACACACACACACAAACACACACACACACACAGACAGGAGCAGTTATGCCTGGAATATGCAGGTGTACATGGGGAAACCCAGTACTGGAAGGGCCAGAAAAAAACAGGGCATGCGTGTTGTGCTGGACATGACAACCGGTCTCCAAGGGCATAATATCACATGTGACAACTTCTTCACATCACATGCTCTTGGTCAGGAGCTACTGAAAAGAAAGCTCACCATGGTAGGGACAGTGAGGAAGAACAAGCCCGAACTTCTCCCTGCGCTGGTATCGACCAGAGGAAGACAGGCACTCTCATCACAATTTGCATTCACTGACACTCACACTCTTGTGTCATACGTTCCCAAGAAGAACAGAAATGTCATCCTGATGAGCACAGTACACAAAGACGCCGCTGTCTGCACCACAGAGGACAGGAAGCCCCTGATGATCCAGGACTACAACAAGAACAAGGGAGGCGTTGACTGCCTTGATAAGGTAATGTAAAGTCTCATCATGCATTTTATTTTATTTTTATCTAGGTGAATCATGGCATTTTGTGTACGACAGATTGAATATTGTTCCTAATCTCTTATTATTTATTGTTCCTTTATTGCAGCTTACTGGTACATACACCTGTAAGCGGATGACGGCTCGCTGGCCTGTGGCACTGTTCCACAACATCCTGGATGTGTCAGCTTTCAACACATATGTGGTGTGGACAGCAATCGACCCAACCTGGAATCAGGGGAAAAGTTTCAAGAGGAGACTTTTCCTCGCAGAGCTGGGGAAAGCTTTGGTGACTCCTCTTATCAAAGATCAAAGTCTTATACAGTGACGCCAGCACATTCCCCGCACACCAGCCTCCACCAGTCTGGTTAGGAGCATGCAAACTCCAGCCCCAGCCGCTGCCCTGGCTGCTCTCCCCCAACAAGGACATGGGCAGAAAAGGAAGCGTTGTGGCCTCTGTGCCCCTAGAGACATCAAAACGAGCCTGACATGCTGCAAATGTCATGCTTATGTTTGCAAGGCCCACTCTGACCTGAGTGTCACATGCCACTCATGTGCATGAACACACACACACACACACACACACACACACACACACACACACACACACACACCCTGTTGAGTTTGGTGTTTGGTTTTCCATTTATTTTTGTATTATATGTTCATTTTGTAGTTCATTTTCAGTGCCCAATTGTATTTTCACTGATGTTATTTAATGTTTACTTCTATAAATTGTTGTTAGACACTACTTTGAAACATTGTTCTCAACTAAAGAATGTTTAATAAAAAAATTTGTGGTGAAAAAAAATGTTTTGTGCTCATTTAAGAGCAGTTAAAACAGACCGGTCAATTTTGACCGGGAACACTAAAGTAGGGAGCTGGAGGCGAACACGACCGGAGGGTTAAAGTGGATTGATTCTGGATGTGTTAATGTAAAGTCTGAAGTCCTAATGTTTACAGTGGCTGATGGACTTAGAGTTGGTGACTATGATGCTATATGATTTTATCACATTTTAATTTGATAATTGGGCCAACTCAATTTGTGATTTCGATTGGATTGCAATATTGATACTTTGCAGTGATGACACACTGGTTGTGTTCTACATGTATGGTGGAAGATTCACCAATTACCATGGCACAATGAACACATTAGCAAACACTGTGAAAACAAGTTTTAAGATTGTCTGAAATCTCACGAAAACACACAAAATGGATTTAAACAACACATTTTCAGGAGCCTGTGATCAATACAAGCATTCATGGTCTTTTTTAGGTAAGAGAGACTAACTGAAAAACTTTTGGCTGATGCCAGCTCATGACTGTAATTTTATGTGAGAGACTCACATCTAGTAGTTCCAACTAAATCAGCACTTTCTGTTCAAATAGTGTTCAAATAGCTTCTGACAGAGTAATGCCTTTAGTTAGCATCACGTCCTCAGGGATTGTTGATGTGCAGCCCTACTAGTGACACTTGTTTAACATAGTCCCCACTCCTTTTTAAAATGATTGATTTGAAGACTATATTTGTGGGTACTGTGAACTAATTATGTATCTGTTGATTATTGTTTTAACATCTAACAGTCAGCAGTGCGTTCACAGGCAAAACGCTGGATACGAAAAATTACTTTTCTGTTTCTGTATCAGGGAGCCTTCTGGAAGAGTGCTTGTTAGTGGGGCTATTGAAAGATTTCTGTCAGACCTGCCTTCCTAACCCACAGATAAGCTTTAAAAAGTCACATCTATTTCTTGTTTCCAACTCATTTTAAAAATCCAGCAGAAAATTGAAGGTTCCAGTTCGTGCAGATACATTCTCATCTGATTTTTTTTTTTTTTTTTGTACCAAAAAAAAAGTTGTACCACTACTTATCCAACTGTAACTCTGCAAGAATCCTGGATATATTTTACCTCTAAATGGTCCAGATTTCAGTGTGATGTCATTGTACATATTTCTTAAACAAGAATTTAAGCAATGGAAGTAAAAATTGGGACTCCAAGTTTGTACCAAACATGTCTTTCTTGTGTCTGCTACTATACTATACGTTGATAATATCATTATATACTTGAATATACTTGCTCAAATGTGCAATTTCATCACTAGTCCTTTGGTCTATCTGGATTGCAACAATATTTCCATATTCACATGTTTCAATTTCACAAAATTCACAAATTAAAATTATACTGATTAGACTGTTCTGACATCCTGACATGAGGTCAAACCAGAAAATGCACAAAGCAAAGCCAAATTGGATCTTTTAATTGTCGTTTTCATAATGGCATAATCAACCTCTCTGCAGCTCTACTGCTGCAGGGAGGCTGTGACTTTGTAAACAGTGAAAGTAACAACTTGTATCACTAAACTGACAAATATTATTCACAGTATATTCCAAAAGCTATTTTAGACAAAGATGAAGCAACTACAGAATTTGTCAGGTGATACAAGAATTTAGGAGATTTTTTTTTGTAGTCCACTTGTGATTATTGTTGATGAGAAAACAGAACCAAACTTTGAAAACAAAGATGGAGAGAGCAGAGGAGGGAATAGCTCCAATCGTCTGTAATCCTCCAGATAAGGCAGAAAGCCCTGAAGCGAGTGAGGATGAGTTGTACAGATGGAGAAATAAGAGGGAGCAGAGGACAATGCTCCCAGAGACAAGAAAAATGAATTGAGTCCTTTCCACACCGAGCTGTTTATTGGCAATTATGGGTAAGTAGTTGAGCTACCCTGAGTATCCGAGTGAGAGACACAGATCCACTGCAGGAGGGCAGACAGTGAAGGGTCAGTCTGGGATCTGTTCAAAACATCCTCGACTCTCACACTCAGTGCTGTAGTTTGTGGCTGTAAAAAAAAAGAACACTACAGTTATTGCTTGTGTTTCAATGCATGAAGTACATCTGAATATAGTTGTATGAAACAATTTGGGCACTCTTGACAATTGCCATTATTTTCATTTATAAATCATTGGGTGTTTGCGTCCACATCATTTTGATCTATCAAATAACTAATGGACACAGTAATATTTCAGCAGTGAAATTAGTGGTTTAACAAATGTGCAATATGCATCAAAACAAAATTAGACCGGTGCATAAATTTGGGCACCTTAACAGAAAAATCAAATCAATATTTAGTAGAGCCTCCTTTTGCAAAAGTAACAGCCTCTAGACGCTTCCTATAGCCACTAAAGAGTGTCTGGATCCTGGATGAAGGTATATTGGACCATTCCTTCTTACAAAACTTCTTTAGTTCAGTAAGGTTTGATGGTTGGTGGGCATGGACAGCCTGCATCAAATTATCCCACAGATTTTCAATGATATTCAAGTCTGGGGACTGGGATGGCCATTCCAGAACATTGTACTTGTTCCTCTGCATGAATGCCTGAGTAGATTTTGAACAGTGTTTTGGGTCGTTGTCTTATTGAAATATCCAGCCCCAACGTAACTTCAACTTTGTGACAGAAGAAGAAGTGACTTTATTGATCTCACACAGGAGAAATTCTTCTCTGCATTTAACCCATCCTGTTATTCGGAGCAGTGGGCAGCACATTACTGCGCCCGGGGACCATCTCCATGATCTTCTTGCTTCGGTTTGGTCAGGACCTCAGCTGGAGGATTTTTACCTATGGTGCATGTTTTGGGTTAATGCAGGAAACCGGAGTGCCCGGAGGAAACCCACCCAGACATGGAGAGAATATGCAAACTCCACAGAAAGGCTCGACTGACAGATTGTTGAACATTATTCTCAAGAATCCGCTGATATTGAGTGGAATCCATGCGACCCTCAACTTTAACAAGATTCCCATTACCGGCGCTGGCCACACAGCCCCACAGCATGATGGAACCTCCACCAAATTTTACTGTGGGTAGCAAGTGTTTTATTAGAATGCCGTGTTCTTTTGCCACCATGCATATTGCCTCTTGTTATGACCAAATAACTCAATTTTTGTTTCATCCATCCACAGCACCTTATTCCTAAATGAAGCTGGCTTGTCCAAATGTGTTTTGCATACCTCAAGTGACTCAGTTTGTAGCATCTGCGAGGAAAGGCTTCTTCCGCATCATTCTCCTGTACAGCCTTTCCATGTGCAAATTGTACTGTATTGTTGAAGTATGCACAGTGACACCATCTGCAGCAAGATGATCTTTGGAGGTGGTCTGTGGGTTGTTGTTGACCATTCTGATCCTTCGTCTTTGCCTCTCTGATATTTTTCTTGGCCTGCCACTTCTGGCCTTAACAAGAACTGTGCCTGTGGTCTTCCATTTCCTCACTATGTAGAATCAGTTGTCCAGGTAGAATCCATGGCAAAAGGAGAAATTCAATTTGTCAACTGGAGAAAGTTTATTTGGTCGAATATGTTTCGCAGCTCATCCAAGCTGCTTCTTCAGAACTGACAAATTGAATTCCTCTTTTTGCCATTTCCTCACGATGTTCCTCACAGTGGAGACTGACAGCTGAAATCTTTGAGATAGCTTTTTGTAGCCTTCCCCTAAACCATAATGCTAAACAATCTTTGTTTTCTTCAGAGAGAAGAACAACTTGCATTTGGCCGCCTTAAATACATTTGTGACAAGCCGTGGCAAAATCAAATGGTTTAGACCCGGAGGCATTTTGAGTTATTCACAGATTCCGAAAGTGTAGATTCTAAGCTTTCCAACGATGCCTTACACATGGAAATCTGAGAACATTTGAAGAATTTGTGGCCATTTGAATGCAGCACATTGTAACGACAACAATCTGAGAAATTCCACGTTAAAGATCTGCTTGTTGAACAGAAAGGAACTCATTTGCATGACATTAAGCTAAACCCTCCCCCATCACTGACATCACTGTGGGGTTTCAGGGCAGGTCAGAATTAGAACGTACTTTGTTACAATGGAAATGCTTTTATAACAAAAAATCAATATAATCATTCAATAATTCAATAATACACACGATATATGTTATCACACATGTACGCACACACACACTCTGGACACACACACACACACACCTTAGTGCTGGTTCAGACCTGGTTTAGACCTGGGTTAGACCTGGTTTAGACCTGGTTTAGTTCTGGTTTAGTCCTGGTTTAGACCTGGTTTAGACCTGGTTTAGTCCTGGTTTAGTTCTGGTTTAGACCTGGTTTAGTCCTGTACACACATGCTGACACAAGGCCCCCGCTGTCAGCTAATATGTCCCTTTGATGCTGAAATAATATGACAATATGAGTCACTCCATAAGAACGCGGTCAGCTTCCGTTTGCCGTGTTGTCTGATAATTTGCGTATCCATGTGTATGCACGTATCGCGTATATCCACGGACTTTTGGAGCTAAATTATCCGGAGCTCCGGAGAAACGGACGTATCCCGAACATGCTCCCTCAGTGGAGAGTTTTAAGTCTCGTCTTAAGACCCACTTTTATTCTCTGGCTTTTAACACCGCGTGAGTTGTGTGGTCCTCTGTTGTCTTTTATTGTATTTTAGGGTTTTTTATTATTTTATTGTTCTTAGAGTATTCATTTATTTATTTTGTAGCGTTTGTATTTTTATTTATTTATTTATTTTAATTTTTTTATTTATTCTATATTGTTTTTATTATTTTATGGTATATTTATTTGTATGCACACTTGTTTCTGTGATTATTTGTTTATTTTAAATGATGTTTCTGTGCAGCACTTTGGAAACGCTTTTAGTTTATGAAATGTGCTATATAAATAAAGTGGATTGGATTGGATTGGATGTCCCAACGTGAGAGTTCCTTCTTACGTAGTATTAACGTAGCAAGTTAAGGATCTTCTCCAGTTTCACTGGCCTTACTCTCTTGAAATGCCGCGTACATATTCACGAGGCTCGCTCACAGCTGACTGGCGAATAGGCGCAAACACAACAGCGCTAATCGTCATGATTGGCGGGAGCTCGATCTGTGGGTAATTATGGTGATTTATACACGCCCCCTTTTCTTGCCGAAAAACAAGCCCATTTAAAATACAAAATGTATGCTTTTAATGCAACAAATGGTGTTATCTGAAACATGGAGTGGCTTCTTCATTATCTCAACTGGCACATTCTGCAAAAAAACAAAAATCAAAAATTAAAAATAAAAAAAAAAACTAAACTAAAAATGTCATTTTCTCAGTTTCACAAATGCCAAGTTGAAGCGGTTTTTCACGTGTTCAGACACATTTTGTCATGACTGGATGCACCTGTTTATGAAGTTCAAGGCTTAACGAGCTCATCAAACCAATGTTGTGTTCCAGTTACTCTGTGTTGATTGGTTACAGGTATTCAAAGGAACAAAATGACAAGGGTGCCTAGATTTTTGCACAGCCTATTTTTCACATTTGATTTAATTTTATACAAATTAATACACTTAAAATCTGTGTCTGGAATACCACCCAGTCCTCAGTTTTATGGGAAAGTGAATGACATGCCACTGTGATCATTTACTGTGAAGGCAGAGTCAATTATTATGCAACCCCAGAGGGGTGCCGAAACTTTTTCATACAATTGTACATAAATCATTCCTCCTGTATCCTTTATTACCCCCCGTTCCTCACTGGTCCTGTCACAAAATTAAAATTCACAAATTAAAGGGCCCATATTATGTTATTTTCTGTGTGTGGGAAAGAAGGTGTATACATACATGAGGACCTGATGCGTGATAATTACAGTGATAGATGTTGCAGTGCAATTTAATTGTCATTATTTTGAACACAGTTTTGAGTATTACTCAAATATCTGCCTGCTTGTAAACAACACATAATATTGGGGCAATCTAAGGGTGCATTCTCACTTGGTCCAGGTTTGGTCCTGGTTTGAGCCCAGTTTAGTCAAATGATTTAGTCAAAATTCCCTTGAAAAAACAGAATATTTGCTGAAATAAAAATAAATTATAATAATTACTCTCTTCTAAAGCCTTAATGCCTCAGGGTCCTGCTGCTAGGAGGGTTTTAAGACACCTCTGTCCCTGGATAATGTTAATGAGCATAACCATCAGTTCTTCCTAAAGGCCATTGCTGTCATTCACATCCATAGAATATGTAGTATTACAGGTTGACCATGAAACTGTAAGAAGCACCAGCTTCACTGTTGACATGATATTAGAACTTTAAGAAGGAAATTTTCACCAAACCAAGAAGAACTTTAATTTCTCTAACACAAATACTCTCCAAAAGAAACCAATTCACTGATGTAAATTTAGACAAAAATAGCCATAACCAAGACATGATCAAACAATCTCAGCTAAAGGACTTTCTCTACAGAAAGAAGAGGAATAGTGTGAACTGTTCATGTTGTGATATGTCAGTTTTGTTTGAATATCGATCTGTAAATGCCAGGTGAATATATTTTATTTGGTAAAACTGTTAATGGTTAATAATGCAAATGTGAGAGGAAACTCACAGACCTCTCCTCATCCACCACTCAACTTTAGCCAAGACTTCACCTCATTGGTTTAACCCCCCCATTAAAACTTAAATGGGTGGTTACAGCAGGGTATACGCTGTTATCATTGAGGTAACCCTTCAGTTCAAGGAATCTGTTCAATGAAAGAGTTTGACTAGAGAGGACAGAGAAACAGGGAGACACAGAGCAGCTCCTTATCTTTTCTGCTGGACAAAGAACATTCTAGAGAGACAATGCCTGAGAAGTTAAAATTTCTAGTTCTCTGTTCCAAATTTGTCCCTGTTTTTTTATGTGTTTTTATCCAAATTACTGTAGCTGATCTGACCGGAAGCGAAGCTTTCATATGATTAAAAATTAAGATATTTGCATTGTTGTAGTCAATAGCCTTTGATTTAATTGGCCTTAATCTGTGACCAGTGCTGCTCTCAGACCTCATGGACACTTGAAAGTTGTCTTCTACTCCTCTTAAAACAGAGGATGCTGCGTTCCTTCAGCCTGACACTGCCTGAGTCGGGAGTTATTGTTTAGTGGCCTCCGTCCGTCTCACCTTGTTTGATTCTTCAGACCTGGCACCCCGAGGACTTCAGACTTCAAACCACTGGACCTCTGGACCACACCGTGATTAACATCTCCACTCTCCTGGCTGTATGCGCACACTTCACAGATTAGCTTAATTGATCAGTGTAGACTCAACACATAACTTTAGATAACTCTTAAAGTTGTATCTGATCTCCAATCTAGATGAGCCTACACTTATTTGCATTTTCAGCATCTAAATGCTGTCTGTTTAACTTGGTCAATAAATATTTATAATCCACAGTTTGCTTTAGTGAATAGGGATGTTATTTCCAGATATGGGTCACTGATATGGACAACTGTTTAATTAATTCATTAAGATAATTGATTATACTGGATTGGTAATATTTCTCAACATTTGTGGAGTGGTGCTCCAAACTCTACTTCTTGTCAAAGCCAAACACTTAAAAAGGCTATGTGAGTCCTGCTTTAATTTAGAACTCTTACATTCCAATCTTTAATATCAATTACTCCCTTTAATACTACTTACAAGTAACATAGAGTAAAATAGAATTATATCCATGTTAAATACCTTATAGTTGCTCTTGTTCAACTTGATCCCACAAATCTACCCTGTAGACTTGCTGCCTCCACTTAACCATTACCAGATATAATGAAACTTACGAGAGCCCATAACATTGAAGCCATTTGGAACAAGCAGCACTGCAAAATCCATAGAAATGAATCTATGCTGTGGAGGTGCTCCAAGCAAAGAAAGGAAAATGCCAATATATCTTTGGATCTATTCCACTGAATCATTAGAACCACAAACGCACAGCCCCAGAGGCAGCGCCCTGTGAGGTTTATTAGCATAATAACATTACATTAACGCTGTCACCAGAGACTCTTACAACATTAATTAGCCACTTTTTTTTCTCTCATTTACTTTTTGCTGTTGTGGTTCATGCTGTGCTCGCTCACTTATTAGCTTTTATCAGCTTTAAATAAATGGTTGGGTATACTGTGTAGTCTGTATCTGCTAGCTGGACTTTCTTTTGGGACACTACCTGTTGACTTCTTTGATGTTATTTGTTTGATGTGTTTGTTAGCACACAAAGCCTGTAAGGTTTAAATTAATTTTTAACATGTGCTCATATTGCCCAATGCTTTTTTTTTTTTACATTTCCCGTGTTCTGACAAAATCAGAGATACAGGCAATTAAAGGAACTGTATAATATCTGGATTTTTGTGCCCAGATAAACGTTAAACATGTTGAAATCAAATAAAGCTTTTACTGATAATAATTCTCATGCAGATTTTTCCAGTTATTCCAGTCTATGAGACAAATCCTCACTACCTAAACCCCAGCACCTGCATCCATCATTAAACAGTGCTAGTGCAGCCTCTGAGTGAATTCTGGAGGTTCTGAGCTTTCACATGAAATTATTTCACATGGTCTGTCCATACATTAGTAAAGTAAGTTCAGTTGTGATTACCTTGTTTGTTTGTTTGTTTGTTTGTTTGTTTGTTTAGCAAGAGCACAGGCTACATAAGGTATTTAAAGCTAACAACTGAACACATCTGCATCATATATTTTTGAGACCTTAGTTAATAGTAAAACTTGGATAAGCACTTAAAAATTGCTCAACATCAACTGAATTTCTCCTTTTATCATCAACTGATAAGGATAGAATAGAGCCCGACCTTAATTTTCATTTGTTTTATCACAGTGGAGGTATGACAGCGTTATATAGCCTAAATATGTAGATTACATTTAATTCCTTACACTGCAAATGCCTATTTTACATAATCTTGTTACAGTACCAAAAATCCATTGTAGTTCTCTTTAAATATGCACATTATTAAATTATGAAGAAGTATATCGTTGCTGTTAACATATTTTTATACTTTTTACCCCACCTTGCCTTTAACACCGTCACCCATGCATAATGAAACAACAACAGACAAGTAAGGCTTTTTAATTAAATCTGCATTGTCTTTATGCTTTAATGGTCAAACACAGGAGAGAAGAGTGGAGCGTGGAAGACAAACATCAGTGCTTTATTGTTTACAGGCTGCTCTTGCACATCCCCTCGTCTATCATCACCTGAGGAACTGCTGCACCATTACAGAGCCCTCTACCTCTGTGGGGAAATGTATCATAGAAAGAAACCTATAAAGAAACTATATTGCTTCATCTAAAGAGCTATTCATTGCAGTATACATGGAGGTCTATAATTGAGGTGTAGGGTTGCCACAGTCACTTCCCATTCATTTAAACGTTTTGCAGCAGTTCATTTATTCCTCCTTTTCCATTTCTGTTTTTCCAAATACTCAGAGGCCAGAGCAGAGTTTTGCCATCATGGTAACAATGACTAGCATAACAATGCTAACAATGACTAGCATGCTAACAGCACACTAACTGTAAAGTATTAGAACCAGAATAATTAGATGCAGACAGCACACAGTAGTCCCATTTTACCCTAAAAGGTGCTTTTACATTATGTCTACACTGGGGCAAAGCAATTTAGGATTTTAAATCTGGTATGGCTCCTTTAAAATGGAAATCAATCCTATGGAAAATGCTATTCTCCTTGTTTGGGGTGTATTCATTTTTAGTTAAATCCTGTAAATCCTGGCCAACAACCATAAAACAAAATAATAATGCTACTACTACTACTACTACTACTACTACTAATAATAATAATAATAATAATAATAATAATAATAATAATAATAATAGCATACATTAAAGTTCTGTTTATTTTCTCCTCCATCTCCCTGGTGATGTGTTTATCAGGTCCACATCATGAAGCAAAACTCTGGATCAATAAAAGCAATTAGTACTTCCATTGCAGCCATTCTTACCAGGGCAGATTTACTGTTGGAGACACGAGCTGAATGCATGGTGACCTCATTGTTTCTACATGGCTGAACCAAGTCTGCCAACCAATGCATAAACAGCCAAACTTGAAATGAACTCACTTTTGGTTCATTTCAAAAGTGCATAACCTTTTCCCTGTTGCTCCACTGGACTATTTTATCAACTAAAATATTGATAATTAAAAGTTAAACACATCCACATTATTGTAACGCTTGGGCCAGTTTGCCTGTTGTCTTTAGAAAATGTGTGACTTCTATGTTAGTTATAAGACGCTCCACAGCCCATGTCCCACATCCGAAGTGTTTAGGTGACTCCCCAGTTGCTCTTTTATTGTCGCCTTTCTGCTAACACTTTGTCTGATTTCACGTCTTCAAACCTGTGACTGATTTGACTTTTCACATTTATAACACTTATATTTTTTTAGCTCTTAATTGAAATAAACTGTATTTTACCATAGACTCTAGACGACAGCTTACACTGATCAAAACATTGAGTTCTGAACAGTTTACGTCGACCATATTCATGTTGAATGTGTAGTTACTGCGAGTTTGCTGGTGGTTTTGGGGATTTTTCCTTTAAATGTGCCCTGGTTTCCCCTCGGCCAAGACGTAACAATAGAAAAATACTTTGCTTCGGGGAACACATATATAAATTAGCCTGTTGTTCTCCGCTAATTATGAGCCAAAGCCAAAAATGCCAGGGCCGTTTTTTTGTCCCAGTCCAGCACTGATTAATGATATTCAGTGAAAATATATGTATTCACTAGAAATGTTATCAAAACTATGAACTATTTACCTAATGACCCTCGGATGGTGCTGTTAAAACTTTAATGACCTGCTCCATATCAAAGGAAACCAACTGAGATCAGAGGGAGAGTTCAATACCGGCTGGTTAACTCAACTGGTAAGTCACTGACTTTCCCCGGCGGGATGTGGGTTCAAACCCCCACCCCCCCTTCCACCCCGGCAATGAGCAAACCAGTGTGGGTCCTTGGGCAAGACCCTTCACGGTACTGCCCCCTGAGCGCCGAAAGATGTGTCCCGTGTGTCATTGTGTGTGAGACCAAATAAAGACTTAATCTTAATCTTAATTATGCTCAAACTTAGCCACAGCCTTTTCCGATGTTAGCGTTTGTGTTTATTCCTACTTATGTTGACAAAACCTTTATTCCTATATTCCTTCTTTTTTTTCACAGTAACCTGTATTCATTATTCACATTATTCATTATTATCTCCTGTAAAGTTTCAAAAATCATGTAGTGCAAAGAAGCTTAACAACTCAGTCTCAAACTTGAAACCTTTATTTCTGTAACTCTGGGCTTCCACGACAGATCTCAATTCCAAACCATATTGTCATTACAGGGAGTTTTTTTGTCCAGGAGGCTAAAGCAGCATGCTCCCACTAACACATGCCTGTAGTGTCTCTTATGGAAGCCTGAGAGGGACACAGCGAAAGGAAAGTGCACAGAGGGGTAAGGAGACAAAGGAGCCCTGGCGCCACCTCCTGCAGCGTTTGGAGACAAGTCTTCAAATCCATCTTTTTGCTCTTTCTATGGGAAAGGAATTCAGCTCCACTCTTTGTTCTCTGGGGGATTCAGCCCTGTGTGACAGACCTCCGACTGTAACCTCCACTAGGGCTTTTACACACTGTACTCTGCTACTGTTTACCACAGCTTAAAGTAGGATTACATTTCCTTTCCTTTTATTCCCTAGTTTGAATTTTATGTATTCCCTTAAGGTTCCAACAGTATTCAATACACTCAAGACTTGGATTTTGCCATTTCTATGCTTTATAAGCTTCTCAACGCGGTTAGCAATTAGTTGTCCATTGTTCATTTAGGCCTACACATCACATGCTATTAGCCTCTAACCCCACACAGCACATTCATACATTCAGTCAAAATGGAAAGTGTGTTGCCTAAGAAGGAATAACGAATTTAATCACCTATTCAAATGTGCGATTAGTCTTTAAAATCTTAAATAACACAGCGCCTCCTCCATTGAAAAAATGTGTACAGCTCTGCTCTGAACAAACAGCCAGGACCTCCAGGTCCACAAGTCACAATGACTGCAGAGTACCTAAACGGAGCTCGGCCTTTGCACAGACAGCTTTTTCCTTTCAAAGCCATCAAAGAATGAAATAAATTGCCACAAAGTTTGAAACTTTCCTCTGACATGAAAAACTTTTCATTTAACGTTAAGAAATTATTATTAGAGAATCAGCAGTGTCAGCATTAAGAATGATAACTGGTATGTTATAATCTGAGTGAGATTTTATTGTAATATTTTATTGTGCAATAATTGGTAATTTGTAGTGTGTGAGTGTGTATTGATTATATTGTTTACTTTTTATATTGTATTTCTCACCTGCTCAGGGACTACAGATGGAAACTAGCTTCAGCTATAATCTGGTGTAAAGCATCTTTAATGTTTTTGCACATTGTCCCTGTCAAATAAACTAATAAAGAAAAGAAAGAAAGAAGAAATTTGCTTCAATTGTAACTTCATGAATGTCACTTATGTTAATTAAAGGGATATGCCACGCCCAGGTCAAATTTGGGCATCTCCCCACAGTCCAGAGACTAAAATAAGTGGTGGAAAGCGTTTTCCTGCTCACCCAGCCATTGTCCGAGTCTGTCGCCACTGACCGCCGCGGTATCTGCAGCTACTCCGCCTTAGACTGGAGTCTAACGTCGCCAGAGAAAGATTTCGGCCAAAAGGAATTAATTTGCTCGATGCGTTTCCCAATTACTTTATGTGTAGTGCGCATTCATATCGAGTGCAAATAAATGTGCAAATCAACACGGAGAGCTTGCCTTGGTCATTTTGGGTGGGAACTATTTTCCAGTGCGGAAGAATACAGTCGAATCACGCAGCACGCTGCCAGGGGAATCCCAGTTGCACCGGGAAGGGAGTTCCCCTGTTGCACAACGTGGTGCGTGATTCGGCTGTATTCTTCCGCACTGGAAAATAGTTCCCACCCAAAATGACCAAGTCAAGCTCTCCGTGTTGATTTGCACATTTATTTGCACTCGATATGAATGCGCACTACGCAGAAAGTAATTGGGAAACGCATCGAGCAAATTAATTCCTTTTGGCCGAAATCTTTCTCTGGCGACGTTAGACTCCAGTCTAAGGCGGAGGAGCTGCAGATACCGCGGCGGTCAGTGGCGACAGACTCGGACAATGGCTGGGAGAGCAGGAAAACGCTTTCCACCACTTATTTTAGTCTCTGGACTGTGGGGAGATGCCCAAATTTGACCTGGGGGTGGCATATCCCTTTAAGAGGTTATATAAAAAGCATTACTTCATTTCCTGTCATTTCATTCAAATTTGAACCAAAAAGGATTGACTATATTTACTAAAAAAAAAATAAAAAATAAGAGCACACTCTACCTGAGGATAAGATATTTGATGATAAATTAATACACAAACTCCTCTGAGAAATCCCAGCCAACACTGTACACAGACTTATTTAATTAAGTCCTGCTCAATAAATAACACATGTCCACGTGTAACCCAGGAGACAGCAGCTCATATCAGCAACATCCACAGTGCCTTTCTGACCTTTCCTTACAAATCCTCTGTACTGTCTCCAGGCGTGTCCTGCTTAAGTATAATAGTGTGACTGCTGCATGTGTTAGCTCCCTGTTTAAGGCCCTGCTCCTGTTTGTGTGTCCTCTGTCCATAAATAAACACAAGGTTACAAGCTAAATCCAAAGAGGTGACAGAGCTGTCCTGTATACAGTCCACCAGTAAGTAAACAATTCACTTCAGTTGAGTTAAAGGTGGTAGTTGTCCCACTCACTTGGGATGGAGGCATTTGACAACAATTTATATCACAACATGTGGATTAATAATCATAATGTTATGTTTGCAGTCCATTAAAAATTCTCCAAAATGGGCCAGAAGATTTATTGGTTGAGATATTGCACAAAGATTAAACTTGCGCAGGTCTGTAGTCGTAGTTTATAATTGCCCATCTGTGTCTCTCATCTGTCATGATATCTTTGCAGATCAGGATGTCCCCTTCACCACCAGCAGAACCTTGAGGTCCTGTCTGGAACACTGAGCCCACTCTGATTAGTTTAATCATGTTCTGTATCAGTCCGGCCCAGCTCCTCTGAGAGATGTCCTCAAACTGCATTGGGTCTAGAGAGCAGTGCCCCATAGCAGAAACACTGTGTTAGATTTGAAAACACATTGAAATGTTTAGAGGAAACTTCATATTTTAGGTTTTCAAACCTTTATTGTGAGCATTCAGTAATTTAACTTCAGTCTCCATCATCTCCATCATAGGTCATGAGGGCAATAAATACAAGGTTTTGTAACCCTAACCCTAAAAAAGAAACATGTGCTTAACTGTTCTTGAATATTTTATGAGATAACAGGAGAAGTTCAATTTGTCAACTGGACAAAGTTTGTTTGGTTGAAAACGTTTCGCCGCTCATCCGAGAGGCTTCGTCAGCTCTAATAAGAATACTGGTAAGACACTTATATCTTGCTGTAGGGAGGAGCTACCTAGCTAACTACTTTCCGGAACTATCTCATTGGTTTCCGTCTTTTGTTTCTCTGGCGTCTAGCTAACGATCCCCATTCATCCCTACACGCCTGTTTTTCACACCTCTGGCCCTGACCTGGCTAGCCCTATTGTTTCCCTGTTTGCTTGATCTAGGCTTAAGAATGGAATTGTAGATGGGATGCAAATTATGTCTGACTCCACCATTTCTGTTCAGAGAAGGATTCTCTTTTTTGACAAAAATAGCCTCTTTAACTCCCCTCTCAAACCAATATTTTATGAGGGACAGAAAGTAGGGTAGAACTCAAAGATTTTTTTGTACTATAAAGCACGTCTGTCAGAATGAGCCCATAAAAAGGACACAGCACAGTCAGGCTGTTGGCATTAACATGACATTATACTGTAATAGCAATCAAATGGCAGCATCTGTTTCTTATAAGTTTAAAATATAATTTATAATGATATTCTGCTTAAACTAGTAAGCTTAATCAGATTTCAACAGCAATTTGTCAAGGCATTTTTTTCATTAGTGGTGGTGTTGTGCATTACATCTTTATTTATTTATTTTATTTATTTATTTATTTGTTTGTTTTAGGCCATAGCAACTTTCATTTTTTCAAAACAATAAATAAGAACCAAAAAAAAAAACATTTGCCATATTTAACATAATGAGCTTTCTTTTACATTTCTTTTACATTCTTCAGACATACCAACAATGGTAACAAACAGCAGATACAAGTAATGTGATGAACAGAACATACTCTACGAACAATGGTGTAAGGAAACAACAAGCATAAACCAGCACTACAGAAGACAGTTTGTTCTAATATTCACACCCACTCTCTATATACTGTGACCAGACCATATGTTTATATAACAGCTTGAATTTATGCATATTTTGACATTTCTTGAGATGTGTATCCAGACTGTTCCAGAGTTTTACACCGCATGTAGACACACAGAAACGTTTACGGGTAGTTTGAACATTTGGCAATTTGAAATTTCTATCCCCTCTTTAATTATTACTTTTCTCTCTCATTTTGAACAGGTTTTATAGATTAGTGGTAGTAAATTGGTGAATGCTTTAAATAATATTATCAGTGTATAATATTTTGCAAGGTCAGGAATCTTTAGGAGCTTGGATTGTTGGTCATTCAAATTGGAGAGAAAGTAATTTATGATGTGTATTTATGATGTGTGTTTATTCCATAGAAGCATGAATCATATAACTGGACCATAAGTTGTGACTAAACCAGCGCTCTGAAAGCTTTGGACTTAAGTCTCTATGGACGCTCTTCCTCTCTCTAATGCTGTTCTGGCAGGTTTCCATGCAGCTGCTGGTTCACGGTGAATTAGCAGAAGCAGCAAACACCAAGTAAAGCCACAAAACTGAACTGAAAAGTAGGGACAAGGGGACAAGCAGAGGGTGACTAAATGCATTTGTGTTGGAACTATTGTTTTCTTCATTCACAAACAAATCACTTTGGTACGCTTCCCTCTCCAAACTGGACATCTTTCCCTACATCCCACTGTGATCAGCCATCCTCCAAATAGACTCTGGCTGAACCACATCAGTGACTTGGACACTGGAATTTCAGACTTAAACAGACCAAACAGCTGTGTTAGAGGGTTTTTCCTGTTCCCTCCCCTAAAAACCTTAACCTTTTTTCCTGTTTAGATGCCTCTCGACTTGTCACTCCCTGCAGGCCATGAATCCAATTTAATGCATGTATTCACACAAACCTGTTGCCAGTGATGACGGGTGGAGGAGGCATCTGGGGAGAGGAAGGAAGCTTGCTCCTCATTTTAATGAAGATCTCTGCTTCTCTTCGAGAGGATGTGGGTGGCCTTTCTGGTGCCAACAGGAATAGAGAAAGTGTGCACCATGCAAAGGCAATTATCAAGTGTAGGTACCCGAGCATGCAGGCCATAAGTCTCATTATCAGGTATGAAGTCACACTACTTTTAGCTGTTAACAGAATATGGTTTATTATAAAACTGAGAGGAACAAATTGTAGAGTAGCGATTTTTCTAAAAGGATGAGCTGGCAAGACCAAAATTATGTGTCCACGCACCACCTGGTTGCAGAAATCAATTTCTGTTCATTTTTCCCAAATAAATTATTATTAAAACATGTAGAGTTTTTTGGACAGAAAACAAGAGCATTTCATTAGTTACCATATATCTGTCAACCGTGTAAACTCAGTGGGCTTTGAAATGAGTGGGACTGTTGAGCTAAATTGGAAATACTTTTTGGTTATGGTTAACCATTATGGTGCAGAGCGTAACAGTTACAGAGCATTTATATTCACATAGGTTTAATGCCAAGTCCTTAAGGTCCAGTGCACTTAAAGATAACATATCACCAATCTTAATTTCCAAGTTAGCCTGTAATAGGCCATGAAATAAAATTGTTGATGTGATAGACAATATGACCCATGGACCACATACCTTTGAGATATATAGGCTTTTGTGGCTACCTGGTTCACACACTGAGCAGTTTGTGAAACTATTAGTTTTTTCAGCTTAGTCTTTAACATCACTTCATGGGATTTTAACCAACTAAGAAGTGCTGCATGTACAGTTCAAGGACATAAGTAAGGGACTGCTGGATTTTGTGAAATTAGCCATTTGTTTTTCCTATATCCATGGAGTTAGCTATGGACATTTGAGATGCTACGGGCTTTTTACACCATACTGTATGTCCCAGCAAATGTAGCAGAAGACCTTCCAGAGGAAATACTCTTAGACATTAAAGAGGAAATACTTTAAACACTAGAGCGGAGTGAGAACGAGGCCTTTCCTGTTGTGTTCACCTGGTTCCCCCTGGACACTACTGTGATGCTGCAGGACTCAAGGAGAGACACTTTCTGCTCTTCCTCTCCTTAAACTGCCCTGAGACAGATCTGCTGACCCTACCTGCGATAGGTCAAACATAGGCACTAATTATATAGGGTGACAAACAAAACTGACTTGTAACGGCCTGTTCAATTCAAACTCCATACTAAAACCCTTATCTCCAACTCACATTCTCTAAACTGCATTTTAGTCACAAATCATGAGAAATCGGTGGAGGGTAAAGCGTATTTTTGTTCTTCATCAGCCAGGAAGGATCAGGACCATGTCACTGCTGTCAAACACACAATGAGGATCCTGCCATCTTTGAACCATAGACAGCAACAATGGAGCAGAGGATCATGGGAACTGACTGTGCATAAAATCTCCTCAATTTCCTCACTGCTTACACAATAGAGCAGTGATTAGGAGTGACAGTTCATGGCTCCCTCATTTGCAGCCTGTGAATGGTGCTGATTCAAGTTTGCTGAGAAAATGTTTGACCTGCAGAGGTGTGCGTTATCCATATAATGAGCTTTAGTCAGAATCATCGAGAGAAATGAAGGAAAGACTTTGCTGCACTGATGTAAACAGACAATATATAACAACTTGAATAAGTTAAGAATACTGATGATGTATAATAAGAGTATTTTTTGTGTTTATTAAATAAACATAAAAACATGAAGTCCTATATTGCACAACATTTAAACCATGTTATAATGCTGTTAGTCTATGTACATTTCCAAAGCTCAAAATGCTCTTTTCCACCTTGTGATGTCATGAAGTGGTAGTTTTCAGGTTAACAGCTACATTTTACCTTTTGTTCAGCCATCATCCAAATGGTTCTAGTGAAGATGTATGGAGTAAACACAGTGGAGCTGTTATAAAGCACAGATATTGGACCCAAAAGCAAACCAAACCAAAACTCAAGTAAGGTTAAGAGGTTTATTGTACAGATGGACATGGTAATGGGCAAAGGGATTGGAGGCAGGCAGGCACTAGGCAGGGGAGTCCAGAGGAACATGAGTCATGAGATGAACAGGGGAGTCAAGAGGGGAGATCCAGGGAGCACTGGGAGTAGAAAAAACAAAAATTAGGAACAAGCACCAAACAGTTTTCAGAAACCAAGAGCTTGCAAAGCGTGAGCCACAAGCTAGTTACTGATGGGGTAAAACTGACGAACTGGCAGGAAGTTGAGGAAGAACCGGGCTGATATGGGCAGGAGTAGACTGGAGTTGGATCTCAGGTGTGTGATGACAAGGAGACTGTAGCTGATGTAAGGCGACTCCTCCCAGGCAGGTGAGACAGACAAACACAGAAGGGAAGAGGAAAGGGAGAGACTGGAGGATCATGACAGGAGCATTTCCTGTGTAAAAGCATGACATCACAAGGTGGAACAGAGTGTTTTCCATTTTGGAGAAAAACTCAAAGAAGAGCCTAATATGCAGGGTTTTGTTTTAAACATGTGTTAATGAAACACAAATCCAGGTATGTTTTTGATGAGAAAACAACATAACATGGATCAGAAAACAGCATAATATGGGTCCTTTAAAGAATACAGTCACTACACATTTTGTCATAGAAGATTTTAGTGTTGCCACAATATAAACAAACTAAATTTCTATAGTAAGGAAAAGGCTTGAAATTCGATGCTGATTTTGAGAGCTCAGTTTAAAAATTCAACATGAAACAGTTGCGCTTTTATTTACATTTCCATGTGTTCACATTTTGTCCTGTTAATCTGGTTTTCAATATCAGTACAGTGGTCCCTCACTCTATCGCGGTTCACTGTTCGCGGCCTTGCTGTTTCGCAGATTTTTAAAATTTTTTTAAAATAGTGTAACTTTTTTTTTTATAGTGTAACATTGTGTTCTGCGTCCTGATTGGCTAAGAGACTGTAGATGGGGGACGTGGGGGGGACCAGGACTAGACCAGGACTAGACCAGGACTAAACGTGGACTAAGCCAGGTCTAGATCATAACTAAACCAGGTCTAAACCAGGTCTAAACCAGGTCTAAACCTGGACTGGTTCTGCACTAAACCAGGACTGGACCAGGTCTAGACCTGGACTAAACCGGGACTAGACCAGGTCTAAACCAGGATTAAATCACCCCGTGCGGCTCTATGCTGGTTTTGTGCAGCTCTTGCGTTCGTTTGTGCGTGTTCGGTTTGTGGCTCAGGCTGCAAGGACGCGGTCCTGAGGGGGAGGCATGGTCCGGGCGCCGCGGTTCGATCTCGTGCTCGCAGCCCCGGCCTTGCACCAGTCGTGCTGTTCTGTCACGGATTTGACCACGAACACTTCTTCAAGGGGTTGGTGCGCGTCGCGTCCGGATCCAGTGACTCATGTCTCCGCTCCCCTTGCTCTATTAATACTTCACTATTAATTAACTTCACTATTAATACATTTTGTTGAAAATCTACAAAAGTTTGAGTGTTTAAACGAGACAGAAATGTGAGAAAACGTTAATTCCAGTGTTTTAAGGCGTTTACAGCCTTAAAACATGTATAATAATTGTAAAATATTTATATTGTAAAATATAAAGTTACTTTCACTCATTACGGGTTATTTCTGGAACCTAACCGAGGGACCACTGTACTCAAATACGTATCTAATTTATATGATAGCTTTAGTATCTGGTAATCAATTTCTTTTAACAACCCTTGAAGGTTTTAGAGACTATTTATCCCCATTGCTCAGTTGAGGCCATTTTTCCAATGAGCTTGTCTTTTGTCACCTTGAGTACTCCTGAAAGCAACCTTGATTTGTTAGTCTTGCTATTTCTTTTTGTCCTTTACTCTACAAAGGTCAACTAGGCTATATATTAGACTTATTCGATATAAAACACTGCAGAAGTTGGTGGTTGACCTATAAGATACATTACTCTCACTGGACTTAAGGCAGCTATTAACGTGGCAGTGAATCCTGCACAGCACACTCTCTGGAACTATAAATTATTCCCTTGAGATTAAATGCATTTTTTCCTATTCTTCCTCTTCACATCAGCATTGTTTACTATGTGTTTTGACAACATGCTTTTACGCCTCTTTTCACATCAGTGGACAGCAGCGGTTTACACAGTGGAAGTAAACCTGTCAAAGTGTTCTGTAACAATTCCAAGTCTAAACATTTGGGGAATAAAATGTTTTCAAATCTTATGTGCCTGGAGAAGGTGTGAGAGATGTAACTGATTGTTTGGATTTATAAGATGAAGGAGGAGCAGGAAATCCAGGCATCCACTCTCTAAAATTGACCCTTGTATTTTGGAGAGAGCTTTAGAGACAGAGAAACTCACATGAAAATTCTGTACTTCAACAGAATGGAGAGATTAAAATCGACTACAATTCTGGGCAATAGCCGGGTAGGTGACTTTAACCTTAATAAAGACGAAAGTTTGCAGTCAGTTAAGGTCTTATGAGTGAAGACACTGACAGTTACTTACAAAAGATTTACTTTGTGAAATGAAGAATACATTGTTTATGCCTATATATATATATATAAATGTGCTCCTCACCTTCCACGGTGGTTGGTCTCTCTCTCTCTCATCCAGCTCGGGTCCTCTACCAGAGGCCTGGGAGCTTGAGAGTTCTGCGCAGTATCTTTGCTGTTCCTAGTACTGCACTTTTCTGGACTGAGATGTCTGATGTTTTTCCTGGGATCTGTTGTAGCCACTCCTCCAGTTTGGGGGTTACAGCCCCGAGTGCTCCGATCACCACGGGCACCACTGATGCCTTCACCTTCCAGGCCTTCTCCAGCTCTTCCTTGAGCCCCTGGTATTTCTCTAGTTTCTCGTGTTCCTTTTTCCTGATGTTACCATCACTTGGTATTGCAATGTCCACCACCACGGCTCTGTTCTGTTGCTTATCCACCACCACTATGTCTGGTTGGTTCGCCATCACCATTCTGTCAGTCTGTATCTGGAAGTCCCACAGGATCTTGGCTCGGTCATTCTCCGCAACCTTCAGAGGTGTTTCCCACCTTGACCTTGGGGTCTCCAGCCCGTACTCTGCACAGATGTTTCTGTACACTATGCCCGCCACTTGGTTGTGTCGCTCCATGTATGCTTTCCCTGCCAGCATCTTACACCCTGCAGTTATGTGCTGGACTGTCTCAGGAGCCTCTTTGCACAGCCTACACCTTGGGTCTTGTCTGGTGTGGTAGATCTGGGCCTCTATTGCTCGGGTGCTCAAGGCCTGCTCCTGTGCAGCCAGGAGTGGTACGCCCCATGTAGGGGTTTGTCCTGCCATGATGGTCCCTCCAGCACCTCTTCCTCTGCACTCCACTGTCTGAGGCATTCCTTGAGCACATCATCTGTCGGGGCCTTGTCCTTGATGTACTTATGGATTTTGGATGTTTCATCCTGGACAGTGGTTCCCACACTCACTAGTCCTCGGCCTCCTTCCTTCCGGCTCGTGTACAGTCTCAGGGTGCTGGATTTGGGATGGAACCCTCCATGCATGGTCAGGAGCTTTCGTGTCTTAACGTCTGTGGTCTGTATTTCCTCCTTTGGCCAGCTTATGATTCCTGCTGGGTATCTGATCACTGGCAGGGCATAGCTGTTTATTGCCTGGGCCTTGTTCTTGCCATTGAGCTGACTTCTTAGGACTTGCCTTACTCGTTGCAGGTATTTGGTTGTAGCCGCTTTCCTTGTTGCCTCTTCAAGGTTGCCATTTGGCTTGTGGGATACCAAGGTACTTGTAACTGTCCTCAATGTCTGTTATTGTTCCCTCTGGGAGTGAGACCCCCTCTGTGTGGACTACCTTCCCTCGCTTAGTCACCATCCTACTACATTTCTCAAGCCCGAATGACATTCCAATGTCTGTGCTGTAGATACTGGTGGTGTGGATCAGTGAGTCGATGTCTCGCTCACTCTTAGCGTACAGCTTGATGTCATCCATGTAGAGGAGGTGACTGATGGTGGCCCCATTTCTGAGTCGGTATCCGTAGCCAGTGAGATATATATATATATATATATATATATATATATATATATATATATATATATAAAACCTGAAAGATAAGATCATGGCCCGAATTAACAAATACATGAACACAAGGCAACCGCAACACCAGTTACAGAGTCTAAGTGAAATACCATCTGAAAGTCACCAAAAGATGTGAATGCAGCACTGACAGCGAGCGAGGTCTCATTGCAAATTCTATGCAGTTGTGGAAAACCACCCTTGAAGCCAGTGGCAAGCCACTTGCAGAAGTGTCCATCACATGTAGCATATACCAAGGAGACGCACTGTCCTCACTGCTGTTCTGCATAGGTCAGAAACCAAATCATCGAATGCACTGGCTACGGATACCGACTCAGAAACAGGGCCACCATCAGCCACCTCCTCTACATGGATGGCATCAATCTGTACGCTAAGAGAGAGCGAGACATCAACTTACTGATCCACACCACCAGGATCTACAGCACAGACAATGAAATGTCATTCGGGCTTGAGAAATGTAGTAAGATGGTGACAAAGAGGTGACAAAGGAAGGTAGTCCACACAGAGGGGGTGTCACTCCCAGAAGGAACAATTGCGGACACTGAGGACAGTTTCAAGTACCTTGGTATCCCACAAGCAAATGGCAACCTTAAAGGTCCCATGGCATGAAATTTTCACTTTCTGAGGTTTTTGAACGTTAATGTGAGCTCCCCTACCCTGTTTAGCCCCCCCCCCCCCCCCATGGTTAAAAGTTGTGAAATGTCTAAACTGAGCATTTGCGATCCTTTTCTGCGTTACAAAAAATTGGAGCTCAAACGGGCAATTTTGAACAAGGCAAAGAAATGCAAATGCAGTTCCACCCCCGTCTGTCTGTGCTCAGCGTCTCTGTAAATCACGCCCAGAGAGTTTGGACTGCGAATGCACTAGGCAATGCGAAATGCATTTTTTTATTTGCTTGGAGGCACGTCCGAGTGTTTCTAGGCTCGGAAGTCCTTTATCTGAGCCTCTGAACCTTTGAACAGCAGTGGTTTAATTTTATTTTCTGTGGAAATGTGTTTATTTTTCAATGGAACGCTTCAAATCTCTCCCCCCGTGCAAAAACACGGAAATGGATCAGCTGAGAGCTGACAGCGGAGAGCGGAGAGTTTGGCCACGCCCCCACCCTCTACTATAGGCCAGCTCTTTTCTCCTCATTTGCATTCAAGCAACAACGCCCAGAATAAAGTGTTTGAGAGAGAGATATACTCAACAAAAATATAAACGCAACACTTTTGTTTTTACTCCCATTTTTCATGAGATGGACCCAAAGATCCAAAATTCACTCCAGATACACAACACTACCATTTCTCTCAAACATTGTTCACAAATCTGTCCAAATGTGTGACAGCGAGCACCTCTGCCCCACCGAGGCAATCCACCCCACCTCACAGGTGCGCCACATCAAGATGCCGATCCGACATCATGATCAGTGCACAGGTGTGCCTTAGACTGCCCACAATAAAAGGCCACTCTGAAATGTGCATTTTTTTTTTTTTTTTTTTTTTTGCTTTATTGGGGGTCTGGGGACTCAGAACCAGTCAGTATCTGGTGTGACCACCATTTGCCTCATGCAGTGCAACACATCTTCTTCGCATAGAATTTATCAGATTGTCATTTGTGGCCTGTGGAATGTTGGTCCATTCCTCTTCAATGGCTGTGCGAAGTTGCTGGATATTAGTGGGAGCTGGTACACGCTGTCG
Organism: Paratrypauchen microcephalus; assembly: GCA_036785185.1. Classification (NCBI taxonomy): domain Eukaryota; kingdom Metazoa; phylum Chordata; class Actinopteri; order Gobiiformes; family Gobiidae; genus Paratrypauchen; species Paratrypauchen microcephalus. Next base: position 7,259,572 of record JAVJIX010000010.1, read on the forward strand.
TATACACCGGTCAAGCACATCCCAAAGATGCTCAGTATGCTGGCCATGCAAGAACTGGGACATTCTCAGCTTCCAAGAATTGTGTACAGATCCTTGCAACATGGGGCCGTGCATTATCTTCCTGAAACATGAGGTGATGTTCATGGATGTATGGCACAACAATGGGCCTCAGGATCTCATCACGGTATCTCTGTGCATTCAAAATGCCATCAATAAAATGCACCTGTGTTCTTCGTCCATAACAGCCTTTGAAGAGGAGTGGACCAACATTCCACAGGCCACAACTGACAATCTGATAAACTCTATGTGAAGAAGATGTGTTGCACTGCATGAGGCAAATGGTGGTCACACCAGATACTGACTGGTTCTGAGTCCCCAGACCCCCAATAAAGCAAAAAAAAAAAAATGCACACTTTGGGGTGGCCTTTTATTGTGGGCAGTCTAAGGCACACCTGTGCACTGGTCATGATGTCAGATCAGCATCTTGATGTGGCGCACCTGTGAGGTGGGGTGGATTGTCTCGGCGGGGCAGAGGTGCTCGCTGTCACACATTTGGACAGATTTGTGAACAATGTTTGAGAGAAATGGTAGTGTTGTGTATCTGGAGTGAATTTTGGATCTTTGGGTCCATCTCAGGAAAAATGGGAGCAAAAACAAAAGTGTTGCGTTTATATTTTTGTGGAGTGCATTTATGACTCTTTCTCATCTTATCTCTGTTTCTCATGCACTGAGTGTTGATTTTGAAGAAGGATTCATTTACAGTATTAGGGAACCATTAAGGAGCCATATAAAAGCATCAAGAAGTACCATGTCATGGGATCTTTAAAGAGGCAACAAGCCAAATACCAAATACCTGCAACGAGTAATGAGTAAATCCTAAGAAGTCAGCTCAATGGCAAGAACAAGGCACAGGCAATAAACAGCTACACCCTGCCAGTGATCAGATACCCAGCAGGAATCATAAGCTGGCTAAAGGAGGTGATACAGACCACAGACGTTAAGACACAAAAGCTCCTGACCATGCATGGAGGGTTCCATCCCAAATCCAGCACCCTGAGACTCTACATGAGCCGGAAGGAAGGAGGCCGAGGACTAGTGAGTGTGGGAACCACTGTCCAGGATGAAACATTCAGAATCCATAAGTACATCAAGGACAAGGCCCCAACAGATGATGTGTTCAAGGAATGCTTCAGACAGCGGAGTGCAGAGGAAGACATGCTGGAGGGACCATCATGGCAGGACAAACCCCCACATACCACCGAAACATAACTGAAATGGCTGATATCAAAAAATCCTACCAATGGCTGGAGAGGGCTGGTCTGAAGGACAGCACAGAGGCCCTCATCCTGGCTGCACAGGAGCAGACCTTGAGCACCCGAGCAATAGAGGCCCAGATCTACCACACCAGTCAAGACCCAAGGTGTAGGCTGTGCAAAGAGGCTCCTGAGACAGTCCAGCACATAACTGCAGGGTGTAAGATGCTGGCAGGGAACGCATACATGGGGCGACACAACCAAGTGGCGGGCATAGTGTACAGAAAACATCTGTGCAGAGTACGGGCTGGAGACCCCAAGGTCAAGGTGTGGAACACCTCCAAAGGTTGCAGAGAATGACAGAGTCAAGATCCTGTGGGATCTAGATACAGCCTGAGGGAATGGTGATGGTGAACCAACCAGACATAGTAGTGGTGGATAAGCAACAGAACAAAGCTGTGATGGTGGACATTGCAATACCAAGCGATGGTAATATCAGGAGCTCAAAGAAGAGCTGGAGAATGCCTGGAAGGTGAAGGCATCAGTGGTGCCCATGGTGATCGGAGCACTCAGGGCTGTAACCCCCAAACTGGAGGAGTGGTTACAGCAGATCCCAGGAAAAAACATCAGACATCTCAGTCCAGAAAAGTGCAGTACTAGGAACAGCAAAAATACTGTGCAGAACTCTCAAGCTCCCAGGCCTCTGGTAGAGGACCCGAGCTGGATGAGGGTGATAGAGACTAACCACCGGGGAAGGTGAGGAACACATTTTTATTTACACACACTTGTTTTGGTGGCTAAGCTAGTTCAGTTCATATCACACAGGTGGGCAATCAATCAGATATTAAATCCAATTTTATTTGTTTAATTAATAATTGTGCACTTCAGATCAAGATCCAGGTTCAGAGGTCATCTTAAAGTTTGGTCCTGGTGGATGTGTTTTGAATATCTATTTATCAGTAAAGACTAATGTTACAACTAATTACATTATAGGGTTATTTAATTGACTATATATGAGAGCATATGTAGAAGCTGTTCAAGATTTTTATACAAATATACACATTTTACGTTGCTAACCTTTAGAAGTCTTAACTTAAAACAAATATAGCCTATTTTGAATGCACCATATGGTCAGAGCTACAACAACAACAGCTACAACTGAATTTATGATTTCTTCATATTTTTCTTCCCAGCCTGGGGTCATGTTTTCCTCTGTGTGATGTGATGTGCAGCACAGTGCAGCAGCCACACTCTTTAAACTATATTGAATCTTGTATTGACCTTCCTTTAAACTGTTTGTTTCTGTAGCATCACAGATGGGATGTATTTCCTTTATTAATCCATGCATTCAGCTCTAGGTCAAAGTCTTTTCATCATCTCTGTTATAATAGCTTTTTGAAACATCCTGATCCCACGCACTGATGACTGCGTTTACACATTTTGTTTTGAACATATAAGCTTAATGTAAATATTTTTATTTTTCTATACTGTCTTTTGGAGGAAGATTTGAGAAAATGTAATGTAAATGTATGTGGGGGCATAATATACAGTAAATAAGGAAATATAAGGTTTGACAGGCCAATTAAGTGGTAGAGTTCAGTTGTGTTTTTTATGTCTTATGAAAAAGCTTCAAGAAATAAAGAAATAAAGAAATAAAGAATAGAGAGTATATTATGAATGGCTTGTGCTGCGATTGGAAGATGCCATGGTATAAGAGAGTAGGAGGTAGGTAGGAATAGTGAATTAAAATAGTCTGTTCTTCAGATTCATATCATTTGTATGTTTTTTTATTATTTTATTTTTTTCATTTACTTCAGATTATAAATTGTTCTCAGTATTTATTTTCCACATCTTTACTAGTGATTCACTGAGACATACGTAGGAGTCGACCTGATTTTAACAGTGCCTAACCTACATTGTCCGGTCATAAATGAGATCCAGAGCTGTACCTGCTATATTCTGGTTTCTAGTGGATTGGTCCTATAAGAATAAACAGCACAGTGAAGCAGTGTCCCCTATATTGGATATTTAACACATTAACACATTTTTTCACACTTTTTGTTGGGTTTTCATCCTTCTTGTGGACATTAGTTTGACTTCATGAATTTTCATTCACTTTCCTTAACCATAGTCACTAGATGCCTACCTAATACACCCTAACCTATTTTATCCCATATCTGAATTTTAAATCATGTTGTTGATCTAATAATAAATGGTTTGTGTCAAAGGGATGATGGGAGGCAGATCTCCATAAATTATGTCTACACATCTTTGTCCCCACAATGTGCATCTGAGTCTATCCCAAAGGAAATCCTGTATCATATAGATCATAAGGAAAACTATACTCATTTTCTCACAAGAATTGAATTCTTTATGCATGTTAATGATTTCAAGTGTCTATGTTCAAGTCTTTGTAAATGAGAAGCCCGTTTCTTGGATCATTTCTTGGATTAGCCATGGGAGATACATGGTTTTAGCTGCGAAATACTCTTACTTCTAGTCCCTTTTATTGTAACAGATTTGCTGTCTTTAGTGAGAATGATATTGGAGAGAAAAGCAGGAGTAGTGAGGTGAGGTCCCTGCAGCAGAACTTGTCACAGAAGTAGATGAGTCCATTCTCACACGTAAAAGGTCACACAATAAATGGGCTTTAACCATACTTTGTTTAAAGTACACTTTTGGAGTTGCTTTCTTTTTCACTTCTAGATGTGAAATGCAATGTTCCGAGTTCAATATTATTTTGAATGAGATCTGACACAAAAGCAGTTTTAGACTTTTAGATCCCAAATACAGCAAGGTGTATCAAAATGAGCATACCTTGTAGCACTGTGACTTGGTCTAAGATAATTCATCTTGTGCTTCAGATTCACTGAGATTATAGTGAGAATGGAGAGAATGTGCTGCAGTCACAGTCTCATCCATCTGTCCCTGAGTCTGCCAAAAGCCCTCAATTACCAGCTCATCTCATGGTCCCACACAAGTCACTGAGGTGTCAGCCATTTGTTTAAGTGCCAGTTGCCAGTTTAACACTGGCCAAATAACAGCACCAAGGACAGAGCGTCCCCACTCATGTCCACAAATGCTTTTGTTTCCCCGAGGGGAAACCAAACCCTATCAACTTCTGCCAAACAAGAGAGGAGAGTCCTGCAGATTGAGACACACAGCTGACCTGTCCATCTGCTAACATGAGCTCAGAGGGCGCCAACAGAGGGCGCTGCACAAATTCTCAGGGTCATCCAACAGAGGCACCCACTATGCCTGGATGTGTTTTAGTTACTGCTCAGCCAATGGGAAAATCATCACCAGCTAAAAGCTGCTCCTGCCTCAGCTCTGCCTCTACTTCATCATTTTCATCCAGTCCACTCTGAAAAGTCTGTACTAGCCTGGTGAGGTAGTTCTTTAGTATTCTGAGTCTGACATGTGCTCCTGTTCATGAACCCACGCCCCAGCATCCTGTAATGGAGGTGACCCCAAAGGCCCTCTGAAAATAAAATTATAGACAGTTGTCATGTGTAATAAGTACATGTCCTTGAAGATCCATAAATACTTAACAGTCCTCTTGACAGTCTTTAAAGCAGCATGACTGTGCAACTATCCTTGGCACATAACCATTTTTACAAAGACATAAAACCTAAACACAAACTGATCTGAATACAATTTAAAATAATACAATTCAAACAATTTGGTCCAGAGTTTCTGCTATGAAAATATAGGTTTCATATTATGACAGATTTGTCTGTGTATCAAGGGAGTGTGATTTGTAACTGTGGCAGCTGGTTGAGTTTAAAAAACTCCAAAGCAGGTGAGGCATCTTAAAAGCCTTTTTTTATGTAGAGTTTTGTCCTTCTGGTGTCAGAAGAATTCAGTTCTCTGTCACTTCAGTAGGAGCTGTACAGGAGCAGTATATGTAACACAGTGTAACAGAATTGTGAGAAGAAGGCCATTCACACTGAGAATAAGCCTGTCTGTGTGTGCCCTCAAGATGCAGGAGAGGAGAGTTGGTTCAAACTTTTCCAGGTCACAAAGAAAATTGAAATTCAAAGCATTAGTATTACAATGAACGTGCTCGCTCTGGTTATGTCACACAGAGTTTTAGATTAAAAGACCTAAGTTTTGGGTTCCTAGAAGTTTCACTGTTTGATTTGGTTTAACTGAACGATTGTTTGTGAACAATTCCAATTGTGGTAAGACAGCTATTGAGGCCTATGATGTAGGTGTGCTTACCTGGCTTTAGCACTCCCTTTCTCATTGCTCCCCGTTGTGCCCACATGCATTTCCGAGTCCCTATGTAAGCTGCTCTGTCCTCCATGACCACGTAAAGTTCCAGTCGTTTAGCCCTTATTCTTGAAAATATCTAAATTTCTAAATCATTGATCCTTTAAGAGCCGCCGTATGTAAGCCCGGCACCGCTCTCACACTCTCAACACACTGAGCGTCATGGTGCATTTTCGTGCACTCTCGTCTTTGGCCACATGTAATGAATGCCTACTATTCACAAATATGCCCAAATTGTCACACGGTCCATGTTTTTTGTAGCTTCTTTGCTTGGCCGTATCATTGTGCCTTGAGCCATGCGCGTCGCCATGTGCCTTCATCTGCAGTGACAGGTAACACCCTGTGCATCCTCTTCATTTAAGAAATTTCCAAATTCTTACGCATCTGTCCCTTGTAGCCTCACTGCTTGGCTGCACTCGCCATACCAGGTCCTTTACGCACAGTGGTGCAGCTTCAACAATTGGACAAGATAAACGCAACTTAAATATAATTTCAACTGCAAACATGCGTTCTCTAACAATGAGTCTGGTTGTATACACTGAAAAAAAAAAGAGAGGGGTTGCTCTAATTGCAAACAAAAATTTGACAACAATGACTTTTTATGATTCTCCAGCATGTTTAAGTCTTACAAAGGTCGCTTGATTGTGGTCGATGTTAGACCTGCATGCATTAATCAGGATGAGGAAACATGACTTTGGTATCTTTTCTGGTGAAGCTCCTCCCTCGGGAATTCCCCTCTCCAAAATCTTGGGAGGGAAAATTCAAATGTATCACACAGAACAGGTACAGGAGCAGAGGACACACTCAGTACAGTGTGCATCAGGAGGATTATGAGAGCTGATCTGCAGGTAAGACTTTTCAGAGATTTTATCTGCTTCTCTGGCCTAGAATATAGTCATTGTTAAACATGTTTGTGGTGTCTTATTTGAAATTCAGGTTAATGTAAGGACTTTTTCTATGAAACAAATTGTTTTTGACTGTCAAGAGTGTGACAGCTGTACTAAGATTCAAATGTGTTGCTTCCAGAGTCTTCTACAAAGACAGTGTGATATTGAGAGCACTTTGCTGTAGCTGTGGGTAAGTTCATGAATGTTACTTAGTGTTTTTGTTTGTTTGTTTTTGTTTTTGGTTTTTTTTTGGGAGGTTTTTTGCATCATTCTGAAAGTGACGATATCAGTTAAAATAAAAAATCTTTCAGAAAAAAGCAAGGTATTTGAGAACAAACAAAACAGACCACAGATGAACAAGTAAACCAACTAAAATTATTTTCAACATACTTCCTAGTGAACATTTATCATGTGTTTCTACACAGTGATGTGGCAGGACATTATACCAGATGCCCTACCTGTTACTGTGGTTTGAGCAAGAAAAGCGGCACATGGTGAGTATTGTTTCTGCATGTACAATTCTGATGTTCATGTGATTCTGTTCTGGTCCATTATTGTATTGGAGAGCAGTGGCGTTCCTAGAGTGATTTGCGCCCTGGGCGAAAGCCACTCTTGAAGTCGCACCATATAAATAACAAAAAATTAAACGATCTGTACATTACAGAATAACATGACTTTTTTTTTTTAAATTACTACACATTAAATTGGCAAAAATCGTGCAAACAGTGCAATCCTGTATCATAAATAAATGAACGACCAAGGTACATTCTATACACATTACGGTACACATAAAAACAAATAATGAACACTATTGTGTATCATAAGTAACAGGAAGTAATAAGTGAGGAAGTGGCAAAAAAAAGGCAAACCACTATAATTTGTCATAAATAACAAGGGCAAAAGAAGTAATATGAAAACAGTCTAAAAGTTGGATTTCCTGGCCTTCCTGGATGCAAATTCGTCCACAATGTCTTCATATGAGCTTGGGGGAAGGGCAAACATGCATCAACAATCACATCGGGGGAGTTTAACTAATACAACATCATCATCATTAAGTCAAACTTGAAGACTAGTCGATAGCATACCTTTTTCTTTTGCTCACTTCTCCTCCTCTTCTTTCCATTTCTTTTGAAATTGAGCACCTGATGGCTTCAATCTTTTTCAGTCCATCACTGCGACTGTTTTGTCATATACTGTACACCGTGCGCTACTCTGTCTTCATGTAACCACGAGCCAGCACAGCACCAGCCCCCCACCCCAGCCCCTGCACAAGGATCCGCGCGGATCTTTGCTCCACGCGCCCCCGCCTCCGCGCGGCCGCGCGCCGCACCGTTTTTTTTGGTTTTGTTTTTTTCCTTCGCGCCACCGCGGCGCCCCTCCCGCGATGCCGCCCTGGGCAATTGCCCAGGTGGCCCCCGTCAAAGAACGCCCCTGTTGGAGAGTAATAAGTGCTTTAATTATATTTACAGGCAGAGACCAGAGCTTCTGGAATAAATCTTCACACTGTCCAACAGGCTGTGTCACTGTACCATGTGAAAAACATTGTTTTTGTATTTTTTTACTTTAAAATCCTTTAAGGACATTTGATGTTGCATTGTAAAATGTGTACATGGAATTAAATTGTGCATAAAAAATAAAAGCAAATTTTCATGATTAGGTAATATCAGCCATGAAAAAGTGACGAACGAGTGTCTGGATCCAGAACTTTTAATATTGTAGCTATTGTTAATGAAATTGTTTCCTTTAAAATGTAAAATAAATACCCTGTATATTATGGAACCTGGCTCTCTCATTTGATATGCTTACCTTTGTGCCTTATACTTTCCCCAAACTAGATTTGGGGTGGCTTTGTTGCAACAGAATTTCTATTAATATTCCTATTTGTCAAACCCTTGATTGCCACTACCATGTTGCCAGAAAACAGAGTTCCTATATACTGAAGAGCACAACTATTCAACTAAAATGGCAGATGTAAAAGAGTGTTTGAATCTTGATGGGACTTTTCCTCATTAAATGTTTTCTTCACTTAATGTTGCATATGTCTTTGTTCAGGAAGCGATGAAAAGACTGAGAAGTAATACTATATAATAAGTGTGTGTGTGTGTGTGTGTGTGTGTGTGTGTGTGTGTGTGTGTCTGTGTGTGTATATGTGTGTGTGTGTGTGTGTGTGTGTAATAGTATTCATTCTAATTTGCACAATTGCATGACATTTCTGTTTTAGTAATATATTTTTCATAATTATCAGGGATACATGCTTGAGGGAAATTAAGTTTTCCTATTATGTTTACCAGGTTAACTGATTAATTTGAGCTGTCAATCCGAAAGCGTCTCTACTCATTATCTAATATGACCCACTAATTACACCCTGTACAGTGTGGGCCCTCTCCTAAGCGAGCTTATATTAAGTACTAATTGTCCAGAGACCAGTGGAAGATATACAGCTCCCATTAGACCTGAAGTTGATTTGAATTCCTTTAGAGAGCCATCAGAGCCATCCAATTACAGCTATAATGAAATCACTTTAGAGATTAGTGAAGTAGGTGTCCAGGCCACGCCCATGAAGAGAGAAGACCCACCTCACTCAGTTTAATGGGGCGGAAGAGAAAGACTTTGGTTTATTCAGTTAGTGGAATTTTGGTGTTTGTTAAAATAAGAGAACCTATTTGTCACACAAAGATGAAATGTCAGTGTACAGAACACAGTAGAATGAAAAATAATCAAAACAAATAAGTATTTCAAAATATACATTATATCTATTGATTTAACTAGAATATAAAAAAAAATATTTGGGGTAACAGTAGCTCAGTCAGTAGAGTGTCCACTGACCTACAGGTTGGTGCTATGATTCCAGCTCCCACAGATGAATGCTGCTGTTGTCTTTTGGCAAGACACTTTTTTGTCTTTTGCAGTTTTTTTGCAATGTACAGTTTTGTACTAATGACAAAACACAAAGCCCATAACCATACGAATAATAACAGTTACTAATATATAAAGTTTGAAATGTGATTTAAAGCATACCATTTATTTTGAGCCAATACTCCTGTGGCAAAAGGAGAAATTCAATTTGTCAACTGAACAAAAGCTATAGGCAGTATCCACCAGCACTCGCAACTTGGTTGACCTGAGAAACGTATTTGACCAAATAAACTTTTGTTCAGTTGACAAATAGAATTTCTCCGTTTGCCATGGATTCTACCTGGACGACTGCAGGATTCTACACACACCAATATAGCTGCAAGCAGCAATGTGGGGCCAAGCACCGAAGGTGCATGTAGGCCTCAGCATGTAGGCTGCATGCAGGGTCTGACAGGGTCTAACAGAGTCTGACAGGGTCTAACAGGGTTTAACAGGGTCTAACAGGGTCTAACAGTGTCTAACAGGGTCTGACAGGGTCTAAAAAGGTCTGACAGGGTCTAACAGGGTTTAACAGGGTCTAACAGAGTCTGACAGGATCTAACAGGGTCTGACAGGGTCTAACAGAATCTGACCCTGACAGGGTCTAACAGAGTCTGACAGGGTCTGACAGGGTCTAACAGAATCTGACCCTGACAGGGTCTAACAGGGTCTGACAGGGTCTAACAGAGTCTGACAGGGTCTGACAGGGTCTAACAGAATCTGACCCTGACAGGGTCTAACAGGGTCTGACAGGGTCTAACAGAGTCTGACAGGGTCTGACAGGGTCTAACAAGGTCTAGCAGGGTTTAACAGGGTCTAACAAGGTTTAACAGATCAAAGACACATCAAAGACAGATCAAAGGTACATTCACAATACATACACAAATTCCTGAAAATTCCTGCAACTTTGACCTGCTGGTGGCACTAGACGGTTGGGGCTGGGGGCCTATAAATTGCTGTGGGTAATGAGGAGACTGGCTGGACTGTGCATGCATTCGAATGTGCATGCATTGCGAATGTTATTGTGGTGTTAAAATATGTATTATGTACCTAACGTATGTATTATTATGTACCTTGAAATAATAAAAGATAATAAAAAAAACTCTTGTATAACATCCTAAACCCACTGACTTTTACCCAACCCTTTTTATCCACAAACAGCATCAGAAATGGCTCACTACATTTGTCCCAGCATCCTTTACTATAGAGAGCGAGCGTGCCCTTCACCTCCAGATAGCAGAGCACTTATCAGACATGCTACGGCCTGAGTCAGTGTGGCGTGGCCAGCCGTGACGAACCACAGAGCCAACCCCCCGATGCAGCCTCCCCAGTGCATCCAGTGAGAGGGGCCAACCAGCAGAGCCACAGTAAAGCCAAAGAGCATGCAGGCCTATGTTATACAACTAGATAAACATATTTCAACCGGGAGAAACATTTGCACATTGTAAAATGTAAAAGTTGTATTATTACTATTTATTAGTTTCGGGCAAATGATTTCATCTAGATTTGAAGGATATTGTGAAGAGAAATGAATATGTGTACCGAGCGTGCCTGGGTGATTTTGCCTTCTCTAATCAGAGACAAATGGTTTGAATCTATAAAATAACACTTTCAAATAATACAACATAATGTAAAAGTATTTTGAACACAGTACTCTGATTGGACCATGTAACAGAATGGTACAAATGCAGCTGCTGTTTAGTATTCTGTAATTAAATACATTTTCAAAGTATTCTTAAAACTGCTTATACACCGCAGTAAAAAAAAAAAAAAAAATTATATTAATTTTATAATTGCTATAATAACATTGCCAGCATGAAACCCATGCATTAGAAGCAGGAAAGCACAAATTTCAAATACGTGCATATAGAACACCCTTTCTTTGCATTGGTTGGGCTTATTGTGGACACTTTGACTATTTCAATATATAAAAATTTCAATAACAGCACTGTAAAGCACTTTTTGATGCAATGATATCCTGGAATATCATACTTACTAAAAATGCAAACTGACTTTATGAAATCTCCAGTGCTGAAATTGGCCATTTTCTGATATAATGTTGATATGGATATAAAGCCCATATTTCGCCTCTATCTTCACAATTGTATCTCACCTGTGGATAAGTGAATGGATCATTAGCATACTGAAGAGCTAATACCCCGGAGTGACTTACAGTAAGATAAGATCCCAGCATGCTAATGATGCCAGCCACTATTTCTCTTGCATTTTAATGTAGTAGGTCTACAGATAAGGCTTTGAATCAGTGCCTGGGGTAAATCTAGTCTGGGGTAAATCTAAGTATGGTATCTGGAGTTGAGGAGGTGTAGCAGCTGCAAGTTTTATTTTGAATTTCAAGTTGTTCTTTTAAAAAAAAAAATCAAGCATCTGTTTAATTTAGATATGGCCGATATATCTGGTTTAGCCCTGAAAGTCCTGAGCCAGAATATTGGACAAAGTAGGGCCTAACTAGATGAAAATTTTGCCTGCTATGGATGCGATTACTTTCATCAACTTATAATCTCGTCCTGAGCAAGATCCTGGACCAGACCTAGAGAGGGATCCGTAATGCACTGACATCAATGACCTATATTGCAAATAAGAATAGGTCAAGTAATAAAATAAACTAGTCCTAGTTTAGTCCTCGCTTAGACTGGTCTTTCTTTAGTCTGTTATTTCAGTGCTGTTTCTTAACGTAAAAGGTCTCTCTTTAGGCAAAGATGTTGTCTTCTGCTCATGTGTCCCACTGAATCCTCAGCAGACAGCAAAAAGGAAAGTGTGACTCCAGCGACAGCAGTGTGGATTGAGAGAGACAGAGGGACAGAGTGACAGACAAGCCAGAGAGAGAGCATGAGAGAATGAGAGAGGGAAAGACAGAGAGCAAGTGATAGAGATGGGGGACAGAGAGTGAGAGCAGGAGAGAGGGGAGCTGTGTCCGGATGTTTGTGAATGCATGTCACACTCATGAAAAACCCCAGACACAGAGTTCAGTTCAGGTGCAGGACCTCAGCTCTTCCTCAGACCATCGGAGAGAAGAGGCTAGCTGCTAAATGATGCACAGCTAACGGGCACAAACAAACTTTGTATTTCTACTTTTTAACAGTTTTGTAAGACACAAACATTAACTAAAAGCAGCTAAGTGAACACATCCACTGAAAAGTGGTAAATCTGTCTCAGACTCTAAGGATGTAAACAGGATAGCTCAAATACACAAGAATTAGTGCCTTGCAAAAGTTTTAATTTATGTGAGATCTTCAGGCAAATAACTTGGCTTTTGACCTCTCTTCTCCTTCTGTGTGTATTAATGAGTGAATCTAAATTTGGCTTCAGAATAATTTCTAACCATCTGTCATATACTTACACGTATGTGGGTGAGCAAACCTTTAATTAAATTAAAACATCTCAAAGTCATCCACAGTGCCAATCACACACCATGGGGAAAATATAGAACTTGAGACTGGGACGAACGAATAGGACGGCCTATTTGAATTAGTAATGCTCTATACAAATTATACAATTTAATTTTGTACATTTCCATATTATAACAGTTGGCAATAACAGTTTCAAAGGTTACCTGGACAAATTGAAATGTTTCAGCTACCATGAGGGAGCCACTGTCATC